>CM053619.1:21470108-21481223 GCA_028646535.1 Procyon lotor | reverse complement strand
CCCCCATTCCCCCCCCCAAACCTGCCCCAGTGCAGCCCACCCTGAGCAGGTGGGCCTGGAGAACCCCCTCTCTCCCCTGGCCGGGAGAGCAATTACTATAGAAGCCATTCATTTGGTAATTAGGCACATGGGGAGCTGTGACATCCCTTCTGCGGCAGTTGAAACTGTGACTTACACAGTCGCTCATCTCTTCAACTACACTACAAGGCCCTGGAGGGCGAGGATGCCTCCTCTAGGTCTTGTTCTAGTTCTCTCTTCAGTAGGCGATTGCTCCTTTCTTGTCGCACACTGGATTTTTGTGTTTCTTTAGCTCTAGCCCCCAGAAAGTACAGCTCTGCTCGGCTGATGCGGGGTAAAGTATTTGTCCCTCTAAACACATCCAAACAGCTCAGAACAGACTACTTCCAAAGGGGGAAGGTGAAGAATCTGCAGCAGGGAGGGGGTTTTCTATCCCCCTCCAAGTGTGGTTCCCGCGATTCCCAGCAGATTGGGGCGGTGGGGAGGTGAGGCCAATGGTGCCAAACCAGGGGCTAGATTTGCATCTGGGACGCCGGCCAGGACACTGGTTGCTTCCTGCCCCACCACAGCTGCTTCTGGGGCTCCCGGGGAGCAGCTGCCCTGGGGAAGCTGGACTTAATCAGTAAGCCCAGGGGCAAAGAGGCCACAGAGCCAGGCCAAATCTGGAACCATTTAGAGAGGGCGGGCATCCGGTTCCTCCTCCCCCCTCTCATCTTTGCTCCTTGGGCCGAGGCCGTGGGCCACGGAGAGGGCTAAGAAGTGCACGCTCCCGTGGCGGCGGGAGCAGCTGCATCCCCGGGCCCCCCCTCCGCGGCCGGGGCCCCTCTGGGCAGGGCAGGAGCAGTCACAAGCAGCTGACAGCTGTGGTGGGCACCGGGGCTGAGACGCCCGCCACATGGCTTCCTATTGGATTCTGGCCCTCCCCGGGGCCGGGGGCTCCTCCCCAGCCACCAGAGTGGCAAATGGCCATGGGGTCCTCAGAGAAGGACTGTAGGGTGATGGGGAAGGGAGCACCTGCTCTCTCTGTGCCTTTCTCCCTGTGACATTCACTTCAAAGTCGCAGGAAGGTGCTTCCTTTCTTTGCTGCATCCCTGCAGATAAGGGAATCTGTTTTCTCAACTGGGAATTCAGGTTTCTGGGGTTCGGCTGATTGGGAGATCAGAAAGGAACACAGGAAGGAAAGCCAGTGTTAGCACCCCATAAAGGCCATTCTGGGTGCCGGGCTAGACACCTGTGACTGGGCTCCCGAGCAGATCTAAGGGCCTCAGCTGGCCGGTCCCCCGCCCTGCCCCACTCTGCACCCACTAGTTTAACATCAACACCCCCTAGCAAAGGGCCAAGACCTCCCATCTGTAATCCCATCCCTACCCGGGGACCTTTCACCAGGGCAGAGATTTTTCACAAATCTCCATGGAGAGGTTCTTTCCGCCCCCATGAAATAGCTTGGCCAACAGCACAGCAAGACGTTCTGCTGGGGAAGGAGCCGAGGAGGCGGGATGCCCTGCTGGGGGATCAGCGGGGCGGCTGGGGAGAAGGGCTGCTGTTTTCCTCTCGGCTTCTCTGTAGCCCGGCGCTGTGGCCAGTTCTGGCCTCCTCTCGTGACAGGAGAGCGCCCCCTGCTGCCCGAGCCCCGCCGGCATCGCCCAGCCCGGCCGATGCAGCACCCCGGAGAAGGCTGCGTCCTTGGCGGGGAGCGGGTCCTGGGGAGCAGCGCCGCCACCCAGCGGGACCCACTCGAGGCTCAGGCCGGCAGAAAGAGGCTGCCACACCTCTACACCGCCCCCTACCTGCACCCGCGGGGGCCTGCACCAGCCCCTCTAGCCGGACCCTTCTCTAGGGCACTGTGGTTAAGAACATGAGATCTGGGGGTGACTGCGTGGTTCGGCGGGTAGAACCCCTGAGTCTGGAACTCAGGGCTGTAAGTTCAAGGCCCACGTTGGGTGTAAAGATTACTTTAAAATAAAATCTGGCTCCAGAGTGCCCTGGGCATACAGATGGTTTAACTTCTGAAGCTTCAGTTCCTTCATCACTGAACTGAGATCATCAATATTCTGTATATCACAGAGATGCTTGAAGGAGATAATTCATGTAAAGCACACAGTTAGCTTTCACTAATAGTAACTATTGTTATTGATTCAGCGGACACCAGGATCCCATGGACTAGTCAGGGATTTGTTTTTTCAAAGCCTTTTCATCATTAAATGGATCTGATCTAGTTCCATGGGCATAGCTGAGGGAAACAACTTTGCCTAAAGGGGAAATAAATGCCAGAGACATTCACAGAAGCATCAACCACAAACAATTACTAAACACATCGATCAATGCTCCAAGCCATGCAATAAAGAAAGGGGGAGAAAAGTTACGTTTGGGGAGAGTCTGACCCACATTATCGATTTTGACCATTCTGCTGGGTTGTGTCTGTGAACCACAGACATGCTAAAACATCTCCCATATATATTTTTAAAAAGCCGCGTTGCCTCTCCATCCCCCTCCTGCTGGCCTCCCCCACCCAAATCTCTTGAAATATGCTTAGCACCTGCGCTTCCTCTGCTTCTGTAAGCTCTGGAACCCACTGGCACAGGTGTTCACACCCACCCCTCAGGCCACTCTCCCGCCCCCTGTCCTGGTCACCTGCGGCCTCTGCCCAGTGCTTCATCCTCAGGCCTCGACACTCCGCTCGTTAGCAACAGGGACACAGTTGATGGAGCATTGCCTGCCCCTTGCAACACCTTCTTCCTTCCGCTCACCTCTGGTTCTCCTTCCTCTCCGGCCCGTCCTTGCCGGTCACCTCAGCCTCAGCTTTGGCGGCACGTTCCCAGCCTCTGTGTCCAGGCCTCTTTCTGCCCCCCCCCCCCCCCGCGGGCTCCCACCAGCCCCACGCTTTAACTGCTGTACACTGATGAGGCACATACTCGTCTCAGCCTCCTCCTCTCCCTGAACTCTGGACGCACACATCCAGCAGCCCCAGCACCGACCCCACTTGAAGATCCTAGCCTCATGTAACTTGACAAGCCCAAGGGGAGCTCCTGACTCCCTCTCCTCCCTCTTTCAGGGAGGAGTTGCAAATAGATGGCAACTTCAGACTTCTAGCTGCTTGGGGCATCCTACTGCCTCTTTCATACTCGACATCCGTACACCAGCAAATCCAGCCAGCCTTCCCTTCACGATGTATCCAGAATCTGACCACTTCTTGAATTCTCCACTACTACCATCAGTCTGGCTGGTCTCCCAGTTTCTACCCATGTTCCCCTGCAGGAATTTCCACATGGAAGCAGAGACAGTCGGGGTACTTGGGTGGCTCAGTCAGTTAAGCGTCTGCCTTTGGCTCAGGTCATGACCTCAGGGTCCTGGGATCGAGCCCCACATCAGGCTCCCAGCTCAATGGGAAGTCTGCTTCTCCCTCTCCCTCTGTCCTCCCCCTTGCTCATGCTCACTCACTCTCTCTCTCTCTAATAAATAAAAATCTTTTTTAAAAAACGAAGCAGAGATAGTCTTTTATTTTTAAAAAAGTGAAGTCATGTCATTCCTTTGTTGAAATCCCTCAACATAGATCAGGATTCCCTCCTTACTAAGAGATTTCAATGGTCTACAGGGCCTTATGCAATCTTACCCAGAGCTTCTCCTCCACTTTACGTCCTATCCCCACATTCACTTCACTCAGGCCCCCTGGCCTCCTTGATAATGCTGCAGGGTGCTGAACGGGATTCTGCCACAGGGCCTTTACACCTACTATTCTCTCTTCCTGAAATGCTCTGACCCTAGGCCATCACAGAACTCCTACTCTCATTTCATTTGGTCTCTGTTTATCTTGATAGAGAGGTCTTTTCCCGAACACTCTATATTCTTGACCACTCTCTGTGTAAGTAATCTGAAGGTGGCTCATCAGTGGAGAAGTGGACACAACAGTCCAGGCAAGCCACAGGGAGCACAATGATGGGTGGTGGGGCTGGGGCGGAGCCATGGACTGGACAGCAGGGAGATTCGAGGAATAATGGGAAGGGAAGGAGAGGCGAGGTCCAGGGAGACTCCCAGATTTGGGGCCTGGATGACTGGACACCCAGAAAGATCCTCATGAGCCCTTCCTCCTTTCTCTTTCATTCCTTCAGGCTCTGATTCATCTAATTGTCCCTTGTTTGTTCACAGACCCAGCCTACCAGTCCCATGGTCTACTCTTGCTGTGCCTCAGTTTCCTCATCCATAGATCAGGGCATCCATAGATCAGGGCAAAAGTAGTCATTTCCGCATAAGTTTGGAGTGAGGAGTACACAGTCCATGCAAAGTGGTTTCAACAGTGCCCAGGACATAAGAAGCCCTTGAGAAATGGTGGCCATGGTCATCATCATCATGGCCATCAAAGCCATGGTCATTATCATGACCATCAGCAACATTTACTTCCCAGCCTCCTACCCTGACAAACTGTGCTCCCCTCTACCTCACGGGCCTTCTTCTCTGGGCCTATGCACGCTCTCATCTTTCCTGTCTTCATTTTTCTGACGTCTTCAAGACCCCCACATTTCTTTTTTTTTTTTCTCCCAAGACCCCCATACTTCTGCTGTGAAAGAACTTTTTGCCACGAGATATTCACGCACTCTCAAAGTACAGTGGAATTAGAGTTGAGGAGCCCTCCCGCAGTCCCGCCGCATTCCCCGCCTGCATCTACAGCTGCTGTCCCTCCCCGGGGGCCAGAACGGACGATACAATCACGAGAGAAACTCCATCCCCACCACACCCCCCACCCCCAGCGGCCGCTGCCAACCACCTGACGGGCTCTGGCTAAAACCTGCTTGTTTCTTTTTCCGTTCTCTAAATGCTCACAGATGTCTGTCTGCTTTTCTCTATTATGTGCCTTCCAGGAGATGGGGGGAAGATCAGATACTTGTAAATATTTTAATCTCGCTTTTTCCTTTCTCTCTTAGTATCAGAAGAAGCAGGGGGTGGATGAGAGGACGCTTCCTTCCTTCCAGGTGGACTCGAAGTTGGCGAAACGTGCCATCAGCTTCATTTTCTATCCTAGGGGGAGAGGGATAGTGAATGAGCTGACCTGGGAACTGGAGTGAGCTCTTAACTCCTTACTCAGTGCTCATCCCTCCGGGTCCTTGTCCGCCAGACTCAGAAGCAGCAGAAGGAACCTGAACATGGCCACAGACTGAAGTGGGGACCAAGCACGGTCCCACACGGGCAGTTGGTTTCGGAACTGTTGTAGGACCTTTAGATGGGTCCCCAGGAGGAAAGACAGGAATGACCACCGATAGCCTTAGATGAGACCTGGAGAAGAAGCAGGGCAGATGGGGAGCATACAGTGGTGCCCAAGACTGCTTTACATCTCTCAGAAAGAGTCAGAGGGTTTGAAAGAGGAGGGGATATTGTCACAGGTATCCAAACCTTTAGTTTTATCTGGGCAAGAAAGTCATTACTCTAGAAAGTGTGGTATGGGGGACAGTCACTCAAAATTTAAAGATTCAATCAGGACTCCCGTGAGAGTGTAAAGTCACGCAAAATCTTTAAAAAGCAAATTGGCTAAATGATTTCAAGAGCCATAAAAATATCCATCATCTTTGACTCAGAAATCTCATTTTTGGTGTTGGATCCTGAGGAAACTGCTCCAAATACAGAAAAAGATGCTTGCTATGGTGTTATTTACAATAGCAAAAACAAAACAGTAGAAATGGAAATGGCTCGTCTACCCATTTATAGGGGAGGAAAGAGAGCAACCAGTGCATCTTCTAGGGAACCATCTGGCAGTATGCATCTTAAGAAGAGCACACGATAGCAGGAAGGCATTTTACAACAAAGTTGGAAAGAACAGTTACATAGGAAGCTGTATGCACTAGACTTGTAACTACCAGCATACGATGATGGGGACTGTGGGTTAAAAAAGACAAGTGGAATAAAATAGACAAAAATGGGGGCGCCTGGGTGGCTCAGTGGGTTAAAGCCTCTGCCTTCGGCTCAGGTCATGATCTCATGATCCCATGGTCCTGGGATCGAGCCCCGTATCGGGCTCTCTGCTCAGCAGGGAGCCTGCTTCCCCCTCTCTCTCTGCCTGCCTCTCTGCCTACTTGTGATCTCTCTCTGTCAAATAAATAAATAAAATCTTTAAAAAACAAAAACAAAAAAAACCTAAAGAAATGATTTCCACGTAAAACTTCCATGTAAACTTAAAAATTTAGAAGTTAAAGCAAAAACTCTTAATGGGTTTTCTAATTTGAAGGCCAATAATTATTTTTTATTTTGAAAGTGAAACACCCACTTACAAACTCTTGGAAAATACAAAAACAAGTGACAAATCTTGTTTTTCACTTGAGAGAGGGGGAAGCAGGCTCCCTGCTGAGCAGAAAGCCCAATGTGGGGCTTGATCCCAGGATCCTGAGATCACGACCTGAGCCGAAGGCAGAGGCTTTAAACCACTGAGCCACCCAGGCGCCCTTGTTTTTGTCTATTTTATTCCACTTGTGAAATAGTGTGAAAATTCTGGTACTCCAAGCATATTAACACGCCTTTGCTCCCTCAAAATGCCCACATTCTCTTAGCTTTCACTTCCAAACAAGGAAGATATTGGGGGGGGGAGGGGTAGGCCAGGCAGAAGCGACTATAATATAATATGCAGAGCTAAATATAAACTGCTGTTTACACAGAAGGACCCAGAGGAACTTATGATAAAATTTTCCACTGAATGACCTCATTTGCCTAAAACACCCAGGAGTCCTTACCGAAGTACAGCCTTACAGAAGTATGGCCCTTCTTACAGATCTGACAGAAGATCTTACAGAAGTATGGCCCTTCTGTATTCTGGGCCAGCGGCCTGCAGAAAGGTGGTATGGGCTGGCCCGCATTCATGGAAGAGGAGGGTCTGAGCAGGAGAAATCATTTCCTCCAGACCTGCAGAAGCATCAGGGACCTGTGAGCTGAGAACAATGGGAGAAGCCTGGGCTGGGCCTCAGTCGCATTGCTCACAAGTGCCCTCCCGGCGGCCCCCCAGAATAAAGGGGAAACACCAGTCAGAAAGGACTGGCGTTCACATCTTGAATCCTAAAGACACGGAGCTGCTGTTGGGGAATCTCTAGGTGGATATGAGACCGGAAGCCCAAGTGGTGCCACTTGAGCCCTTCCTCTGAGTTCCTGTTTCAAACTGCTGACACCCTCTGTCAAGGAAGAATCCACAAGTCATCTGGGACCCCTGGGTGAGTAAGCTCGAGGCTGCGAGGCAATGAGGATTATTGCTAAAAGGCACTTTTTTGGAGCCAGTTTGAGTTAGTCTGTGAGATTTGCCTCCTACTTATGGCTGCTCTGTGTAGGGCAAGAGAAGGGACCGGGTGACAAACACATAAGGAAGCCAGTGAACAGAAAGGGAGGCTGCCCTCAGAAGCCGCTCACCTTGTCACAGGCAGCCCTGCTTGGGCAGCCTCTATGTGGCTTAGAGGGTCCTGGGTCTCTGAACACTCTGACTTCCTCCCAAAAACAAAGCCCTCTCATCCTGAACATCCGTCCCACCTTTGTCCATGTACCTTTGGTTCAGCCAATGAAACCGCTGGATATTTTAAAGTAAACTTTTTTTAAGGAACTATTTTGGAGTATAATAAACCCTATATATCCTTTTCCCAGATTCAATAATTATTAACCCATGGCCAATCTTGTTTCACCTGCACTCCCATCATTTCCTCCTTTCCCACCAATAAGTTGAAGCAAATCCAAACATACAATTTCATCCATAAAGAGTTCAGCATATACCTATATAATTATAGTTTATATATACATACATAAAAAAATAAGGTCTTTTTTTAAGTTTACTTATTTTATTTATTTATTTGACAGAGAGAGAGAGAGAGATCACAAGTAGGCAGAGAGAGGGGGGAAGCAGGCTCCCCACTGAGCAGAGAGCCCGACATGGGGCTCCAACCCAGGACCCTAAGATCATGACCTGAGCTGAAGGCAGAGGCTTTAACCCACTAAGCCACCCAGGCCCCCCATAAAATGAGGTCTTTTTTTAAAACCATTGCCACTATACCATGGTCAACCTGAAAAAGCTAATGTTTAACTTTTTCTGATTATCTCATACATTTTTTGTGTACTTGAATCAGGATCCAAATATGGTTCTTATAGTTGTGACTGACTGTCATGTCTCAAGATGAAGAACTGAATTATGAAACTACAAAATCCAAATTTAGGGCAGGTAGCAAAGTGGCATTCTTAACAGGTGCCAATCATTAAACCCAAACATTCATTAATTCATTCAACAGATATTTATCAAGAACCTCTGTGCACCAGGCCTGTGTGCTACACCGGGGTATAATGGTGGCTGTGATTATTATTAGAGCCTGTATTATAGAGGGACTGTGGTGAGGAAAGCAGACTTTGATCAAATGATCACACAAGTGAATGTGGCATTTAAGAGGATGAAAAGTGCTATGAAGAAAGGTGCTACAGGCCTCAATAACATGGAGTTTAAATAACTCTACAAAACAAAATTAGGGTCAACAGGTTGAAGTGTTGAGGAATCAAATGTGGGCACAGTAGAAGGAAAAACTAAAAAATAACCAAGCATAAAAAGCAGGAACATATGATCCATAACCAAGAGAAACACCAAGCACCAGAAATAGATCCAGAAATGAAACAAATGATACAATTAGTAGACAGAGTGTTAAAATAGGTACCACTCCATATATCCAAGAAAGTAAAGGAAAATGTGATCATGATAAGGATAGACATGGAAAATATTTTATAAGACCCAAGTTGAACTTCTAGAGATGAAAAATAAATCTGAGTGGGCTTATTGCAAAGAAAAAATTAATGAATTTGAAGATATAGCAGTGAAAACAGTATTGGTGCTCTGCAACATAACATCAAACATACGTTTAACTAAAATTCAAGAAGAGGGGAAAGAGGGAAAAAAGAGTCTGAAGAAATCATGGTTAAGATTTTTCCAAATTTGAGGCACATGGGTGGTTCAGTCAGTTAAGCATCTGCCTTCAGCTCAAGTCATGATCTCAAGAGCCTGGGATCAAGTCCCACATCCAGGTCTTTGCTCAGCAGGGAGCCTGCTTCTCCTTCTGCCTCTGCCTGCTCACTACTCCACCTTGTGTGCATGCTCTTTCTCTCTCTCTGACAAATAAATAAATAAAATTTTTAAGAATTTTAAGATTTTTCCAAACTTAATGAAAATTATAAACCCACAGATACAAGGAGACAAATGAAAATGAATCCTAAGAATAAGAAACATAAAGAAAACTACCTCCAGCCATATTATAACCACAATACTTAAAACCAGCAATAAAGGAAATATCTTAAAAGCAGCTGGAGGAAAAAAAAAAAAAGAAATGTTCCATACAGAAGAATGATAAGAATGACAGCAGACTTTTCATCATAAGTAATGCAAGTGTGAAGATAGTTGAGTGACATCTTTGTTAGGGAAAAAACAACCAGCCTAGATTTCTATACATAGAGAAAATATCTTTCAAAAATGAAAACAAAATAAGTACCTTTTGAGACATATGAGAGCTAAGAGAAGTCATCACCAGTAAGCCATCAGGACACTGAAGTCTTCAAGTAGGTTTTTCAGGCAGCATGAAAATTGTATCAAAAGAAAAATTTAATATACAGAAAGGAAGAGCCCCAGAAATAGCAAATATGTGAGTAAATATGTAAGTCTTGTTTTATTATTATTTAAATTTCCTTAAAAGGTAATTGATAGTTTCAAGCAAAACTGATAAATGCACATTGTGGAGTTCCTAGTATATGCAAAAGTAAAATGTATGACAGCAATAGCACCAAGACCAGCAGCAGAGAAATAAAAGGCTAGTGGTGTAAGATTCTTTCACCATATGTGAAGTGGTATAATATTTCTTGAAGGTAAACTGTGATAAGTTAAATGTCTACATTTTAAATTCTAAAGCAACCACTAAAAGACCAAAAAGGTTTAGCTAATAAGCAAAAAAGTGTGATAAAATGAAATCATAAAATGAATACTTATTTCATACAAAAGCAAAAAGGGGGGGAAGGAACAAAGAATAGATGGCACAAATAGAAAAAGAGTCACAAAACGGTATTTTTAAATCTAACCACATCAAAAGGCACCCCAATTAAAAGGCAGAGGTTGTCAGATTGGATAAGAAAGCAAGGCACAACTATATGCTCTCCACAGGGAATCCACTTTAAATATAAAGAACAATTTAGGTTAAAAGTAAAAGCATGGAAAAAGATATACTAAAACTAAACAAAAGAATGCAGGAGTTGCTATAAAATACCAGACAAATTTTAGAGCAGGAATATTACAGGGATAATGGTCATTTCATAATAATAAAGGAGAAAATTCATAATCATCAGTATTGGTACAGTATTGGTACTCTTGTTAGAGCTTCGAAACACATAAAGCATACTGCCATTATTCACAGGCAACATAATTGGGTACACAGAACCCCCAAAAAGATGTAGAGAAGAACTAATAGTACAAATAAGTAATTTACCAAAGTCACTGGATACATGGTCAATATCTGATCTCTTCCATTTTAGCCATTCTGGTGGGCATATAATAGTATCACATTGTGGCTTTAATTTATATTTCCAGGATGACATTTTTTTAAAAGATTTATTTATTTATTTGAGAGAAAGAGAGTGAGTGGGGGGAAGGGCAGAGTGAGAGGGAGACAAGGTGAGCAGGAAGCCCAAGGCAGGGCTCGACCCCATGACCCTGAGACCATGACCTGGGCTGAAATCAAGAGTCAGACACTTAACCGACTGAGCCACCCAGGCTCCTCTCCAGAATGACATTTTAATACACTTACTGGCTATTGAGAAATTTTCTTCAGTTATGTACAAATCTTTCGCCTATTTTTCTATTGGGTTGTCTGTCTTTTTCCTGTATTGATTTGTAGGAGTTCCTTCTGTATTCTGTATATGACTCTTCTGATGGCTTACATATGAAAAATATTTCCTTCCACTCTCTGTGGCTTACCTGTTCACTTACGTTCCAGTTGTAAATTTACTGCCTTTGTGATTGCTTTGCTCTGCTTGGTGATTCTGGAACTGGGGTCTGAAGATGATTTTTCTCCTTTGCCGGCTAGCTTGATGATATGTTTTGTCAGAAGATACTGGAGGCTCACT
>CM053619.1:21420963-21470008 GCA_028646535.1 Procyon lotor | reverse complement strand
TTAGCCTTGTGGGGTGGGGGGTGGGGGGTCTCCTTCTAAGCTTTTTTTTTTTTTTAAGATTTATTTATTTATTTGAGAGAGAGAGTAGAGAGCACATGAGTGGGGGGCAGAGGGAGAGGGAGAGAAGAGGACTCCCCACCGAGCGAGGAGCCTGATCCAGGGCTTGAATCATGACTTGGAGCTCAAGACCTGAGCTGAGATCAAGAGTCAGATGCTTAATGGACTGAGCCACCCAGGTGCCCCAAACATAAAATCTTAAAAACAAAAGTGGGGCACCTGGGTGGCTCAGTCGGTTAAGTGTCTGACTCTTGACTTCTGCTCAGGTCATGATCCCAGGGTCTAGGGATCGAGCCATGTGTCAGGCTCTACACTTAGCAGGGAGTCTGCTTCTCTCTTTCTCCCTCTCCCTCTACCTCTTCACCCCCCATGCATGCTCTCACTCACCTTCTCTCAAATAAATAAATAAATCTTTTTTTTTTTAAAGATTTTTATCTATTTATTTGACAGAGAGAGAGAGAGAGAGATCACAAGTAGGCAGAGAGGCAGGCAGAGGGAGAGAGGGAAGCAGGCTCCCCGCTGAGCAGAGAGCCCGATGCGGGGCTCGATCCCAGGACCCTGAGATCATGACCTGAGTTGAAGGCAGAGGCTTTAACCCAAGGAGCCACCCAGGCGCCCCTAAATAAATAAATCTTTAAAAATAAAAAAGATTTTAAGTAATCTTTTCACCCAACATGGGGCTCAAACCCACAACCCTGAGATCAAGAGTCACACACTCCACCAACTGAACCAACCAGGCACCCCGAAGTGTTTAGGCTCCTTCCTTGTTCACTTTCCCTCAACCTTGAGGTCATAGCTGCTTCCTGCAGTTACGACCTTTATTACATCTTAGCACTCTCCTTTACCTTTTTAAACATTACATCACCTTTTTCCTTTTCTTTATATTCTATTTCTTTATATTAAATATCCTTGCTCATGTTAATTGGTATGATTTCAGTCTCCTGACTAGATGCTGACTTACACTCTCTTGATTTGATAGTGGCATTTGGTGAATGAAAGTTCTTAATCTTAACATGCTTTGACAGCGATGCTGAGAATCAGTTGGTCCCATATGCGTTGGTGTAGTTCTGGGCTTTCTATTTTGTTCCACTGATCTATACAGTTACCTTTACGCCAGCACCTCACTGTCTTGATTACTGTAGCTGTATAATAAGGTCTTGAAATCACATAGTTTACATTTCCCAACTTTGCTCTTTTCCATGCTGTTTTGGCTCACTAGGTCCTTTGAATTTTCATATAAATTTTAGAAACAGCTTGCCAATTTCTATGAAAATGTCTTTTGGTATTTTAACTGGAATTGTGTTGAATCTCTAGGTCGATCTGGGTTGAACCGACGTCTTTTTTTTTCTTTTTTTTTTTAAGTAGGCTCCACATCCAGTGCCGTGCTTGAACTCACAACCCTGAGATCAAGAGCCACATGCTCCACTGACTGAGCCAGCCAGGCGCACCAAACTGACATTTTAACACTATTGAATCTTCTGATCCATGAACATTATGTTAGTCTGCTCAGGCTGCTATAACAAAATATCATCAACTCAGTGGTTTAAACAACACAAATTTTTTTCTCACAGCTTTGGAAGCTGGAAAGCCCAAGATCAAGGTGCCAGCAAGGCAGGTTTCATTCTTTTTTTAAATTTTTTAAGATTTTGTTTACTTATTTGAGAGAAAGAGAGCAAGACCAGGGGGAAGGGGCAGAGGGCGAGGAAGATGCAGACTCCCCACTGAGCAGGGAGCCTAATGTGGGGCTTGATCCCAGGACCCTGGGACCATGACCTAAGCCGAAGGCAAATGTTTAACTGACTGAGCCCCCCAGGTACCCCATCATTGCCACTTTAGAACATCCTTCAAAATGTTTTCCATGAACATTGTAATGTCCTTTTATAACCAAATAATCATGAACATTTTTTATGTTATTTTATTATTATTTGACATTATTTTTAGTGGTCATGTAATATTCCATTGTATGAATAACCACAATAAAATCAACTTCAGGGGCGCCTGGGTGGCTCAGTGGGTTAAAGCCTCTGCCTTCAATTCAGGTCATGATCTCAGGGTCCTGGGATCAAGCCCCGCATTGGGCTCTCTGCTCAGCGGGGAGCCTGCTTCCCCCTCTCTCTCTGCCTGCCTCTCTGCCTACTTGTGATCTCTCTCCTCTCTGTCAAATAAATAAAATAAAATAAGTAATAAAAAATAAATAAAATTAACTTCACATTACATTTACATTTATCTTTTCAAATTTCAATCTCATAGCTATCTGTTCATTGGAATCTCTTTTCAACTTTTCTTCCCCTTTGTTCTATTACGTTTCCTCTCAGTTTAGGGTAATCCACAGATTTACTTGGATGAGCTCTCCATTGACCTCTAAGACGTAGACATAAATGTTTCCCAACACAGGCCCCAGTGGAGTCCTGGGGTCTGCTCCTGGAGCTGCTCCTCTAAAGAACAGTCATTCATTCCATGTTCTTCTGAAATGTTTGTTCAACCAACTCTGCATCCACTAAGTGTACTCTCATCTTTCTCCTCCAACAACGTTCTAAATACGTTGTGGGAAGCTAATTCCTGTCACTGATTTCTTGTTGAGGTTGAGCTCTTAAGAAAGCCGTTTATAGGGGCTTTCTTTATAGCCCTTATAAACGGGGGCTATAGCTCAGTGGGTTATAGCCTCTGCC
Source organism: Procyon lotor (assembly GCA_028646535.1). NCBI lineage: Eukaryota > Metazoa > Chordata > Mammalia > Carnivora > Procyonidae > Procyon > Procyon lotor. Next base: position 21,467,282 of record CM053619.1, on the reverse strand, counting down.
TTCAGCTCAGGTCATGATCTCAGGGTCCTGGGATCAAGCCCTGCATTGGGCTCTCTGCTCATCAGGGAGCCTGCTTCCCCCTCTCTCTCTGCCTGCCTCTCTGCCTACTTGTGATCTCTCTCTCTCTGTCAAATAAATAAATTAAATCTTTAAAAAAAAAAAAAGAAAGAAAGAAAGCTGTTTATATACCACACTTGGCATCTTTAATGGGCTCCATCGAAACCCCTCCTGGATCCTCTGGGATCCCGCCCACTATGTACACTTTGCTACTAACAGCTTTGCACTGACAACCTGATTCACAGGATTGACCTTGGGCACCAAAGCTGCTTCACTCTGGGAATTTAACACTTTCCCTTGGGCAGCCTCTAGCCAATGACTGAGTGATCTGAGAGCATAAATACCTGGTAACTTTGATTCAGGGTAGCAAGCTCTGAAGTGTAATTTGGACCGGAGTTCCCATGGGATCAGGCTGAGGCTAGGACCTGAAATCTCACCTTTGCTTGGGTCTTCCCTTCCCTATCCTGCTTCTGCCATTCCCCTGTAGATGTCTTCTGACAGCCGTTCCTTTATAAATCATTGCCACCCGAATCCTTGACCCAGGCTCTTCTTTTGGTAGAACCTCCCCTTAAGACAGCACCCAGAAAGCATCACTCAGAGGAGGCGCCTCCCCAACCGGCACCCCTACTCCCATCCCCCACCTTCCAGGTCCAAAGAAACCGGCGTGCCAAACTTCAAAACGACTTGATATCTGAACATCGATGCTCACGCTAAAAAAATAACAGGTGTTTTTAATCCACCTTACAAAAGAATTCACAACAGGGTCCTAAATATAGGGAACTCCACTTGCGTGCTCACAATAAAATTACACAATCTTACCGCAAAAATTGACCTAAAGCAACTTTTCCAGAAATACTGTATCCTATATAAAGCCGTGTCCTGTAGAGCAGCCCCAAAGTGGAGACTTTGAAATCCCTCTCTGTGAAAGTGGCTTTCTCCCAGGGCCCCCTAGTAAGTTTCTGACTCTTTCCCTCAGCCCCCTCCTTTGCGCCCGGAAGGGAGTTGCCATGGTGACCGTGGGCCTTGACCTCTGGAGTAGCTCAGCTCAGAAGAAAGGCCTTCCGCCAGCGTGGCTAAGAAGCCGGGGGCTGAGATGCAAATGGCATTCTCCTTGGTCAACCACGCACAAATTCAACTAGTTTAGCCTCCGAGACGTGAGGAAAGTACCCAAACAACTTCACAAGCCGGGGAGCTGACCCCGGGCTCACCCTGCTACTGCAGAGTAGAAGCCTTAACAATACACCTCACCCTGAGCCCGATCCAGACAGACGCCTGCACACAAAGAAAGGCCATCCTCAGGGAGGCGGGTTGGGGCTGAATGGCTCTAATTAATTTATTATTGGAGTTCACGCATATAAAGAGAGGGTCACTACAAATGTAAATGATGCTGTTTTTATCCCAGGATCTAAAGCCACTTAACCAAAGAAATGAAAGCTATCTCACATTTGTTTAATTAGCTCATTTGAATAGAAGAGAGGCTAGGGAGGGACAAAAAAGGCCTGAACTCAGGAACTTGCCCACACGAATCATTTGTCATCCCCTTAACAGGGAAGCCCCGCTGAACGCCTTCCTCAGTACTTGTTTTTAAATGTTATTAATATTTGCAATTATAAAAATAGTTTGTGCTCATTGTCACGAGGCGAACAATACAGAATTTATTTTAAGTTACTGTCTGCCTTCGGATTCCAGTCAGTTGAGGTAATCAGCGTTAACATCCTAGAGCATATGGCCTTCCATCACTTTCTCTGCGACCATTTCCACGTACCTAATCATTCCTCATCATGGCCTCCCGCTCTGCCTCACCTGCTTTAACGTTGCTCTTGCTTCTCAACATTACATCATGGAGACTTCACCATATCAACATCTATAGGTCTAATTAACTTTTTAATACCTCCATAATCTTCTTAAATACTATAATTTATTCAACAGTCCCCTACTGATAGACAATTCTGATTATAACCAGCTTTTGCTACTATAAATAGGGTCCGTCTTTTGTGTGTGTATATATACATATCTTATTGTATATATACAATATCGTATGTGGTTACCTACATTGTATATAGCTTATATATGTATATTGATATTATTATTTCTTTAAGATACATTCTCAAAATTGGAATCAGATGATGTGTTCATTTTTACTTTTTTTAAATTTTATTTATTTGACAGAAAGAGAGAGATCACAAGTAGGCAAAGAGGCAGTCAGAGAGGGGGAGAAGCAGGCTCCCCGCTGAGCAGAGAGCCTGATGCGGGGCTTGATCCCAGGACCCTGAGATCATGACTTGAGCCAAAGGCAGAGGCTTTAACCCACTGAGCCACCCAGGCGCCCCTTCACTTTTACTTCTAACAGTCACCTTGAGATTACTTTTTCAAAAAATCTTAGCAATTCACATAGTCTCTGTTTACACACGCACTTGACAACACTGGATGTTATCAATCTTTAATTTTTGCCAATCTGATGAATGAAACAAGTACTAATTGTTTTCTTTTGCATTTCCCTGACTACAAATAGAGTGGAGTATCTTTTCATATGCTTGTCAGGCATTTGTATTCTTTCATCTGTTCATATCCTTTGTCCGTTTTTTTATTAAGTTTTGTCTTTTCCTTATAACATTATACATTCACAATATTATTTATGTCTGTCACAGGTATAATCACCGTTAGTTTTTGGGCTTAGTAGAACTTGATCAATTTTGTCCCTTCCCTGTCAGTTTCACTTGCAAATGTCAGCTCTCTCCGTTTTTTCCAAGTCAATGGACTAAGGAGCAGAGCTGGGGGAAAGCACAACGACAGCTGACTACGGAACAGAACAGAGAGGAGGTTCAAGTCATCAGAGCACGGAGCTTGTGCTAGGAGGCGAGGAAAACCTAGCTGGAGAAAATTGAGCATCTACAATACTCTTATATCTGGTAGAGAGAGATGAGTAGCTTTTCCAGAATTCGATGTCTTTATTCTGCTTTATTTTTTTTAAGATTTTATTTTATTTATTTAAGAGAAAGACAGCATAAACAGGAGAGCAGCAGAGGGAGAGGGAGAGGGAGAAGCAGACTCTTCTCTGGGGAGCCCAACATGGGGCTCAATCCCAGGACCCTGGGATCATGATCTGAGCTAACGGCAGACACTTAACTGACTAAGCCACCAGGTGCCCCTGCTTTATTTTATTTTTTAAGATTTTATTTTTATGTCATCCTTCCACCCAACATGGAGCTTGAACTTACAACTCCGAGATCAAGAGTCACATGCTTTACCAGCTGAGCCAGCCAGGCACCCCTCTTTGTTGTGCTTTAAATGTTCCTCCTCCTCCTCTTGGAATAGAATCCTTCTCCCATATCCCTTTATCTAGCTCACTCCTATTCATTTCTCAAAACTCAGCTCAAATATCACCTCCTCTGAAAAGCCTTCCTTGATCCACCCACTAGCTGACCTAGATGCCCCTCCTATGTATAGTACTATTCTAGCTCTTGTCACATCATATCATAACCCCCTGGTCAGCTTGTCAGTCCCTGTCAACTCTAGACTGATTGCTTTTAGAGCAAGACTCCCTTTGGAGCACCTGTCCATTCCCGGGGCCAGCACCTTTGTGAGTGCTTTGTTTGTTCAAAGAATACCTTGTACAAATTTAGCAAATTTTTCTTGAGCACCACTGTGCCAGGAGCTAAGGGGGTGAGGGAAGAATTATAATGCATGATCCCTGATATCAGAGTAGTTAAAATCTAGCTGAGACACAATAATACACTAAAATGGAGAGAGTGGCAATTAAACTTCAGTAGAATAGTATGTAACTGATAGTAGAAATGGGATCGGAGCCCTGGAAGAGGGGGCACAGGGGAAGAGCCATGGAGGACGTGGGACTTGTTCTGGATTGTGATGGGTGGTTGAGATTTGGGTAAGGAGTAAGAAGGAACAAGGGCAGCCAGGCAGGGGCAGCAATGGGCAAAGGCTAGGACTGGGAAAGAGCACATGGTGATTATGTGCCAGCAGAGAGGGTCAAGTGACCAGAGCAGAAAGTGTGTTGGAGGAGGAAACTCACCTGGGACAGCATCTGGCTTCCAGCAAGGAATTTCTGAATTACTCTGAATGGGCACATTGCCTCCCCAGATCTTGTTGGCTGATTATGGCACTCTGCCACACCCTCTAGAGATGTGTTCACATGTCTCTATCACTAAATTGTAAGCTCCTGGTCTGGAGTGTGGTTTGCAAAATAATGTCCGCACACACACACACAAAGATGCCCATATCCTAATCCCCAGAACCTTTGTATATTTTGCATTATGTGGCAAAAGGGGATTAAGGTTGTCAGTCAGCTGATCTAAAACCAGATTATTCTGGATTACCTGGGTGGGTCCAATATAATGACGTGGGTCCTTAAAAATGGCAGAGAGAGGCAGAAGAAGGGAGGCAGAGGGAGCTGTGACTCCTGGAGAAGGTCCGAGGGATGCAGTGTGAGCATTTAGCTCACCTTTGGCTTTGAAGGTGGAGGAAGGAGCCAGCAAGCCAAGGTGCACAGGCAGCCTCTAAATGCTGGAAAAGGCAAGGAAATAGATTCTCCCTAGAGCCTCCAGAGAGGAAAAGAGCCATGCAGGCATCTTGCTGTTAGCCCAGGGGGACCCTTTTCAGACTTCTGATGTACAGGACTGTAAGGTAATAAACACGTACTGTTGAAGCCGTGAAGTTGGACATGATTTGTTATAGAAGCAAGAGGAAACTATCATAGGAGGGACCATGTCTCGGCTGAATTTACATACACGCGTAACCTAGCTCTGTCTTTCAGTGCTTAATAAATGCTCCCTCAATGCAACTGCATTAAGAATTCCTGACTTGACATCCCTCCCAGAAAACACAGAGCAAACTCTAGCAACATCCATGGGCTTAGAGCCACGTGCTCTAGGTCAGTTTGCTCTCAGCACAGATTTTGGTTTTGCTATTATAAAATAACACCAGAGCAAACATCTTTCTCCTGTTTTTGAAACAGTTTGCTTATCCTAAGTAGATTTCCTGGGTCAGAGATGATGGACAGTGTTTGTGGCTCTTGATCCATTTAGCCAACCTACTTTCCAAAGGGTTCAAGCTAATACACGCCCTTACTTGTAACCAAGCACCACCCTCTACCACAACTGGGCCCAGTAGGGCCCTCATGCAGCCTCTCCACGGCACATTACAGTTTTTCCTGCTCTGATATCAACTGTGTAAGTTTCGGCCCCTGAGACTTGATGGGGCCCTCCACACTGAGCAGAGATCCTGGACATTTTGGTGCGGTGGCCTTCCTGGTGGCAAGACTAACTTCTCCACAGCCATAAGGAACGTTCCTTAGGGGTAATGCTGGTCCAGGAGGGAGCAACTTGACATATCCCTAGTTTATTTTTAGTCAACAATTACAATGAGAGAATTTTTTTTTTTTTAAGAGTTGCAAGAACTGATCTGCCTATGTTCAGGAAGCTGGTAATTTTCCAATGTCCCCAAAGAGGTAGCCTGGGAACTGGGGAGTGACTGGCCCCAGAGGGAGAAGCTGGTTGATTTAAAGGTCTGATTCTTTTTTCTCCTTTGCAATATAGTGGGTGGGGTATTTTGTTTTTAATGACTCTTTTGTTTACTATGCTAGTAAGAGCATCCTGGAAGCATTTTTGCACCTACTTTGAGCCCACAGGACACAGGCCTGCAGGCTTCATCTTTCTTTAAGGAATGACTGTCTTCCCACTTTAGGAGAAAAATCATACGAATAAAACTTTGCTTGCCCCGACTTGATCACTCACAGAAGTCTTACTGCACTTGGGTGAGGAGGACGTTGTTCAAGCACAGGGCGGCAACCAAGTAGGGATTGGTTCAACAGGACCTCCCAAAGCGCTGGGAACTGGAGGCTCCTGGGAAAGTGGGCAGTTACCGTCTCAGGCTCTCGGAGTGGGAAGGCTGTCTCGTGGCTCTTCCTTTTCTTTGGCCTCTGTCCTCTCCCCCTGCCCAGTTCTTAGGAGCCCGGAGGAAGGTCAGACTGCCCCAGAGGCTCATCCTGGGGCTCTGTCAGGCCCAAACGTACCTTGGTTTTGCCTGCAGATGCTTCATCTGAAGAATGGAAAGAGCCTTTGGACTCCAGAGATCTTCACTATAGTCCTGCTCCTCCTCAGACCTTCCCTCATGACTGAGTCTCCGGTCCCCAGGGCCTCAGGTTCCCTCTCTGTGAAATGGCCAAACAATCTTGCTTCCTAGGGAGCGAGCACATGGTGTGCCTAGGGGGAAAAGAGCAACAAATATTTAGAAATCCATCACTGAGGTGGCAGCTGAAACAGCTGACGGAGCAAAGCCCGACCTCAGTCAGGTCCCGGACCTCCACGGGGCCTGTTTCTTCCTGCCGCCTCCCACCCACCCCCTGACAGAGCAGGGCTGACCTCCAGCCTCGTGGTGGGGCCCCAGGCAAATTCCCAACCCATGAATTTCCTTTGGCACTTTGAGGCTCCCCCAGGAGGATTCATGAGACCGCAGCAGGAAATGAGGAACATATTTTTAAATCAGAAGGGGAAGCAATGTCTTTGTGTCAGATAAGTGGCCTGGATCCAGGGCTGAGAGACTGGGGTGCATTTCTCTTCACAGACAGCAGGTGCTCTTCTAGATGTGGTTATGGCAACAAAATAAATGATGGATAATTGCTTTTGTGACAACTTGCCAATTAAATTAGACTCAGCAGAATAACATAATGACAATTTGTTATGCTCCGGTGGGCACTAACATACCAATCATAATTAAATGCTATGACTGAAATAGAATACCGCTCGACGCAGGAATATATAACCCCAATTCCCTCTCCGTGAAACATTATAGGTTGAGGCTTGATTTTAATTTCGGAAAGATAATGGCATTAGTGCATATCCAAGTGGGCTTGTGGAGAGGCCTGTGGCGAGGGAGATGGGCCTGAGGGGGAAGACTAGGTCTGTGAGGAAATGCCCCCAGGAGCTGAACTCCAAGGTCATGGGGAAGAGCCATGAGCTCCTTCACCAAGGAGCCCCTGGAGGTGAAGACCGTGCTTCACAGGCTGCGGATGTGCCTGGTCCTGTTGGCCCAGCTGGGGAAGGAGAGGAGGAGGCCTTTGCCAATGGCTTCTGCAGTAACAGGACCTGTGCTGTGACAGCTCCGAGGCCTCCACACCAGAATGTTCCAGAAGCAGGCACATCCTTGAATGAGAAGCCCCAGCTCACGCTTCATGACAAAGGTGCATTGAAGTAACCCTACTTTGTGCCAGGCAGGTATCCAGCACTCTTCATCCATAAGGCATTTTCTCCTCACAATCCTTAACTCAAGTGAGGATCCGGCCTCAGGGGTGACGGACCTACTCAAAGTCACAGTCAATTCAAACCCAGATGGTCTGCCTTTGAAGCCACTTCCCCTGTTTCCAAGATGTTCTTCCTGGCTAGATGGGGCAGTTATGTCAATAAACATGAGGGAAGGAAACACCAGAGAGAAACACAGAAGCAGGCCCAGTGGAGGTGAAATGTCTGCCCAGGTCCCACCACCCTGCCTCCAACAATACCACCCTCCCCGCTCCCAGCATAGGGAGCAGCTGACCCAATGTGGGCCAAAGTCTCCCTCTGGGAACTTGGCAACTGAGCCCCTGCAGTTCCATAAAATGATAACAAATGTACTCATCTGTCTCAGTCTGTTTGAGCCCCTATAACAGAACCATAGACCAGGCCATTTATAAACAAGAGAAATTTATTTCTTACAGTTCTGAGGTCTGGGAAGTCTAAGATTCAGGTGCCTGTAGATTCAGCGTCTGGTGAGAACCATTTCACTGTTCATAGACAGTTGTGTTCTCACTGTGGGTCTCTTTTATGAGGGCACTAATCCCTTTCATGAGGGCTCCACCCTCATAATCTAATCAGTCCCCAGAGGCCCCCACTTCTAAATACCAACACACTGGGGATTGGGGATTAGGATTTCAATAGATGAATGCGGTGGGGGGGGGGGTGAGGAAAGGACACAAACTTTCATTCCATTACAACACTGATTTTAAAGGAGCTTCTCTAGGGGCACCTGGGTGCCTCTGTGGGTTAAAGCTTCTGCCTTCAGCTCAGGTCATGATCTCAGAATCCTGGGATTGAGCCCCACATCGGGCTCTCTGCTCAGCAGGGAGCCTGCTTCCTCCTCTCCCTCTGCCTGCCTCTCTGCCTACTTGTGATCTCTCTCTCTGTCAAATAAATAAATAAAATCTTTTAAAAATTAAAATAAAATAAAGTAAAATAAAATAAAATAAACAAAATAAAATAAAATAAAATAAAATAAAATAAAATAAAATAAAATAAAATAAAATAAAATAAAGGAGTTTCTTTGGGGGAGGAGGGTGGCGCCTGAGTGGCTCAGTCAGTTAAGCAACCAACTCTTGATCTCAGCTCAGGTCTTGATCTCAGGGTCATGAGTTCAAGCCCTGCATGGAGCCTACTTTAAAAAAAAAAAGAGCTTTACTTTTAAAAAAAAGAGTTTTTTTGTATTATAATATACACACTATACATGCAACACAAAAAGGGCTACAACTCAACTTTCAAAAACTTGACCCAAACTGGATATTTATTATTAATAATAATAAATATTAATTATGTACTCAAATTTTAATATCTTTATTGATGCATTAATCCCAAACCATTCCATAAAAGACTTGAAGTGACTTTTAAAAAATCAAGTAACAGGGGCGCCTGGCTGGCTCTGTCAGTAGAGTGTGCTTATCTCAGGGTCATGGGTTTAAGCCTTGCATTGGCCAAGAGCTTATGTTAAAAAAAAAAAAAAAATCAATGGGGCGCCTGGGTGGCTCAGTGGGTTAAGGCCTCTGCCTTCAGCTCAGGTCACGATCTCAGGGTCCTGGGATCGAGCCCCGAATTGGGTTCTCTGCTCAGCAGGGAGTCTGCTTCCCCCTCTCTCTGCCTGCCTCTCTGCCTACTTGTGATCTCTCGCTGTCAAATAAATAAATAAATAAAATCTTAAAAAAAAAAAATCACATAACACTTATTTGTTTGCTTTTTTAAAATTTAGGAGCTTCTGTAGAGGTAAAAGGGATGGTTGAGATTTCTCTCTCTTAAAAACTTTACAGAGCTTCTTAAAAAATAAATAATGCAAAACGAATTATATAATTACCAAAATGTTTATAATGAAAATCCACCCTCATCAGTCCCCTTCTCCTACAACGATCACTGACATCAACTTCGTGTGTATTCCTTGAGCCTTGCTCCACTGCCTGCACCATCCTTTGAATGTGGAAGTGGACCTGAGTATTGACAGATGCAATGATAGGATATTTAGGATCTGCTTCAAATAATCCACAGGTGAAGAAGCAAGTGAATGGGATGGAAAAAAATAACCAAGAGTTCAAATTGTTGCAACAAGGTGATGGGGCTATAGAGGTTCATTGCACTACTGCTCTTCATTTTTTATGAAATTGGCAACTTCTACAATAAGAACTTAAATGCTGGTTTTTAATGGACTCATGCTTTATATAATACTCAGTTTGCTTTTTTCTTAAACTAACAGCTTCTTGTGGACCTTATTCCAAATCTGTACAACATAGATCAGCCCTGTCCCAATGGCTTTCTACTGTATGACTAGCCCATAATTTACCCAGCCTCTCTTCCCTAATGGATTGTTCTCACTGTTGGGCCATAACAAATAATGCCAAGTAAACCTACTTGGGCATGCGTCTCTTCTCTCTCCAAGGCAGCTTTCTGTATGATCAATTCCAAGAAGTATAATTTTTGGGTCAAAGGGCAAATATGTTTTAAGTTTAACTGATATTGCCAAATTATTCTTCAAAAATGTTATTGCAAGTTTCAGTTTCAACTGTGTATCCCTTTTTATCTGTATCCTCCTAAACACTGAGTTCCAGCAATCTGGTTAACCTTTGCCAATTTCAACAGGGAGACTATATCTCATTTTCTGTTAACCTGTGTTGTTCTAATTGTTGCTGAGTTGGAGTATCTTTCCACGCTTTCTCTGCCACATGTATTTCTTCCTCAGCACATTGCCTGTCATCGCCCTTGCTCGTTTGTCTATGGTATTTCTCTTTCTTATTGATTTATAGCAGCTCTTTGTATATCATCCATGTTAACCTTTGTCTAGTATATATGTTTAAAACATTTTCTTTCTTTGATTTTTTGTTTGTGTTATTTTTCATCATACAGAAGTTGTTGTTGGTTTGTTCATGTAGTCAGAACTATCATTCTTTCCCTGCTGTTTTCTGGGTTTTGTATCATGCTCAAAAAGTCCCTATATTTTCTTCTAGTACTTTCATAGTTTTACTTTTTATTTTTAGATCTTTAATTCACTTGGGATTTAAACGGGACATGGTGTCAGAGAGAGAATTAAATTTAAAATTCCCCTGAAATTCACAACCCATTCCCAACACTATTTAATAACCTATCCTGTTGTCACTGATGTCAAATGCTATCTTTGTCATATACTTAATGCCCACATATATACCAATTTTTTCTGGACTCTCTGTTGTGCTCCCCTGGTCCAAATGCCTAATCCTATACCTGTATCATGCTGCTTTAATTACTGTTGCTTTGTTATACTTTTGATAGTGAGTAGGTAATACTACATTCTGATATTTCAAAATTTTATTAGCCATTCTCATGCATTCATCCTTCCAGATGAACTTTATTATCAAGTTGTGAAGTTAAAAATGAAATCCACCATGGGATCTGATTAGAATTGCCTTGACTATATATATTAAGTTGGGAAGGATGGTCCAAGACTCTTTGTGTGAAAGGGAAAGACAAAAATTATGCATGGATTTCTCACATACCCAGGATCCCATAGCCAAAATCCAAAAGGCTCAATCCAGGATCAATTCTGGATTGATGCTGCCCCACACACCATGTCACCCTTTGCTCAGGCTGTTCTATAATCAACTCCTGCTTTTTCTTCCTGTTGGGCTCCAATTCTGATTCCTACTTGCATATGAGTTATGTGTTTCTCTGGCCTTCCAACCACCTCCTATTCGCCTAGCACAGCATGGCTGGTCTTCTCTCTTGACCATTCTGGAATATGCTCCCTCATGCAGGGGAGTGGTCCCACCCACTGAAGTTGGCCAGTAGGCTCAGGATTGGATAATATCCTCAATGCCATGAGTAACAAAAAGGAACTGAAGAATCTTCTAGTTCAAACTCCTTCCTCTTATTTCCATAACACAATCACAGGGAAATGACCAGGGGCTTAAACAAACAAAGTTATAGAATAACTGGCTGGTTAGGAAAGGCGTTTTAAATTTTTTTTGGCAGTAGTAACAAGTAATACCTTTCCCTAGTGTCCACCTTTCCATTCCCTGAAGAGAAGTGGAAAGGAAATATTCTAGGACTATGCTGTCCAAGATTCCACCAGTTTCAGAAAGAGGCTGCCTTCATGGTAACAGAAGTTTATCCTGGTCAACCTGAAATGTCTACCATTTCTGGTATTAGATTCCCATGAATGTCAGACAGGGCCAGGGCTAGGGTGAGCCAGGTGCTATGTGTATTCGTACAATCTTGAGGATGAGTAACTCCTTAAATTTGGGCCTTACTCTGGCCCCAGCCCTGGAGTTTGATCCCTTGAGCGGACACTGTGGTCCCTTCCCAGACCCCCTCTGCACCCATTCTAGCTGCTGAAACTATCAGCTGATGATGACTCATGGCTACATCCCTCACTGGGGATCAATCTAGCCCCAGGCAACTGCCTTGCCCAAAATTATACCACTTCTAGGGGGCAGCCTATAGCCAAGGACTGACTAAAGTGGACAAGCAAATGCTTGGCCTCCTTTTCTCATTTGGCAGAGTTCTGAATAGGCGTCCCAGCTCCAGAGTGCCAGAGTCTTGGCTCCCACCACCAGTCAAGAAGTACAATGCCTGGTAGGCCTCATCAAGTTCTGGAGGTACGAAGGTCCACACCTTGGACACCTCCGTAGAGATGGAGTAAACTTACTATGCGAAGCAAGTGAATCTGAGCAGCTCAAAGGACAGTCTGCTATGGGTTCTGTCTGCTGAGATCCCCTTCTTTGGGGCCACCCACCCATCCCCCAGCTGCTGAAAATATGGGCTGCTGATGGCTCAAAGCTTCATCCCTCCCTGGAAATTGCTTTACCCAAGGTGTATCCTCTCCCAGGGATGGCCCTAGCAATGACTAGCTGATGGAGGAGATGCAAAGGCCCAGCCCAATTAGCTGGTGACAACTCTGAAGGGCCATCCTACTTGCAGAGTCCCTGTACAATTAGCAGAGGTCTCCATGGCAACCGCAACAGGGGACATCTTCCTCCTCTGCCTGGTCCTGCCTGCCTTGTTCCCTCACATGTGTATCTCCAGAGAATGCCCCTAATGAAGGTTTTACATGCAGCTCTCCATCTCAGAGTTTGTTTCCAGGGAACCCAACCTAAGACATCGCCGAACTCAAGCCGAGATATTAGGACACTCCAATGATGCCGACTTGATTCCTTGACACAAGGAACCCCAAGAGGTATACAGTGACCTAATGATCAATGGTTAAGCATTAGCTCAATCTTCAGGTTGGTTGTTTCCAACCTGTCCCCTCTCACTGTGGTTCAAGGAAATTACCCAAAGAACAGAGAATGCAACCTAAACCACACTTCATTGGTGAATTCCATTCATGTGCCCCTTTTCCTCACTTTGAATCACATGACTCAAAAAAACTTTATATAATAATAGTAGAGCCTTTAGCAAGACAAGGACAAACTCAGGGACATCTGCTAAAGAGTACAACCAAGCTTGTCCTTCTGAAAAGAAGGGAAGAGAGATTGGCATTTATGATGTCCACAGGGGGTTCAGTGTTATACAGGAATATTTTTAGTAAATGACAGAGAAAAACATAGAAAACAGGCTGATTGATTGACAGATAACCCAATTTTTAATCTGGACATCTTTAATAAATTCTGCAATGCAGGATTATCAATCTTATCTTACCTGGATTTCTACCTTCACAAGGAAATGTCCTTGATTTTAGAGGCCAGAATAAGTGACTTCTTTATCAAAGGATTTACTGTAAATGGCCAAGCCTGAGCAGCCTGAGCTGGCCCCCAGGAGCCAAATCTCATCACCTTTTCATGGTAAAAGAGTTTTTCTGACTCGTAACACATAGGGAATCAATCTCCTTACATAAATCCTTCCTGGATTTAAACACAAGCAAAATGCAAATGCCAACTTCACCTGGCTATGGTAATGCTGTTCCAAGAAGCTGAAGTCACAATGGCACGTTTCATGTGTCAGCAGAATGTAAAGCTCTTTCCACTCAGGATCTTTCTTGGCTCCCTCAACCTTTTGAATCAGATGCAGCGTTATTATTATTCCCATTTTGCAGATAAGCAAACTGGAGCTCTGAGAAGTTAAGGAATTTGCCCACGTTTATAAAATAGACATGGCAGAGCTGGAGGAAGAGGAGGAAGAAGAAAAAGAAAAAGAATGCCTGTCTGACAATGTTGTCATATGAACCCAGTGAGATTAAATAATACATGCAAAGCCTGTAGCACATTGTGAAATGTCTGATAAACATGATTATTACTATTGTCCCTAAGATGCTGATGTCCTCAGACACACACGTGCATACACACACACACACACTCAACAGACACCCCCCTCTGCCCCCATCTTCCCCCCACACGCACACAGGTCTAGTCAAGAACCACTGCCTCAGATAATGATGATTTGAATAAATCACTCAATTCCAGTGGTCTGGTTGCTAAGGACATCATTCTGACGGCCTTAAAAGCAGACCTCCTGGATTTCATCTCCTTTAACTCATTCTGTGACCTACAAATGGAAAGGACGACCGTAATTCAGACGGGGGAAGGGCCTGGAGAGCCCCCTGATGGCAGGTACCCCTGCCACCACGTGGCCGGTTGTGCTGTTGTGATGGAGGGGAAGGCTGTTTGGAAATCATCAAAAATTCTCTCAGGAAGCCCAATTATATTTTTACATCAAGAATCAAAATGCTAGTGCTGCAGACTTCAGCCTATCATTCACAAACCTTTTATCCTGTAATTAAGCCAGATCTGCTGCTGGGCTAATTCTTCCCTGAATGACACCACCCTTTGAGCCAGCCCGTATGTCGGCAGAAGACTTCACTCTGATGATCTATTACACCAATACATCACCGCGGTGAGCTGCCTCCTTAATGATTTATCCATAACACATCATCGGAGTGAGCCACACTCATAATATATTGCTCAATAAGTCTGCGGTGGCCAAGGGGGAAAGCCACAAACAGCGGCCGAGTGCGTGCCCTTACACGGTTGGTGTCAGTACGCAGGGCCCATGCTGGGCTCCCCCTTCCTAAACAATGTTTATATAGGTGGGAGGGCTCTCGTGCCAATAGGCTTCTAAAACATGAAGAACCATGACCTTAAGAAAGTCCTATAAATCCTGAGCAGCACAGCCCCTCAGTGGGAAGTGGGGGCTGCCCTTCTAAGCCTGTCAAACAGGTAGGAAGCATTTGCTTTAAGCTCTTAACTTAGAAGGCCGGGGCCACTGCACTGCACATCTCCAAGGGACGCCATTCACATCACCATCTGGGCAAACAGTGCCCCCCTCGAGTTGTGCAATGTGCAGCCTGAGCCACCTCACACCATGACCCCGTAAGAGGCCATGGGTAAGAGTACAGATTCTGGCATAAGACTGCCTCATCGGAGTCAAGGTTGTGGGACTAATGGTTCTATTCGCAGAGTTGGTATGAGATGGAACAGGATGGTGTACGCAGAGCACCTATGACACAGTGAGCCCTCCATGTGAGCACGACTGGTAGCAACCTTAATGAGTCCCAAGAGCAGGAAGCCCGGAGGTCCAGGCTGGGCAGCAGGCAGCCCCTTGGATTGTGCCTTTCATTGTGCAGGATCCTGTCTCATCTTTACGTATTCACTCCAAAGAAAAAGGAGAGAGCATGGAGAAGAGGAGGCTCACAGAAATCCATACTAAGATAAAAATAAGTAGATGGGGACATTCGGGCAAAGGGAACAAGAGAGTTAGCCAAGTTTAAGCAAAAGTAGTGCACCAAAACAACACGTGAGGCCCCGCCCCCAGGCGAAAGTGAGGATCAGCACCTCGGGCTGGAGAGCGCATTCCCATCGCCCACAAAAGAAAAGGGCACACCCTTCGGCCCAGCAACCCACTCTCATGTGTGTGCATTGGCCCAG
Source organism: Procyon lotor (assembly GCA_028646535.1). NCBI lineage: Eukaryota > Metazoa > Chordata > Mammalia > Carnivora > Procyonidae > Procyon > Procyon lotor. Next base: position 21,452,086 of record CM053619.1, on the reverse strand, counting down.
AGGAACTCTCTGGCACATGTGCACAAACAGATAGAATAATGTTCCCTGAAACATCCCGGAGGCAGGGAAAAACTGGAAATGTCCACCAACTGGAAAATTTAATGTGCAACGGTGCTAGCCAGCTCTTGAATAGGGTACATTGGGCCTCAGGCTTATTTTCAATGCTTCATAGCCGTTATGTCATTTAATCTTCACGTCAACTAAGGTAGGCGCTATCATTTGCGCTGAGGAAACTAAGGCACAGAGGGATTGATTTGCCCAAAGTTGCAGAACTAGTAAGTGGCAGAGCTGGGATTTGAACCCTGGCATTTTGGCCCCAGGCCTGTGCTTTGAAACACTGCATAATCCTTTGTCTAGTCTTCCAGTGGAATATTACACAGCAGTGAAAAATAAACTGGAGCTACACGTGTCAACACAGGGCAGTTTCAAAGTAAAATCTTTGAGTAAAAAGAACAAATTACAGAGCAATATATATAGTTCAAACCCACTTATAGAATGTTTATAAAATGCAAAACAATACCATATGTTTGTTACAGGGGCATACATTTGGAGAATATTATTATTATTTTTTTTTTTTTTAAAGATTTTATTTATTTGACAGAGAGAAACACAGCGAGAGAGGGAACACAAGCAGAGGGAATGGTAGCGGGAGAAGCAGGCTTCCTGCAGAGCAGAGAGCCCGATGCGGGGCTCAATCCCAGGGACCTGGGATCTGACCTGGGCCGAAGGCAGACGCTTAACAACTGAGCCACCCAGGCGCCCCGGAGAATATTATTTTTTAAATAGGAAGGGATAAAGCCAGTCCAGGAAGAGAGGTCCCACGGGGGAGGGAGGTGGGAGAATGAGTTCCGGATCTGGGGCTAAGAGGGCTTCAATCTGTCTTTGCTAAGTTTTACGTCTGAAGCTGGGTGACTCAATATGTTATATATTCTCTGTAATTTTTGTATGCCTAAAACATTTCATAATTCTCAAAACAAATGACATCATAAGTTCTTCTAAGGGCTGCATGTAACTCTGAATTTACTTAACTGAACTCTGAATTTACTGACAGCCAAAGCAAAGAGGGAAACTAAAGTACCAAACTGCCCAAGACCAGATGAGGAGCACATCTCTATGGCCAGTGTCTGGGACCTTCCCAAAGAAACAGGCCTGTGTGACATGGGAAGGAAGCAGGCAGACCCTGGAGGGGAATGAAATAACCTCGTCTCTGGGCAGGACTCTCCTTCACACATCTGCTCCTGGCTCTGGGACATAAGAGCTGTGGACACAGCATCCAGGCAGCCAGTGTCTCTGCAGATGGAGGAGATGGAGCAGTGGCCGCCCTGGGATCAGAAGGCATCCTCCCTTTGCCTAATGCTGCCCTCCATCACTTGGACTTCTCACATCCTGGGTCCTTCCAGCCTTTAGTTCTTATCCTCATCATACAAAGAAAGCAGGGAGTCAAGAGGTAGTGGATGGAACAAGAAATAGAGGTATAGGGCACCTGGGTGTCTCAGTTGGTTAAGCAACTGCTTTCAGTTCAGGTCATGATCCCAGGGTCCTTGGATCAAGTCCCAAATCAGGCTCCTCCTGCTCTGCAGGGAGCCTGCTTCTCCCTCTCCCTGCCACTCCCCATTTGTGCTCTCTATCAAATAAATAAAATCTTAAAAAAGAAATAGAGGTATAATTTTATGTGATTGTAATACTGTCTCTGCCCCCAGCTCCTAACACAGAGCTCCCAAAGCCCTTGTAATTTCTGATAGGAGTGAAAGGAGTATATTTTATTCTAAAAAGGTGACTGGCTGGGTTCCTGGATGGCTCCTGGAACCATCCGGTCACTGGAAAACCCAAACCATAATTAGGAGCTTGGAATTTTCAGCCCCATCCCCTGTTCCCTTGAGAAGGGAGAAGGGCTCAAAGTAGAGTCAATGATCAATCATACCCATGTGATGAAGCCTCCATAAAATCCTAGAAGTACAAGGTTCTGAGGGCTTCCAAGGTGGCGAACATGTGTGGGAGGTGCGGGGAAAGTGGTGCCCCAGAGAGGGCACGGGTGCCCTTGTCCCATGCATGTCTTCCTTCTAGAGGTTCCACTGTACTCATAGCCTTTATTTCTTTTTTTTTTTTTTTTTAAGATTTTATTTATTTGACAGAGAGAAACACAGCGAGAGAGGGAACACAAGCAGAGGGAATGGTAGCGGGAGAAGCAGGCTTCCTGCCGAGCAGGGAGCCCAATGCGGGGCTCCATCCCAGGACCCTGGGATCATGACCTGAGCTGAAGGCAGATGCTTAACGACTGAGCCACCCAGGCACCCCATATCATAGCCTTTAATAAACTGTAAATGTGTTTCCCTGGTTTCAGTGAGCTGCTCTAGCAAATCAATTGAACCTGCGAACATAGTTGTTGGAACTTGCGGTCTACAGGGGTTGTATCACCTACAAGTATAGGTGATAACCTGTCCTTTCCACAGGCATCTGAAGTGTGTTTGTGTGTGTGTGTGTGTGTGTGTGTGCACGCGCACGTGTGTGTTGAGGGGCAGTCTGGTGGGACTGAGCCCTTAACCTGTGGGATCTGACACTATGTCTGGGTAGATAGTGTCAGAATTAAATTGTAGGACAGCAAGCTGGTATAGCAGACAACTGCTTGTTGTGGGGAGCCCCCACCCCCTGCCACTTTTGGTGACCAGAAGTCAAGGGTTTTATGTGAATAGTAAAGGAAAGTCATGGGAAGAAATGCAGTAGGGAAGAACCGGGTTGTTCCCTGCACAGGAAGGAGGAAAACCGAATTTCCCTTAGAGTGATGCTCCAGAGGTAGAGGAACCATATTAGTTTTCCGGGTTGCCCTAACAAACTGCCACAAATGGAGTGGCTTCAAACAACGGTAATGCATTGCTCACAGTCTGGAGGCCAGAAGTCTGACATCAAGGTGTGGGCAGGGCCATGCTCCCTCTGGAAGCCCTGGAGAGATTTCTGCCTTGCTTCCTGCAGCCTCTGGTAGCTGCTTCGGCACCCCTTGGCTGGTGGCTGCACCTTGCCAAATTCTGCCCCGTCTCCACATGGCTGTCTTTCCTCTCTGTGTGTGTCTGTTTCCAAATCCCTCTCTCCCTCTAAGGATGCCAGTCATTGGATTTAGGGCCCGCTCTACTCCAGCACAACCTCGCCTTCACCTGATCACATCTGCAAAGCCCCTACTGCCTAATAAGGTCACATCACAAGCACCAGCACTTAGGACTTCGACATACCTTTTTTGGGGGGTAGGGGAAGTTCAACCCCAAACAGAACCTTAGTAAGTGGTACTACACAGAGGAACTAAGGGAGTAAATGCCGCTGTGGAAGAAGAGAGAATGGAAGTTACCTAACCGTCATCTCTCCTAGCAGAAAGCCAGGAGGCGAGGACAACAGCTGGAGGTGTGAAGCCACACACAAAGCTACTCACCAGAAGCACCAAATACCACAAGTTAACCGTGGTTGGCCCCAGGGATGGGCTGATGAAGGAGGAGGCAGACAGCCTGTTGCGGGGAATGTGGGGAAATTTGAATATGGACTGGTTATCAGGTAATATTACAGAATTACTGTTAATTGCCATGTTGTTAGGCTTAATAACAGTAATGGTGTTGATGTAAGCAAAGGTCTTATTTTTCAGAGGAGGCTAAAGCCTTGGGTGAAAGAGGTCATGTCTGGACATGCTTTAAGATACAGAAAAATATATAGATAAGCAAAATCGTCAGAAAAGATCTACGTGAGAAAATAGAGAAAAATATTAATATCGGTTAAGTCTACATGATGAACATATGGAGGATCATACCATTCTCTCTACCCTTATGAGTGTTTCCATAATCAAAATTTATTTAATTTAAATTCAGTTAATTAACATATAATGTAATATTTGTTTCAGGGGTACAGGTATGTGATTCATCAGTCTTATATAATACCCAGTGCTCATTACAACACATACCCTCCCCAATGTCCATCACCCAGCTACCCCATCCCCCACTCCCCTCCCTCCAGCGACCCTCAGCTTGTTTCCTGATTAAGAGTCTCTTATGGTTTTTGACTTCTCGTTTTGTGTTGTTTCATTTTTTCCTTTCTTCATGATCCTCTGCCTTCTTTCTTAAATTCCACATATCAGCGAGATCATAATTGTCTTTCTCTGACTGACTTATTTCACTTAGCATAATACCCTCTAGTTCCATCCACGTTGCAAATGGCAAGATTTCGTTTTTGATGACTGTGTAATATTCCACTGTAGATACATACCACATCTTCTTCATCCAGTCATCTGTCGATAAACATCTGGACTCCTTCCATAGTTTGGTTATTGTGGGCATTGCTGCTATAAACATTTGGGTGCACGTGCCCCTTGGGATCACATTTGTTCCTTTGGGATAAATATCCAGTAGTGCAACTGCTGGGTTGTAGGGTACTCTCTTTTCAACTTTTTGAGGAACCTCTATACTATTTTCTAGAGTGGCTGCACCAGCTTTCATTCCCATCCATAACCCGAATTTAAAAGTGAGAAAGTTTTAATGCGCTTGGGTGACTCAGTCGGTTAAACATCTGCCTTCAGCTCAGGTCACAATTTCAGGGTCCTGGGATGGAGCCCCACGTTGGGCTCCCTGCTCAGTGGGGAGTGTGCTTGTCCCTCTGCTCCTTCCCCGAATCGTTCTTTCTCAAATAATCTTTTTTTTTAAAAGGTGAAGTTTTAAATAAGTATTTAGTCAGTCTTGGGAGGTGCTTGCTCTCCCCATCTTTGCAGCTCTTCTTGGACCAAAGGCCCAGAGAATAGAACTTCCAAGGTCTTATAGTCAACCCCTCATTTTACAAATGGCTAAAAAGGTTGACTGCCTTTCCCCAGTCACACAGCCAATGAGTACATGAGTCGGGCTAGGCCGGGGTCTCCATGAGCCTCATCTAGTGCCCCCGCTGCTCTCCATGCCATCCTCGGCCTCAGTTGTGGGCTAAAGGAGCTATTTTTAAATGTCAGTAAACAATGGAGGTACGCTCAGTTCTTCTTCTTTTTCTTTTCTATGGCAGACATTGCCTATGGGTCACTGAGTTCTCCTATATAAGAAATCTTGATAATACCCGAAAGCTTTATTCTCTTCAACATGACAGTAAAGTACATTCAGGTCCTTTAGATCTTAAAGTAACCCCTTTGGGGTTTGGCAACGTGCATGTCAGTTGAGCAATAAGCATCTGTCATCCATCTTTTATTAGCATTAATCATAATGTGAATTTCATTAGTATTATTTATTATTATAGAATAGCTATTATAATCAATTATAATAATACTATAATATAGTTATTAATTATGAGTCAACAGCACACAACTAAGTCCTGTTGGTGACATTTTCCTAAATTTGAGCTTCTTGGCTTTACAGGTATTTGAAATGGTTCTTTTAATAAGCCATGCTAGATGTGTCAATCAATAATCAAAAGGGAAGGAATAAACAGTTCCAACCTTGAGAACAGGCTGCACTGGAGGTTAGATTGCCCAGAAGGCCAGGAGAGACACAGTAGGAATGCTGCAGGACTGTAGAACATTCTGGTGCCCTCTACCTGCCCGCAGTTCAGATGACCGGACTCCTCTATCTCATCTGGCCTATCTCCCATGGCCCTTTTGTCTTCTCTCACAACCAAAAGTAGGAAAGTTAGGGATGGTGCAGGGGCACCAAAGACAAGCTTTGCCTTCTTAGGATTTAAATTGGAAACTTTCTGGGATTAAGCTGGCTTTCTCTTGTCTTAACCTCAGGGGCCTCCTAAGTGTGGCTGGACTAGGGCAACCAGGAGCCGAGGCTCAGGCACACTCGCTGAGGGGAGCCAGGCACCAACCTAGCCTTTCCCCAGCCTAAAAAGGGAGACCCTGCTTGTGCTATGAGTCAGCTCAAGGCTACCGGCAGTGATAATAACACAAGCCCATGGTCCCTTGAATTATAAATTTAAGGGGCTGGAAGCCTTGAGGAGCCAGAGTGACATTCATGCCAGGGCAGGGGAAAATGGTTCCAGCAGGGAGCCAGGCCTGAGAAACGGGATGAACTCCAGGGGGGTGGGGAGCCCATGACCCTCGCTCCTGAGATGGAGCAGGGCCATTTCACCTCCCCCGGCAGGGGCCAAGGGAAGCTGGTAATAAAGCCCAGGATCCAACTCTCTTTGTGCTTAATATTCAAGAGATAATGCTGAGCACGCTCGGGATTTAAAGCAAGCACCCAGGAGGGGGTCTGAAGAACCTGCCATCTCCTGCAGAATTCCTCAGCTCACAGAGACCAGACCGGCCGTGCTCGCCTGCTGCCATTCCCCTCCTAAGCACGCAGTTTGGGGCTCTGCTCTCCTTCTGGGGCAGGCCAGCTCCAGCAGCTCCAGGGGCTTCTGCTTCTGACCGGCATCTTTATTTCATGGAACTGTAGACGGCTTCAGAGTTTCCAAAGTTTTGCCACAACCAGCATCTTCTTTGGGTTCTGCACCCCAAAACATACTTGATGCAGTACTATTATCCCTATGTTTAGATGAGGAAACCATTTGTTTGTTCATTCATTCACTCAACAAGTACACTTCCAAGGATCTCTCAGGCTCCAGACCCTGTGCTGGAACTGAATGCCCCTCAGAAGGGTTAATGACCTGCCCAAAGCCACAGTCACACAGGGAATGGCAGCACCAGCTTTGGAACCCAGATCTTTGACTACACCTGAAGAGGAAAGAGGCCAGAGCTGTTCCTTCATAATGTCCCTCAGTGGCACCTTCAGCCCTTGTACCCTCTAGCCTAGCACCCAAGGCAACCCACGGCAGAGGGGTCCCATTGCAGACTGAGCAGGATCAAACGGAGTGAGAGGTGCACAGGACAGTGGGAAAGACATAACTAGAGCTTTTCTTTTCTTTTTAAAGCCTTCATTTATTTGAGAGAGACAGAGAGCACAAGCAGAGGGGAGGGGCACAGGAAGAGGGAGAAGCAGGCTCCCTACCGAGTAGGGAGCCGGACATGAAGCTCAATCCCAGGACCCTGAGATCATGACCTGAGCTGAAGGCAGATGCTTAACCAACTGAGCCATCCAGGTGCCCCAGGACATAAATAGATCTTTCTGGCTCTCCAGACCCCAAACTGATCCCACACACCACTCTAACCCTGGCATCAACCCTGTCCTTCATTGGGAGGAGGACCAGAGGGAATTCCAGAAACTCCTGCCCCAAGGGTTGTGTAGCCCTGGCCCCCAGGAACAATGTTTCTGGGGTTGGAGGCATTTTCTTCTTTCTGCTCTAGATACTAACCCTCTGGCTTCCTTCCATAATCAGGGGGCAGGAAGGAGAAAGAAAGGAGCAAAGTTTACCACGAGGAAGGCAAGGGGAGCAACAATGAGGAAGGAAACAGAAGGAATGCCATTAAGACACTGCTTTACACACACACACACACACACACACACACAATTAAAAGCAAGTTTTCTGGTGAAACCTACCAGCACTGGGTAAGCTCCAATAATAGACAAGTTCCCAGGCTGTTCTTTAGCTTTCTCCTTTGTCTTTTTTGTTTTTAATTGATTGATTGACTTATTGGTTTGGTGCTAGAAGGTAAGAAGATAACAGAGATCCGCAACTGCTAGGGGGAGCGGTTGAGAACAGAGAAACATTAGACAAGTAGTTGGTGACAGAATCCTAGTTTGTTGTTTCTTCTCCATTTTTTTTTAAGATTTTATTTATCTGAGAGAGAGAGAGAGAAAGCACGCACATAAGCAGGTGAGGGGTGGGAGGGAAGAGAGAGAGGAAGAAGCAGACTCCCCACTGAGCAGGGAGCCCAATCAAGGGCTCAATCCCAGGATGCCAAGATCACAACCCCAGTTGAAGGCAGATGCTTAACTGAGAGCCACCCAGGCGCCCCTCTTCTCCATTTTAATCTAATGTACATTCGCCTTCATCTGGTAGTAAGCAACAGTTGCTAAGAGCCTTACAAGTACTGCGAGCAAAGACTGACTCCATGCCAAGAACTTTGTTCCTGCTCTTCTTTAACCCGTATAGCACCTTGATGAGGGAGATGTTAGGACTTCTACTTTACAGATAAGGGAACTGAGGGTCAAGTTATTCACCAGCTCCCCTAATGTCACAAGACAAGGCAATAAATCAGGGCTCTTCAGTCCCAGGCCTGCTCGGCAAGGCCTGGGGTTTTTCCACTACTCCACACTGCCTCTCTGCCAGAAACCGCTTCCCCGCTCCGTCCCCCGCAGCAAATTTGCAGATTTTGCCATTGACTGGAGAAGGTCAGGAAACACTGCCCTGGGCAGTCTCTAGGGACTCAGCACAGTTAGCTCGTTCCTCTCCTACTCCCACTATGGTGCAAACACAGTCGGTTGCCCCCACAGCCTCTGTCATTTGTCCTGTGGCCTATCAGCTCCCATCTCTACCGTATCCCAGGCACCCCAGGACCTCGGCTTCCTAAACATCAGCCAGAACATTATTTTACAAGGACACTCGCCAACCTTGAAAGGCAAGGTACCCTGAGGCAAGGAAATAAAATTAATGTGGTTGAGCAGTACAAGAGTGCAGCACCACCTAGCGGTGCTGGGGCCAAATGGTCCCGGGTGGTGACATTTTCAAACAATCAATATCTCATTATTAACCATAATCACAACCTGATGTTTACTTTTGGAGAAATGTTCAGCGGCAAGGGATGCACATGCACTTTTCTGCATGTTTCAGAGGCCTGCGATCCTAAATGCCACAATGACTATTAAATAGTGTCCTGCCCATGAGCAAACAGGAGGGAGCAAAGATTGATTGTATATCTTTTTCATCTAAGTGACTCACCAAAAACAAAGCATCCGTTGAAGCCACTGACCTTTCCATTAACTGGTGGAAGGAAAATGCTTGATAAATAATAAATAGACCACTACTGGATGTTGCTTAGAATCATCTCTTAATTAAAAGAACAGACCAACTAGGTCAGGTGACTGACATTTAAGTTCCGGTCCAAGACAAGCATCAATCAAGGGTAAAACTCCACTCCAAATGTAATTTCATTGTCAGCTACCATTCAACAAAAATCGTCTGCCTGGAATACATATGGATGGAGGGGACATGGCATTCAACTTCCTGCCTCCTTTGCTTTCCCCCAGCGACCTCTTCATTTAAGGGCCACAGCAAAAACAAGCAACTGTGTGGTTCAGCATCTCCACAGAAACTGCTTCAGCACCGAGCTCACCCAGTCACACCCTCCCAGGCCACACTGAGCGCTACCCTAGGAGTGACAGGGAAGCCACTTCCTGTCTTCCCCACAGAAGGTGCCCTTCCTCTACCAGACAAGGTGACCTCAACCAAGTGGCTCACTGAACCTGCTCAGGCATCTCCCTCCCTGAGCACCGCCGAAGGCTCAAAACACATGACGAATCTCACCAATCACGCCTCCACCTTCTGGCTGTTCTGGAAGAGAGCTCAGGAACACGGAGACCCTGAGCGAAGTGATAATCTGATGCCTACCCCCCACACATACCCTCCAGGTTCCTCATCCCACATTCCTGAGGCAGCGCCAGCACGGGCACTAATAGAGCCACTTATGTCACCGGCCCTAGTGCCCATGTAGTCAGGAAAACTGCCAGCCCAGCTCTGAGTTAGGGCTGCTCATAGCGCAGAGCGTGGAAGCATGGAAGAGGCCCCACACCCCTGCGTGCCTGTCTGGATTCCCAAGAGCAGAGGCAGGCACCAGTGTAGGGCTCAGAGAAAATCCTATCCCACTTGAATGATTTTCTTTAAAGAGAGAATCTGTGCAATGTTTTTAAATGGCAAGCCATCATTTATTTACAGAGAAGTGTATCATTAAAAAAAAAAAATCAGATGGGGCGCCTGGGTGGCTCAGTGGGTTAAGCCTCTACCTTCGGCTCAGGTCATAATCTAGGGGTCCTGGGATCGAGCCCCACATCGGGCTCTCTGCTCGGTGGGGAGCCTGCTTCCTCCTCTCTCTCTGCCTGCCTCTCTGCCTACTTGTGATCTGTCAAATAAATAAAATATTTTTTAAAAAAATCAGGAATCCTCTGGGAGCACTGATTTTTCCATAATACTGCTTTCATGATCAGAGAACATAACACTAAGTATTACACAAAACTACAAAAAGACGTAGGTTTGCCTTTTAAGGACATATGATCAAGAATCAGGCCTACTAGGGACGCCTGGGTGGCTTAGTGGATTAAAGCCTCTGCCTTCGTCTCAGGTCGTGATCTCAGGGTCCTGGGATCAAGCCCCGAGTCAGGCTCTCTGCTCAGCAGGGAGCCCACTTCCCCTCTCTCTGTCAAATAAATAAATAAAATCTTTAAAAAAAAAAAAAAAAAAGAGGGGACACCTGGGTGGCTCAGTGGGTTAAAGCCTCTGCCTTCGGCTCAGGTCATGATCTCAGGGTCCTAGGATTGAGCCCCGCATCAGGCTCTCTGCTCAGCAGGGAGCCTGCTTCCCCTTCTCTCTCTGCCTACTTGTGATCTCTCTCCTCTCTGTCAAATAAATAAATAAAATCTTTAAAAAAAAAAAAAAAATCAGGCCTACTAAACAAAAGCAAAGGAAGAACTCTAAAAAACCTTGTGAATCCAGGACCACTTAAAAGCCTTGCCATAAAGGCTCCTGGGTGGCTCAGCCAGTTAAGTGTCTGCCTTCAGCTCACATTGTGATCCCAGGGTCATGGGATGGAGCCCCACATTGTCACAGGCTGTCTGTTCAGTGGGAAGCCTGCTTATCCCTCTCCCGACACCCCTAGCCCTCACCTGAGCTCTCTAGCTTTAAAAAAAAAAAAAAGCCTTGCTATATAGATGATGGGGGATGTGGGACCTGTTTCCTTTACTGGCTTTGTTTCTTCTGTCTCTTAACTAAGAGCATTAACCTGGCTCAGTCCCCAAACATCCTGTGTCTCTCTACATTCCCCTTGGAGAGCTCATTCATTCCTGGCACCAACCCCTAGCCCTGTGCTAGGGACTTCCTCCCCATCTCCCAGGTATCTAACTCGTCCCTCTGTCTGCCACCTGGATGATGCACCATCACCTCGCAGTATGTTGAGAACTGAAGCCCTCTTCCCAACCTTGCTGTTAGCGATGCAGGTGTTCTTCCGGTCACTCAGGCTTGTAACCTTGGCATGGCCACAGAGACCAAACTCTTGACAGGTCTCCTCTTCCTGTCCTCCCCGCTCTCTGCCCGCTCCAACCCCATTCTTTGCATCAGATCTGGGTGAATCTTCCTTCCACACAACACTGCTTTCACTATGTTACTTCCCTGCTCAAACTTTCTCATACCCAACTAAACAACTCTGGGTAGTTACTGAGGCCACCGTGGTCTGACCCCATACTACCTGTTCGAACCTGTTTTCCACTGCTCAAGAGTAATAGAAGCACCTGTCACACACACTACAAGTGAGTTTTTCACTCTGTCTCAATTGTCACATAACTAGAAGCCAAGGTGGCAAACATTATTCCTATTTTGTAGTCTGAGACCGTCACAGGCACAAGGTCACACCAGCAAAAATGGGAGTAACCAGAACTAGCCTCAGATCTTCAAATTTGTCTTTGCAAACAGCACTATAACCCGGACACATGCCTTTCCTGGCTTCAGCTCAGCAACAGAAGGCCCACTCCAGAAAAGACTGTTTAATGCGTCAGTTGGTACAAGAATTTCTGCACTTGTTGACACTCTGAATAGAAAGAAGGTAGTCCCCTCCAGAATGGACGACCAGGGGTGAAGCAGGAGCACAAACAGCAGATCAGGTGTGCCAACTGAATGACATGCATGAGTGCAGCCCGAAGGGGCTCCACAAGGGACTGGAGATCTGATTTGACTATCAGGTAACATTTCCAAGCATGTACCATTTCTCTTTTTTCTTTTTTTCGTAACTGAGCTTTATGCCCAACATGTGGATTGAACTCAGGACCCTGAGATCAAGAGCCACATGCTCTACCAACTGAGCCAGCCAGGCGCCCCTGCGCAGGTACCACTTGGGGTGGCAGTGAAAATAGTTTCTCAAGACTGTGGGGGCAAGGAGGGTGCTCCGGGCAGAGGAAACAGCATGTCTCCTTTAACTCCCCCCACCTTTCAAGGCTCTCTGTGCAGTATTCCTGAACTAGTCTAGGGCTGGCTCCTCCCCCAACTCTACCATTATTTTACATCATAACTTAAAAGAATTCCTGTTCATCTTATTGTTTCCAAAGTCATTCATCTTCCCAATTAGATTTTAAGCTCCTTAATGCAAAAATGAGCTCACACTTCCATTCTCTCCAAGCATCTCTATGCCATCAATGGCTTTTGCCTACAACTGTGGGAAGGGCTCTGAATTCCCCAAAAAACTTCACTTTCACTGTTTTGACCACGGAGATTCAACATGAAGGAAGTTTGCTATAAGGTCTAGTCCCTCTCTCTTCTACCAGGCTTACATTCTCCTCAGGCAAGGGTCTGTTTGGTTTAACAAGATGGAAATGGAGGCGCGTAGGTGGCTCAATCGGTTAAGTGTCTGATTTTGGCTCCAGTAGTGATCTCAGGGTCCTGGAACCAAGCCCTGGGTCGGGCACCACACTCAGGAGGGAGTCTGCTTCTCCCTCATTCTCTCCCTCTACCCCCTCCCTGCTCCTGTCCATGTGCATGGTCTCTGATAAAAAAAAAATCTTAAAAAACAAAACAAGAAACCAAGCTGGAAACGTACTGGTGAGGGTGCAGGGATACAGGCATCCCCACATATCGCTGGCTGGAGTTAACGGAGCAGCTTCTATGGAGGACATCATCAAAATCAAAGACACACGATTCCAGCAGTACCACAGTGAAGGATGTACCCACAGCAGCACCGGCCTATTTGCAGCCCAAGAAAACATACAGCCACTTTTGTCACTCGGGCACTGATCACATCACTAGGCATCCACACAAAGGTTCTGAGACAATAATATTAAGTGGAAAAACAAGGTACAGAACAGCAAGCAGTGTCCCCACGCATATGCCCAAAACATTCCCGGAAAGGAAATGGCCTTGGGGGAGAGAAATAGGTGGCTGGAGATAGGTTTTGGAAAGGAGACTGGCCTTTTACCTTTAAATTCTGAACCATGTGCCTGTACAGTTTCAAAAAAAAAATTATGCATCAGGGGCACTTCAGTGGTAGTCGGTTAAGCATCTGACTTTTGGCTTCAGCTTGGGTCGTAATCTCAGGACCATGGGATGGAGCCCTGCGTCCGGCTCCGTGCTCAGCACAGAGCCTGCTTCAGGTTCTCTCTCCCTCTCCCTCTGCCCCTCCCGCTCATGCTCTCTCTCTCTCTCTAAAATAAATAAATCTTTGGGAAAAAAAAAAAGTAGAGGCATCTGGGTGGCTTAATTGGTTAAGTATCTGCCTTGGGCTCAGGTCATGCTCCCAGGGTCCTGGGACTGAGTCCCACGTTGGGCTCCCTGCTCAGTGGGATGGCCTCTGCTGCTCCCCCTGCCTGTGTTAAATAAACAAATAAAATCTTTTAAAAATAAATATTTAAAGTATGCATCAACTTTCTAAAAATGTCATCATTATGGCAAAAAAATGCCTTTTAAACCCCAGAAACAGAGGCCTAGAAAAATTAACGAGTGAACCCCCGCAACTGTTCCTCTGATAACAGAACCTTCTCTTCTACCTGTCCTCCCCGCTAAGCTCAGCACTCACTGGCTATCTGTGGTTGTTGAATGGATGAAACTTACTTTCCTATCTAAAAGTAAAACATTCCGGGGCGCCTGAGTGGCTCAGTGGGTTAAAGCCTCTGTCTTCGGCTCAGGTCATGGTCTTGGGGTCCTGGGGTTGAGCCCTGAGTCGAGCTCTCTGCTCAGCAGGGAGCCTGCTTCCCCCTCTCTCTCTGCCTACTTGTGATCTTTCTCTCTCTGTCAAATAAATAAAATCTTTTTTAAATAAATAAAGTAAGTAAGTAAAGCATTCCACAAACAAAAAGAATTCCAAAACAGTGACAGGGGTGGCCAGATGCAGCACAGCTGAGAATTGCTTTTGCCTCGTGTACTATTCACCTTCCATTCAGAGCACCATGTGCAAGGCCGTGCCCAGGCTGAGGTGTGGGCTCCACCCTTGGTCACATAGGACACAGAAGAGACTGGACACAAAGAACAGAAAAGCTACATGAGTTCTGAAACCAGAGAATTTCTGAAGCAGCTTATTCCTGCTAGTTGAAAACCACTGGTCTGATCACAAATACAAGGGCTACAAGCTCAGAAGAAGATATCATTTATTCGGGAGAAGATATGAAAATGAAGAAAACAGAACAGTTGGTAAAGTCTCACGGACACATCTCCACACCAAGGAGGCAGGTGGATGCCGGGGGAAAACGGCATCTAAATGAGCTGGCCCTTCCTGGCAATTATCTACAGATGTCCTCTGAAGTCAGTCTTTAGCCAGATGTCATCACTTATTCATTCAAATCTTTACTGAGCAGACTAGGTTCGGGCCTATGCTAATTGCCTCCAGCACTCTCAACCTCATCTATGAGATTAAAGCTATAGTTTTGACCTCTGTCTATCACCAACGATAGGTTCTCACTCTTACCACAAAGCACAAGTCAGCTTGACCTCTCAAGTTGAAGAGCAATAGTTCTATAGCAAAATGTAAAGATTATTTGCAGACACAAACAGGTGGCCCAGGGGACATATCATATGCACAAGTAAAAGCCTGACAGAGCCAGAAAAGAGAAAGATACCCGAGAATCAGATATAGCCAACCCACATGTTAACACAGAAATCCAAGCAGACCTACTTAGAACGTGTCCCATTCAAACCATACTTATAAAGGTTTCTTCATGCTATTTACAATTTTAAAGTAAATTTACTTTATAAGCAGTCAGGGAATTCTTTATTTAATACCATCCTAACATAAAAGTTCATTCAAACCATGAAATTGAGCTTTATGACAACCTAGAAATAGGAACTAAGAGAAGGCAAACATAATTCCTTAGAGACTGGGAAACATTTACACAGTTCAACTGTTAAAAACAGTTCAACATTCATCTAGTGAATACAGTCTGGATGTCAGTATACACGGAATACAAGTTCTTCAGGGAGGTGAGAGACCTTTCGGCTGTTCTTCAGATGTCTCCAAACGCTGGTCCTGGGGATCTTCTTGCAGAGGCTGTCTTTTTCCCAATACCATTTGGGGTTTGACACCCGTGGGTTCAGATTCCGAGGAAATGTGACTACCTTCCTTTTGCTTAAAAGACCAGACATAAATACATACACAGATGTTGTTATTTTCACTCCACTGACTGGCTGAAGTTGTATGACTAAGCACATTCTATCACAGAATCAAAACGTAATATTAATATCCCAGGTCAAATTCTATTATAATAAGCAATACACATGATAAAAATCTCTAGAGAACCGTAATTTCAAAAGCCCTAATGATAACTCATTTGTTTTAAGTAGGAGTCACTATCACAAAATTTTAGTATATGTGTATGTACAGATTTCCTTTTTTATTTCAGTATACTTAATCTACCAATATTTGCCCTGGTGTCAGGGACATAAGCCAAGGTTGGAGAAGGAAAACCAAGCCTTCTTTTAACTTCTAACAAAGAGACAACTAATCCTAATAACAATTTTAATTTTTTTAAATCTTTTTTCAAGATTTTATTTATTTATTTGACAGAGAAAGAGAGACAGCGAGAGCAGGAACACAAGCAGGGGGAGTGGGAGAGGGAGAAGCAGTCTTCCCGCCAAGCAGGGAGCCGGATGTGGGGGCTTGATACCAGGACACTGGGATCATGACGGAAGCCAAAGGCAGACTCTTAACGACTGAGCCACCCCGACACCCACCTAATAACAATTTTAATTAAAAAATACTCACAGTCCTTGTTTCTCCTACTCTTCTCAAAATGACACCTGCTGCCAATAAAGCCTTCCCTGTTTCCACAAATAACTTCTCTTCATCTGTTTCTCCGAGTTTCTGTAGCTCAATGTACTTCTCCACAAACCTGGAATTCCAAGCAGTCACATCTGAGGTCTGTATATTGAGAGTCATCAATGTGTTATGCTGTTACACAGTATAAAGCATTCCCTTAACATGTCTTCCTACAGGAGTGGCTTTTTCCTCCAGTGGAATTCAACAAAACTCCTCAAATCCTTTTAAATTCCTTAAAAAACAAAAAAAATAACCCAGGACATGTAAAATGGCTTACTGTTGACAGGTAGACTTGAAGTTTGGATTGAACAGATCAAAAGCTTTCTGACCAGATCCATAGGCTGAATAAAATTTCCTAGAAAATATAAACAACACAATATAAATCTCCCCTTACAGATCATGGCCAAGAATAAAGAAAAATTACTAAGCCAAACATAAGCTTTTTTTAAATAATTAGTGCATGCACATGGTAAATACACCAAATATTACAAAAAGGTATCCAATGAAAAGTTAACATTCCTGCTCACCTCAGCCCCTAAATCCACAGTTCCCTCCCAGGAAACAACACTAGCCGTTTTCTTGTGTATCCATTCAAGAATATTCTAATATACAAGCATATACGTACCTATCATTCCCTGTCCCCAATCGCATAGTTTAACTCCAAGGACAGAAAACACTATTGTACATCCTGTCCTTTCTACTTAATAGTTCTTAGAGATCATTTCAAATCAGTGAATTCAGATAGTTTCCAATCCTTTGCTCCCTTAGACAGTGCTGCAATGATTAACTTTACCAATATTTCTTAGTATACTGTGCAAATGAGTCTGGAATAAATTCATAAAAATAGTATTACTAGCTCAAGGTATGTGCATTTGTAATATGGCCTTCCAAACTGCCAGATGCTTCCCAAAGTGGCTGTGCCAATTTATGCTCACACCAGTAATGTGTGAGAGTGTTTATTTCCCCATATCTGGGTCAAATTATTTTCCTACTTTTTGTTCTTTGTCCATTTGACAGGTGAAAAACTGTAACCTGTTTTACTTTTGCCTTTTCTTATGAAATAAACTGGACATCTTTCCATGTTTAAAAACAGAATTTCCTTTTCTGTGCCCAACCATGTTCTTTGCCTTCCATTTGGTAGGTTTTTTCTACTGATTTATAAGCAAACTTTACAGCAATATAAATAGGAAATTAGGCCTTTGTCATACTTGTTGCAAAATTTTTTTCCCAATATGTTGGCTGGCTTTTGATTCTGCTTGTGGTACTTTTTTTTGGGCAGAAAATTCTAATGTTTTCATGTATGGCTTCTGGGTTTTATGTTATTCTTACAAAGCTCTTTATCACTCAGATTATTTTTAAAATTTTCCCACGTTTTCTTCTAGTACTTTTATGCTTTCATTTTTTATATTTAGGTTTTGATATGTCTGGAATTTATTTTGTTTTTATTAAGTTCTTTAAAATATTAAAAACACTGAAAAGCCACCACAAAAATAAATGTTCAAAAAATTATTTAAATGCAAGGTATTATTATTTTGACATTAACAGTAATAAAAGAGGGAGCAGTAAAATATTCCACATTCTCCAATGACCTATCACCTAGCGCCTCCTATCCACACATCAGAAGCACAAATGATTTTTTTTTTACTTGTTTTATTTTTAGAGACAGAGAGCAGGAGGAGGGGGAGAGGGAGAGAATCCCAAGCAGACTCCCTGTGGTAGAGCCAAATGAAGGGTTCAATCACAGCACTGTGAGATCATGACCTGAGCCAAAATCAAGAGTCAAATGCTGAACTGATTAAGACACTCAGGCACATCCACAAATGATTTTAATGTATAAATCCTGACCAAGTGCATGCAATGAGCCTACCCAGAAAAGCAGTGACAAAGTATTTAATGCCCCCAAAGATCTCGGGTACTACCCTGAAAATTTCCAAGCGTAACAAGAACATACTTGTTCTTCTACCTCAAGGAGTAATGGGGGCCAGGAGAGGAGATTCCTCATATGAAAGGGGCCTAGACCTCAAACGAGAATATAATGACTTCATAAATTGTTTATTTACATCTGGAAATATAGAAAAGAGTAAGGGGACAGGGGTACCTGGGTGACACAGTTGGCTGAGCATATGACTCCTGGTTTTGGTTCAGGTCAGTCTCAGGGTTGAGATAAGAGATTCGCCTGGGGCTCCATGCTCAGCATGGAGTCAGCTTCTCTCTCTCTCTCTCTGCCCTTCCCCTGTGCTCTTGTGTGTGCACACATGTGCTCCCTCTCTAAAATAAAAAAAAAAAAATTTAAATAAAGGAATATGTATTACCCTGAATAAGGTACCACCTCTGACCTTAATATTTGAGAAAAAAGAATCATACAAATTCTAGGTACTACAAACTGACATCAATATTTGAGGGAAAGAGCTCTGCCAATGAATTCCCAGGGAGTTGACCTCCATGAGCCTCATAATCTTTATGAATAAAATGAAGACAATATACCCATCTTGTAGGATGAGAGTAAGGCCTTAATTAGAGAATGTATTTTAAGGGCTTAGCATAGTGCTGACAGACACACAGAAACAGGTAGCTATAACTGCAAGTACCAGTCCATTGCTGGGCTCCAGATCCTACTTTCCAGAACTTGTTTCTGATTCCCTAACTCGGTAGATACACAAGACCTTCTTCACAGGGCAAGCCCTGGCTCGGCTCCTACAAAAGTCACCAGACTGCTAGCTAAATCTTTCCTTCTGAGTGTTGCCACCCTCTGTCCACCCTGTGGCTTTGCACTCACGCTCTAATCCGATCCTCGGGGTACAAGATGTCCTGGATGGCAGCTTTGGCTTTGCCATATCGCAAGCGGGGCCTCCGGAAGACCGGTTCTCTCAGTGGGGGAAAGGCATTATATATGTCAAACCAGAGGGGCTTCTCATTCAATACCCCAGCCCGAATCAGGTCCCGTGTCCTTAAGGAAGGAAAGATAATGAAGGTCAGTCAGTTACAACAGCCTAAGCCCCTGAATCAGTCTAGTCACACCCTGGGACATCAGTGGGATTACGTGGTGCACAAAGCAAAACCGGAAGGAGGCCAAAGCAGTGTTCCCCACCTACGGTTAACATATTTCCATGTTCCAAACCAACCTAACAAAGCTCAGGGGTTAAGTCCTATTTTCTCATGTGCTCCCCCGCCCCCATCCCATCCCCTTCGCGTCGAAGAAAATACAAAGATAACCCAGCCGGGCCCATCATCATCTTCCTCCCTTCCTCTTTCTAGAGAACTCCATTCGGGGAGGGGAGAGGGAAAGGGAAAGATACGTTCAGGGAGGGTGTCGTCAAAGAACACCTATTCAGAGACAGGTGAGAGCACGAGAGGGCCTCCCCCGGCTCAGACTCCCGCACTCTGGAGAATGCCTCGCCCGGCTCTGACCCACCCAGAAAGAGCGTGAGCTTTCCAGAGCACCCTTCCTGAGGAGGAACCCTCAGCCCACCCCGGGAAAGAGCACGCACCGCGAAAAAACACTCCCCACGGTCTCCAGCCGGCTCCCTGCCATGGCCGGCGCCTCGGACCCTCCCGGCCCGGGGCTGCCGGAAGCGGAAGCGCCCGCGGCAGGCGAGAGGGGCGTAGGCTGCTGGCCGAGAAGAGGATCGCGGCTCTCTCTCTGCAGCCGGAGAGCCGAGCCAGGCAGAAGCAAAGGATGGGCCGAACTGGCGCGCCGGCCAAGGTTCAGACCGGAGCACTCGATAGCCGAGCCGAAAGGGAGGGAGCGGGCCAGAGTCGGGCAGAAGGAATAAATGACCGATCTAGAGGAGGGAATCACGCAGGCGGTTGCTCTACCCTTTCTGGCCTTGCCGGGTCTACTCCAGTCGAGAAGGTGGGGCGGCGCGGAGGGAAGATGACGGGGAGGAAAGAGGGAGGCACCCCCTACGTCCGGGGAGCCAACTAGATCTGGACGCACAGAGATGAGGGGTCACTCCGGGGCTAGGGTTGGACTGCGCCTGATGTTGTTTGGAGTAGACTCCGCAGAAGGAAACCGAGGCCGGGGTCGGGCAGGCACCGGCCCAAAATCACACCAGAGCCGGAGCCTCGGTCCTCCGCACCCTGCTATGCAGCGCGCCCCGGCAGTCCGTTGGCCCCGGAGCTCCTCCGGCATCCTGCCCTCGGGATGCTGCCGGCTAAACTAGTATTTTCTCGGCGGGAGGCGTCGCGGGCTCGCTCCTCCTTGGAGCTGGAAAAGCAAACGTGAACAAAACAAAATTCGGAGACGGGAGACTCAAAAATCTGGGGACAGTAACCTCTCAGGGTGACCTTTTGGTCCAATAATCATACTTCGGGTAGAGTACCCCACAGAAATCAAAGCGCAATATCCTAAGGATATTTGTGCAAGAATCGTCATTGCAGCATTGCAGCGGGGAAGAAAATCAAATGGAAAGTTATGGTTCATATATCCTATGCAAGCCTATGCAGCTTTTACAATGACCAAGTCACGTCCCTATGTATTTAGCTAGATGCGTGCCCATGACTTCTAAAATGAAAAGGGACGTTGCAGAGAAACATTTTAGTGGGATCCTAACCTATTCAAAGAATAAAGAAAACACCTTTATATGTGTTTATGCTTGTATGAAGATAGAAACCATATAGAAGGCACACAAGACTGTGAACATTGGTTATCTCCAGTGAGACTGCAAGAGAAGAGAGAATTTTTTTTCTTTATATATCCCTCAGAGTTTGACCTGTAAAGAGTTTTTATTCATATTTGAGTTTTTTAATCCAGTGAAATGTTTTGAATCACAGACACACAAAATAGCTCCTGGGAGCCCGTTACCGTCTCTGTCAGCCAGAAAGAGCAGCAAGTCATCCCAGAGCCCACTCACTGGATGGGAGGCTGGTAAGGAGGAGGGATGTAATGTTTGAGAGCAGTTACTACTTGTTTGTGTTACCTTGGAATCCACACACCTCCCCAGAAGGTAGCTATTATTAGGCTTATTATAGATGAGAAAGTGAGGCCACCGGGGGTGAAGTAACTTGTCAGATACCTGAGTGACAGAGCCAGGCTTCCAACACAGCCTGAGCCCTTTCTAGAACCCACAACCCTCCTTAGCTATGCCTCAGGCTGGAAACAGGTAGACTTATGGAGGTGGGACAAAGCTGGCCCCAGGGGCCAGCTGGCCCCAACGGCCAAGGCCCAGGGCTACACTAAGAGGGGAGTTTCACTGTTGCCACATGGCCCTGTGACACAGGGAAGAAAGAACCCAGTTCTGGCTGCTGGGCCAAGTGTATAGATTGCAATCTCCCAGTCCTAGGAAGGTCTGGAAGACTCTGCTCTAGGGAAAAAAACATGCTCCCAACTAAATATAGTCTTCCCAGCCTCATAACAAGTTTCTAATTCTGTCCAAGTCAAAGCTAGCTGCTAGGGGGGACCATAGAAACACTTTGCCTCTCCCTCTCGGGCCTGCCCCCCTAAGCCACTGCAGTGACTGCTGGTAAAGAAGTAGAAGGGTTTATTCCACGATGGGGGGTAGGGGAGACCAAGAACGCAAACCCTCAGTAGGGGAGGAATTGCAAGGTGGGAATTTTTCCCCTAGATATTCTTAGGAAAGTTTCCCCTCCGGTGTCCTATTTAATGCCTCTGTGCCTGAGACAGGGGAATGCTGGTGGGTAGATAGGAGGCCTATAGGGATGTGGGAGCAAGATGAATGGGGAACACCCTGAGCCTGAAGCAGGAAGTGTACACACCAGAGAGCGTTCATTCATGAGAGGGAAGAAGCTGTCAGGCAGCTGGGGGCAGGCAAACTGGACCTTAGAGGCTTCTGTCTTCTCACCAGGACCTCTCAAGGCAAAGGGACTGATGCACTCATGCCACACGCTGCACCAGGAATCTGGATCATCTGGTTCAACTGTTAGACTCTCTGATGCCATAGGTAATGTCCCGGCAATCTTACGCAGAGGGAAAGAACTTGTAAACTCTCCAAAAGGCCATATTCCTTCCACCGCACTGCCCGACCCCTGTAGATGTGCCCACTAATGTCGACTATCTGCGTGCCTTGCAGCAGGAGTAGAAGCCTCCATTCATGGACAGCCCGAATCGTAGCAGCAGGCACTTAGTGACGAGTCCGATGGCAGTTACAGCATCACTGCTGCTTTTGTGACCTGTCACTCACCGGCTGCCTCCTGGGACTGCAGCCTTTTCGTATGGTAGTAGTTGGCTAGGGCAGTCGTAACAAGGGACCACAGACTGGGTGGCTTCAACAGCAGAAAGGGATTTTCTCGCAGTTCTGGAGGCCAGAAGTCCGAGATCAACTCGGCAAGGCTGGTTGCTGCCGAGGCCTCTCTCCTTGGCCTGCGGACTGCTATCCTGAATCCTCACGTGGTCTTCCCTCTGTCGTGTGTCCTCTTCCTGTGACACTCGTCATGCTGGATCTGGGCCCGACCTAATGGCCTCATTTTAACTTCCAATACCTCTTTAAAGATGATCTCCAAATGCAGTCACATCCTGAGATACTGAGGGTTGGGAGTTCAACATAGGAATTGGGGGGGACACTGTCCAGCCCCATAACGTTGCTAAGTACTTACGCCAAAGAGCTCTCGTCTGCCCAGCCAGATCCACACCTACTCTGTGCTCTTCTTCCCCCTGCTCTGTTCCCCAGGAGGCTGACTTCCGTGGCCCTCACCCCCCAGTCCTGTGCTTCCAGCCAGGGTCCTGTTAGTGCCACCAGTGGGAGGAACTGGCAGGGGAATGGAAGGAAGGAGGAGGGTGAAGTCAGTCTCGACTTCTTTCACTTAGCATAATACACTCTAGTTCCATCTGTTTTGTTGCAAATGGCAACAAATCTTTCAAAGAAAGATTTCATTCTTTCTGATGACTGAGTTATATTCCCTGTGTGTGTGTGTGTGTGTGTTTACACTACATTTTTTTTTTAAAAGATTTTATTTCTTAGAGAGAGAGCACAAGAAGGGGAAGGGGCAAAGGGAGAGGGAGAAACAGACTCCCTGCTGAGAAGGGACATACCTAGTAGTAAATACCTAGTGCAATTGCTGGGTCCAAGGGTAGCTCTATTTTTAACTTCTTGAGGACCCCAGCAGCAGGACAGGAGGGTTCCCACAGGGTGGCCTCTTCACACAGAGCTCTCTCCCACGTTCCAGTCCCCGTTCCCTCCCTCACCCCTGAAGACCTAGATTCAGCAAACTGTGCCCCTCTGTCACAGCCGGAGGCTGTAGGCCATCCTTTGTGGCTTCCCTGCACTCTGCCCACATCCTCATGAAGAGCGCCCTCACTGATACAGTACCTGGGCACGGGTCAGACAAAAGGAGAAAACGCATCCCAATAGCAGCACAGCCTTGGTGAGTAAAAATCCCTGCATATTGATGAAACCATTAATACTGCTACTCACCTTTGTTTTTTCTTTAAGATTTCATTTATTTATTTGAGAGGGAGAGCACAAGAAGGGGGAGTGTCGGCGGGGGTTGGGGGGAGCAGACTCCCCCCAGAGCAGGGAGCTGGTGCAGGAGTAGATCCCAGACTCCCGGATCCTGACCTGAGCCGAAGGCAGTTGCTTAACCATCTGAGCCACCCAGGCGCCCCTGTTACTCACATTTGGCAGAAAGCCAGAGTCGGAGAAATGAGCTGCTTGCCTCCGAAAAGGAAGAAAACAATAGTATATGGAGCAGGAGATGAGAGGCAAGGAGGGAGATGTTGAAGGAGGAGCCCAGAGTGCCATCTCCCACCCCCAGACTACTGTGTGCTCGGTCTCCAGCCAGCACCCCTCAGAGGCGCACACCTGCCCATCCTTTCAAGAGAGCCCCCAGCACACACACTGCCAGACTCTGCTCCTTCCCCCGCTAAGCTTATCCCTCTCAAAATGTGGTGTGACTGTTTACTTCTCTGAGTCTCCACCTGGGCCTGTCCGCGGGCAGGAACCGGGTCTCCTCTCCCTGCCCCGCCATACCCAGCCTGCGGCTTGGCCCAGAGCTGACTCCCAGAGTTTCCTAATAAACACCATGGATGACTAAAGCCAAGTTAGGACCCACGAGGATGGAGCCCTCCCAGCCCTCCCTCCTGGAGGCCTTCCTCAAATACACTCTAGGTGTATGGGCAAAAGCTGTGATTGAATGGAAATAATCCTCCACCCCACCACAAACCTCGTCATTTCTACTTCTGGCTATCCTCTGCCTCACTGACAGATCCATTTCGCAAACCTCTGGGCCTCAGCTTTGTTTTCTACAAAATGGGCATAATCGTAGCACCCACCATATAGCCTTGTTATGAGGAGTCACTGAGTCAAAACCTTCGGAGTATTAAAACAGTGCCTAGGGGCGCCCGGGCGGCTCAGTCGTTAGCGTCTGCCTTTGGCTCAGGTCATGATCCCAGAGTCCAGGGATTGAGCCCGGCCTCCGGCTCCCGCTCTGCAGAAAGCCTGCTTCTCCCTCTCCCACTCCCCCTGCTTGTGTTCCCTCTCTCACTGTGTGTCTCTCTCTTAAATACATAAAATCTTTAAAATAATGATAAATAAAACAGTGCCTAGTGTATAGGCTCAATAAATAAGAGTGATGATGTTTTCTGCCCCCTCCACATTTAAGAGCAACGAATCCCAATTTATTAAATCACATCTAACAACTTGCAAAGCATGTTCACCCAGCTGCCCATTCATTTCTTCAGCAAACAGTGTTGCCCCCAACAAGAATCCAGTTCAAGGAGAGGAAAGAAAAACACTTTCTGCCTGGACCCATCCAGTATCACCGTGGCTCCTTTTGTAGCCAAGGAAACAGGAGCCAGCTGGGCCTGAAGCAACAATCTGGCCTTTTATTATTGAAATTAAAAGGCAATTGGAGTCACTCTAGAGCTTTTCCAGCAGAGGATGCCCCCCTTGAAGGCAGATGTTTCACGCTGGTATGCACCCCTCTTTCCTTGTGGAAGGCAAAACAACTCCATCTTTAGCACGCACCCAAACCTCCCAAGATCTTGGAAAATGCAGGTTCTGACTTGGGAGGTCTGGGGTGAGGACCCAAACTCTGAATTTCAAACAATCGCCCAAGTTGATTGATGCCAACGCTGCTAATCTGCAAGCAGGGCAACCGACTGGCCCAAATTTGCCCAGGACTCCCCCAGTTTCAGCACTGAGACTCCCGCATCTGAGAAACACTTAGACCTGGAAACCAGGACAGTTGGTCACTGTGTCCATAGAGGCCACTCTGAGTAGCCAGGACTGAGCCAGCTGAGTTTGTGCTGAGCTTTGCAGCCCCTCACTCCGGAGTCCCTGGAATAATCCTCTTGACCTGATAAAGAACTGGGACTCTTTATTCTCGAGAAATAACAGGGTAGCTGCTGGTTTGGTGGGGCCTAGAGCTTATGTAATCTTAGTGGCTCTTTTAAGGAAAAACAAGCACAAAAATATCCTTGTTTTGAAAAATTTGCAAAACCTGTAACCCTGAAAATAGAGTAAATTCCCTTCTGTCTATTCGGTCTCTGGCCAAACAGGTTCACTTCCCTACGGGAGAATGATGTTGGCCCCTCAATGGCCAATTCTGAGAGAGACCACCAGGTGGCAGTAGATTCACACAGCCCTCTTCAACCCCGGCCAGGCCCCCGCCCATCTCCAGAAATTTCTAAATCTTCCTCCAGCTGGCCTGGCCAGCTAATCCAACAAATTAATCTGTGCTGTGATAATGGGCAAAGGAGTTCATGGGCTTCTCTCTAAATAGCATATTTTCCATTTAATGGAAATGCTAAGAGATTGTTTTTTAAACCAAATAAAGAATGCTAATACGTGAGTTCCAGGCACACTGTTGGATCACACATCACTATGGAGATGTTTTTAATCAGGGAAACCTTTCTGTGCTCAACAGATTGCGTCTATGGAGGGGTTCTAGGTCTTATCACCTGCTCCCCCACCCCACTATATAGCTTAGTGTTTAGGTACCAACTTGGGAGTTCGGCTGCATGGGTAGTAAGTGCTACCACTTACTGGGGGGTCATGTTGAATAAGGACCTTAACATCTCTGTGCCTCAGTTCCCTGACCTGTGAAATGGGAGTGATAATACTGATTTCATATAATAGTTGTGGGGATTAGGTAAAATAATGTATATAAGGCACCCCAGAAAAGTTGCATACAGTAAGCACTCAATAAGCAGCTATCATCTTCATCATCCCAAGCCTCGCCTGCCTTCTGCAAACAAAATTCTCCATCTTTCCTCCACCCCCACCGGGTGCCTCAAGAGAACAGAGGGAGGATTGAGCCCCCAGCATGGTAATAACCAGGCCAGTTCTGGGCACAGCATTCTCCAGACCCATGATCTCCTCGCAAGCTGGAGCTGAGACCCAGAGACACCGAAACACACCAAGTGGGAGGGGCACGGGCCGGGCCAGAATTCCAGATAGCCCAGCTCAGCACTTTTGCAGGAGGCAAATCTCCCATATACCAGGAGCCCAACATCTGCAGAGGAGCCTGGCATGTGAGGACGGATGAATAAGAGGGTCCTCCGGCCCAGCCTGACTCCCTCCTTAAGTCCTAGGAGGACACTGTTCAACACAGAGGAACACCGTGGAGCAGAGGCTTCATCTGCTGGTGGATCCGGGGAACTCTCTTTGTCTTTTTTCCCCACATCCCCTCTCTAGGTACAGTTAGCTTCAGTCAGTGATGCTCAAAGGCAAAAGGGCAAATGGTTCCCAAACTTTGCTGCATATTAGAACCACCTGAGGACCTTTTGCAACCCGATTCCCAGATGTAGAATCTAAATCCCAAGCCAATGAAATCAGAATCTTTTGAGAATGAGACCAAAATTTCAGAAGTAATTCCAATGTGCAGCATCTGGCTGGGTGAGTCGAAAGAGCGTACAACTCTTGATCTCAGAGTCATGGGTTCGAGCTCCGTGTTGGGTATAGAGTGAGAGAATGAACAAAAGAAAGAAAGAGAGGGAGAAAGGAGTAATTCCAACGTACAGCAAGTTTGAGGACCGGTATTCTAGAGCAGTGTTTCTCCAGCCTGTGTGCATCCGAGTCACCTGAAGAGTTTAGTAAACTGGACATTCTAGTCCAGTACGTCTAGGGTAGACCCTGAAATTCTGTGTTTCTATCAAGCTCCAGATGATGCAAATGCTGCTGGTACCTAGCACAAATTTTGAGTAGGAGGATTGTAGAACTGTGCTTCTCAAAGTTGGCATGTGCCAGAATCATCTGAAGGGCTTGTTAAAATACTCACAGTTTCAGAGTCTGTGGATCTGCAGTCGGGCCCCTGGTGACACCAGCGCTTTGGGCACCGTGAGCCCACTTGGAGCAGCAGGGCTGGAGAGCACAGAACAGAGGTTTTGGAATCAGGCAGCCTGGGGCCCTGTTTCTGGCTTCATACCTTGCTGGCTCTTTAATCTTGCTAGTTACTTAACCTTCCTGAATTGCCATTTCATCATCCATCAAGTGCCCATTATTGGGTAAGATTAATTGAGCTAATATGAAACACCTACCAGACTTCCCAGTGTGCTGGTCCTCAAACTTGATTGCAAATTTAAATTACTTGAGGAGCTTTAAAATAAATCACTCCATGGTTGTTGATTTAATTGGTCTGGGGGTACCGAGCGTCAGGATTTTTTTTTTTTTTTCCACTCAGGTAATTCTGTCCGGCCAGGACTAGGTGGGGGCTTGGCACTGTGGCTCCGGGCACCAGAATCGTCTTGCTGGGCTACACTCCCTGAGTCTCTGACAGTGTGTCTAGGGGAGGGCTGAGAACTGGCATTGCTAACAAGTCCCCAGGGGTCAGTACCATGCTCTGGGGATTACACACCTATCAGGACAAAATGCACAGGGCCAGGGCGTCCGGCTGGCTCAGTCAGTAGACCATGTGATTCTGGATCTCTGGGTTGTAAGTTCAAGTCCCACGTTGGGTATAGAGATTACTTAAAATCTTTTTAAAAGCTCACAGAGTAGGGTTAGGTTAAAGAATCAGTTCGGTTTGCCCTCCCTCAAACAGTATGTATGGAGAGCATCACCAGCTGTCCCACCTCAGTCTGACTGGGGCTGAGGGAGAATCTCTTTCTAAGGAGGGCGGGAGGCACCCGCATTGTTCCTCCAGACGCTGTGCACAAATGTGGCATCGGGGGAAGGGCGGTCGCCTTGGCCTGGGAGCCCAGAAACAAGATGTGTGGGTGGAAGCCACAAGGAGATCTTTGGGCTCAACACAAGGAAGAACTTTTAACCTTGAGAAGTGCCGTTTCACGGCAGCAGCTTCCTCTTTTGGCGGTGAGGTCCCTGGCTTGGGAGGTGGTCCGGCAGAGCTGCGGAGGAGGGGAAGGGCGGAGGGGCTTGCTTGGGAAGATCTGCGGGCCTTTGAAGTCTCACATTGCACATCCCCGCAGCTACTCCAGAAGCTTTGTTTATTTGGGGAAGTGACGGGCTGGAGCTTACTGGACAGACTGGCTCTTCCCCTTGGTGTTTCCCTTTGCCTGTCGGCTAGCCACCGACTTTCCCAGGGCAGACAGGAGAGCGCCTGGCTTAGCAAAGCCAGCAGGTGGGCGAGGTTGCTGTGCGCTAGCAGGTGTCACCTCCCAAGTGCCCCGTGGGGAGGGCTGAGCCCTTGGGGCCTTACACGCGCTGCAGGTTAACCGGTTAACCTGAGAGTTTGGGGAGGGGTGGAGGGTGGTGAGGCAGGTGGCCCTCGGGAGTGACAGGGGTTCCAGGGGGACCAAACCCTGCCCAGGGCAAGAAGAGAGAAGAGAAGGGTCCAGCCCACACCGCGGTCCACATCAGAGCACCAAGAGAACACCAAGTCTTTATTACAGGAATTCCTATGAAACAGCTCCAAGAAAAAAACCCACACATAGGAGAAAAAACAACTAACAAAGCAACACACACACAGACTTGGGGCTGGGGCTTCTCCGCCATGCGCTGGGAGGGGTCCGGGCCACAGCCCAGGGTCCTCTCCTCTGCCCCCTGGGCCAGACCGTCTGGAGCTCGGCCTGGCGGCCCGGGGGCTCCTGGGGGAGTGGGGCACGGGCTGGGTCGCAGGGAGCGGCGGAGGGCCAGCGGTCCCAGCGCCAGCGCCCGGGCTCCTCGGCGCCAAACTTGGTCAGGCTCCGCGGCGGAGGAGCGTCCCGTTGGGGGCGGGGGGTGGGGGGACCGCCTCTCCGCGGCGCGCCGGGGAAGCTGGGCCTCCGAGTGGACTAGGGCCTCAGTGGGACGAGGTGCGATTGCGCCCCCCACACCCTCATTATCTCCGGGTGACGTGTGCCCCCAGGCCCCGCCAAGGCCAGGCTCCCACTCCCCACCTCCCCACCCCGTGCGGTTGTGCTGGGCTGGTTCCCCACTGCGCGAGCAGGGAGTGGGGGGGAACCCCTCGTGCCTGCCCAGGCTCCCGGCTCTCCGGAGAGGTCAGCGCGTTCCCATCTCAGAGGCTGGCGGAGAGACTGGGCCAGCCTCCTTCTGACTGGCAGTGGTTGGTGCCCGCTAAGGCTTGTGGAACCGGACTGTGCCTCCGCAGACCATTCACCGTCTTGTTCTTGGCGAGAGACACCAGCAAGCCCTTCGGCCCCAGGCGCCCCCACAGGGCTGACAACCCCTTCCCCTTGCCCCTCAGTCCTGCACTTTCTCAAGGGTCACCTCAGAACCTGCTGCTGCCCACCCTTAGTGACAGCAGGACTTCTACTCAGAGCCCCCCCGTGAGCCCCACTGTTCAGTGACTGCACGGTCCCATCCAGAACTGGCTTTTATCTTCTGCCGCAGTCCAGAACACTCCTGCCTAGCCAGAGTCCCCATCCCTGCTGGGGCCTGTGCCAGCCCCTAACAGAGGGAGTTGGCAAGGCCCCGGAGGGGTGGTCAGTAGCTAACTCTCCACAGTGGCCCATCACTCCTCAGAGGGGGTCCGAGTGACTGCCCGGTGCTCTCCCACCCACGGCTCTGGCCAGGGGTTGTACCAACCGCAGCCCCGGGGTAAAGGCTGAGATGCAGGAAGCCATGGGAAGAAAGGGGCCAAGGTGCCCAGAGGGAGCTGGGGATGAGGATGGGGGTCGGGCAGTATCTGTGGCCCAGAAGGAGAGATGGGGAAAGGTGGGGGACAGGGGCTCCACCTTCAGGGGCTTCACCATCCTGCCCTTTCAGGTACTCCAACCTTTACATTTTTTCTGGGATTTTTTTAAGAAGGTGGCAGGGCGTTGG
This sequence comes from Procyon lotor, assembly GCA_028646535.1. Taxonomy (NCBI): domain Eukaryota; kingdom Metazoa; phylum Chordata; class Mammalia; order Carnivora; family Procyonidae; genus Procyon; species Procyon lotor. The sequence continues at coordinate 21,422,143 of CM053619.1, read as the reverse complement.
GGTTGGGGGGGGCGTGGGGGTGGTTCCTGCATTTCCACTCATTGCCCACAGAACAGCCTGGCTACAAAAGGGGCTAACCCTTTTGCTGCTGCCCCTAGGGCCCTAGGTCCTTCCTCCAATCACAACACAAAACTCCACAAAGTTCTAAGTCCCGTGGAAAGTGGCAGTGACAGTGGCAGTGGTGGGGCTGGACCGTGGCTGGAGAATCGCCAGGCCTCAGTCCTCGGCGCCATCTGTCCAGCAGCAGCTGGGCCCTTCAACAGGGGGCCAGTTTGGCTCTCCGGCCACCTCCACCAGGTCAGACATCTCCGGCGAGGAGGAACTGCCGGCATCTGGGAGGGAAAAGAGATGGAAGAAGTCTTTTTCCCTGGAGCCCAGTGGTCTTTCCTTGTCCCTGCAGAGATGGTTTTAGGCAGAGGTCCCAAAGACAGGCGCTCTCTCCTTCTTCCAGGGACTCCAGGGCAGCCTTGGAGCTCGGCCCCAGGCCACGCCCACCCTCCAAACCCAAGCTCCCAGAACAGCAAGAGCAGGGCTTCTGGCAGCTAGAGATGGAGTGGGGGCGCTGGAATTCCAGGCGGCAGCAAGTGTACAGGAAGGCCTCAGAGGTGGGGAAGTGGCCCGCGCTTTCTGGGAATGCAGCCGTAGCTCAGGGGAGCCGCACCAAGGGGACCCACGGGGGCGGAAAATAGACTGGGGTCGGAATTGGGTGGGCCCCACACACCAGGCCGAGGAGTTCGTAAGCCTTTCCTCGGAGGGCTCACTCCAACAGCAAGGGAGAAAGGGCAGAAGAGTGGTGTCCCCGTGACGGGGGAGCAGAGTCGGACAGCGAAGACGCTGGCCGCCGTGAGCCGGGCGACGGCAGTCTACCCGCGCAGGCTGGAATGGGCAGGAGAAATGAAATGGGGAGGTCCGGAGAAGATGCTGTCTGGCTTCCAATGACTTCAGACCCAGGGCTGGAAAGACGGTCGTGGGCACAGCTGGAAGGCAGAGTGGATGTGGAGGACCGACTGAGAGGGAGGATCAGGGAAGGGGCCCGCGGCACAGAGGTCTTGCTGTTGCTGTGAAAGAGGGCGGTGGGCTGCCGAGAGCGGGAGCGAGAGAGTCAAGGGCAGAGCTCCCGGGAGAGCGGGACTGTGGGACTGGGAGAAGCCCCCGGAGCAGCAGGGAGAATGAACAGCAG
>CM053619.1:21387147-21420863 GCA_028646535.1 Procyon lotor | reverse complement strand
AGGTCCTGATGTGGGCGCGACTTTGGGGCGGACACGTTTTCCTGGGGGTCGGGGGTGGGGGGAGGGGAAGGAATGGCAGCAGTGGAGTGGGAGGCAGTCAGCTAGAGGTGGTGTGAAGGCCAGCTGCCGGGGCTGGTTGATCCACCTTCACGACGACTGTCCCGAGGGCAGTGAGTCATTTCTTCACAGTGTGAGGGCCACGCCTGCCAGCCTGTCCACGCAGCTGGGGGAAGCCCTGCAGACACTGGCCGCCAGGACCAGGACAGCGCCCTGGGGAAGGGTGGGTGGGCGGCCTCCTGATGTGGGGGCGGGAACAGGGAACAGGTTCCACTGAGCCCTGGAGAGGGAGCTGCCATTCCCTGGTTCATTCGCGCCCAGGGACGCACAGGAGAAGAGCAGGGGAAGCAGCCTGGGGGCCCGGGGTTCCAGCCAGCCACGGAGCTGCCTGGAGGGAGCCAGGTTCTCTGTGCTTGTGGCAGACGGTCCAATGCCCAACCCAAGCAGGCAATGGGGCAGCTGTGTGTGTGCACGGCTGTGGGGAGGCCACGTCGGGTTTTCCTAAGTCGTCCCTTCACTGTGCAGTATGTGTCCTGAACTGCCTTTCAAATGGGCTATCAACTATCAAGGTCAAAGCTGACTGTTCCCTGCCTTGTTCCCAGGATCTCGCACAGGCAGGTGTGATTACTCTGCTAAATGAATAACCAAAAAAGAAAGAAAGAAAAGAAACACAAAAGACTGGTTTCCATGCAGAGGACCATGTCTCCTGCCACAACGACAGGGGAAGAAAACCAGGACCTGTGCCATCCAGTTGCCTGAGCCCAATGCCCCTGGATCCCTGGGAAAACCCCTGGGCGGCTGTGGCTCCAGGCCTCACCTCTTACTGTCCTTCCCTTAGGGCTTCCTCCACCTTGGGTGCCTCCTGTCGCCGTCCCCGGAAGTCTTCATCTGAAAAGCAGAGGGAAGTTGCCTCCTGGTGCACCGTGCAGGGCCTCATCAGGCGTGTCCCACGGCCCGGCAAGGGAGCTGACCCAACGCTCTCCATCCCGTGTGTGCGGCGGCACATGCTGATGCTGGGCTGGGTGGGGTGGGGACGTGTGGGTGCTGAGAGGCTCCAGGGCACGGTGTGGCATTAGGACACCTGGCTGCTGGCCTGGCTCCATCCCTGAGCTTGGGCAAGGTCTTCCCTGAGCTTCCTCACCTGCAGAATGGGTGGGGAGGTGGTACCCTCCATATGGCCTCTAAGACCCGCCTAGCCCTTGTTCCTGGGTGTCTCCTGACCACCCAAGGGCCCCTCTGCTCTGCGGCATGAGGATCAGGTTCAGCTGTGGGTCTGCTAGGGTCTCAGGCAGTGTCTTGTGGCCCAAGGGGCCTTTGGGAGGGACTGGATGAACACTGAAAGGCCTCTGGGTCCAGACACGGACACTGCACAGCGCTTGGCTCTTGGAGTGAGGCCCCTCCACGTGGGTCGGTGTGTCTGCCCTCTCCCACCCCAGAGAAGAGACCCCAGAAACAGCACCTGACACCTTGTGCCCCAGGTAGACATCTAGGTGGAGGTGCGGCTGGGGCCCCCTTTTGGGAGTGGAAGGAAGGGAGAGGCAATATGAACCAAGTGGGAGGACAGGACCCATTTCTTTGGGTCACCTGCCCACCTACCCAAGATGTTTCCCCCAGGTTGGGTCCACCCATGAAACACTCGGGCCCTCCTCCGGGAGGGTCACCGAGGACAAGCACTGTAGTGCTCAAGCCCCCCGGCCCGCCTCGCCTCACCGCAAGTGTGGCCCTCCTCGTCGTCCAGGAGATTAGCCGTCGACACCGCAGCTCCCAGCCTGCCGGGCCATTCAGGAAAACGGTCTCAGGGACGGGTGGGCCCTGCCATCGTCCTCCCAGATCTACCAGTCCCGGTCTCCAGCCTCTATCCTACCAGCGTTATCCCAACGCTCCCCAAAGCCTCCTTTCCCCGGGATCAGGGGAACGGCCAGGTGCCGACTTTCTCACCCAGCTCCCAGCTCTGGGGATGCAGAAGGGAGTTCCTCCCTGTTCCCCTTTGGCTGTTCAGCGTCTAATATCCCGGGCCCATGTAACAAGCATGGGGGGAGTCTGGGTTAAAACGCAGAGAACCGTATTTTTGCTCAAGAAACTGAAAGCAAGAAGGCAGGGCCCAACATGCTTGAGATGGGGAGGTGGCAAAAATCTATGGGTCAACTCAGCTGGAGAAATTAGGGAGAGGTGTGCTGATTTCAGCGGAAGAACCACGTTTTCTGCCAAGAGTAGATGAGCCCAGCCAGAGAGTGAAGATGTCATGGGACAACTCTCGAGCCCACAGAAGGAAGTGGGAGACGCTGGCCAGGTCTGTCGTGGGGCTCCCCCCGCGGTGGGCTGGCCTCAAGGCGCACGGAGCAGGGGGTGGCCCCAGAGCGGGTCCCAGGCCCAGACCCCGGAGAGGGCGCGACCAGGGAGGGGGTCAGTGCCCTCAGCGTCCATGCCCCCCCACCCCTGCACCAGGTCGGAAAGGATACGACTGGTGCTTGGACAAGTGTTTCCTCTTTGACTTCCTCATCCTGGTCTTCTCGGAGAAGGCCCTGGCCAGCTCGAACAGCTTCCTCCGGGTGGCTGGGGCAGAGAGACCTGTGAACTGCGGCAGGGCCGGGCCCCGGGGTGGGGGCAGACGGCAGGGCGACAGGAATAGGGGAGCACCCCTTCCCCCAAAGCAGGGAGGCTGCCATCCCAGGCCGGCCTGCAGGGGCAGCACAGGCCAGCGAGAGCGGGGCGGCCGGCCAGCGGCCCGAGATCCGGGTATTCCTGCCCCAGCTGCGGCAGACGGCAACGCTCTTGGCTGTCTTTCCCGCCGCCTCCCCCGCCCCCTTCGCCACCTCCAGAGTTGGTTCTGGGATTTCCATGACTAAGCCGAGATTTTCCCTGAAATGGAGCCTGGAAGGATGGCAGCCTCATTCACACATGCTCGTGTGGTGGGGAGGGCGGGAGGAAGGCTAGGTGTGTCCTGGCTGGCAGGACTTTGTGGGAAGAGGTCACAAACCCTCGGGCCTCCCGCCCACAGATAGTGGGCTTAGCAGGGGCCGCCCCACTCATCAGGCCCGGCCAAGTACCCTCAAGCCACAAAGGACGTGAACTCAAACTCGGATGGGAGTTGGGGGGGGATGTGTGCCACACATTATTGTTTTTCTACAGACAGCTGGCTCAAGAGGATTTAAAACTTAATTTGTACCCAGACTCAGCTGCAGAGGGAAGTGAGGCAGGAAGGCGGGGAGCCAGCTTGCGATTAAAAAATGTCACTCTGGTTCACCAAGCGTCCACTTCAAAACTCCAGCTGGCTCCCTCCCTCCCGTGAGGCCACGGGACTTGTCTTTGAAGAGATGGGGAGGGGGCAGAGGCTGGACTTACATTTTCCCATGTGTTTCAACTTGTCCCTGAATAAGGCATCTTCAGACACAGCAGGATTGGCGTCACTGGCTCCTGAAAGGGGAGGACACCTCTGAGGGCTCGCTGGAGAGGGACAGCAGCTGCCCAAGGCCCCCGGCGGGGAAGTCGGGCAGGCCCGGCCCCACAGGACAAGGGTTCGGCCCAACCCTTCCATCTGAGGAAAGGGGCAGATCGGGCTTCCTCCCTACAGACACTAGGGATCTGAGGAGCACTTCTTTGTCCACCGAGCCTGGCTTGGCTTCTTTGTGTACAAAACACGACAGCGGTACGGTCCGCTGAATGTGCGGACAGCTGGCTCACACCGCCTCCTACTTCCCTGCTTCGCTGACCAACTCGGCGCTCTGGGAAGTCACACTGGTAACTTGGTGCGAGTGTTTACATCTCGGAAGTCACCCGACGCTAAGCACTGGGGTTTCTGCAGCACCCTGAGCTGGCTGGGAAACAGTGACCAGCACGAGGCGGCTGCCGCCTGCATCCCGAGCCGGTGTGGGAGTTACCATGGGAATGGAAGGGAGGGGCGGGCCCGGGGCAGGTCTTGGCCCACCGTGATGCCCTTCTCCTTCCTTGGTCCCTCTGTGACGCCCTCCAGACTCGAAGTTTCAGACCCATTAGACATCGGAATGAGAATAAACTAGGCTACCTAGTCTCCCGGCTCACCCAGCACCCACGTGCGTCCCTCTCTGCCCTTCTAAAGCCCCTGCCCTCCACCCTGCAACTCGACTAATCCCGAGTCACCTTGCCTGCTAAGTCCCCTGTGAGTCATTATGATCCATCTCAGCAGCCCTGGTGTGTCTAGCTCATTCAGGATCAAGGACGAGAGACTGTTGTTAAAACTCCCAGATGCACATCTGGTGGGGCCTAAGCTCCGAGCCTGTTGCTTATGAATCAGTTTCACGGGATTTTCTCTCTTTGAGCCGGGATCAGCTGAGCTCCCCATCCCTCTGCCCTTCCGCCCCTCCACCCCACTCCAGACAGAAGCTGCTGCTGCTTTCTCTGTGGTGGCCAGCCTATGTGTGGATGGGGGCATTGGCTGAGTAGGGGCCTCGAGGCATATGCAGGGACACGCGGGCGGGGTCCAGGTGTCAGGTATGGAAACCCGGCGTTCTGGCCCTCTCTGCCCATGTCCCAGCTCCAGCCTGACCCGTTCGTGCATCCCAACAGCCCGCTGTCCATTCCTGGCCCTCCTTCAGTGGGTCAGGGCTCCTGGAGGGGCCTAGCCCTCTACTGAAGCAATTCTTGCCTCTCACCATCTTGTACGTGAAGCTCAAAATTCTCTTCCTCCAGGGGCGCCTGGGTGGCTCAGTGGGTTAAAGCCTCTGCCTTTGGCTCAGGTCATGATCTCAGGGTCCTGGGATCGAGCCCTGCATCGGGCTCCCTGCTTCTCCCTCTCTCTCTGCCTGTCTCTCTGCCTACTTGTGATCTCTCTCTCTGTCAAATAAATAAATAAAATCTTTAAAAAAAAAAAATTCTCTTCCTCCAGCGCTAGGGTGGGGCCCGGCCAGGGCCAATAAAGCCTTGGCTAATGAGGGAACGAACCGTGCCTTCCTCCTCACCATGAGCAGCTACTGTCATCGGTAAGGCCTCAGCCCTGCTGGTTTGTCTAGCCATCTCTTGGATGTTTCTCCTGTATTCCCCACAAGACCATAAGCTCCCCCAGGGCAGAGATTAAGCCTTGGAAGTCTCTGAGTCCTCCCTCCGCCCACCCACCGTGGGACAGCTATGCTGTGGCCTGTCCCCTTCTTGCCCATGCTCCAGGCACTTTCTGAGCAATTCTTCGGGCCTTTAGGCAATCCCAGGGGGGCTCCAGCAGCTGCCAGACTGGCAAGAGTCCAGGTCTGCCAAGTGGAGGGGCCATGTCACTCGGGGTGAGTGCACTGGTGGGCTTGGTAGTGGGTTCAGAACCCGCCCCTCCAGCCTCTTTCCCCACCCTACCCCCAAACTCCAAATCTGCAAAGCACAACCTAAACTGGAGGTAAGCCTCTCTCCAGGAAGCCAAGGTTACCTGGGGCAGGAGATGGAAAGCCGAAGTCGTTTCCCACAGCCACGCTGCTGCTGGATTTGGATTTCTGGGACTCGTATTTCAAACGATCTGCAAAAGGACCACACTGCTGTCAGGACAGAGAGCTCTTTCCCCCACGGCACCCTGGGCTGAGATGCAAAAGGCTGCTGGAGGCCAAGCCCCCGGATCTTGCTGGACACACACAAAATATGCACACACGTGTCTCCCGGCTCTCCAAGAACCAGCTGTGCCACAGAAACTACGGCCCTCACAAGCACCCAGAACAGCAGAACAGCACACTTAGGCAGACCTTGAGACATCGCACAGTCTGACCCTTCACTGAAAAGGAAAGGCCCTGGGGCACCCGGGTGGCTCAGTCGTTTCAGCGTCTGACTCTTCCCACTCCGCTCAGGATCTCGGGGTTGTGGGATCCAGCCCCACGTCCGTCTGGGCTCTATGCTCGGATGTCTCTATGCAGGGAGTCTGCCCGGTATTCTCTCTCCCTCTCCCTTTGTTCCCTCTTCTGTGTGCACTCTCTCACTCTCTCTCAAATAAAGAAATAAATCTTAAAAAAATAAAATAAAATAAGGGGCGCCTCAGTGGCTCGGTCAGTTGTCTGCCTTCAGCTCAGGTCATGATCTCAGGGTTCTGGGATCGAGCTCCGAGTGGGGCTCCCTGCTCAGCAGGGAGCCTGCTTCTCTCTCTCCCTCTTCTCCACCCCCTTCTCCTGCTCACTCTCTCTCAAATAAATAAATTAATTTAATTAGAGGCAAGGCAAAGGCAGGCCCTGAGACCCCCCAGCACCTGTACTGCAGAGCTGGAGTGGCTTCTCCCTGCACACTTGATTCTACCCAACTACACACGGCCAGTCACATACACACACGTACACACTCCCACTGGGACCCTCACAAGACAGGCCTCTCCCAGGCCCCTCACTATACCCCACCCGAAATACACTCCCACCCTGCAGGGGAAAGGCTGCCAGGCTAGGGAGTGAGGTCCCCAGCCAAAGACAACCCAAACTGCCAGAAAATTTGAGAGCCCCTGCTCTGCCATCCTCTGTTCAGGGAGGCACCCCCAGACCCCGCTCTAGATACATGGTGCCAAGGCCAGTGCCTGGCACACAGCGATGTGCAGGGGAAAGGAGAGGCCCTAGGAAGGCACAGCTGTCTTCCTCTGAGTCCCGGGGAGGGAGCAGAGTTGGCTGGGGACTCGTGTCTCTGTTGGCAGAATTCTGGGGTTCCCGCAGGATAACACAGTGGGGGCTGTGTACCAATGGGCCCGAGAGCCCCGTGGCCTCCAGCTCAGTGTTGCCTCAGCCCCAAGGCTGAAGCCGACTCCAGCTCCCCTCCCCAGCCACAAAGTCGTGGCCGCAGTGACCCCCCAACACCCCCGGCCCCAGGGCACCACCTCTCTCCAGGGCCAGCAGGAAGTCCCGGTTGCGCTGCAGCTCCTTCATGAACTCCTCATTCTGCAGGAAGAGTGCAATCCTCTCATCCTCCAGGTACTGCTTCCAGCGGTTCTCCTGGTCCCGGGGCCCGGGCCCAGCCACAGGGGGCAGGCCTCCTTCTCCACTCCTGGGCTTGGATCCCCCGGGGTTACCCTGAGGAGGGGTGCAAGTGCATTGAATGGCTGCTCACCAGGGCACGTGCTGCAGAAACCTCCATGCGTATCTGGGGCACACATGTCCTCTCCCAGCACCCTCCAGCCGTGCCCTGGGGCCGGCACCTGCTATCGGGCCCTACTGGTCAGCCGAAACCCAACTTAGCAAGCCAGAGCCTCTCTGCTGGGGAAGGAGCAAGGGCTTAAAAACAATGTTTCCTCCCCCTTGGACCACTCCAGCCCTCATCTACAACCTGAACAGTCCTGAAAAGTGATCTGTAAGCCATTTGATAGCTTGGCTAGATCCCCATGGAGGCCCACGCTCAAAACTCTCCCTGTCCTAGCTGTCTTGGGGTGAGGCCCCCTTCCTGCAAGGGCCCCAGAGGCCGTGCCCACTCCAGGGGGAGAAGCTGCCCCCGGCCCAGGAGGGCGGGAAGGCTCCCAGACCCTCTGCATTGGCTGCCCCATGCCCACCTCCCTCCAGCCTGGAGTGACAGCTATAGCCACAGACTCCTCCGGGCTGTCACCTTCCCTGGGCAGAAGAGGAAACCTCCAGGCCCAGACAGGAAACGAGGCTTTTGGTTCAGCATTCTTTCCCTGCGAACCCAGGCCAACAGAAATAGCTCAGCCCGGGCTTAACCATCAGGAAGTGAAATGGGCTGGCAAACCGGGGTGAGCAGAGGTGCCGCAGGGCTGCTGGCCCCCCCCCCCCCCATTACCTGTATGCTGTCCAGCTGCTGGGGCAGGATGCGGAGAAAGTCATCAGGGAGGTTGCCCAGCAGAGGTGGATTCCAGTTACGATAGCGCCTCTGGCTCGACGCGGGCCCGGAGCCCAGCACATCGATGCTGGGGGGCGAGAGGTAACAACGAAGAGGGAACAGTAAGGCCCAACCGCAAGAGTCCTGGCCCATCACACCAGGGATCCTGCTCAGAATGGCATTTCTGCTCTGGAGCTTCCCATGGCCTCCAGTACAAAGGCCCAGTGCTCTATCTCCTCTTCCCAATCAGGCTTCTGCTAACCTCAGTCTCTGGCCCCAGGGCCGGGCTCTTCCCGCCAGAGAGTCCCTGCTCTCCAGCTACTCTGTGCCCTCAAGGTCTCTAGGCCTGGAGCCCTCAGTGTTCTTGGCACTCGAGCTGGGTGTCATGGGTTTTCACGCAGACGGTTGCGAATGTCCTGTCGAGACGGCAGGCACGGCCCAAGCACCCCGCACAGTGCGAGCTCACGGATGCTGAGAAGCAGGTGCGTGCCCCGTGACCGGACCCAGAAGCCGCCCAGCCCAGCTGCCTGAATGATGGTTGGCTGGGGTGGGGGATGGGGGGATAGAGAGCAGAGCAGACCCAAGCTCTAGTTCTGGCTCACACAGCCAGTAGGGTGGTCCTGGGCAAGACCCTGGTCCCCTCTGGGCTGCACTTCTTCATGGAAAAACCGTCTCCCCGCCGAGGTGGGCAGGAGCCCCTAGTGAGGCTGTGTCTTGGGTAATGTTGGGAAGAGGCACACTGAAGGTGGGGATGGAAGGGGTCTTGTTGCAAGGGGTGCCCAGGGGCAGCTCTTCATAAGCAAGGTGACCGGCCAGAGGCCTGTGAGCCACGGCAGAGGCCATTGGCAAGGGGTGGGGGGACGGCGGGGACAGGAAGAGAAGCGGTGGCAAGAGCCCTCCCTGACCCCCAGGCCCCCCACCCTGCCCTCAGAGCCGAGGGCAGCCCAGGGCAGGCCAGGAGCTCCCCACAGCTCCTCGGCAGCCTGCAGCGTGGCAACCGCAGGACACGTGTTCTGCTGAATCAGGGAAATGACACACACAGAAGGCAGCGGGCCGGGGGCGGCAGGCAGGCCGCTCTCGCCTGGCTTTGATTTGCCTCCAGCTCCAGGAATCCCGCCCGCCCCCTCACTGGAGGGGAGCTTTTCCGGGCTGCCGCTGACTGTGGAAATAACTTCCTTTCCTTTTCTATTTTGGGCGGGTGGCCTGGCAGGGCGAGGGGGGGCGGGGGCAGCGGCAGACGGGGATAACAAGCTGCTAAGTGCACGGTGGAAGCCAAGGGAACCCGCCCGCCTCGACCGCCTCATCCACCCTCTCGCGCACAGGTGAGGGAAGGCCCCAGAAGAGCCTGCATCATAACCCAACCGGGGACTCAGTCCGAGGCACACCTCTCCCCACATTGCTCTGCCACCTTCTGTCACTGCTGGAGGCTACACTTCTCCCGAGGGCCCGAGGCGGGGGAGAGGGTGCCCCCCCTCCTAGGGTTGGCCCCAGCACCGACCAGCACCTAGCCCCCCTGTGGTTGGCCCCAGCACCGACAATTCCTCTCCAGGGTCTTCCCCTAGGTCACGGGTACTCACTCCAACTCAACCACACCCGAGCCACCCAGGAAAGTGCGGAAGGAGAACCCCAGTGTTGCACTGGGATCCCTCTAGCCCTTTGTTACTGAGCCCAAGAGGGGAGGGGGACAAGGAGCAGGAGACCTTCCTCGGCCCAGTTTCCCTGGCTGCTGGGCCTGCGGTCTCGAGGAAGGTCGAGCCCAGCCCCTCCCGGCCCCGGCCCTGGCAAAGACACAGATGAGGTCAGCTGCAGCTGGGAGAGCCAAGGGGGGCCCTGAGCCCAGGCGGCCCAGGCAACTCCATTGTGGTCGGAAAGGAATGTCAGAAATGAGCTGAGAGGCAAATAAAAAACTTCCAAGGCTGTAATTTCAACGGGAAAACGGCAGGTGGCCTGTGCGGAGGGGTAGCCCTGGATCTCAGGACCTCCTTCATTCCGGAGATAGAGGGAAGGGCAGGCTGGACGAGGAGAAGGAGAGAGAAGGCTGGGAGGCTCCCTTGGCCTGGAGCTTCTGCCCCAGGACCCCAAAACTAACACCTCACGCGCCATCAGACCCTCAGCTTTACCCATGGACCACCGGACCCCAGAAGGATTTCAGACATGAACCTTCTAGGCAGGATTTTTGGTAGAGTGGACACTGAGAGACGCCTGGGGCGCTCAGTTGGTTGAGCAGCTGCCTTCGGCTTGGGTAAGAATTTAAAAAAAAAAAAAAAAGGAGAGGACACTGAGGCCCAGAGAGAGTCTGGCCCTGTCCAGGGGCACACAGATCATGTAGGTCAAACCTGGGGCCAGGAGTCCTGACTCTCCAGGCACTTGCCCCTGGGGTCACCCTGCCTCTCTGTCATCTCAGCAGGGCAAGCTCCCAAACCCTGCCCCATCCGCAGTCCCTCGGGTGACTGGAGGTGGCAGAGGCACCTCCTGCTATTCCTCCCTGGCCCCCCCAACAGCCAGAGATTCTAAAACACTAACCCGATCCTATCACTCTCCAGCTCAAGTCTGTTGGCTGTAGAATAAAGCCAAAACTCCTCAGAGGACCCACAAGGGCCCCCACGATCAGCTTGCCTCTCCAGCCTCATGGGCATTCCATTTCCTGGAATCCCCCAGAGCTCCCGGATGGCTCCCCCCTCTCCTGCCTCCTGGCCTTTGCACATGCTGTTTCTCCTCCCTAAAAATGCTCTCCTGTCCTCTGCTTCATCAGGACACAGCATGGACATGAATTCCTCTGGACAGACCTTCTGGCCCCAGCTCTGTGCCTCCACAGCCTCTGATCTCCTCAGGGGGGCAAGGCGGTGCTGTAATTCATCTCAGTATCACACACACGGTGCAGCACCTGCATACTGCGGGAGACTCAGTAAAGGCTGGAAATGAATGTTCTGGAGAGAGAAAACGAGACCCTGGAAATGGCCTACCAGCGGGCCTGGCTGAGGAGGGCCATCTTGGGAAAAAGGGGCACATGCTCAGAGCCCGGCCCTGCTTCTTCTGAACACTGGCCTCTGAGGGAAGTCTCACCACCAGTCTCCATATTCCATTTTGGAGCTCAGGAGCCAGCTGAGCAGCCTGTGGTGGGAAGGAGCAGGCAAGCACAGGTGACAGGTCTGACCCCTGCCTGGGACGGTGCTAAGTGCTCCATGCGCAGTATCTCATTCAATCCTCAAAGCAGTGCTGAGCTGGGTGGTTTCCAACCCCAACGGTGGTTTCCCTCCTGAGCGGGGCCACCCCTGTCCTCACAGCAGCTGCACACCCAGCCGGACGGGGAGAGGGAGGACGGGGCCCGGGTGTCCACGCTAGGTTCACCCTGGGATTCTGCCTCTTACGGCCTTGGTTTTCCCTTGTGAAAAATAGGCAGAGCCATCTTGCCTAGTAAAAACAGGATGTTTTGCACCAGCATCTCAGAATATTAAAAAAAAAATAGTAAGTCTAAGGTAGATCACTTAGTACTGGGCTCCATGACCCATGCCAGGCCACAGGTCCTGCCAAGGCCCCACCCAGACCAAGCCACGCACTCCCTGCCTCCCACCCCGCTGGAGCCCCGTGGTACCACCTGCAGTAAAGGGAGGACCCCAGCTCTGCTCCTGGCCCCGACGCAAAACATCGTTCCCTCTGTCCTATGACCCTCCAGGCTTCCATCAGCTCCCAGAGCTGCAATCGCAGAGACTTTTCTCATTAGGGAGGCGACAGACACAGCAGCGAAGACATTGGTTTTGGAATCAGAATGGCCTGAGTTCACAGCTCAGCTCTGCGGTCTCAGGGAGGTCACGAAACCTCTCTCTGTCTCAGTCTCCTCATCTGTGAAACGGGGACGCTAACAGTGCGCTCAGAAGTCGTTCGAGGATTAGGATGTGGCGGTGCACATAGAGAGGCCTCGCTGGTTCCCAGCACTTGGTAGCTGGTGGCTGTCGTCATTACTCCTCCACGACCACGGCCTGAGGTGCCCGAGATCCCCAGAAGGAAAGATCCACCGGGAGCCCTGTCCCATCACTTCCTCCCAGCTCCCCAGAACGCCAGCCCTGAGCCCTTCAAGGGAACAGCAGCTCTAGGACAAAGACGCACCCAGGCTCCAGCAGCCCTGACACGAGGCACAGAAAAACAAGCTCCTCAGAGGCCACGGACCGGACCGGCAGCCAGCTTTCTGTTAACTCTGTAGGTTCCCGAGCCCCTCACCTGGAAGAAGTCTCCCAGGACCCAGCAGTCTGTTCCTCTGTCTCCACTTATCAAACTGTCCCAGAAAAAAAGACTCTCTTGCTCCCATTCCCTAAAAATCCCCACGACATCCCTAGACCAGGATGGCAAATAGGTATCCATCCCGTCAGTTTCTGCTGACTGGGACATGCTGTGTGGGAGGGGATTGTTCCGTCTCCCCTGAGCAGGAAAGAGCCCAGCGGTCAGTTAGCAATGTGGGCCATGGGCTCGGCGGGGCAAGCGTCCGTACACATTCCCTGTGTTTCCTTCCCTGACTGTGAGATCCCGGAAGGCAGCGCCAAGCCTCCTGTAACTCTGTGTCCCATGTTGTGTTCAGCAGAGCACCTAGCCTAGAGTGGCCATTCGGCGATCCTTCCCATGTGGAAGTTCTCCTTGATATCTAGCTACAATGTCTCTTGCTGCAGTGGAAGCCTGTTCTTGGTGGAATAATACCTGGAGGGGTACAGCCAAGTTTCCCACAGCGTTTGTTACTCCACCCCAGCCCCGGATCCCTTTCCCCACCGCCCTGGGGATTGGGTTCTCACCGGGGAGGCGGCGTGGGGGGCGCCAGAGGGTAAGGCCTATCGAACATGTGCATGTGATAGGCTGGCGGGGAGTAGACAGGCGGGGGCTCTTCGTCAGAGCTGTCAGGCTCCAAAGTCCTTTCCAAGATCTAGATCAGAAACAACAACAAAAAGCCATGTTAACAACCCTTCTCTGAATCTGAATAACATTCAGACAAAACCCAGGGCGGCCAAGGGTGCACGGGAAGGGAGCTCCGCGTCGCTGTGGGAGCAGAAATGGACAGGCCCATCGCTTGGCCAAAATGCTTGGTTTTCTGAAAGTTGAGCGCATGGCCGCCTCTGACCCTACAATTCCAACATACGCCAAGGGCATGAAAGCACACGTCCCCAGAAGAATGTTCAGAGCGGCATTATCCATCCAAGCAAGGTTTAAAAACAGGCCAAACAAATCATGGGGCTAGAAGTCAGAGCAGCAGGACCTCTGTGGGGGTGCGGCAGGCCGGGAGGGGCACCAGGGGGATTTCAGGCTCTGTGGCTGTTTCTTGACCCAAGTTTCTTGACCACCTGTGGCTCTTGTACTTTTTGGTACATGGGTTACTTCTGATGAATAACTTTAACATCATCCGTACTCTCTCTCAAAGTACCTCCACGTTAATGATCTCACCTGAACCTCAAACAACTTGCCAAGGTAGGATAGGGACGGTTACTCCCATTTTATACATAAGGAAACTGAGGCCCAGGCTAAGTGACATGGCAAAGCCAAATGCTCTTTTTAGAAGTGAGTCTTCAACTTGGACATGGTCTCCAGAGCAACGACCCACCCTTGGAGCACCATGCCCACATGCCCTGCATGGATTCTTAGGGCAGACGGTAGCAAGGGGAGTACCCAGGATGCCTCTCCCTCCTGGACAATTCTCTTCATCCAGAAACCAGAAAGAGGGGCAGGGAAAAGACAAGGGCCGGGCAAGGCCCAGAGTTCCTGCTCCGTGGACTGACCTGACTCCTTCCCCAGAAACCCACAGAGGAGTCTGGGGCAGGAGACAGGAGGCGGGAGGCAATCATCCACCAGGAGATCCCAGGTCACACACACCCCAGCTGGCCTACACCTTAGCTTCCTGCTCCCTGTCCTCTGCTCCCCACTTTGGTTCCCATCTCCTTCAAAGAACAGGGGAAGGGCTCAGAGGTCGTCAGTGGGTCCCAGAGTCCCCAGGCCCTGCGTTTTAACCCCGAGCAAGTGTGCAGAAGTCATGCTGAGGTGCTTCTGCAAACCTGGGTGGGCCGGGCCGCACGGGCACCTGTCCGCCCCGAACTCACCCCTGCCCAGGCCCCCAGGGTCTCGCAGGGACACCCTGGCCGGTGGGCCGGCGGGCGGGCACACACATGAGTGCGCACATGCTCTCACACACTCCGCCACACTGTGCAGACGCAGCCAGCCTGACCCAAGGAGGCCTCCCGCCCTGGAATGCACCAACGTTCTTTCCTTTCAGGCGGAAAGTATTTAAACAGATGCTTTTGTAGAAAATGAAGAATGTAGCTGCTTGGTGGGCCACTGCTCTGCTTAGCTCAAATTTCCACCAGAAGAGAGAGAGAGAAAGAGAACACTGCAAGCTCCAGTCCAGTTACGGGGGAACCTCAGGTGCCTGGCGAGGACAGTGGCTCAGCACCTACCGGGCCCCCCCACGGAACAGTGCTACTCCTGCCCCCAGCCCTCACTCCCTGCACCCCAGACCCTGCTGCCCGGAGGGACGGGCTTCCGGACTGGGGCCCTGAGGCCAACTTCTCCAGTGCTGGCCGGCGGCCCGCTGAGGCTGGTGTGAGGGAGCCGGGTGAGGAGGGGAGAGCGGTTTCCCGAAGGAAGCTGCCTGAGGCTTCCTAGGCCGGACGCCCTAGCAGCCGCCTCCAGACTCAGGGAGATCAGGCCTCCGCGGCTGCCCCAGAAGGCCCCCTCCCCTCGCAGCCGCTCCTGCGCCTCAGAGCAGCCTCCAGGGGCTGCAAGAACGAGACACTCGTCAGAGGCTCCTGGAGCAGAATGAGGAACCGCCCAGGAGGCCGGCGGCGGGCCAGGCACGCTCCAGAAAGGCTGATCCCCAGTCTCCAGGGAGAGTAACCCTAGCCATGTTCCTGGCCTCCCTCGGCCTCTCTCCCCACTACCCCACCAGCCACAGTGAGGTTGTTCTTCTGGCTAAAAGATGCTGAAGTTTTTGACTCTGGGGCCCCTTGGCTTCACTCAGTGTGGGTGATGGATGCCTGCCAGGTGCTCCGGGGGCTAGGGTCCGGGCCATTGATCTGACAGCAGATATTTCTCTGTGGCAAGGATCCCCCCTCCCGGGCCAGCCAACCATCCATCAGCCCCCAGCGAGGGGGCTTTTTCCAGTCAGCAGTTAGTGTCATTCCAGCTGCTGCTCATAAATTTTCTGAAGCCCTTTCCGCTGGCTCAGGAACTGCCTGCCGACGGGCCAGGCGGAGCTCCAAAGGTGGGGGTTTGGGGCAACAGCCAAGGAGGGGTGCTGAGAAGGGGCTCAGTCTGGAAATCAAGAGTCTTAGAAAAGCAGAAGCACGCACAGCACAGGCCTATTGAGGGGATGGCGAAGACCCCTGGAGGTTCACAGGCCCGTGGGTGCCATGGACAAAGGAGAAAAGATTAGTCTACCCTACCTGCCAGAAGGCACAATCAATGATACCGCAGGAGGGGTCAGAGGATGCAGAATACTTCCCTTCCAGCTCACACTTACAAGATGTATTTGCAAACACACACACACTCACCCCTCTTTTCCACAAAGAGGAGCGGGGTTTTCTGAGACCCCTTCCACTGGCTAATCCAGGCAGTTCAAAGGAGTGGTCTCCCAAGGACAGAGACTAGGTAAACCTGTGCAAAGACAGGAGCAATATTTATTCACTCAACGGGTGATCCCTGGGTGCCTGTTACTTGCCAGGACCGTCCTGGATGCTGTAGGTGACACATAGGTGACGCGGGGATGAGGCAGATGTCACTGCCCATGGAGCTTCTCCTCCACCTGGAGGGAGAAATCCCAAGCGGCACCAACTAAGAGAAGAAGGGCCAGTGGCCTCGCCCCGCAGGAGGACTCCGGCTGAGAGTCCTGGATGCCTGCAGGGCTGTGTTGACCAGGAATCTGAAGCCATATACGGGTCAAGTTTTTCTGTGTCAACGAGGGTAATAATACTAATGCCATCTCACAAAATGTAAGAGGACTGCACGGAAAGAGACATCTAAGCCTGCCGGATGGTGCCCAGCACCGGCTGGGACTCAGCAAAGAGCAAAATTAAATGCCATCTGTTGGGCCCTTCCGTCTTGTCTGTGGCCACTTGTCCCAGATGCCCCTGCAGGCAGTGACCTGATCCCAGGAAGGCTCTGTGTGCCCCTTCTGCACCCGGCATGGCAGGTCTTCTGGAGACCAGGGGGTCACACATTTACTGGACTCTTGGTGAGGCAGCAGGACGGTCCCTTCTCTGCCCAAGACTTCGCTGAGAAAGGAAGGAACTGCTGGGGCACTGCCTGCTGCCAGCGCCATCGAGGAATTTAACTCAAACGTCTGAGGCCACTCCTCTTCTGTGGCTCCCTAGACTCTTTGTCCACGGCCTGGCCTTCTCAAGTTCCCCGTCTCTGTGGGCTCCAGAGGTCCTGACAGGTGGTCCTGCTGCCAGCCCCCTTGTGACTCCCGCTGTTTCACCTCTGAGCCTTTGCACGAGCACTTCCCTCCGCCTTGCACACCCTGTCCCTCACTCCCCACTCTTTCTTTGGGCCTCAGCTTGGCTATCCCTTCCTCTGGGAAGCCATCCTCCTGTCCTGCTCCCACCTCTCCCACCAAAAGCACTTGCCACTCCGGGCTACTATGGCCTGAGTCTTGTGAGCTCTGTGCTGGCAGAAACTCAGCCTGACTGGGCCAAGGTGGACACCCAGAAGGGCAAAAAGAGCCTTTCTAGGAAAATACAGGCTAGAGGGCCCCAGCCTGGAATTGGACTTCAGTATGTTGGGGTAGGGCCCGAGGGTCTGCATTTTTAACAAGCTCCTCAATTCTGATGACCCCCTGAGTAGGGTCTGGTACTGTGCCTGGCAAACCACTGAGTACCACCAAGTAAGAGCACCACGTTTGTTGAATGACTGCATGATTTCTGCCCATAATAGGCCCCCGACCGGCTTGGGTACCAGGTTCCTGCCAGAAAGGGGCTACTCGCGCGCGTTAGAATTCGGGGCTAACAACCCATGCCCTTTAAGAGGTTCACACAGCGTAGGGCCTCCTGGTGAATGATCCGGCCGCGCCCCTACCTCTGGGGGGATGCTGTCCTCAGAGTCGGAACTCTCCTCGTAGACGCTGCCGCCACCGCCCTCCAGGTTCATCTGAAGGAGCTGGTCGATGGTGGCGTCCACCGCGCCGCTGTTGGCGCGCAGCACGCACTCGATGATGTCGTAATCCATGTTGGGGAACATGGTCTTGAAGTCGTCCATGGCCTGGTTGAACTCGAGGCGGCGCACCTGGCGGGCGGGCCGGCTGTTGTTGAGCTCCTGCGAGGCGGCCGCTCCGGCCCCGGCCCCGCGCGCCCCCGCAGAGCCGCCCCCGCCGCCTCCGCCGCTGCTGCTCCGGCGGAACAGGCTGGTCATTTTGCCGAGCCGCGGGGGGAAAATGTTTGCGGCCGGCGCCGAGCCCCTGCCCCCGGATCCCTGCGCCGTGGCCGCTCGCTCGGTTCGCTCGGGGGGCTCCCTCCCGCGGCTCCCGCTCCCCTGGGCGGCCAGGCGGGGGCGGGGCGCGCGGGGTCCCCGGGTGGGGTGGCTAGGGCGCAGGGCCGCCGGCGGCCCTTGGGGAGCGGCCCTCGCGGGGCGGCGGCATCCGGGCCTGGGCAGCTGGTCATCCACACCCCTGGGGCATCCTGGGGCCGATGGTCCCACCTGAAACAGAGGAAGGCAGAGTCAGGGGCGGGATGCCAGGGGCATTAGAGTGTCCCTGCCATGCGCATGCACCGGAAAACGGCTTCTTTGTGCTTACTTTCCAGCTGCAACAAACAGCCAGTGTTCTGTACTAGCATAGGACCGCTACCTCTTAGCAAGGGCTTGCTCTGGGCCCAGCACAGTCCTAAGTGCTCTGAGTGGGCTGACTCCTGACACTCCTATGAGAGAGAGAAGCTAGTATCCCCATTTCGCAGGTAGGAAAACTGAGGCATAGATGCTGAGGAAGTGGCGGAATTAGGATTTGAACCCAGGGCTATGGCCACTGGTCTCAACCACTACTCCGACTGCAGAGGAGCCCTGAGGACCTGAGGCAGGAAGGGCTCTGTACGGCCCCCATCCTGCCCTCTGGTCTCCAGCCCACCCAGTCTCTGCTTCCTGCATCATGGTCCCAACTTGATGATCCCAACATCACGGCCTCCAATTTGTGGAGAGTGCCATTAAATCTGCGACAGAAAACTGTCCAGCCCCCTCACAACCAAGCACGTAAATCACTGCCAAGGTCACATTTTTGTTAGTGTGGTCAACTAAGAATTGAATATATTTAAAAACCTCAAATTCTGACTTTCTCGTGCTTATGCCAAGATTTACAGCAATTTTGTTAATTGTAGAAAAGTGGCAGCCTTAAGGGACTGTTGCATCAAAGGATATTTCTTAAGTTTGACACAACAGGTGCAAAGCTAGTTTCCCTTTTCTAGGATTTGGGGTCGTCATCTTAACAGCTGACATAGAAACATTCGTGTGATCAAATCATCATGACGTTCTTGCTTGCCCTGATCTCAGCTGTCAAAACAGCTGGTGGTATAAGAAGGATGAGAGCAGAAGAGTGTGGAAGGTGCAGGAGATGGGCTCTCACTCACCCCAAGGTCAGAAGATCCAGCGCCACCACTGATTCCCTCTGTCCCTTTCGGTCTGTCCCTGCTCAGGTCAAATGAGACTGCATATTGTTCCCCAGGGGCACCATGCTGAGATTCTAACCTCCTTCAAACCTCTGACTCCTTAGAGGGATGTGGAAATTGTCCAGGGCTTCTGTTCTGGGGCTTGTTGAGGGTGCGTCTGCCCAGTCCCAGAGAGATGGGCTGTATTGAAGAATGGAAAACTAGGGGCACCTGGGTGGCTCAGGTCATGATCTCGGGGTCCTGTGATGGAGGCCTACTGGGCTCTGGGCAGGGAGAAGCAGACTCCGTGCCAAGCTGGGGCGTGTCCTGAGCTCCGCATGGGAGTGCCCCTCCCCTTGCGCGCGTGCGCTCTCTCTCCCTCCCTCTCTAATAAATAGATAAAATATTGTTTAAAAAAAAATGGAAAACTAGAAGCACTTGGGCCCCACACAGCCTCTGGACACTGATGTCACCGAACTATAATCCCTCCCAGCTTCTAGAAAACACGCATTAACACTCTGGTGTATCTACACCCAGAGACTTTCTCTATGCCTCCACTACCATATGTATGAATTTATTTTACGGAAATGTGATCAAACCATAAGTTCTAGGCAACTTGTTTTTCCACTTAATAATTTATGCAGCCATTTTCTCATGTCAGAACATATAGATCTCCTGCGTCATTTTTAATGCCCAAGTACTATTCTGCTGACTGGGTGAGGCACGATTCATTCCCACTTCTCCCACCTGCTTGTCTTCCCAAATGAGCAACTTGGAGCCCAGAGAGGCCAAAGCCTCTTTACAAGGAAACACAGAGGGGTGACCTCAAATGTCACCCAAGAACTGTGATGCCAATGAGCACAGGAAGATAGCCAAGTATGACGTGTGCCACAGCCGGCTTCAGACACCCCAACCCCCAAGTCCACATGTCTCCACCACCCCTGCCACATCAGAAGGTCAGAGGATGCTGCTCTGACTCCGCTAGAATTCCACCCTGGAGCCGCTGCCTTTGTCCCGGGCTCTGGAAACCTGCTCTGAGGCCTCTGACAAAGACCTTGGGGGCACGAGGCCCTAGAAGCCGGTGCCCAGGGCTGCCGACTGCTATGCTGACGTCACCACACATACAGGTGTGTGCCTTGTGTTAACACCCTCTCTGGAGTAAAGCCACCTTCTCGCTGCCCTGCAAGTACTTTATTAAAAGACAGAGGGACTTGGCTCTCACTTGGCCAAGGGCAGACCCATGGAGAAAGAAGCTGGTGGAGGAAGCAGGAGGAGGATGGGGGCCACATTTCCCCCATGAGCAGCCGCCTGGATCGGCCTCTTGGGCTGTGAGTGTCAGGAAGATCCCAAGAGGCATCCCCACCCACTGCCGTTTACAAGAAGCAAAGTGATTCAGAGCCAGGCTGCCGTCCCCGATCTGCCACTCCCCGGCTGTGGGACCTTGGAGGAGTGTCCTCTCTTCTCTGTGCCCAGTACTTCTGGGACGCTTACCTGTACTTCCGGGACGTGGATAAGAATGAAACAAGACCATCATAATGCCTGGAACACGACGAGCTGCCTGACTGGTGCTGCCACCGCCTCAGAAGCTGGCAAAGAGCCGGGAGCAGTCGGGACACCGGCCAAGCTCTTCCCCAGAGTGGTTGGGGTGAGCAAGTCCTTCAGGCCTTAGAAGAAGTACTGATCCTTGAAGCCCCAGGGGAGACTGGCTGGCCTGGGCAGCTGGAGACCCCACGGGTCAAGCCGCCTCCTCTTCCATTTACCCCAGGTGCGAAGCCCGGAAAAGCAGCATTCCGGTGTGTGCCATCATATGGCATGGCTGACAACTCTGGGCCAGCCCCACAGCCTGCTCCGTACGTCAGACGAAGACCCTGACACCAAAGACACATGGCCAACAGTGGCAAAGCCTAGACTTTCCCATATCACAGGTCGTCCTATGGATGAGGAGAAAGTGGCTCAGAAACGCTAATAGGAAGCCTGAGGAAACAGGATTCGTTGTTCAGAAATACCATCTCCACAGGGCTCTGCAAGAATGCACAGACCCAAAAGCCAAGGTGCATATAATTACCACCAGGTGGAGCGATGCCGGCCCCCTCACCCCGTGAGGACCCTCCCTTGCTGAGCTCAAGTGCAGAGTATGAGGCCAGGGCTGAGGTGGGCTAGCACGGCTGGGAGCGGGGGGAAGGGTTGTCCTCGAGGTCAGTGTCATCCAGGTCAGGCAGCCTTTTGCAACCAGCGTGGCTCAAACGAAAAGCAATTTAAAACACACAGAAGAATTAAGGCAGGCGACTTCGGTTTACGGGCCTGTGCCAGGCGCCTTCACATTTCACATTTCATCTTTATTACAAGTCCAGAGATAGACATGATCGTCTCCATTCCACAGCTGTGGAAACCAGTTCAGAGAAGTCAGGCAACCTGCACAAAGTCATACAGCCAGTACACAGAGAGGCCAGAATTAGGAACCCACCTCCTAAGAGCCAGAAGTGCCCAGTCAGGCTTGGAGGGCTAGGAGCCAAGGAACCTCAGAAATGCAGCCACGTGTGGCTCGGGCTCAGAAGACTGGGCACGGCCTGGCTGACATTCCAGCCGAGGAGCTATGACCTGACAGCCCTTGGGGGAGGGGCGTCTGTTGGCCTGGCCCCAGAGCCGGCTCTGTGACCTTGGGGAAACCGCTCCACCTCTCTGAACCCCAGCTGCCAGGTGCTAACAGGACAACGGAGGGAGATAACCCCTGACCCACTTCTGAAAAAGGAATTGAGTGAAACCCGTTGAGCCTGTTCAATGTCTTGGTCTTGGAGGCCAACTCCGCAGCTCTCCTAAACCCAGGGCTGCGAGCCACCTGGGGACTGGGAAGCAGAAATCCCACACCTGTCCTCCCCCAGGTCCCAGGGAGCCAGGCCTGCCATCTCCCCATGAAGGAATCCGGGCCCGGGAGGAGGGGGTCAGCAGCCTGCCAATCCTCGGTCCAAGTGTGAGAAGACGGCCAAGGCCTGAGTCACTCCTGGCCTGGCTCAGGGGGGTGGGCCAGCTGCCCAAGTGCTCTTCTCCTGACCTTACCCAAGGTCAGCCCAGCCAGCCTCCTGCAGGACCAGGTAGGGGCCGCCCCCGGCATGTGAGAGCCCGGGAGCCAGAGTCCTGGGCTCCCACTCTGACTGGGCCCAGTAGGACTGTGTGACTTGGAGAAATCACTTCACTTCTCTGGCCCTCAGCGTCGTCATTTGTAATAACAGATGTACTACCACCTGGAAGGCATGTTGTGATGGAACTTATACGGGGGTCTGGAGTTAGTAAGCACCTGAGAAGACAGGTTGGCGTGGCCTCAGGCACAGACCTTGGCCCTTGGCTACACTCACAGCCTGAACGATCTTATCCAGTCCTGTGGCTTTAAATACCATCTACACGCTGAATACAGGCTCCCAAATTTCTCTTGCCCTGAGGCCTCCTGGGAACACGCCCTTCAACTACACCTGCCCAGCTGACCCGCTGCCCCCACTTGGATGTCCAACTGCAGCTCCGACATAACGGGTTGTCCGACCTCGACGTCCCTTCCAAACCCACCCTGCCCCTCCCCCACTCCTCACCTCTGTGGACGGCAGCCCCCCGTGACTCAGGCCCGAAGCTCAGGCGTCTCCTTGAGTGCTCGAATTCTCTCACACCCCACACCCAGTGGCAGCAAACCCCATCTTTCCTATCTTCAAAACCATCCCAGAAACCGGCTGCTGCTCACCACCTCCCCTGCTACCACCCTGCCTGTCGGTGTCCCCCACTGCCGTCCTACAGCCATCTTCAAGCCACAAGTTCCAGGGGACAGGAAGTCGACTCCCTCCAAGATCTGACTTAACATGCCACTGCCCCCAGGGAGGACCCAACCCTGAAAGGTAGGGGGAGAACAGGAGGCCAGAGCTCCGGATTGCCAGCACTTTCTTTCCCCGACCCTCTCTCTTTAAAGGAGGAGGGACTGCCCGAGGCCAGCTTTGTCTCTGCACACCTCTGGCTCCCTCCTCTGAAAATCCCCCAGGGACAAAGGACACACCAGACCTTGTGATCCATCTGTAATTGCTGTGATCCCGTCCTGCAGAGGGGGACTCACTGGCCCTTCTCGCGTCAGGTCTGGGCCCAGCCCAGTGGCACCGCCATGCCAGGCCACTAGGTGGTGTCCCAGAGCCCAGGCTCCCGCCGCTCCCAGGGAAAGGGCGGACAGAGCAGCTTCTCTCCTGGAACCCAAGAATCTGCCCCACCCCCACCTCGGACTAAAAAAGGAGAGGAACCCAACCAATCCCCAGGGTCTCAGAACCGGAGACCGGGAGAGTTTCAGAATAATTTATCCTCCAAGTGGGAAACAAGGCACACATATGCCACCAATTTCACGCCTCCGTCCTTGGCAGACATCACGAGTCTATCCAGGTATTGCTATTGTCCTGTGGAGCCCACAGAGCCCTTCACCAAGTGATTAGAATTGGCCAGTGATTAGAATTGCTTGCCAGCCCTTTCTTTCCTGGACAAGAAGATGAGGTCCCGGCTCACTTTGTCTCATCAGGACTCCGGGCTGCAAAAGCTAGCGGTGCCAGAATGAGGTCAGATGACCCCTGGGACGCTTGTGTAACCATGCTTAAGTCCTGGGGAAACCTCAAGTGGCTAATGGCAGTGCTAATGGACAGGCTGCCGGGGGGCCGAAGGGCAGCTGCCTCCTTGTCCAATTGTCACCTCAGTCGCCATGGGGGCAGGGAGGCCGACTGAGCATCTGGGCTTTGTGAGCTGGAGAGGCCGCCAAAGGGGGCAGAAAGGAAGGTGGGGGCCAAGAGACAGAGAGAGGCTCTCAAGGTCTGCGTGTGGGTGTGCGTGCACGAGGGTGTCAGTGTGTGTGTGTGTATGCAAGTGCGCGCGCACACGTGTGCTCCTGGCCGGGAGGGGGAGGGGCAGCGCTGACAGAGGCGCCTTGTCCTCCTGCCCCTGCACAGGCTTGTTTTCTTCCCAAGCTATTAATGTCGCTGCAGCTTCAAAAGCCGGGTGACCTTTAAATGCCGAGCCTCCTGCTCCTGCCCAAGGCGCGGAAAAGGCTTAATGGAAAACTCAACTGGCCACAGCTGCTGAGGTGACGGCGACAAAGCCAGCCTCATTCTGAGGGGACCGGGCTGCGGGGCAGCTGCACCTGTGCCCACCTCTGGGGGCACGATGGGCACAGCGCACGGGGAAAGGAGGCCTGGCTGGACGTGAGAGGAGCAGGAGAATGAGGAGGAGAGACAAACTCAGCTCTGCCGTGCCTTGCTGTGTGACCTTGGGTTGCCCACTTACCTCTCTGGGCCATACCCCATCATTTAGTCCAATCTAAGCCTGGGGCAGAACAAAAGTCCCCCTTCCCAGAAAAAAATCTTTTAAAAATCTGTAGAAGAAAAAAAGGAAAAGAAAGACAGTTGCTTTCCTAATTTTTCTCTCTTTTGCCTCAACTTCCCTGTCTAGGTATGTAGACAAAGGGAGCACTATGGTAGGGCCTAGGGCAAGAAGTTTCAAAGAAAGCTAATAAGGTCTCTCCCCTAGGGATGGGCTGGCCCTGGAGCCTCAGTCCCAAGGACACTTTGTCGCTCGCTCATCTCTGCTCCTGAGGCCCCAGCACAGGGCTGGGCTGCCATAAAAGGCACCATCAAGAAGCCCCTTCTGCATTCCAGCTGAAAAGGTACAAGAGGAAGCTCTTCAAGCCTGAGTAACGTGGTGTTTGTTTGACTCATCTTGGTAGGATAATGGTCATAGTAGGAATGATAACCTAACACTATCGCCTGCTTCCTTCCGAGCTGACCCTATTCCAAGTGCCTTCTGCATCCTCTCTTTGCAGCCCTGCAAGTTGCATACTGTCACTGCAATTTCTACTTTACGGAAAGAAAAATGAAGCACAGAAGGGTCTAGGGACTTGTTCAGGTCACACAGCTAAGTGGCCAAGCTGACGTTTGAGCCGGGGAGGTCTGACTCCAGAATCATGCTGTAAATCCATCCCACTCCACCATGCTGTAAATCCAGCTCCACCACCACCAACCCCCGCCCATATTCCTAGAGCTGAGCACAGAGCCAGGCACGTGGCAAGAACTCAGGTAACTGGAATTGAGTCCTCAACAGGGCAGTGAAGCTGCCCTGGGGGGGCGCCGGGGGGGCCTGGGGCCCGTGTTGGGGGAGCAAGGGAAGAAAGAGAAAGGAGACATTTGTAGGCAAAGCCTCATCCTGAAGGAAGGATCATGGCAGTTTCCTTACAAAAACCTTTTCTGCACCCCACCAAGGTTGTTTAGTTGCCTAGACGACCAACTGTTTTCCACTTTGACCTGAGCTTCTTAAAAACTATTTCCACAACAATCCCTCTTTCCATCAACAAATTCTATCGGCTTAGCCAAGACACTCAACCCAGGAGCCTTCGAGGAGATCAAATGTCAGTGGACAGAAGGGGTGCTGCTCCCCAGTGCCCTACCCAGGGGCCACCGCCCGAGGAGCCCCTCTGGGCTGGCAGCAATGTCTGTGTACCTGGGACCAGGTCAGTGGCCCAGACTCAGAGAAGGGAGCCACTGGCAGCTCAGGTGCAGGCCAGGAAAGCTGGGCTGGTTCCAGGCATGAGCTCATGCTGGCCCAGGTCCAGCTTCTTGGGAAAGAGGGGCCAGCAGCCCCTCCCTGGGCCTCTCCTTCAGGCAGTTGGGCTGCAGGTCCCTCCACAGGCAGGGCCTGCGTGGTCTGGGGCTGAGCTGGCAAGTCTGGACAGTCCCAGATGTCTCTGGGCCCCTGGGACAGGTGGTCAGTCAAGGATGCCACACAACTGAGTGTCTAAGCATACCCAGGGAGTCCAGGCCAAGGGACCGAGATTAGGGCGGGGTGCTCAGGGTGAGCAGGGGAGGGTCGTGGGAACAGAAGTCTGACTCCTGCCTGCTTGCCCCCACACTAACACGCACTGTGCCCCCACCCACGGATCCATGAATCCCACTTCTATGGAATTCATGTACTATGTGTCATGGAAGGTGTTACAATAGTAAACAAAAATGAGGTTCCTTGACATGTGTCCCTGCCCAAGACCCACGGCTGAGGGGAACAAGGCAAGGCAGTACTGTGTACAGCACATTACGGTATGTGTGTATGTACGGGGAGGACGTTCCTAAGAAACTGACCCTAGGTTTCTGCGGGGAGGAATTAGGTCATAAGGGACAGATTGGGGAAACTCTTCTCTGTAAACCTTTGTATATCTTTTACATTTTGATTCATGTTCATTCACTGATTCAAAAATAAAATAAGCAGATCACCTATAAAGGATACCAAAAGGACCACAATGCCAGTGATTTTTAAATCTTTTTGCCTATGTATGTTATCTACAACAGACATGACTCACCTTTTAATAATCATGATAGCAGATGTCTATGAGTGCTAACCATGGTCCATGTGCTTTCTAAGCACTTGGCATGCATTATCTCATCCAAGCCTCAAAGCAAAGCAATTACAATACCCATTTTACAGATAAGGAAACTAAGGCTCAGAGAGTTGAAATAACTTACGTGGGGTCACCCAGTCAGTGGCAGAGCCAAAATCTGAATCCAAACGGTCTGGCCCCAGAGTCCATGCTCTTCTTAACCTCCTCCTTACACTGTCTCTCTAATTAAGACAAAACAAAACAAAACAAAACAAAACAAAACAAAACAAAAACTGAATGATGACCAAAAGAAAGTCTTAAGAAAACGCAAACCACAAAGCCTCTAGGACTAGGGAACTTTTGTAATCCTCAGACTCCATCCTTCCTGCCTCCACTTGCCCAGCAGGCCTTCCCTGTCCTGCCTCAGTGGGAACTAGGCACCACTCCCCCTGCAGGGCTCCCTCCTGCTCAGGGGCCGGCCCACCTCCTGGAGAACGAAGGGCTGTGGGTAAGGCGGTGGCCGATGCCGCAGCTGCACCAGAAGCCAGACCACAGCGTGGGGTGTCCTCCGGGGCAGGGCAGGGCTGGGTCTGGCCAGGCAGCTCCTTGCAGAGGGGAAACCACATGTTGGTTGTGCACGGTGCAGAGTCTGGGGTAAGAGGCTGCAGAGCACGGGGGTTACAAGAGGAGCTTTAGCTCCGGGCCAACCTCAGCTTACATTCTGATCACCACTGCTTGGGGGGTGGAGCTTCTCTGAGTGAGTTTCCTCATCTGCAGAATGGGACCCCCGTTCCTCTGAAGACAGGTTCCCCTCCAAGGGGATTCACGCGATGGGCACACACAGGCTCCACACAGATGCTCTCAGCTTGGGGAAGCTCTTAGTAAGGCCCCAGGGCCACACACTTCTCCGGGCTGAGTCTAGAGCCTGGCCAGGAGTCAGGTCTGGCTGGGGTTACGAAGGGGGACAGTGTGCAGCACAAAGGCCTCCCATCGGGGGCCTCCAGGGCCTCAGCTTAGGGGGCTTTGGGGCCCCCGAGTGGAGCAGGGAGCTGGGTCAACAGCCCCATTCCTGCCCATACTCTGCTATGCATCCTAGGGGAGAAGGGACTGGAATTGACTGGGGCCTGGGTCGCCCAGACCTCCCAGTCCTCCGGGGGCCTGCCCTCTTGGCGAGGGGCTCCCCGCCATCCCCAGGGGTGAAGGAACGCAGGCCCACAAGCTGACTGGCCTTCTCAGAAGTGCCGCCTCTGGCAGTTGAGGAATGCAGGCCCAGGGCTGGGGAGCAGAGCCTTGGGGAGGGGGTGCTTGGCCCTGAGCTTCAAAAGAACAGGCAGCAGCTGTGCTGGGAGGGCCTCGGCCCTCCCCCTCTGGCAGCCAAGACACCATCAGAAATTCCACCCTGGCAAGAAGGGCCGGCCCAGCCAGCAGATGGGATTGCTTAGAGCCACTTACCAGGCCAGCTACTTTCCGCAACCACAGGCTGCTACCCTTCTCCGTCTGCACAGCGGCAGAGCTCCCCCTCCACAGCCTGCGGCGCCAGAAGACAGCCACAGGGCATCCCCTCCCGGCCCGAGGCCCCCCTTGTCGGCGCCCCCTCCCCTCCACACCGCCACGTGCCCACCCATGCCCTCCGGAGACAGGTGAGGACGGCAGGAAGAAATCACATGTTCTCACTTCCAGATGGCGCCTGTTGCCAAAGGTCGCAGAGCTCCTCCGCCTGCGATTTGATCCCAGCTGGGATCTGAAGCCAGACTCCTGGGCCAGTGCTCCCTCTCCGTGCAGCGCACGCACCAGCGATGCCAAAACAGCTCGCGTGCCTGAGTGTGCCACACGCACCAGCTCACTCAGACCTGCTCGCTCACGAGGCCACAGGACAGCGACAACCTTCACTAGGTTTTTCCTGAACACTCCCCTCCGCCCCAGGTGCTCAGTCCATTCCTCTCTTCACCTAACTCCGAAGCTGGGTTTTTAAAATTACAGCCACACTCTCCTCCACACACACCACTAATCACCCGAAGGGCCCACTGTGTGAGCCACTCCCTTCACTAGGCTGATGGCAGCTCTTCCCCACCCGTGCCCAGAGTGGCTTTTATAGTGTCTGGAGCAGCAAAGGTGAGTTCAGGTTGACCTGACCCGCCCCAGCGTGGGCCAGAACCAGACCAGAAAGCAGCCCCTGCTTTCCCAGTTGCTGGCAGGATCAGCGCCTGGAATGGACGCAGGGAAGGGCACAGGGCCAGTGAGGCTTGCCAGCCCTGGTCCTCAAATCTGACAGTCAGAGGAAAGGGGCGAGAACTCTTGGGGGGTCCCATAACCAGCCTTCTTTGCCTCCAGGGGTCTCAATCTCCACCTCTAGAAAACAGAAACAGCCCCTATTGAATCTCACCTCTCCCATCACTGAAACCCCCCCGGGATGCAAGGTATGGTGGGGTGGGCGGTGGACTGGGGCCAGAGAAAGGGGCCGCTATGCCAGGTACAGACCACGAGGTCTACAGAAGGAGGTGGCCGTATCCCAGGCCCCCAGGGCTGGAAGGACTGGTACCCTTTCTTAGCTACAGAACCATAACGCCTTCCCACCCCTTTCCCCATATGAGATCCTCAGCAGAAGTCCCTTCTATAAGGACACTAAGTCCCTCAGCCCCTCCCCTCCCCCAGAAGTTACACATAATCAGAGAACCTGCCATTTACCACGCGCTGGTTAATCGTCACGAGCATCTAGTACTGTCCATCACTGCCTTCTACCAGTATCTGAGCCATTTTACTGAGTCGTGTGTGACCCAGAGGCTCTCCAGGGCTGGGCTACATCCAACCCGCATGGCCTTACACAGCAGAGACCAGCATGCCTGTCAAATCTTCCGACACATGGTTCCTCGCAAGGGTTTTAAAGCCTGGGTTCAGCCCCCACGCTCTTGTCTCCTGTGCTGTTTGCTTCTCTGCCTGTTTCCCCTCCTGCTAGCAGCCTGCTCTTGGGAAATGTTAATGTGCTTTTCTATCAGTCTCAGAAGCAAACACTCTTCGCATTAAAGCCGTGCATCTCAGAGGGGGGTGAGACTTCATCAGACTCCCCTGAGGTGTTTGCTCAAAACACATGTTCTCCACCCCACTATTAGATCGGAATCTTGGTGGGGGTGGCCTGGGAATCTGCTTTTTAACAAGCTCTCCAGGTCATTCTGATGCCCAGGAAAGCGTGAGGACCCCTATCTCACAGGGTGATGCAATATAAAGCTCTGGATTCTAGTTTTAGCACCATCACGAACCAGCCGGGTGAGCTTGGACAAGTCATTTTACCTCCTGGGCCTCCAGGTTCCCATCTGAAAAATGGCCAGGGAGGACTAAGATGATCTCCAGACCCCTCTCCCCACTGACGGCCTTTGTATCTGCCCTAAGTCCCCAGATGGTTCCCAGGTGTCTGGACTGAATTTCATGGCCCGTACACTGTAGGCACACATTAAAGAGAGTTCCAGTTGGGACGATTTAGGGAGATCTGAAAAAATACCTTCCCTCTGGCTCCAGGCCCTAAACAAATGACTTTTGGATTATCCACGACACCTCCCCCTCTCCTGAGCACCTACTTGTTTCATTCCAGCCCAAGACAACCAGGATTCTATAAACACCGGGTCCACACACCTGGGCTTAGTCAACAGTCAGCAAACAAAGGCTCTGCCAAATCACCCCACAAGCCCAGACTCGCACCCACTGTCTCTCAAGGGGAAGCACGCGGCCTCGGATGTGCGGACCCTGCACGCCCTTCCTCCCATCACAGAGTGGGCAGGAGGGGCTGGATCAGACAGAAGGCGTGGCCAGAACGGCCCCAGCCTACAGGTGGGTTGCAAGGTTTGTTCAGACTTGAGGGCCGTGAGGCAACAGCCCGGGAAGCAGCCAGCAATCGCTGGGACGTTGGAAAAGCGGCTGGCCATTCCTTAGTCCCTGGGTTCCTTGTCGATCGGCCCTTAACACACAATGTATCTAGCAAGTGCTCAAGCATTGCTTGCTAGCAGTAAACACAGGC
The DNA here is from genome assembly GCA_028646535.1 of Procyon lotor. NCBI lineage: Eukaryota > Metazoa > Chordata > Mammalia > Carnivora > Procyonidae > Procyon > Procyon lotor. Next base: position 21,391,099 of record CM053619.1, on the reverse strand, counting down.
CTGATTCCTCCTTCAAGGTCTATGTATACGTAACAGTGGAGTTGTGGGGATTCTCGGGCCCACAGACACACGGTGAATTCAGATTCCCTCCACCTCTGCGGACGGTGAAGCCGTGCGTGCTCCTGCCAAATGAGCCAAGGGGGAAGGACGAGCAGGAAAGGCAAGAAGGGAACCCCAGCTTCCACGGTGGGACACAGTTGGGATGCCAGCCACCGTCTGCTGATCCTCCTCATTTAAGGATACTGAAATAGATCATTTTCTCACTCTGAGCACGCCAACTGGCCCAAACGATGGTGCTTTACGTGTGCACCGCACTTCACAGTTTACAGTAGGGGGGTGTGGGGGGAGAGGAGTCCACCAGCCCTTTCCATTCTGCCAGGCTCCAGGCTGGGCATGTCCCCTGCCGTAGGGACCCACTCTGGTCCTGTGTGAGGCACTTCACCTACACGGAATCCTCAGAACAACCCCACAGGGTAGGAAGCAAACTATCTGCTAGATGAAGAGACTGAGGCAGACACAGAGGAATTAAGTCGCCTGCGGTCTCGCAGTCAGGAAGTGGCGAGTCGGGATTCTTCCCCAAAGCCCACACTCCCAACCACTTACCGCACTGACATTGAACTTACACTGGTGGGCCTCTGATCTCTGTGCAGGCAAAGGGAGACACTGCGGCTCCAGTGGCTCCCCCCACACCCCCCCTACCCCCCGCCCCCAGGTATCCTGCAGCAGGAGCAGATGCGAGGCATGGAGGCAGCCCCGGAGGGGGGAAGCAGAGCAGAGGTGGGCACACTGAGCCAGTCCCGCCACAGGCCTCTGCTGCCACAGCCGTCCCAGGCCCAGAGGGGCCAGTGCCGGGTCCCCCCCCCACCCTCCGCAGGACCTCCCTGTCGAGGGCCTGGGCTGTCCTCAACACTCAGCCGCAGGCCCCACAGGAGGAAGTGGCCACGCTTGAAAATCATTGCCATGCAGGGCTGAACTTGGGGCTTCTGTTCTTGAGCAAGGAGAGCAACGTTGCACTTGCAGGAAGGAGCTGGGAGGGTGGGGCCGGCTCACATTGCACAACCAAAGAGACAGGCTCAGACACACACAGTTCCCGCGTGAAGTCCGCTTAGACAAGCCCCCTTCGGGAAAGCACCGGCAGACCCACGGCCTCTCCCCTATGGCGGGTCCGCGCAGAGACTGGACATAGGCCGCGCCATCCCCCTGCTTTTTATTTATTTTCTTGTTATTTTTTAAAGATTTTATTTATTTATTTGACAGAGAGAGACAGCGAGAGAAGGAACACAAGCAGGGGGAGTGGGAGAGGGAGAAGCAGGCTTCCCACCGAGCAGGGAGCCTGATGTGGAGCTTGCTCCCAGGACCCTGGGGTCATGACCTGAACTGAAGGCAGATGCTTAATGACCTAGCGACCTAGCAGCCAGGCGCCCCTGTCTCCCTGCTTTTTGAATCAGGGCTTTGTGGTCATTCATCTCAGCAAGCCAAGTAAAGGAAGGAAGAGCAAGGCAGCAGAGACAGGGTGAGAGCTGAGGCCTCCAACCACCCTGGGCAGGGGAGGGGGGGGAGTCCTAGGTCTGAGAGAGGGACCACTTGGCCACATCTGGCTGGGGGGGGCAGCCCCAGCACTAGGAAGACGGCCTACCTGTTCCTCCTCCCCTTCCCAGAGCACAGCATCCCTGCCCCAACCTCGCAGGTGCCTGATGGCCCCTGTTGTTCCCCAGATGCAAGGGAAGGACAGCAAACAGCCCTCACGGGCACCTCGGCAGAGTCTAGAGCAATTTCGTCGGGGGCAGCGCTTCCCTCAAAGAGTCACCTCTTGCCCCCTCCTCCATGGGGCAATTGTAGGAGGGATGGGAGAAAAATCAGTCAACAGGGAAAAACTTGTTTTTAAAAAAGTAATACAAGGGAAAAAAAAAGTAATACAAGAATAAACCAGGTTTTGAGCAAGTCTCATAGCCCTTGGAACCAGGGATCTAGGCTGTCCCTAGATCCCCAGGAATGGGCCCCTGCTCCCCACCCCAACTTGCAAGGGTCAATCAGAGGCGGAGGTTTTCACCTGCTCCCCTCCCACACCTCCTCAGAGCTTCACCTCCAGGCCCTCAAGGAAACTAGTAGAAATGGGATCCTTGTCCTTTGTCAGCTACGAAGTAAACAGTGCTCTGGGCGTTTGCCCTCCTTGGCCCGGAGGGGTCCTCTCCCACTCTGGCGTAGGTGACGGGGAGCTCCCACCCTCCCTGAGCTCTGCTGGGGGCAGCAATGAAGAGTATGGGAGAATGCACTGGTTGAGGGCTGGCTGGCAGGGGCAGGCCACCCACCAGGTCCAGCTCACCCCCCTCAAGGCCGCTCTGTTTGTAAAGGGCTTTCGGGGACAGGAAGCAATAAACAGAGTCAAGCGGCCAAGATGCAGGGGCTGATTATGCAGTTTATGGATTTTCCAGGCCGCTTTGTACTCTCCCACCAGCTGCCTGGGGCTCTGCAGAAAAAGGTGCTGGCAAAAGACGGGCTGCTCCTTGGCCTGGAAGGTGGACTTCTGCCAGGCCTAAACTGGGTCTTTCCTAGTGGGGCGGGGGCACTGGATGCCGTGCCGGTCCCCACAAGCACCTCTCGAGGCCAGAGTCTCTCCCTCTTCCTCTCCAGCCCACTGCTCACCTCTCCACCCAGCTCTAAGTGACTTACTCCGGGGAATTCCCAGAGGGGAGGGCGTGCGGGTCAAGGCTGCTTCTTCCCGAAGGTGGGTGGCCCTCCTTCCCAAAGCCGCTCACAGCTCAGCTTAGCTTAGCTTGGTTGCCCTGGCAGTGGAGCGCGAGTTGGGAAAGGCTGAGCCTGGCGGGGAAGGGGGTTCTGGACGGCAGGGCCTCCCCGGTACCAAGCTCAGCTCACATTTTCCCCCAAACAGGTTGCGATCCCGTGAGACGGTGGCCCAGGTGGGCAGGCTGGGCAAGGCAGTTAAGCGCAGAGCGGCTGGCAAGAGTGACAAGGGGGAGCGCCCCCACTCGTCCCTCAGGACCCACTAGCCAATAAATAACACGAGAGACGCCCCAAATGGGAGAGCACGCAGCCAAGACCTTTGGGGGCCAACACGGAGCAACACGAAAAAGCCCAATGAGCGGGCCGTGTGCCCGCGGCGCTAGTTCTGCCGAGGCATCTGGCGTGCGCCCCGTGCCCGGACACGCGCACAGCAGGTCCCAAGTAGCGGTTATCCTAGAGGTGGGGCTGCGGGAGGGGTTCGCTTCCGGGTACTTCACGCGGCTCTGCATCCCTTGAAGTCTTTCCACAAACAGGCATTATCTCTGTAGTTTGAAATTAAGAATCAAGAAAAATAAGGTGCACTGCCGGTGGGAATGAGCACGCGTGGGAGAAAACAGTTTGGTAGGTCCTCACAAAAGGTACCTCCCAAAGTACCCTCTGAGCTAGCGATTCCTCTCTAAGGCATACACCCCGAAGACCAGGAAGCGGCGATTCGGACAGACACGTGTTCACAAGGACATTATTCACACTGTCCCAGAGGCAGAAACCACCCAGCGTCCGTCCCCAGACGAATGGACAAGCAAAACGTAGTGTACACATAAGGGCAAAGCGGAGAATTCCTCAGCCGGAAAAGGGAAGGAAATTCTGACAGATGCTCAAAAACACGCTAAAAGCCAGACACAAGAGGACTAAAGCTGTATGATTCCACCTCGACGAGTTACCTCGAACTGACAAGTTCCTAGAGACAGAAACTAGAATAGAGGTTACCAGAGGCTGAGGAACCGGGGGAAGGAAGTCTTTGTTTGACGAACAGTTTCTGTTTGGGATGACGAACAAGTTCTGGAAATGGATAGTGGCGATGGGCGATTTTAACAGTGCTATGAACACACTTAATGCCACTGAATTGCCCCCATTTAAACCACTGCCCCCATTTAAATTTCGTGTTATGTAGATATGTTTTTTAAATACTTTTTAAATTTATTTATTTGTC
>CM053619.1:21341671-21387047 GCA_028646535.1 Procyon lotor | reverse complement strand
AGGGGAGGGAGGAAGGGAGGGAAGGGAAGGAAGGAAGGAAGGAAGGGAAAACTGAAGACTTGAGTCAGGCAGGAAGAGGCACTGAGGGGTAGAATCACCAGACTCACCAGACAGAAGGGGGCACTCCTCGGGGGCTCCAGACAGGGCAACCAGCACACAGGCAATCCTAGGCACAGAGGGGCTCTGTCCCCATCGGCATGGATCGGGCCAGAGGACATTGACACCCCTGTTGGTGAGGACTGCTCGCGTGGCCTGCAGAGAGTCCCACAGGCCATGGGGCCACGGGGAGATGGCAGCGCAGGGGTACTTTCTGGAATGTTTGGAAGAGGTGGGTCACGACACACTAGGGAATGGTTAGCGTGCTGGAGAACGAAGCATGCCTCTGAGAGCCTGGACTAGACAGGGAGCAGGAAGGAGAGCGGGCCTGCAGGTAGTGCAGGGAGAGAGGAGGAGGGACAGGAGACTAGAGACAGAGGGGAAGAAGAGGGGGCTCTGCCCGCAAAAGTCACTCCTTCATTTATGCAGCAAACATTACAGGGCACTCGAGGCGCTGGACGCTGGGGAAACGGAGGCCGGGGCAGGGGGGTAAGGGAGCCATCTCATCCGATGAACACCTAGTGCCCCTTCAGCGCCACCGCCCATCTTGCCCACAAATATATACCTACATAAAGCCAAGGAACCCCAAACTGCCCCCAGCCTCCACCTTCTTCCGGAAAGTAAAAATGCTTCTTACTTGAGGCCAAGCTGTTCAACTAGGAAGTAAGATCAAAACCGCCCGGGGGGTTGGTCAGCCAGTGACGGCACCTCAGTCACGCCAGCGCGCCCGCCGGCCAACTACCGGGCACCCGCTGGGACCGGGTTCTTTCCTCCTGGAGGGGAGAAGCTGGGAGCCGCACGGGCTTTGGGGCCTGTGACCGCCGGACTCGGACCGCTCAGGTGCAAGGTTTCCCGAGGCCCTACCCCACTTGGCTCCGATGGCACAGGGGCAAAAAGAGGCCGTGCGTGGGGGTGCCTTTGAGGTCAGCGGCAGCTCTGCCTCGCTCGAGATAAGAACATTTAAACAGTGGACTTTGTTAGAAAAGGATATTGTATCCAGGGCCTTCCTGAAATGTGTAATGTGTGTATGTGGGCGTGGAGGAAAGAGGAGGGCAGGCAGTTCTGAAACACCTCGACTTGGCCACCTAGTCCTTCTGAGACCCACTCCTTCTAGAACTGTGCTGTCCAGTAAGGTAGCCACTCACCTGGGCCAATCGAAGTTTCAGCTGTAATTGATCGACACGAAATGGAATTGAAAACTCAGTTCCTCCGTCATTACTGCCACACTTCAGGTGTTCGCTGGCCATCCAGGTTAAGAGCCGTCACGTTGGACAGGACGTATTTTGGAACGTTTCCAACACTGCCATAAGTACTATCAGACAGTGCTATTCTAGACCCTAAAGGGGAGCCCCTCATCCTTGGCAGTATGAAGCCCTGGGGTGCTTTGTGACAACTGCCCGGGGGAGGCCAAGGACTTCAGGCCACTAATCCCCAAAAGAGGAGCCCCTCCACATCCTTCTGGGAAGGGAGGGTAACAGCAAAGACCCCTTTCCCCTGAGCAGCGTTGAGCACTAGTTTCTCCTCACTGGTGTCCTCCGCCCCTGCCAAGGTCAGAGCCAGAGGTTCTAAGAAACCTGCCCGTCCAAGCAGAGAGAAGCAGAAGTCCAGCTAGAAAACCGAGTCCCAGTCCCAAACCTCACTTCTGGGCCTCGGAAGTCCAGGGTCAGTAAAAGCCCTCCAATATGCTTGCCTGGAGAAAGGGTGTGCTTAGGTGACAGGGCTCCTCCACTGTCCCCTTTCCTAGGCCCGGTGGTGGCCCAGGCACCACCTCCCTGGGCTTGTCCAGAGCAATGGGAAGGAGTCAGAGGAAAGAGGGGCCGTGTGTGGGGGTGGAAGGGGAGGGGAAGGGCTTAGAAAGAAAAAACCAGTATTTCAAGGAAACGGATGGACCAGGCTAAGGAAGGGGATTCTGAGAAGTGAATGATGTTGGGGGTTCGGGTCTGTGTCTTTGAACCAACCGGAGGGCACCCCCCAGTTCTGCACACGCCACACACAGGACACGGCGGACACATGTGTACTCCTGACCCAGACGATCTCCTTCAGAGGTTCCCCATTTCAGGCAAGAGCCGTCCATCACCGTTGTCCCCACAGCACATCTGAGCCTGGCCCTCAAAGACAACCAAAACGGAACCCATAAATCTGCAGTTATTGGGGCACCTGCATGGCGCTCAGCTGGTTGGGCGTCTACCTTGGGTTCAGGTCATGAGTCCAGGGTCCTGGGATCAGGCCCCACCTTGAGCTTCCTGCTCAGCGGGGAGCCTGCTTTTCCATCTCCCTCTGTCTCTCCCCCTGCCTTATGATCTCTCTATCTTTCTCAAATCAATCAATCAATAAAAGAAAAGAAAACTGCCCTAAGCAAATGCAACCTTAATGAATTATCATAAGTCAATACCTTGTAAACACCACGTCAAGAAAGGAGACGTCGCCGGCCACTCCATGACCCCCTCCCCATGGCGCACGCTGACTTCTATGGTCATCACTTCCTTGCATTCCTTTACTCTCCAAGTGTTCATCCCTGGACACTGGACTTTAGTCGTGCATGTCATTTGTCCTTTAGGTCTATCTTCCATCATCTCCTTTTTTTCCTTATAATTTGTGAGCGGATGCACCCAGGCCGTGTGACTGTTGTCTTCTCTGTCTGAAGGTCGTGGACCAAGTTTCCTTTTCTCTCGGGGCCTCGCCTACTCCTTCCTTACCAGCACCGCCCTGACCAACTTACGGGAGTTCCTGTGACCATAAGAAGGGACAGTCCGAAAGCACATCAGGAAATGCTTATGCCGTTTTGTCAAGCAAGGAATGCAGGAGGCTAACAGACACGGAATGCTATGCTGTCAGACCCACCAAGGAAACGTGCGTGGGGAAAAAGGGCCAGCAGGAAACACGTCTCTATCAATGGTTGTCTCGGATGGTAGACTTCTGCCTCTCTCCCTTTGCTTCTCGCTTACCTTTTTCCATGACCAGCCTATAACGATATGATAAGGCACACATCATTTTGATTTTAAATAAAAGGGCACACGAGACCAAATGTGCCACCAGGCCTGTCCACTCTCCCGTCACAGGACCGCTTGGCTCTGCTCTCTGTCCCCAAGGCCACCACCAGTCCGGCTGAGATCCGCAAACCTCAAGCTCACACGGTGTCTGCTTCTCCGATGCCTCTCACTCCCAGCCGCCCTTCCTGCCCCGGTCCTGTCTTCTCTCTGTGTCGCCAACAGAAGAACTCATCTGAAACACGCTGGGTGGCTTCCCGGCTCCCCCATCACGCCTGAGAGGCTCCGACCCCTTCCCTTGTCTGCATTAGCGCTCCTCACGTTCACCCCTGGTGCTGGCTGTACACACGACGCTGCTGGGCTCCAGCCCCAGAGCTCCTGTTCCCTAGGTCCCTAAAGGTCAAGAATTTGTGTGTTTAACGAGTGCTCAGGCGATGCTGATGCCGCCGGTTCCGAGACTGCACTCTCGAACCCTCACCTCTGTCCCCCTAAGCAAGCCCTGTCCAGCTTTCGAGAGCTAGTTCAAGTTCCCCTGTCCGTGTGGCAGTCTCTTCCATCAGCCAGGATTGGTCTCCCTCTGTTCTTCCAGACCACCCTGGCACTGAAGGTGTTCTGGTGGTCTGGGAAAGGGGAGAGCGCGCTGAGGGGCCGTGAGGGTGGGCGGCAGGGCACGGTACCGCTCCCTGCCCTCACAGCGGCTCTGCAGAGCCTGGAAGGAGCACTTCCTCCGCGGCCCCACGTTATCCAGGAGGACTTCTGAATGATGTCCCAGGGAAACGGAATCTTTTCCTTCACACACAGACTTCTAATTATTCATGCATGCATTCACTGCCACTCAAAAAAAAAAAAAAAATACGCAGTGAGCACCTACTGTATGTCTGGACGCACAAAATGAAAATTTCTTTTCTTCACTGAAACCAAGAATTACAATAGCCTTAAGTTACCACAGAAGCCTGCAGAAGGGGCTCCTTCCAAAGGCAGCCCAACAGCCCAGCCCTGTAGCTCCCGGGACCGGGGACCAGGGACCAGGGACCGCACACAGCTGCGGCCTGAGAGGCAGGTGCTGGTGCCCACGCGAGCACACGCTGTTGTGGTCACGCCCACGTGTAGCCACGGTGAAGGGCTGGCCACCCGTTGCAGGCTTGGTTTGTCCTCGGCTAAGCCACCCAGGACCCCGAGGCAAGATTTATGGGCAGATACTGTTAGGAGAACAGATGTCCAAGTAAGCGGGCCGAGCAAATGCGGACAATGCTTGTGAGACAGGGAAGCTGAAGGGACTCCGTTTTAGAAAGGCCCCATTTACTCACGCTCTATATTTCTTTCTTTCTTTTTTAAGATTTTAATTGTTGGAGAGAGAGTACAAGCTGGGGGAAGGGCAGAGAGAGAGAGAGAGAGAGAGAGAAGCAGACACCCTGCTGAGCTCGAAGCCAACATGGGGCTCACACCCAGGACCCTGAGATCGTGACCTGAGCTGGAATCAAGAGTCGGACGCTTAGCTGAATGGGTGGGGAGCCCCTCAAGCTCTGTAGTGCACCCTGCATCTGAGTAAACCAAAAAAGCTATTTTCCCACTCTAAGGGGGAAGCAAGGAACTGAATTGTTCTGAGTTTTTTCTCTCTCTCTCTTTCTTTCTTTCTTTCTTAAGATTTTATTTATTTATTTGACAGAGTGAGACAGCGAGAGAGAGGGAACACAAGCAAGGGGAGTGGGAGAGGGAGAAGCAGGCGTCCTGCCGAGCAGGGAGCCCAACACAGGGCTCGATCCCAGGACCCCGGGATCATGACCTGAGCCGAAGGCAGTTGCTTAACTCCTGAGCCACCCAGGTGCCCCAGTGTCCTCTGAGTTTCATCCTGGCCCCGAAACACCTGGTAACATCTAAGAAGAACCAGGTCCCAGGCACGTTCCAGGACAGTAGCTTTGAACAAACCCCGGCCCACACTGGCATAATACTCCCGCCTTCGGTGACAATGGAGGAACGCCTGTTGCTCACGTGACACGCCCTTTGGTGCCTGCCCTGGGCTCCTGGAGGGACTCCTCAGGCCCTTTTCCTGCACGAACCCCAAACTCCAGCGACAATGAGACAAAGTCTCCTTTCCTTTCTGAGTCTTTCAGACACTCTGTCTGCTATACTCTATCACTTATGCTATTTAATAAACTCTGCTTTCATCTCCTCCTGGCCTGCATTTGCCTTCTATCCTGCACAAAACCAAAGACCCTCTCGGCGGGTCCTGTGGGGACCCCTCTGGGTCCTTAGGCCTGTCTGCCTATGTCAGTTGCGATGGTGCAGGCCTGGAACCCACTGGATGGAGGCAAGAAGACACCACCGCCTATAAAAAGGCCGATGTCCAAAGCTCTGACCCTTGTCCCATTTCTGCAAACACCTGGAGCTCTGGACACTTGGGTCTTCTGCCCCAGCAAGATATTCTGAGCAGGCTAAAGACACCATGGATTCTCCACATGGGACGTTGGCTTCTCTGTGGCCTTGGGCAACTTTTACTTCTTCATGCCCGCATTTCACTATCTAACAATATCTTTTTAAAAGGTAGTAAAGAGGGCGCCTGGGTGGTTCAGTCATTAAGCGTCTGCGTTCAGCTCGGGTCATGATCCCAGGGTCCTGGAATCGAGCCCCGCATCCGGCTCCCTGCTCGGCAGGAAGCCTGCTTCTCCCTCCCCTACTCCTCCTGCTTGTGTTCCCTCTCTCGCTGTGACTCTGTCAAATAAATAAAATCTTTAAAAAAAAAAAAAAAAGGTAGTAAAGTCCAAAACAAGATGATGGAGGTCCCCATTGGAAGAATAAAGGGAAAGATTTAAAAACAAGCAGCAGGGGCGCTGGGTGACTAAGTTGGTTAAGTATCTGACTTTTTTTTTTTTTAAGATTTTATTTATTTATTTGATGGGGGAAAGGAGAGAGACAAAGCAGGGGGAGTGGCAGAGGGAGAGGGAGAAGCAGACTTCCCGCTGAGCAGAAAACCCTATGATCCCAGGACCCCGGGGTCATGACCTGAGCCGAAGGCAGACACTTAACTGAGCCACCCAGGCGCCCCAAGCGTCCCACTCTCTTGACCAAGATTCAGGTTTTGCAACGCCCGGGCGGCTTAGTCTGTTAGGCATCTGCTTTCGGCTCAGGTCATGATCATAGGGTCCTGGGACTGAGTCCCGCATCAGTCTCCTGCTTCTCCCTCTGCCTGCTGCTCCCTCTGTTCGTGCTCTCGCTCTCTCTCTCTCTCTCTCAAATAAATAAAAAAATCTTTACAAAAAGAAAAAGGACTCAGGTCTTAATCTCAGGGTCATGAGTTCAGACCCTGCATTGGGCTCCATGCTCAGCGTGGAGACTACTTAAAACAAAACAAAGCAAACAAACAAACAAGCAACAATAACACTGTCTGTAAAAGTAAAAGAAACTTCAAGGAGACCAGCAGGGAAAATCCTTCAGTGCCTCAGTGGGGAAACACCGCATGCATTCAGGCCCCCCAGAGCAGGGATTGGGGGTAGAGGGGTGCAGCAGGATCTCTGGACAGGTTCTGAAGGACAAAGGTCCAGAGCCCCCTGCTGAGGAACAGGGAACATGCAATTCCCATTCCCCGCCCCTCCACAGCAAGTCAAAGGGGCTCGGTCTTCTGGGGGCTTCTATGCCTGAGACGCCACCCCAGAGGTGAGAAGCAAATTATTTATTATCTAAGAGAGGAGGAGGGAGGGAGAGTGGCCTCAGGGAAAATATCAAGAGAACCTAGAAACCAGCTGGAGAGGAGAAGGAATGTCAACACCAAGGTGCCCTTTGTTTCCGCAGCACCCCTGGATCTGATTCTGGAGAAGGGATACCTCCCTCCCAGTTTAGGCCGGCCAGTCCTCCAGGGACCTGCTGCTTTAGCCAATGCACGTCCGCGTCCTGGGCCACCACTTCCTCTGACCACCACCGATCCTGGCACGTTTCCTCGTGCTCTCCATGCCTTGGCCCCAACAGCCTCACACTGACCAGCTGTGACTCTTTAGTTCAGGATTCAGATCACAGTCCTCCTCCTCTAAGAAGCCTTCCCAGAGGCATTCTAAGGCGCACCCCCATACAGCCTCGGCCGGTTAGATTCTTGCCACACCATCAGTGTGGAAGCACTAGTCACCTATCACAACGACCGGTGTGCGGTTGGTGGCCCCGACGGACAGAGGGTGGTTTTGGTCTCATTCTGTTCTTCGACCCCAGCACCCAGGTCAGTGCCCAGCATAAAGTGGGCGAGCAATAGATATTTATGCCAACCAGGAGAAAGGAAGGGAAGGAAATTTTACATCAAACAGCAAGTTTTTTCAAAACTCTAGAGACATTAGAGCAGACACTTTTTGTGGCACTTCCTGTGTGCCACGGAGAAGCCCGAGACCGAGGGAAGCAGAGACGGACAAGCAGCCGGGCAGTCCTTGTTCTCCAGCAGTCGGCTACGGGTGAGGTAGTCCGTGCAAAGGGAGAAAGATGAACACCCGGAAAAATTAGCTCCCACTGAAGCCCTTGCTCCCTGTGGTTTAGGGGTCCCCGCGGCTCCAAGCGTCATGCTCCAGACAAAACCTGGATCCAGGTTGCTGTCCACAAGGCAGCAGCCATTTGTCCCTGCGGAAGGCCCCTCGCAGTCAGGTACCGAGGACACCGCTGCAAACGTTGGGGAGAGCCTGGGAGTCAGCGGTCCCCACTGGGGGCAGAAGGCCATTGAGAAACAGTGACAGGGACGGTGCCATCCAGGGCCTTCTCCCCCACACCCCGTCTCCCAGCCCCGATGGCTCGGGAGCAGCTGGGGGTGGCCTGCGTCTGCCCCGTCTGGCCTGTCTGGGCCCGGGGACAACGAGGAGGACGTTCCACGGGTCTGGGGGCTTTCCTGGAGAGATGCAGTGAAGAAAAGCAGGAACTGAGAGGCGGCACGGAATACAGGGAACAAGGTGTATTTGGGGTCAACTGGGGTGACTGAAAACCAGCCATATGACAGGTCCGTAGTGAGGCGTGTCCCCAGAGCCTTCGTCGGATTTTCACACCAACCCAGTGAGATGGTCACTTTCCCTTTGTCGTACCAACAGAACACTCCGGGCAGTGTTCTGCTGGGAAGAGAAAGAGCGAGAAGACAACCCTCAAAAATGGGGTGTGTTTGGCCACGGCCGAGCGGAGACTGAAGGGTCTTTGAGCAAAGCACTAAGGATACTTGCTCTCTGTTCTCTATCTTTCTTTCTTTCTTTTTTTAAGATTTTATTTATTTGACAGTGAGAAACACAGCGAGAGAGGGAACACAAGCAGAGGGAGTGGTAGCGGGAGAAGCAGGCTTCCCGCCGAGCAAGGAGCCCGATACGGGGCTCGATCCCAGGACTCTAGGATCATGACCTGAGCTGAAGGCAGACGCTTAACGACTGAGCCACCCAGGTGCCCCGTTCTCTATCTTTCTTAATGTCAGGACAAAATGAAATGGGATTTAAGTTAGATTCCAGAAGGAACCTGTGGACTATAAAGAGGCGTGGGAGAGTTCACTTCCCGGGATAGAGACCCAGAAGCTGCTGCTCCATCGGGTACCCAATCTGCAGGCAGGAGACTAGGCAACTTGACCTTTGCCACCACGAGTGTACCACCTAACACATTCAGAGGTCTCCTGGGGCAATTTCCCTCTGAGTCCAGTCTCGAGGGAGGCTCTTGGACATTGCAGATCTGAGGTTAAAGACATCCTTTGCTGCATTTAACAGGCAGCTGGGGAGAGCGTTCAGATATTAAAATGAAGTTTAGAGTGTGCTGATTTAATCAACGAGGCTAAAGTGACTGCATTAAAGTTAGCACAAGTGCAGTATTGCCAGAAACCTACTGGGTCGCTGGTCAGGTAAGAGAAATAGTAAAAGCCGATGTGACCGGCGTGACTGTATTTTTCAAACACTGCTGCTTCACCCCCGGAAGCCCCGTCCCTGGGGGCCACCCTCTCCCACTCAACAGTGAACTTCCCTCTGGGAGCTCTGCAGGCCACCCAGCAGATCTGCTTTGCCCCCGGCTGCTTGGACCAGCACTTGTGCTGTGGCCTGGAACAGAAGGCTCCCCGAGCAGCCCGTGATCAGCCAGCGACACAGAGCAGTCTGGGCCGGAGGAGGGAGTGCTGGGGGGCTGGGACAGGAGCAAGATGCGCAGTCTAAGAGGAGGTCCCTGAATCTGAGGATTCATCTCAAACCAGGTAACCCCACTGGTTGGGATCAAACATAGGGTGTACTAGTCGCCGTAGAGCAAGCTTGTGACAATAACTTAGCCGAGGTTACCCAAACGTGCGTTTCCTGAAGGTCAAAGGCATCACATTACCAAAGAGGTTTAAAACCTTGCCCGCCCTCGGGAGAAACCAGGGTCCAGAAAGGTCAGAATCCTCCCCCTCAAGGTCCTACCAGAGGACCAGCAGGGAGGCCAGCTTTCCCACCCGGCCCCCAGTGCCCTGCGGCTAGCAGCTGCCTCTGGGAATACAGAGGGCCCGGGAGGGCCGAGTGTCTACAGAGCACTGTGCACTCCCCTCCATCTGACGGCCTCACAGCGTGTGTGTCACAACCCCGAAGGGGAGGCCAGGCCAGGTCCCGCGCCTAGGAGCCCCAGGCTGGAGGCCTCACAGAGGACTCCCTCACCCCAGGCGCTCCAGGCCACCAAAGGCCTCCTGTCAATCCCTGAGCTGCCCCCCCACCTCTTTCTTTGATGCTAAATTAGGGAGGGGGGTAGACAGCAAAGAAAAATCCCCACTAGGCATCGATTTGCCCAAAGCAAAGGCAACACAAAGGCTGCACCTGTTTCCATGGAGACACGACTGGCGAAGCAAAGGAACAAAACAGAGCGAGAAACACAAACCCGTCACCACCTTCCGGGCCAGCGTGATGGATGTTGGCGGGCCAGAGCCCTGACAGGAAGACGGCGGAAGGATTAAAGGTAATCAGAAGATCTAGAAGACATAGCCCGGGCCCTTTCAGTTGGTAGAGCAGGAGGCGAGGAGACTCCCCATCCCCCGGGCCTACAAACTAGCCTGGCCCCACTCCTGAGAAAGCTCCTGAACAAAAAAAAAAATCCTGGACAGATATCCAAAGTAAGCAATTATTCACTTTACAAAAGGATTCTCTGCTTGACAAAGGGATTCCTTGAAACAGCAAAATCCCATGGTGGATTGGAGCGGCAGTTTTGTTTCATTGTTTACTTCTCTGAGGCTGAGGACAAGGACAAGGGAGTAGCTTCGAGGTGAAAGTTTGTAAGAAAAGACAAAATTCCCAAGGGGAAGGGATTGAGGGGTGGGGACAAGAGTCTTCACAAAATATCTGCTTTGGGGGCGCCTAAGTGGCTCAGTCGGTTAAGCATCTTCCTTCTGCCCAGGTCATGATCTCAGGGTCCTGGGATCGAGCCCCACCTCAGGCTCGGGGTTAAGCCTGCTTCTCTCTCTCCCTCTGCCCCTCAACCCTGCTTGTGGTCTGTCCTTCTCTCTCAAATAAATAAAATCTTTATTTTTTTAAAGATTTTATTTATTTATTTGGCAGAGAGAGATCACAAGTAGACAGAGAGGCAGGCAAGAGAGAGGGGGAAGCAGGCTCCCCGCTGAGCAGAGAGCCCGATGCGGGGTTCAATCCAAGGACCCTGAGATCATAGATCTGAGCCGAAGGCAGAGGCTTTAACCCACTGAGCCACCCAGGCACCCCATAAATAAAATCTTTAAAAAATAAAATAAAATAAAATATCTGCTGGGATAGGTCCACAGGAAATTGAGACGGGGCAGCTTTAAAACAGAGATGTGAGTTTGTTGGGGGTCTGTGGCCCGTCTGCCACGGGAGAGCACAGGAGCCTACAGTGGAGAGGCTGGATGACAACAAGCCTCTGAGGGGGCCTGGCGGGGTGGACCCCAAAAGCAGGTGCCTCTCGAAGCCATTAGCAGAGGGGAGATTCGGGGAGCGTAAGTGGTCAGTCCTCATTCCCCCAGGACGAGAAGGCCAGAGGCTCCAATGCTCCTGGGTGAAGGCCAGAGGAAGATGCCGACGGCAGGCTCCGCAGATGGCCGGGGCTCAGGGCAGTAACGAGCGCCTGGGCACTTGCTCTTGTCCCGCATCGGGTGACAGGTACTAAGGGCCCCTCGGAACACGCTGCCATCCTGGGAAGGAGACAACGCCACACACACCAGTCCAGCCCTGCTCTTGGAGAGTCTCAGCCAGGACTTCACTGCCTTCAGCTTTTCCTGGACTATAATTCCTACCGAGAACAAAAAACAAGCTTAACAGCAACAATAATATTTACGGAGCACGCTGTGTGGGCCCGACACTATATAGTCATTGTTTTGTTCACCCTCTCACCCAGCCCAAGAGGGAGACACTGTCCTCATCCCCGCTTACTGATGGGGAGACAGGCACAGAGAGGCAAGCAACAGGCCCAAGGTCACGCAACTAGCCAGCGGCAAAGTCAGGTCTGTCCCCCGTCAAAGCCTGTGAACGTGAGGCTGAGTGCCCGCCACATCAGCCCCTTTAACAGACGAGCTGAGCACGGCAGAGTCCAAGCGGCTTGCACTGAGCCAGGGGATGGGCTCTGAAGACCAGCTCCTCTGACTCCCTCAAGGCTTTTTTTGCCTTGTGATGCCTCCCCCGGGAAGGCCAGCGGCTTTCTTAGTGGGGCATGAGGACTGACCTGTGGCCATGAAGTTACTCTCCTGTTCTGGGCCTCCGTTTACCTGTAACAAGGAGACACCCTGATTGCACGAGCTCACTGGGTAAGGCCGGGCTGGGAAGAAACCTGGGACGTGCGTCCAAAGTGTCGCTGGGGAGCCCACGGGAGGAAGACCCAGTCCCAGCTCCGGCAGAAGATTCCCAAAGGCCCACAAGCTCTGGAGTGAGCGATGTCATGTTCACAGAGCAAACCCAGGCGGCATCTCCGGTGGGCACCTGGTTCAGTGTTCTTCCCACCAGCACACATGTGGGGAATGCGAGCACTTCCAGGGGCTGCTCGGACCTGCTGGCTTTCAGGGAACCAATTTCCCAAACCACTTCCACAGGGAGTCCTTTCTTAAATGGCCTGACTGGCAGCTGTCTGGGTCTACAGTTGTTTTTACACAATGGCCCCTCCTCACCGTTGCCCCAAAGAAAGGCCCACCCTCAGCCAAACTAACTCTACCCTTGTGGTCTCCCCTGGGGTGTGAATGCCACCAGACAAAAGGTCGGCTGGAGAATGAAGCATTCCTGGGGGAGGCCCCGGGGGATGGGCTTGGGGCGCCTGGGCGGCTCAGTCGTTAACCTTGGCCTTCGGCTTCGGCTCAGGTCATGATCCCAGAGCCCTGGGATAGAGCCCCAGATCGGGCTCCCTGCTCAGTGGGAATTCTGCTTCTTCCTCTCCCCCTGCTTGTGCTCTCTCTCTCTCACACACACAATAGAGAAATAAAATCTTTTAAAAAAGAGAGAACAGGGCTGGCTTTATTTTACCGAGTCCTTATCTAGCTTACCTACCCGTCTGTTTTCAGGTCACAATCAGGAAGCAAGGACACTGACAGGGACACCTGTTGGACACATTTACTCAAATCGCAACACAGACTCTGACTTTTTCTGACACAAAGTATGATCTGGCTGACAGTGCCAAACGACAAGGTCCAGCTTTGCCAATTGGGAATTATGACAGACATTTTCCGTAATTGCACGGGCCAAGTTTGCTGCTTTAAGGCTTTGACAAAAATATATTAGAGGCGAGTATATGACCTACAATCAGCCTGGAAATTCATTCTACTTAAAGTTATGATAAAAGCTGTTTTGTTTTTTTTTCAAAGATTTATTTATTTATCCCACAGAGGAAGAGCGTGTGTGTATGCAAGCAGGTGGAGGGGCAGAGGGCAAACGTCCCGCGGAGTCTGGGCTGAGCGCAGAGCCCGACACGGGCCTCGATTCCACGACCCCAAGATCACCACCTGAGCAGAAACCAAGAGCTGGACACTCAACTGACTGCGCCACCCAGGCGCCCCAAAGTTGTAATAAAAGTTTTCATATGTGAATTTTAAAATGTGTCAGAGGACACAGTTTTTAGAAATTCTTTTCACAGATGTGAGAGCAAAAAAAGTCTGAAGCCTGTCACTGTCCTTCCCTGGACCCACGCTCAGACACACTAGCCTCTGTGCCACCAACGAGAGAAGTCAGCTGCGGTGTATACAGCAAGCGCCAGATCTGGAACCCGGGTTGTAGGTTTGCTTCTGCTACTTCTTAGCTGCGTGGATCTGGTTAAGTCACCCAAACACTCTGAGCCTGTTTCCTCAAAAGCGAATGGAAATGAAGTAGGTAAAGCATATTAAACATCCTGATGACGATGGTATTCATCTCTAGATCATACGGATAACTTAAATTTATGGAGCGCTCACTATGTGCCAGGCTTCATGGGCCCCAGATCATTTTGTTTTCACAACAATCCTATAGATCCGGTATCCTTCTGACCCCCGATTCATAAGCACAGAAGGCTTACACACTCGCCCCGCTCAGTAAGCCAGCAGTGAAAGGCCCAGCAGGCATGTTTGGTTCCAGAGACAGTGCTCTGAACCCTCCCTGCTCAAAGTGTGGCCTGCAACTGGCGGAATAGGTCCACACTGGGGCCTGTTGGAAAGGCAGGATCTTAGGACCTCCCCCAACACACTGAATCAGAATCTGCATTTTAGAAAAATCTGTGGGCGATTCATACACACATCCAAGATGGAGAATCACTGCTCTAAATCACCAGACCGTTTTCCATCCTGGTGTACCAACCTGGTTTTATCTTGCTGGAGGTGATATTAGAATGTTTGCTTTCTCTACACACACACGCACAGCTGGCAATTAAAGCAAGCAAGATGGTTAGGGATTATAATAATCCACCAGTAACATATGCAAAATGCATTTTTTTAAAAGGACCGGACACAGTCACATCAAACTGCCATCGGCAGTTACCAATGAAGAGTGGGCCGGAGAGAGGGTAGTCAAGGGGGGCTTTTGACTTGCATTATTCGGGATTTTTAATAAAAATCATGTAGTTGTGTATTGGTTTAAAAGGAAAGCATGTTTTAAAGCACAAGTACAGGGAGTGCGCCTGGGGGGATGCAGTCAGTTAAGTGTCAGACTCTTGGTTTCCGGCTCAGGTCGTGACCTCAGGGTCCTGCGATCGGGCCCCACGCTGGGCTCTGCTCTCAGCATGGAGTCTGCTTGAGAGTCTCTCTCCCTCTGCCCTTCCTGCTTGTGCACAATCTCTCTCTTTCTGTCAAAATAAATAAATAAATCTTGAAAAAAAAAAAGAAAAGAAAAAAACGCAAGCACAGGGGGCACCTGGGTGGCTCAGTCGGCTAAGCATGTGACTCTTGATCTCAGCTCAGGTCTGCATCTCAGAGCGGTGAGCTCAAGCCCCGTGTTGGGCTCCATGCAATCAATCAATCTAAATAAGTAAAACACAAGCAGAGATGACTGAACTTGACTGTATTTTATGAGCTACATCTACTGCCCTCTGGAAAGCCCAAGGAGGGCGTCTGCACGGAAGCATTGATGGGACACAGGGAGAGCTGTGCTTGGCATCCGAAGACCCAGATTCAAGACTGGGCTCGGCCCCAATTCGCTGGGGGACCTCAAGGCTCCCACTCAGCATCTGTGGGCCCAAGTATCTTCCGCGATATGAGTGTGTCCCCCCGATGCAGCTCGCCCCATAGCGCTGGTGCAGGGCGCAGCAATGCCGGGACGTGCCCAAAGGCCCCCGAGGACTGCAGGCTACCACAGAACGCCAGGGCGGGGAGTTTTCTTGAAAAGAAAAGCAGTGAAAGAAAAAGCAATGAAACATCCACCCGCACTTGTCCCATTGCCTGAATGCAGCTATTCCGTGACTTTATAAGGAAGATGCACACAGTAACCTGGATTTAGATTCCGTGGGAGCCTCAGGCTGATTTTCAAATCCTTATTCGAACTTAGAAGTTGGGTTTGGACGTGGTTCAAAACAGGAAAGAAAGGGCTATTTCTCAATGTCTGGCCTAGTGTTTCTCAGCAGGCTCCCGAGTCCAGGGGAGGTTCTGCTTCAGGGTTCTGCGCCCTCCCCATCTCCTGGGCTTTCTCTGACTCCCCATGGCAACCAGCCCCGGTGCCGTGGCCGCCGGGCTACTACCTGAGCAAATGGCTTGGGGGTCCGCGGTTAGGCTTGCTGCAGGCCAGTGCCTCAGTTTCCCCACTGTTATCTTAGATTTTGCAGGACTGGAGAGAGCAGCAAGAGTTCTGTCCTCGCTCATGTGGGGGAAGCATGGGGTGGGCACAGGGATAAAGTGACTGGCTCCAACCCACGGTTAGCTTCAAACAGAGCTGGGCTGGGGCTCTCCGATCTCTGAAATCCCTTAGGGCTTCTCTATCATTCCTTTGCAACTTGTCTGTCACTCACCCACCTTGCCCTTCTGTCCCTTCCTTCTAGGGGACACACGAATCTCAGGACTAAACACCGCTGGGCTTCTCTTCAAACTAAACAACCCTTAAACCACACGGTCTGAAAGCATCCTTGAAACTGAGCCAGAAAAAAAAATACCCTGCCAGATTTTCCAAGGTGAAGGAGAGCCATCTAAACCATTATGAGCTTTGGTTCCAGCGATGGCTAAAGAGGCTTCTGGGCAGGCAGGCCAAGCCCTGCTATTTCTGTGGTCTTCGGTGCCTTGCTTCACCTCTGTGAGCCTCGGTGTTTTCAAATAAGAGATGGTGACAGGGCTACCACCTTCAGGCTTAAACGAAGATTCTAGACAAAGTAAAGATGTTCACGTAGGATTCTAGATAAGGGTGATGACCTTGATGCACAGTAGAAGTTCAGGAAGCAGCAATTATAACCATTATCATCACCATCATTTGGGGCGTATATCTCGAAGACAGGGATCCAAATTAATTCTCCACTCCAGCTGCACCTTAGAATCACCTAGATTTTTTTTCTTTTTTCATACCAGCACTCAGATCTTACCTACAGTGATTCTGATTCATGGTCTAGGGTGGGACATTTTTTTTTTTTTACATCTGATTCTAATTGCCCCTGGTTGAGAACAGATCTAAATCAGTGCTATTCAACAGGCACACAAACTTCGGGGATCTTGCTAAAAATCCAGCAGCTCCTGACTCAACAGGTTTGATCTGACCCCTGAGATTCTGCATTTCCAACTAGCTCCCAGATGATGCCAACCCATGGCCTCTGGAAGAATGACATCCAAAACTCGAGTTCTTGGGACGATGGCTGGAAAGTTTGTAAGATTCTTCTCTGGACCGTCTCAAGGGTTAGCTCTGTCTAGCCAGGCTAGAGTTCACTGCCTCCTGGAAGCAGTCAACTCTGTGACCTTAGACTGGGGCACCAGGACCCACCTCCAAAGCCTGTCCCCAGATGACTCTCTCTTTGGTTTCCTGTTGGCTTTTTTAGGTTCTAACAAGAGCCTGCAGACAAGTGTGGCCACAAAGATGTACTTGCAAATGAATCATGACGCCACACCCTGCATTCACGTGGAGTTGCCTTCTCCAGACTGGCCACGGGAAAAGCCAAAAGGAAAGGGCCCTCGTTACTTTCACTGGGATGATCGAGGAGGAGAAGAGGGCCTGACTTGCCAGGATGTCCCAGCCAGGAGCTGAAAACAATGTCAGCTCTGGTCTGCCATACTTCTCCGATCAGCCAAACAGGAAAGCTTCCTGCCTAGGGCTGGCTGGGTATGCGCACAGTTGAAGAAACGCCAGGAAAACGTGAGTGGGGAGGTGGCTGAGTGGGCAGGTCCCTCTGGCTTTGAGGTCAGTGCATTCTGAGACCCTGACCAATAGCCACAAAACAACACTGACTGGGCATCGACCGTGTCACAGGGAATTTGACAGAGACACTCTCATATGATTCTCGTGTCAACTCTGCAAGTCCAATGTCTCTGTCTTCATTGGATGCGTGGGTGAGGAAACGGGCTCAGTGGGTCAGCAACAATGGAACACAGAGAGGTCCGAGCCAGGACTGGAACCTAAGCCTGGCCGATCCTCCCTGCATTTTTACACTGCTGTTCCAAACTCTCAAATCTCTCAACACCTCAATTGATCCCTTTGCTGGGGCAGGAGGAAAGAGCAAAGGGTATAAATCAAGAGAACTGAAAGTGGCTTTGGGTCTCAAGCACAAAGAAGAATGCTTGTTATTTTTCTATCTGTTATTAATCATTACCAGCATCAGACATGTCATTAAGAGGCACTGGGGAAAAAAGGCTGGTGTCTACCCTGGCATTTGGAGTGACTGAACAAAGCACTGGCCCTAGACAGTGTCCAGCAGCCCAGGCCACTGCCATCCCCAGTCCCCCGCGGGTGGGGCTCGTGAGCAGCCCCTGATGACTGCAGGGATACCCTGGAAGCTCAGAGGGAAGCTCTGGTTGTGGGACCGGGCAAGAGTCCAAAACAGCTCAAGGAAGGAGACCAGGCTGGGTCACAGTAGTGTGTTCCTGGCACCTGGGCCACCATGCCAGGCCCAAGGCTGGAAATGAGGCTCAACCAATTCCCTGATCGGCTCTGAGAGCCAACCTGAACTTGTGTCCCCTCGTCTTAGCCCTGCATAAGCCACAGAAGCCTCCTGAAGCAGCCAAAGGCCACTCGAACGAGTGCCCCCACTTTAAGGACGAGGAAGCCGAGCACTGAAGAGGCCATGCTAGAAACCTCTGTCCCCTCCAGACCTACCCCATGGCCAGGCCTCTACTCCCAGCGCCTTGGCAAGAAGAGGCCTTGGCAGAGGCCCCAGCTCTGGATTAATATTACACCAATACAACCCAAACAAATGGCTTCCGCCTGCATGTCCCATAAAGTTCTGAGGCTTAAAACAAAGGCGAGTTGGGGAGGCGGTGGTCAACAACAGGGGAACGTGTAAGGGAGTATGTATGCCCTTGTGATGAAATATTACATGGCAGAGCGCCTGGGTGGCTCAGTGGGTTAAAGCCTCTGCCTTCGGCTCAGGTCATGATCTCAGGGTCCTGGGATCGAGCCCCACATCGGGCTCTCTGCTCGGCGGATCCTGCTTCCCCTTCTCTCTGCCTGCCTCTCTGCCTACTTGGGATCTCTCTCTCTCTCTCTCTGCCAAATAAATAAATAAATCTTAAAAAAAAAAAGTATTACATGGCTGTTTGAAATAATGTTTTAAAATCATGTCGTTTCATTAAAAAACCCTCCGTGTGCAGTTACATGAAAAAACTACATACAAAAGTCAGTAATCAGTAAGATTACAATGATTATTTTTTAAATCTATGCACATTAAAAAAAGAGCAGAAGGAAATACAATCGAATGTTATCGGTGGCAATTTTTAAACGATCAGGATGATCATTCCTATGTTAGAGACAAAGCGTTTTCCAGTTTTTATTTAGTGAGCACATAAACTGCGCAGGAAGAAGGGGAGCACATTCTGACCACAATCCGGGTGTCTGAGAGTCGGGGTGAAGCCCTGCTGGGGGGAGGGGGAGACTAAACTCAAGGCAGCCCCCAGCAATGAGACGGGACAAGCACAGCCACCTCCAGAGGTCCGCAGGGCTGTCGGGTGACACCTGGACAAGCAAGCCGGCTGGGGGGGTGGGGTGGTAGGCGCCCTTCCCAAGGGGCTGAAATTCTCCAGGGAACAGAACAAAAAGCCCATTAGCCCTGAAAGTGCTCTGCAGGCTTGTGGTGAGACACAGCCCAGTCAGGCACTCTGCCCCAGGCGGAGAGGCAGAAGACAGCTGCCACCTCGGGGCTCCCAGGTCCCTTGGAGACCCCCGGCAGACACGGATTCCTGCCCGCGCTGCTCCCCGCCCCAGCGCAAGGATATAAAAGAGACAAGCTTCACCATATGGGGCTCAGGAGCCTCGTGGGAATGTCGGTGGGAGTGAGAATGGCAGGTCCCTAAGCCGTGTGCAAATGTGAAGGAAGGGGGTTTAAAGCGGAAAAAAACTGCACCAGCTGTCTCCTAAAGAACACTAATTACAGGGGCTGTGCCGCCGGAACCAGGCCTGGTTCTGCAGGCAGGGATCCTCCCGGGGGGCCCCCCCTGCAGTCACCCCACCGCCTGAGCTCCGCCGCCTGGTGGCTGGCCCGGTGGGGGCAGAGAGGGCATCTGGTTGGGTGCTGGGCAGGCTGGCCTGGGGCCAGAAAGCAGGTTCTGCAGGTCCTGCTTCCTGGGAAGTTCACATCACGGGGTCGGGAGGCCGGTGCTGAGTGCCAGGGCCGAGTGACATTGGAATGTGGAGAGGGCTAGAGAATTTCCTTCTCTGGAGATCTGAAAGACCTAAGCATCTGGAATAGCTCAACACTAAAGTGGAAAAAAAAAGTGATGGCCTCATCCCCGGAAGCTGGGGGAGGGGCAGAGCCAAGTGGAGAGCGGAAGAAGGCAAGTTCTCGGGGGTCCCTCCC
The DNA here is from genome assembly GCA_028646535.1 of Procyon lotor. Lineage (NCBI taxonomy): Eukaryota > Metazoa > Chordata > Mammalia > Carnivora > Procyonidae > Procyon > Procyon lotor. The sequence continues at coordinate 21,367,635 of CM053619.1, read as the reverse complement.
TTGTAGCTCGTGGCAAGGAGCTCAATTACCTTGAGCTCCTTGCCAAGGTGTCTCACCATTCGAGAGGCACACGAATGGTGCCTCTCCTGGAGGTCCTCCCGTGGCCGGCATTTCTGTGGAGACATGGGCGCGGGGTGCTGAAAAAGGGTGAAGCCAAGGAGGCAGGAGCACGGGGACGGCAGCCCTGAGTCTCACCCCTGCTCTGCAGCTTCCTAGTCCCTGCACCGCCCAGAGCGCGGTATCAGGGTTCCCCAGCCTGGCTGCTGTACATAGCCATTCCCACGTCAGTGAGAAATGTATAGGACTGCAATTCCTTTCTTTCCTTTCTTTTTTATTTTTTTTAAAGATTTTATTTATTTATTTGACAGAAAGAGAGATCACAAGTAGGCAGGCAGAGAGAGAGGGGGAAGCAGGCTCCCTGCTGAGCAGAGAGCCTGATGTGGGACTTGATGCCAGGACTCTGAGATCAGGACCTGAGCTGAAGGCAGACACTCAACCTACTGAGCCACCCAGGCGCCCCTGGGGCAGCACTGCTAAAAACTATCAAATTCTAAACAAATGACGACTGTCATTATGATTGGGGGTGTCACGATAAAGTGGGGGCACTTTATTCCCCTTTCGCGACCACATGCAAAGCAGCAGCCAACACAGACGAGGACGTTAGCGTGTTTTCCCCCCAGATCATTCCCCCACGGGCTCTAACCCAGGGGGCCCACGAGGCGGTGTGCGCAGCCTGGGAGGGGGGCCTCCCAACCCACAGCGGGCAGGAACGGCGACGGAGGGAGGGAGGGAGGGAGGGAGGGAGGGAGGGAGGGAGGACGAGGGAAGAAACAAAACCAAGGAAGCCAGGGAAGAAGTAAGAAGGTTAGCACTGAGATTCCACCCTCCTGGGAATGCGCCCGCGTCCCTGGGAAAGAGGCCCAGATGAAAGGAGGCGCAGCTGGGGGAAAACAGGCCGTGAGAACAGAAGGGCAATTGTTCGGGGCCAGGCCAGGCGCTGCACCCGGAGTAGCCGCCCGCACCGCCGCTTTGTGCGCTAATGTCATTAAGGGCCCGGTGGGGGCCAATGTTTGGAGTCCTGTAACTCCTCGCCATTCTCACACAACAGCTGAGCCAGAGCGGGGGGGGGGGGGCTGTCACGGGGGCGGCCCTGGCTTTCTGGGCAGCTCAGCTAAAAGGGGGCAGCGAGGGGTGGGTGGGCCTGGGCGGCAGGAGGCGAAGCCCTCATTTGGGGCCCGAGAGGCACTTCCTCCTCCTCGGCGCAGTCCCCAGGAGCTCCCGGAAGCCCCGCTACTGCCCTGACCCCAGTTAACACTCCCACTAATTGCTGGGGCTGCAGAGAGCCTGGGGAGCAAAAGAGCCAGAGTTAATTAAGGGGAGAAAAACGAGTCTGCTGCTCCATTCTTCATTTCGGCTCCTCCCCTCCCCTCTGGGTGGGGCGACTCCGTTCAGGGAAGCTCCCGAGGCAGGGATCTCCGCTCGGGTGAGTCCAGCAGCACAGGGCAATGACGGACCAGGGATTGCTAGGTCAAGCGGGCGTCTGGAAGCCTGGCTCCACAGCTCCCGGCCCTTCAGATCTCCCAGAGGTATGGCAAGGGGTCTGCTCCCCACTCACCCAAAGGAAAGCCTCACGCTCTCAGTCCAAATACGGATTCTCTGAAACAGGAGCCTTGTGGGTTCTTGCCACCGAGATGAGACTCCTCTGGAAGGCAACGGGACATTCTGTAGGCTACACAAGAATGCAACGGGAGCATTTGACCAATGTTACCTAGTCTAATCTCACAACTACCCTACTGAGGTAGGTACTGTTCTTATCTCCACTTTATAGATGGGCAAACTGCGGCTTGGAGGAGATAAGTAACTCACCCAAAGTCAACAAGCTAGCAAGCAGCAGTAGAATGATTCAGACCCCAGAACTGGGACCCCAAAGCCCGTGCATTTGCCCCCTTGTCCCAATCTGCAGGTCACTTAGATATTTCAGTCCACAAGAAACAAGCCTTGTGGAGCTTACAACCTGGTAGGAGATTCTCAGCCAAGGGTTCTTGAGGGTTTGATAAAGTTCACAGACTGTTCCCCCAACCTCCCCCCAAATCAAACACATGATTTATGGTGTTTGTGTGTGCATTTACTTTTCAGGGTGGAAGGGAGGGTCCAAGTTCTCTTTAGATCATTGAAAGGATCTGGGACTCAAAAAGAGGTTAAGAGCTTTGGGCCAATGAGGTGACACCTTGCTAACTTGACTCTAGAACACAGATCTTTTGACTTGAGTCCTCCACTTCACCTCCTTGCTCTGAAGAAACAGCCAAGAGGGCAGCCTAAATTTCTCCAGAAAGGGAGGAAACAGGGTCAGGGAACTTGGCATTGAAACTCCACCCAGCCCGCCTGGGAGAGGGTGCCCCGGAGAGACACTGCAGTGGAGGCGGGGGAAAGTGGTAACAGCAAGGCCCTGCGGGATGACAAGGATCTCCTACAATGTTTATTACCTCTTCCCATCACTTAAAAAAAGTTCCAACATTGTCCCAATTCTGATTCTGGATTTTGCTTGAATCTACACACACACAAATTCACGATCAGCAGCCCTAAACTATCAGAAATTAGCAAGGGAAAAAAGTTTCTGTTCTGAACGAGTTTGCTAGTTTTAAAGACCACTGTCTATCCAAAAACAAGGGCTTGCTTTTACAAGGGCTACTGTCTTCATCGTCAGATGTTCCAAAACATTAAACAATGACAATGGTGCCATTTGATTAGCCAGTATTATCAAGGGTGCCTTCTGTGCACTGGGCTCTCTGCCTTACCCATGCTTATCCCATTGAATCCTCATCCCCATCCTGTGAGGTGGGGGCGTTATCATCTCTGATTTACAGATGACAAAACTGAGGCTCAGAGAGGCTAAACAGCTGCCCAAGAACACACAGCAAATAAGTGACAGAGCTAGGGTTCAAACCTGGGTCTGACCCTAAACATAGGGCTCTAGACTAGGGCCACTAAAACCATGTTCACAGACCATCCACAAACTGTTAGTTGTGGGTCCCTGGCAAGATACGTACAGGGAAAGAAAATAGGTAAGGATTTAAAGGCATTTCTAGGGGCGCCTGGGTGGCTCAGTCGGTTAAGCGTTCGAATCTTGATTTCAGCTCAGGTCACGATCTGAGTCGTGGGATGGAACCCTGTGGCAATGGGCTCTGTGCTCAACAGGGGACTGCTTGGGAGTCTCTCTCTGCCCCCCACCCTGGCAATGTGACACTGCCCCAGCCTCCCAGCACATGGTGGTGGGCTTACCTCTTTGAGCAGGGAATGTGTACAGACCAGTTCCGACACCGTTGGACTTGCGGAGACCAGTCAAACTCATTGGGGCCACACACCCATCCCTGAATGAATGCAAAACACAACCCATCCTTCACCTCGGCTAGTGAAGGAGCCCCTGTTCTAAAGGTACTCTGCAAAGACAGGGGCGTAGGTGATACTCAAACAAGCCTCCAGCCATCCCCTCGATTGTCCCCAGAGCAAGCAAAGTCCAGTGCTTCTCAGACCCAAATGTGCACATGAACCGCTGGGATCTTGGTAAAATACAGATGGACTCCAGCAGTCTGGGGGTGGGGCCCAAGACCCCATTTCGAGCAGGTGACGGGAGGGCTCCAGGTCTGGAGTCTGGACTGCAAGGAGCAAGGGTCTAACCGTGCAAGTGCCTGGGCAGATGAGGCCAGGGCCGGAAACGCCTGACCAAGCCAGCCAGAGTCCAGCAACGGGCCGAGGAAAAGGCTCACCACCTGGGCCCGGCCTCGAGGAAGGCAGAAGGCCTTGGTGGCACTGGGCTCGGCTCAGAGGCAGCTCCTGCAACACACCTTTTTCCACTCCAGCCTGAGCCTGGGACATCCAGGGGCCCTTTTCCCCTGAGTTTCAGAAACAGAAGCCTCTCTGTCCCAAGGGCTTGACTGAAGGCGGAGCAGAGCGGCCCGGCAGCATGTGCAAACACTTGGAGGCCTGCTCGCTCTGAGCAGGCCTGAGGAGAGGAGGCCTTCTGGGGGAACTGTGCTTACGGCCTGGCTCTTCGTGGGCCACACGGCCAGCCGCTGACGTCCAGCAGCCAGGCCCCGGGAGAATTACTACACTCCTGTGTTCACACCGCACTTTTTACTCCTTATCAAAGGATATTCAAGTCTACCATGAGAGCTAAGAAATCTAATTAGGAGCTGGAAGCCTCAGAGGAAGGAGTGCAATATGGATCACCCCAGAAGGGCAAAAATGGCCCCTCGGTGGCCGCTCTGGCAGGCAGAAAGGGCCACGACGAGCACCTCCCCTGCAAATAGGAATGGTCTCCACTTCCCTCAGGTCACCCTCAGGTTACGTGTCCCACTACAATAGAGACTTTCCTCCTTATGGCCAATCTCAGTCTCTCCTAATTCAACTTATGGCATAAGGACTGAAGGACTATGTGCTTCTCAAAGGGGCAATTCACAGAAGGCAGCCCAGATCTTCCATTCATTCAAAGATTTACTCATTTATTAAAAAACATTACAGACCAGGGCACCTGGATGGCTCGGTCCATTAAGCGCCTGACTCTTGGTTTCTGCTCAGATCGGGATCTCAGGGTCATGGGATTGAGCCTTGCATCATACTCTGCGCTCAGAGGGGAGTCTGCTTGAAGATTCTCTCCCTCTGCCCCTCCCCCCTCAAATTAAATCTTTTAAAAAAAGAAACAAACATATGGACCAACCACCACGTGCCAGGACCATCAGAAAGTGGACATACAGCGTGGACTAGGCAGACTAGGGCCTTCCCTCTCCTCTCTAAGGAGCAGGAACTCATGAAAGAAGGTGCCCATGCACAAAGCCATTAACCAAGGCAAAGGTCACTGCCTGCTTTGGCGCCGGAGGGAAAGTGAGCAGCTTTCCCAAGGCGTGAGCTTAGAGAGAGCCAGCCCCACAGTGGGACTGGGTATTTGAAGCCAACCTTACCTGAGAGGGGCTCCTTCACTCCCACAGAGCGGAGAGAGCCCCGAGGGTTACTGACACTCAGCCAGCAGCCAGAGGGCCTGAGGTCCCAACAAGAAGTCGCTGGGCTAGACGCAAGCCCGCCTCCAGGGTCATCAGGCCAAAAACATCCTCTATGTCTCAGATGACTCTCGTGAAACCACAAGCCTCTTTCCCCCTTTGCAAAGACCAAATCACATTCTCCTGCCTCCAGACCCTTCCAGCCACTTGCTATTTTCGTGCACGATGCTCTCACCTGACTCCTTTCCACCCAGCCACCCGTCCGTCCTTCATTCAGAATCCTGCTCAGCACAAATCTCCAGAAGGTCTGGTGTAGGTGGGAGAGCAAGGCCCTTTAACCTTGGGCGCTCCTGACATTTGGGACCAGATCATTCTCCGCTGGGGGTGGGGGAGGCGGTATATCCCTATATATTGGCAGATGTTTAGCGGCATCCCTGGCCTCTAGCCACAAATGCCAGGAGAACCCCCATCCCCATTTGTGCCAACCAAAAATGTCTCCCGACACACCCAGTGTCTCCTGGGGGACAAAATCATCCCTATTTGTGCACACTGCACTGGAGGGATGGCCCACAGCCCTGGCGGTACACAAGGGACCCCTGGGGGGCTTATACAACTCACGCATGTCTGAGCCCCACCCTGCACACACTCTGGTTCTGGTCTCAGATTCCACAAGGAGACAAGAACGGCAGTCACTTTACAAGCCCTTAATATTCTTTTACTGTGCTGGTTAGTGCATCCATTAGAACTGGATCTCTCTAGAAGCATGAGCGATATCTTCTTTTCTTCCTCCCTCCACAAAGCTCCATGCAGTTCCTCCTAGTCTATGCTAATCAGAAAAATTTGGAAAGTTCCTGAGCCCCCTCTGCTCCAACTTCAGATGAAGAAGCCATTTCAGATAGCGCCATCTGCCCCAAATTCAATGGCCTATGACATGAAGAATTTACAACCTTTCAAACTTCAGGAGGAAGAGGGGACCGAAGACACGAGGGTCCGTGAGAATCTAGCCACCTGATTTTGCTCCCAGTGTCCAGACTGTGAATGAGAACCCTTCCTGCTCTCCCTTGGGTGTCGGAAAACTTGGCTGAGCAGCCAGGACGCTCGCCTCCGTATTCTCAACTTTGTGGAGTCCCGCCTCTCTCAGCCAGAATGAAGGGGCGACGTCAGAGGTCAGTAGCAATACCAGACCCTCCAGTCTACCAGACCAGACACTGTGGTCCTCAGACTGACAGAGACTTGAAAGTAATATCAGCAGGCCCAGAATCAGCTGTGTTCTGAGGCTGAAAGACTAGGATCTTTCCTCACACATCCCTCAAGGATCCCCAGGAGGCTCGGGAGAGCTGACAGACAGAGGGCTGGCCATCATTCACAGCTAACAGACCTAGCTCTATGTCCCCTGCCTCTTCTCCCCATACCTGAGGCTGCCCCTGCTGGCCACCTCTCCAGACAAGGCCAGAGAGGAATGCAGTGTCAAGGGAAAAGATCTGGTTACAACCCCCACCTTCCCTAAATGGAAATGCATTCACCACTCACTCATTTGGTAACAAACACACAGAGGAGACCTCATAAATGATGTAGGTGCTTAGTGAGCAGCCAAGCAGCCTTCCCGGGTTTTACACTTGGGTTAGCTGAAAGACAAAATGATGGGAGCGGAATCCAGGGGCCAGGCTCCCCCCAGGACAGCGAAGGCTAGTCAAGCTCCCAAGATCAGCCTTCTCACAAAGATTCACTGGCTCATACATAAGAATACAAATGGCCAATGAGATTACATTACATTTAATGAATGATTTAATGTTTTCTGGTAGATTAGAGTCATTTGATATTCAGGGCCAAAAAGGATGAGCAAGACTTAAAGATCTCCTTCCGGCGGCCCCACTAGCTTGCGGAAATCAGTCTGGGGCACTGAGGCCTTCCATTCTGAGGTGGCCAGCCAGGCAGTGATTTTTTTTTTTTTTTTCCCAAGCTTCCTTCCCTCCCCTCAATTACACACACACCCTGTTGCCTGGAGACTGAACGCATTCCTGATGCTTAGGCTTCTTTTCATTCCCCAGAAGCAGGAGCTTTGGAAACTGGGGCCTCCAGGAAACACGCCTGGGGCGGGGGAGACGGGGACCCGAGTGACACTTCCTCGCTAACAGGCCCGCCCCTCCCCACAGCCCTCCCTTTCCTCCCCAGGACTGAAAAGCCCCAGCGGGCTGGAACTGAAGGGCTCCCGCAGGGAACAAGGCCCCCTTTGAAAGCGCGTGTTTACCGCAGCCCCGGGCAGGGGTTGCCATGGACACGGTCCACCTTGGCAGAACCCCGCAGGCCCCAGCACCGGGACACCCGGCCCGGCCCCCAGCACCCTCTCCTGGGCCCCGAAGCTGCTGGAGGCGCTAATTTTCCGCAAGTCTTCGGCTCAAAACATAATCCTGAACGAACGGAAACAGGATTAGGGCTCCCCCCATCCCCCAGCAGCCCAGCGGCTGCCCCTTTCGGGGGCTCCGCGCTCAGGGCGACACTGCCCGCCAGCCACTAATGGGGTGGCTTCTTTCTGCCACTCAGGATCGCCGCGCCTGGGAGCCGAGCTGGAGCAGCGAGGCCAGCCCTGGAGGCCGCGGCCGGGCCGCATCTGGAGCCCCAGGCCCCCGGGGTTAAGGGAGGCAACCGCGGCGCTGCCCCCAGGACATAGGCGCAGCCCGGGCCTGGCGGCGGGGCCCTGCGCGCGGCCTAGCGGTCCGTGGCGGACCCACATCCTCCCTCGCCCCTTCCCCCCAGAACCGGCCAGAGGGAGCGCAGCCTCTAAATAATTCAGCCCTCAAACTGCTCTGTGCTCAGAAGGGTTCCTTGGTCTCATCCGGAGCCCGAGATCGGCAGTTTCACAACGGGAAGCACTGTGATCCCAAACCTGGGCAGGTTGTTGGACCCAGAGCCTCTCCAGCTGCAACCCCCTCCCCCCCCCAGCTCGGGCCCAGGACGCAAGGGAAGGAGCCACCCCGCATTCAACGAATTGCTGGAAGCAGATGGGGCGTGGGAGGAGAGGTGGGCGGGGCGCGCGCTCCTGGGGCTACAAGCTTCACCTTGCACCTGGCAGTGCTGGCAGAACTGAATTCATAGAAGGACCAGAGCATCCGCGGGCTAGCCCTGCCTGCCTCCGACCTCAGTCTCCCCATGCTCCCTGCAGCTCCCTAGCTTCCCACGGCTTCCTCCTACACCCGGCACCACAGGCCTACACAGCTCTCATGTTCATTCTAATCAGAGGGCCTGGGCACGCAGAATCACCATGCCATAGGTCCCTGTTCCTGCAACTGGCCAGCTTTGGCTTCTGTTAATAATACTAGCTGATATTGTATCATGTAATCACCACCATAATCATATGAGGAAAGTACTACAAATATCCCCATTTCACAAAGGAGGAAACCCAGACTCAAGGAGGTGAAGAAATTTCCCCAGGTCATATAGCTAGCAAAGTGAAAACAAGGGTTCACCCCCAGCTGTCTTAATTCCAGACTCCATGCCTTAACCTCACGTTACACAGACACACACATACACTGCACTACAGTCTTCAGAGAGCTAAGCCCAGAGAGGTAATGTGACTTGCTCACAATGACACAGCCGGCTGGGACAGTATCAGACAAGGAAGGAATTGCCATAGCCTGGGCGAAGATCCTTTCCACACCATAGAAGCATCCATACTGACGCAGCTGAGAGCACACTCGAGGTACTCTCTCTTTTACAGTGTCATGTAAACCTAGCTTGGCACCGCCACCACTACCACCACAACCACCACCCCACCCCCCCCACCCCATCCCCCATCTCCAGGCAATGCCCCAAGCTAGTCCTGTCCATTTCCTCTGTCCATTTCCTCTGGTCCAGCTCTGTGTGATCTTCTAACAGTTCCTCTGCCTCTAGGAGAGATAGATAGAATGATAGATAGATAGATAGATTTATTATTTGTTTGTTTGTTTGTTTGTTTATAAGTGGGTTCCTCCAGGCACATGGGTGGCTCAGTCGGTTAAGCGGCTGCCTTTGGCTCAGATCATGATCCCAGCGTCCTGGGATCAAGTCCTGAGTCTGCTCCCTGCAGAGTCTACTTCTCCCTTTGCCTCTCCTCCCGCTCATTCTCTCAATCTCTCTCTCTCTCTCTCAAATAAGTAAATAAAATCTCTAAATAAATAAATAAATAAATAAATAAATAAATAAATAAATAAATAAAGTAGGCTCCTCTCTCACGGCATTACATTCTCCCGTCCCCCTTCGGGGCAGTGCAATCTCCAAGATTCCTAACGAGAAGTCGCACACCATCAGGCCAGCTCCCATTAACGCAGCACTTTACAGTTCTCCGTTTTCCCCCAGATGTTTCTCCTCCACAGTCCTTGAACCAGGTGAGCATGGGCCCCTTTCTGGAGACTGTCTCCACCGCCATGCACTGAGGAAAGCCCTCAAGCCTTTCGGATACCTTACAGACTGACACAAATGGGCCAATCAGACTCTTTCACCAGGAATTTGAATCAAGGTTCTGCACTACCATTCAGCCCTATGGTTCCTGGAACCAGAGCCAGTCTAGGTGGAAGTTGAGGGGCCACGACATCTGGCACACATCCACAGAAGCAATGGCGTCCTGCTCCTGTAGGCACTTGGGAGGCCAACCGTATTTCCTGCCCTCGATTCTTCCACTCCCCTGAGACTTCGAACAGCTCAGGTTGGTTTCTGTTACTTGCAATCAGTGGAGTCGGAACTAAGAGATGGTCTGGGTTATTATCCTCCTCTTACAAATGAGGAAAGAGGCTCACAGACTCACAGAGGTGAGGTGACTCAGTGAAAGTCACACGGCCCCACGCATAATAAATGAGAGGTTAAGGGGAGCCTGGCCGGCTCAGGCAGTGGAGTATGCAACTCTGGATCTCTGGGTCCTGAGTTCCAGCCCTGCCTTGGGCGTAGAGATTACTTAAATAAAATACATCTTTAAAAAAAAGGAGAGGTTAAAACCGCTGCTGTGAGTCCCCTTCAATGCCATCTCATGCGTCCTCCTCGACGATTAAAGGAAGTGACAGGTGTTCCCTTCCTGTCAGTGTAAAAAAGAAAACGGCAACTGAGGACAAGTGATTAGGCCAAAGGCATCTCCAACGGGCTAAAGCCACCGACAAAAAATACAAAATGCTCGTCTTTGAAAGCATGAAGGCAGCCCCTTGTCCCCCTATATTTCCCAACCTCCCTAGCAGTTAGGTTGAAGCCACGGGATTCGTTCTGGCCAATGAAATGTGAATGGAAGTAAGGGGTGTCAGTCCCTTGCAAGGCAGCTAAGCGAGGCACAGGCCTCCATCCCTGTCTTCCACGCCTGTGGTGACTCTGAAGGCCTCTGCGTTCAGAGGTGTGGCTACAGACGGGGGAGGACTGCCTCACTGCATCAGACTGTCCACGAGCACCAGCTAAGCCTAGATTGTGTCACACCACGGGGGGCTCAGGGTTCCATCATTACCACAGCACGGTCCAGCCTCCTGACTGAAGCTCACAATTTACTCAACCTGTGTCCCTCAGCACAGTTCCCCGGGCTGCAGGATGCTGCCCCTGTTGGTTTAAGAAATACTTCCAGAGCGCCAGCACGAGATGCTGCCGTGGGGAGAGAGCCAAGAGCACCGTCGTAAAAAAGACCTCTTCTGTCCCCTCAAGAAGCTTCTCATCTGGTGACCCACAGGCCCCACTCTGGGACTGAAAGAGCAGGCCCTCCCAGCCAGCCACTGGCTGGACTGAGCGCTGAGGAAAGGTGTGTGGCCAGGAGGCAGAGGCAGCTCGTCCCAGCGACTCCAGGAGGGTGGCAGCCAAGCTCGAGTTCACACTGGGTTCTCACACCCTGCGCGCCACCAGCTCCTCTCCCGCCCACTCGTGGCCACACGCAAGTGCTTCCCGAGCCCTGGGCACAGAACTCGGGAGAGAAGGCATCAGGCAGGAGTCATCAGGGCAGCGGGTGGCCAGTCAAAAACAGGAGCAGCAAAAGACACGACTCACCGGTCCTCATCCTCCTCTGCAGCGGAAGTCTCTCCTCTAGGAATCACCGCCTGCCCACACCCCCCAGCTTAATTTATTTTAGCCCAAGGCGTCCCCAGTGACTGAGCTTTTCTCCCGTGACCCCGCACAGCTGAGGACCAACCAGAGTCATCCTCACTGTCAGGAACCTGCGGCTGGCTACAGTCTCCTTTCTTCATGCCGAGAGCTAGATGAGAAGTTAGCTGGCAGGGTCGCCAGACACAGTTGTATGAGCTGTTCACTTCGCAAGGTGCCGTCCAAGGGGGCAAATGGGGCTGGAAGCTAGCCTGTGCTCTGCTTACCCAGCTCTGTAGCCTGGAGAAAGGGGCCCTTCTCCGAATTCACACAAAGGTATCCTGCTGTATGCTGAAGCCACAGAAAGCCTGGGGCCGGTGCTTGCATGGCCTTGCATTCTACTGGTCTCTCTACTTTTGTGTATATTTGAAAAATTTCACAGAAGTTTAAAACCCAAAACCATCTCACCCAGTAAATGGCTGTGTTCCTTGGACAACTGACGTTACCCCCTCGCCCTCAGCCTCAGCTCCCACATCTAAAGACAATAATCCCTGGTTCATAGGGTTGATACAGGTACTAAATTGGATTACTTAAAGTGAAATGCCTGACACAGAGTAAGTCCTCTTACAAATGGGAGCTATTAACAGTAGCAGCAGCTGATGGCCGGGGCAGGAAGGAAAACAAGGCAGAGAGGCATTGTTGAGAAAAGCCAGCGCTCTGGGAAATGTGTGCCATGAAGCCAGAGAGAGTCTGAAAGCACAACCAGCCTGTTCACATTTCAGGGGGCTGGTGTGAGGAGTCTCCTTGCAAACCCCTCACGATCCCCGTCAGCCTCGCATTCCCCTGGGGACCCCAGCCTCAGCTCCGGCTCCAAATTAAGGTCCACAGAAAGGTTACAAAGAATGTCTCAGAAAAGGAGATGTTCCCCTCAGGACACCTGGGTGGCTCAGTGGGTTAAAGCCTCTGCCTTCGGCTCAGGTCATGGTGTCAGGGTCCTGGGATTGAGCCCTGCATCGGGCTCTCTGCTCAGAGGGGAGCCTGATTCCCCATCTCTCTCTGCCTGCCTCTTTGCCTACTTGTGATCTCTTTCTCTCTGTCAAATAAATAAATAAAATCTTAAAAAAAAAAAAAAAAAGAAAAGAAAAGGGAGATGTTCCCCAGCCCCTGAGCAAATTCAGAAAAGAATAGGGTGACTTGTGGGTGGCTGGGCGGGCAAGAAAGTGCTCCCCACACAAACAAGACTCCTCTATCTGGAGTCCCAGAAGAGAACAAGAGATCCCCGAAGGATGACTAGGACGACCAAGGAATCAAGCATTAGCACAGGGAGGGCCCCAGCCACCTTCCCAGGACCGGGCTATAAGTGGCCATTCATATCCCTGAAGGTCAAAAGCTATTTTTGAATTGTCTAGTTTTATGTAATGAATTTTTATGTGAATGTCTTCAAAATTATCACAGCTGTGTATGAATTTCATCAGTGGTTTGTCATTTAAAAAGGACACTTACACCCCCTATTCATCGCCCCTTAAGGCCTAATTTGTTCCCCCGAGCCTCACAGAGAGGTGAGGGCTGAAAGTGGCCGTGAAGGGAAACTGAGAGCCCCCGAGGGACCTCAGCCTCGGCCTGAACCCCCAGGCCCCATGTGACAGCCTGGCCCCTGCCCCAGGAGACCGCCACAGAAGGCTTCTGGTTTCAGTCGAATGCCATCCCACTCACTTGCTCTCTCCTTTCTTTCTTCTTTTCCAGGATTCTAGCTAAGAGGATGATTCATTCTCTTATTAAGCCAATTCATGAGAAAACAAAGTCATGCAAGTTTCCAATCCTCTCTTCATTGAACTCAAGCCACTCCGTGGGGCATCCCCATAAGCACGTCATAGAAGTAGGGTAACAAGGAAGAAATTCCACAAAGAAGCCCATCCTTCCCCTTCCCTTTCACATCGCAAGAATTCACTATCCTTGGCAAGTTTTCTAAGTTTCTAAAGCTCTCACAGCGTGAGGGCCGAGCTGGGATTTAAAGACAGGCTTCCAGATAAAATGCAATAAGAAGAGGAAAGAAGCATGTGGCTCTTAAATCCACAGACAGTTCCCTCCCTCAAGGCAGATAGTAACGGTCCACCCAGAAAATGTCCTTCTCTGTCCCTGCCGGCTCTCCTCAGCTCTGTCCCAAACTTAGAAACAGCTGTTTCCCTATAACTCCAAAAAAAGCTCTCATACGCTCCGTCCCCTCATTCTGTCCAACACCGCGATCTGTACACTTAATCTACCTCCAGGCTCAGCTTATCCGTCCCTCGGCCCCTCAAATACGAAGAGGAGCACTCAGAGAATCAGCTCAACACTACCACGGTTCAAAGCCCTCTTGTAAACACCATCACCAGACTCAGCGATCTGGCTTTCCGAGTTGGGATCCCGGGTCCTCAACTCGCTGTGTGACCTTGGGCAAGTGGACTCAACCCTCTGTGCCTCAGTGAAGTGGCGATAATACTATACTCACGTAAGACTGAGTAAATAAATTAATGTGTTTAAGAAGGTGCCTGGCAGGGGCCCTGGGTAGCTCAGACGATTAAGCGTCTGCCTTCAGCTCAGGTCATGATCCCGGGATCCGGGGATGGAGCCCCAAGTCGGGCTCCCTGCTCAGCGGAAAACCTGTTTCTTCACATTCCACAACCCCCCACCCAACTTGTGCACTCTCTCTTTCTGAAACAAACAAATAATCTTTTTTAAAGAGTGCCTGGCACGCAATAAGCCATGTAATAAATGTTCACTATTATTACTAGACCATCGAAATGATCCTCTGCGGTAGGGGTTATTATTACCAGCTCTGTCTGTCAGATGTGTTCAATAGCCCTTTATTGTTATGAGTAAAATATAATAGCTTAACGTCAAGGAAAGTATACACTAAAAAGTTAGGTGATCTGGGGCACCTGGGTCTTGATCTCAGCTCAGGTTGTGAGTTCAAGCCCCACACTGGGCTCCAGTTTGGTGACCTGCTCAGAATGACACAGTCTGTATGTGGCAGAGGTGAGACTGGATCTCTGGTCTTGGACTCCAAGTCACACCCTCACAAACTTCACACTTTCCCACGCTCCCTCCCTTAAGCAGGGAAATTTGAGAAACACCATGGATCAGCATCAAAAACAGACTTCAACTCTGTAAGCCCCACAGAGTAGCAGCGTCTCAGGGGAACGTTGTGCGATTTGTCACCTAAAGTTAATTTCCATTTGTTTTCCTAGTCTAAGAAAACACACCAAAGCAGCCTCAGAGAATGTACCACCCCACCAAAGGTGTCAAAAGACCCCCTCGAGGCAGAGGCTAATCCCAGCCTCAACAATGTTTCGGACTAAAAGGGCTCCCTCGGGAGGCTCCTAGGCTGTCAGCAGTTTGCAAAAAAGGTCAGTGCAAATCGTCTGGGAGCACATTATGCAGGCCTGGCCTAAGCCGTGTGGCCTTCGGCCAAGCCCGTAGTTTTTTAAAATGCGCACTGTCCTCGCCCCTGATAAATAGAAGCTGAGCTACAGAAACATTTCCATTACACCCCAAAGCCCGCTTGCCACCACAACTCATCGAAATGGGCGTTTCCAGTTTGAGAAGAACTCTTCCATAAAAACATCGAAAAACACCCCAACCTTTCCAGCAGAGGTAACCAACCTGGCATTTAGGGAACCTCTAAGCACGAGTAAATGATATTTGTGGGAACAAATTATTTGGTAAACATACGCTCCTGCCCAAAGTCTAATTATAGCTAATTAATGGATGAAGCCAGGCTCTTCCAGCTCTGTTGTGAACATTCATCACGAGATTTCTCCAGACGCGCTTCCACAAAAGCTCTTCAAGTCGTAGATCAAGCCCGATGAAGTCACCTTCTGGCCATGCTGGAGAGCGAGCGAGGAGTGACGAGCGAGCGTTCAGCATCAGAGCCCTGGCCTGACAGCCAGCGACCACGTGATGCCGCGAACCCTTCATAAAAACAATGACAAATGGCAGCAGCAACGGGCGGCGAACATTTATGGAGAACTTACGAATATGCCAAGCACTGCGCTAAGGACTTCATAAGTATTTGATTCTCGTTAGCAACCATTAGGGAATATCAATACTCTTACTGTGTGGGTCAGGAAACCGAGACTCAGAGAGACTGAGTAACCACCCCAAGAACACACAGCGAGTAGCAGAGGCCGCATTCAAAATCAGGTGCTTAACCACAAACCATGGGGCTTTTCGAGGTGCCTGGATGACCCAGGATTACAAATTCTTCTAGGAGCAGGCTGGGTGATTTTCAAAATCCTTTCTGGCTTTAAAATTCAGTGATTCTTTTATTTATTTATTTATTTATTTACTTATTTATTTACTTATTTATTATTTTTAAAAATTTATTTGATTTTTTTTTTAGAGAGAGAGCATCGAGAGAGAGCGGGGGTGGGGCAGGGGGGAAAGGGCAGAGGGAAAGGGAGAGAGAGAATCCCAAGCAGGCTCCACACCTGGGGCTCAGTCTCATGGCTCCAAGATCATAGCCTGAGCCAAAAATCAAGAGTCAGTTGCTCAACCGACTGAGCCACCCACGCATCCCCTTATTTATTTATTTAAGATTTTCTATTTTAAAGTAAGCTCTAGGAGCACCTGGGTGGCTCAGTTAAGTGTCTGCCTTCAGCTCAGGTCATGATCCCAGGGTCCTGGGATGGAGCCCGGCACCTGGCTCCCTGCTCAGCAGGGATCTGCTTCTCCCTCTCCCTCTGCCACTCACCCTATTTGTGCTCTCTCTTGTTCACCCTCTCTGTCAAATAAACAAAATCTTTAAAAAAACCAAAAAGTAATCTCTATATCCAACGTGGGGCTCGAACCCACAACTCTGAAATCAAGAGTCACATGCTCTACCGACTAAGGCAGCCGTGTGCCCCAGTGGTTCTCTCTTTTAGAGATAAAATGAATTCGTGTTTGGAGAAATAAAATGCAGTGACACGCTGGGACTGGTAAGAGGGAAGAAACCTCTGTGTGCACCTCCCCCAGATCCAGTCGGGGCAGGCGAACCACTGGTTTTCTAGGATAATGATGCCCAGGAAACAACCAGCCTGGCCCCAAACCGTCTCTGGAAAAATGACAGCCTGAAGTTCTTACAGGATGCCCCAACTTGCAAGGGTCTGCAAGTTCTCAACTGTCAGCTCGCAAAATTTAATTCGGCTTCTTCTTCTTTTTTTTTTTTTTTTTTAAGGAAAGTCAGTTGCAAGGAAATGTGCACAGTGCGGGCTGGCTTGAAGGAAGCCAGCCCACAGTGAGTGTGGGCCCTGGGGCATCCTTACACCTTGCCTTCCTCTCAGGTCTACACCTGCTCACGGAGAACCCGCCTCATGCAGGCCATGTGCGTTCCACAGCTTCCCCGTGGCCTCCCAGCCCTGTGGCTCAGCAGTCAAGGAACTGTGCACGCTTGTGTCCTCCACACTCTCACTGATACCCTCACACACTCCCTCGCTCATCACCCATCCCAGTCTCCAGGCCCACAGACGCTCTGTGGCCTTCATCGTCTTCCCCTCCCTGCCCTGCACGGGAGCCCTCTGCCCGGCCACCTTGCCACTGGCCCCCACGGCCGGCCGGGGAGACTCCGGCCCCGCTCGCCCCTCCCCGCAGCACGCGCCCTAGCTCCCCGGCTCGCTCAGCTCCTGGCACAGCCTGAAACCGAAACTAATCTCAGACCCGAACAAAATGAAATCATTTCCTATGCCTGATCGCCCTACATGACCACGGAGAATCTTCTCCCCGACAGAGCGCCAAACCAGAGCTCTGTCAGGTCCCCCTAGAACCTACTGCTTCCTTAACAAACAAGGAACGACGGGGTCAGAGGAGGAAGCGGAGTGTTTTCTGCCTCTGCTTTGCTTTCATTGGCATGAGTCCACTTCAACTGACCCCAGCAAGTAGGGCCCACCACCTGGTATTTTATACCCAGTGTTCAACAAGAGTTCACGCTTGGCTCCTCCTAAATCAGGCTCTCCTCAGAGAGCCAGTCTTGTTCTCTTGAGAGATCTCTGTAGCCCTCGCCGAAGGCAGTTTAGCTCACTCTCTCATATGCTTTCCCTAAATCTGAAAAACGCAGCCTTTACTTTTGTGCTAGGAACCACAACAACAACCCTCAAACATTATAAAGGAACATTAGAAATGAACACAACGTCGGCCCTTGACGATCTTTCAAAGAACTGTACATTTTGAGGAAGATCTTAAACTGCGTTGTGCTCACTCGCCCTGTTGCTCCTGCACACTTTGGGACCCCCTTCTCTGTGGCTGCAGGCGTTAGATGATGACTCTGCTGCTGGCTTAAGCAAAACACACAAGTGGAAGGGCAAAGGCACCAGCCCAGCAAGTGTACAGCGAAAGAGGAATCAGTTTTGGATCGTCTGCAATTCACATTTCATTCAGTCAAGTTTCCTGAGGGCCCCAGATGTGCACCCAAAGCCCGTCTAGGGTCCAGGCCAGCAGGGTGACAAAGATGACCCACTAAGCTCCGACAGGGAACGTCATTCTCAGAAACATCTTCTGAGCGGTCTCCAGCGCCAGCAGCCCAAAGGTCAACCACTTGTGGGGTTTCCAGGAGCCCTCCTCACAAGGCTTGGCCCCCGCCCTGCCGGCCGGCCCAGGAAGCATCCCCTTTGACTAGGATCAGTGCAGGGCAAGACCCCAGCTGCTGGGCTTGGCTCACCGGCTAACGGATGAGCCGCTCTGTGTTACGGGGCATTCTTCAGTCACCTCCTTGGCAAAATAAGGAGTTAGGCCACATTTGAGCAATCTTCTAGCTCAAAAATTCCAGCTCCTCTTACCCTCCTATTGCTGAGCTGACACAGACCTCTAGGGGCCTCTACTTCATCTTCCTGTCTCCAGATGAAACCTCTTAAACCACCAAGACAAATGAAACTTGTTCCCATTTCTAAAGACCTTCGGGGAGGCCATTCCCCTCCGCTCCTATGAGTCACTTGTTCTCACATTTCATGTCCGATCTGCAAGGAAGGTTTTCCTCATGTCTTACTGGAGTCCTTCCTCTGCAGCTTATTCATTTGCCTCTGGTTCTGCTTCTAAGTTCGGAGAGACTAGAGTGAATCACTGTGCTCTGAGCAATAACTTTTTTTTTTTAATGTTTTTTTTTTTTTAAAGACTTTATTTATTTGACAGCGAGAAACACAGCGAGAGAGGGAACAAGCAGAGGGAACGGTAGCGGGAGAAGCAGGCCTCCTGCAGAGCAGAGAGCCCGATGCGGGGCTCGATCCCAGGTCCCTGGGATCTGACCTGGGCCGAAGGCAGACGGTCAACGACTGAGCCACCCAGGCGCCCCTTTTTTTAATGTTTTTAAGTAATCTCTACACCCAACCTGGGCTTGAACTTACAACACTGAGCTCAAGAGTTGCAGGCTCTTTGGACCGAGCCAGGCAGGCACCCCTCTGAGCGCTAAGTCTTAGGAGATTTTTATTTCTTCTTCAGCAACCTGACTGCACGCATTGTAAGAGGTGACTCTTAAAAACCACAAGACATCAAGGAAGCCAACCGCACTTCCTGGTTCCTGCCTCATCCTGGCCAGCGTGTAGCCGGATCCAGAAATTTGACCTTTGGCTCTAATCAGGGTTTGTAGAGTGATGTCCTCCACGGCCAGATCAAAAGCCCTGGAGACAGGAGCCATCTTTACCCTGACTCATCCCCTCTTGCAGGAAGCAAGCTCCCTGCCCTAGCTCTTCTGGCCAGCAAAGCGTCCCCTCTGCAGAGCTTCGTCTTACCACAGTATTTGCCATGGCACCTGGAGTTCTAGGCTAACATATCTGTGTCCCCTACTAGACCACAGGCATCTTGCAGGCAGGGGCCATGTCTTCATGACCTCTGCACTCGGGATCAGGCCCCAGTACGGTGCTTGGCCCTTGGCCAGTGGTTCTCAGCAGACTGAACATTCCAAGCACGTTCCAATGATGTCTGAATGTGGCATGGGCAGCTCTTCAAGCATAGCATGAACCCCTTCACCTCCCCCCACTCCCACCGTCCCATCCTCCTCACCTCTCTCCACCCCTGGCCCCAGAGCTGTCCCTCCAAGAACTTCCCTAAGGATCTAAGCTCTGTAGCCAGGCCTCCTGGATCCAAATCCTGACTCTCCCACCTTCTAGCCATGTGATCTTGGGCCAGTTATTTCACCTCTTTACATCTGTTTCTTGACTGAAAAAATAGATATCACATCTCACAGAGTCTTGTGAGAAAGAAATGCGCTGATCCTTGGGACGCACTTGAAACAGGGGCTGACCCATAGCGAGTGATCGATGAGTGCTGCCCCCAACTTTTTCCTTCCTGGAACCCCCCTCCACCCTGTAGCTTCCACTCTTGATTGCATCTTGGGCCTGTCCCCATCCCCACTAGACTCCCTTCCTCCAGGCCCTCTTTGCCCTGTTCTTCCAGGACCAACGTTAGCATCAGGCCGGGCAACTCCTCCAACTAGTTATGACCCTCTCCCTGCCCTCCACCCCACCAGCTTGCAGGGCAAAGTCTCCAAAGAGAAGGGAGAAGAGTTGGTGCCACAGCAGGGCTACAGGTGACGCTGAGTCATTCTGCACCCAACTGGGCTTCTCTCTCGTCACCCTTGACATTGCCGGCACCCCATCTCCCCACCGTCCAGTCCCCTTTGCTCATAATTCAAAAACCTCACCCCACTCCATCCAACCCCTTCTAAAGCCAGCCTACGCCTCTACAGTCTTTACCAAAGATTTTCCTTAACAGAGGCCTCAGAACATCAGCACCCATGTGCAGAAAGCTTCTCCACTAAGAAAGTACACTACACTCTTTGTCTGGTATGCATGTTAGATCTCCTTCCACACGTTCTAAAGCTGAGAGACTGAAGCATTTACAAAATCAGAATGGAAGATGAAGGGCTGGGACTTTCACTGCAAATCCTACCCTCTAAACTGCTGAGCTCCGCTGGGGAAGGGCACAAAGGGGCCCTGATGACCTCCTGGGGGGAGGAGGTTAGAGGGAGCTGGAACTTTTTTCTCCCACCCATCATTCCTCAAAGACACTGGGTGCCAGCCACCGTCACAGACATGAAAAGGTCACATTTTACAAGGGAGTTTATGTTTGCAGGCCCTGTTCTAGCATTTATCATTGATGACCTGTTTTAAAAATAAAATAAGAGTCCTCGCCGCATGATTAGGAGTGCGTTATGCTGCTCTGACGCGCGCGGGAGGTGCTCCCCGGGAGGCTGCAAGCGGGGCGATCAGAGAGGCACGGAGTGAGCCACCACAGCCAGCGTCCCAACTTCACCAACAGTGCTATCCACTGTGGCGGTGGACAGACAAGTCCTGGCCATGGAGGAATGTGAATTTTTAGTCGCTGCCACAGGACCCTTACAACTCACCAACACAACCTCCAAGTCCCAAGTTCAGGGACTTGGACCACCGCCTCTCCAAGGCCCTCTAATGGCTCTTAATTCTGGTAGGCCTACAAGCCAACAAAAAACGGAGACATCTCCACCTCCAGGCCATCTTGTACAGTCAGGGGTGATCCCGGTCTGACTCCCAGCTTCCTGCCCCCAAGGCTTTGTCGCTTATTGCTAGGCTGGGGGAAATCAATCAAGGCAGAGTAACCAGAGGAAGCTCTCAAGGAGGACACAAGTGTGAGCCCTACTACATGCTGAATACCGTGCAGGAGAGTTAAACAAAGCAAAATTCCCCTGAGCTACGTCTGTCTGGGGCACTTGAGCCTAAGAAGGGCCTCCCAACACCAAAGCAGAGAAGTCAGAGATAGTAGATCTTACCAAAGGCTCTCCCAGATCCCCAGCAAATGTAGATGCCACAAACCTGAGCAGCCAAACTCGGGAGCTCCGGTTAAGAAAGACAAGGCAGGCTACACCTGCTGGGGGTGCACTGGGATTGGCGACAACCATCTTCTCTGGCCCCCACTTGCCTTTTAAAGTCAAGAGGGATCTAAGGAACCTACGGTACCTAGCTCTCGGCCTTAGACAACTCTGCCCCAAAACTTCGCCAAGAGGAGGAGTGTTCTCACACTTACACTCCTACCGCAGCTCCTTCTCCCACGTCACCCCCACATCCCCAAGAATAAGCCAGGGCTCTTGAAGCACCTGGCTCCTGTCCCCAGTACAAACACGAGAGTATCCAATCCATACCCTAACCCTCATATTTGCCTCTAATTCAGTAGCACTGTGCCCCCGACCCAGGGCCTTCCCACCACACGGACAGCAAAATCAGCCCCTGGAGAAGCCCCCCACCCCACCCATCAGCCCCCATCCTCTGGCTAACTGTAGGGAGCTGGGAGCTGGTCCAGAGGTTCCCAAAAGCCCAAAGTTGCATGAGAAGGTCATGAGGAAAGACCTCTTAGGAGGTCTGCTCTTCGCACCCTGGGACTCTTCACTGACCGGCCACAAAGGAGGGAACTGTTCTGATTGGCTTATGCCGGTCCAGACTGTGGATCAGGGGTCTTGAGAAGGGCTGCGGTTCCTAAGTGTATGGTGACATTCTTAGAGGGCCTACAGAATGTGTCCCTGCACGCACGCATGCTTGAGGCAGGAGCAGCTCCGAGGGCTCCAGATTCTCAAAGGGGCCTGCGACCCCAGCCTCTGGCCCCAAGGTCCCACCTTGTCATAGTATCACTCCTAGGCCATCCTGGCTGACCAAGGTCTCTCTCCTGTTTAAGGATATGCCCAGGCCCGAGGCACCACTCCTGTTCCCTTGTCTCCTGCTCCTTCCAGCTGCAGAAAGGGGACATGAGTGTCTCCACTCCAACCCTCCTGCACACACCCTTCAGTCTCCCGGTGACCTGAGCCAGGTTTCTCTCTCCCTTCCAGAGAGGCCACCCTCCATTCAGAAGAGAGGTCCCAATGACATCGATCCTCGACAAGAGAGAGGGCCCAGTTTCACACTTGATGCCACAAGGGGGCCAAATCTCAGGCAAGAGGACTCCTCCATGAGAGATGTCCTGTGTCCCTCACCTCCTTCAGGGGGCTATCCCCACCCAGGCTGTAAAGATGAGCAGGCCTGCCAAAGAGAAGGGGTGAGAGGCCTGGAACATCTCCCTGAGTCCCCTCTCCTGGACCAGGTGGCTCAGGATGCCACAGGATGGCCACCAGGAAAGGTGATTCCCTCACGCTCAGTGGCACTCCTGCCCAGAGGCCAGGTGGGGAGTGAGGTGGTCTTGCACCCGGTGCCACCTCTAGGACACCTTATTTCTAAACTCCCAGTCATTCCCCTCACCCTCCACTCTCACCAAGTGAATAAATAATGCAATAAATAATAAAGGAAAATCTAAAACCTCCTTCCCGCTAAAACAAATTCCTCTCCGGGAATTTATTTTCCGTATAAATTTCCTGCAGCCCAAACTTCTTTTAAGGGGAAAAGAAATGGCCAAGCCAGGGCTGGGTGTAAGGCAACAATGCAAGGAGAAACTGAAGAGGAAAGGATGAATAAACGCCAACACCAGCCCCCTGGAGCTTAAAACCCTGGGGCACACCGAGCCGGAGGGGCGGGGGAGCAGGGGCGGGGACAGCGCATTCTGAACTTTCCCTAGCGAGCCACCGGGAGATGCAGCTCCCAGGGGACCGGGTGGGACCAGAAAGGGCTGAGCCGACCTGTGACACCGGCGGGGACAGGAAGCCAGCCTCCCCTCCTCCTAGAAGGAGCTCTGCCCCCGGCAGGCGCCCCCCACCAGCCGGGGCAGCGCTGCGAGGGGCGCCCACACAAAAGGGGAGCGGCCGGGGCGGGGGCGCAGGGCGGCGCCGGCCGCGGGAGGCCTCGCTGTCCTTCCCCGCGCGACCCGCCGGCCCGCGACCACCCCCACCCCCAAGCCCCGCTCCCTGCCGCCCCCCCACACCGGGCCCGCCCGGCCCGCGCGCCCACGGCCTGAGCGAGGAGGGTGGGGGTCGAGGGGAGGGGGAGAGGGCCGGGACCCCGCCGCGTGTGCGCTCAGGGCGGCGCGGGCTCCGGGGGAGCCGCGGCGGCAGCGCCGGGAATCAAACTCGCGCCTGCCCAGCCCTCCCGGCGGCGCCGAGGCGATCCGCGCGGGAGAAGGTGGGGCCGCCGGGCCGGGCCGGAGGCGGCTCGCGCCGGGGAACGAAGGGAGGGTCTTACCGAGCAGCCGCCACGCGCGTCCGCTCCCCGCGGGCCCGAGGGGCCGGCGGGCGGGGGAGGGGCCGCGATCCGGCGGCGGTGGCGGCGGTGGCGGCGGCGGGCCCGGCGCGGCGGCGCGGCTGGGGCGCGGGAGGCGGAGAATGCGAGGCGAGGCCAGCTTCCTAGCGGCGGGCGGCGAGAAATGCAGCTGTCCCTGCGCGGCCGCCGGCGGGGCCACAAGTGGGGCCGCGCGGGGAGGAGCGGGGCCGCGGGCGGGGCGCGGGCCGGGCCGCGGCGCCCCCAGACCCCCTCGGAGGCCCGACCCCCTCCGAGAGAGGAGGGGAGCGGGAATGGGGTGGAGGAAGCCGGAGGAAGCGGGGCCGGGGGAGGGGGGCACCGGGGAGGCAAGGTTCCCCCCACCCCGTGTTCCCTCTCCGCACCAGTCGCCGTGAGTCCCCGCTGGCGGTCCGGAGTGCGTGAGCGAGGAGCCTCGGTCTCCCCCCGCAGAGCGGGTTGCGGGGAGTCCTGCCCCTCCCTCTCTCCTTGCTTGGGGACCCGCGCCGGAAAGGCGCCCCCGGAGATAGACAGTGGGGGGGGTGCGAAGACCCGAGCCCTCGGCTCGGAGGGGAACCTAAGAGCGGGGCCTCCCAGGTGGGTGCGGAGTGCCGACGCACATTTGGACCGGGGAAGGTTGGGGTGTGGGGGAGGGGCGGCCCCTAGGAGGCAGGGCTCCAGAAAGGCAACCCAATGCTGAAGTCAGAGGAGATGGTGAGGAGGGGGTAAGGAGATCGAAGCTGTTAACCCATCACACATCATCAGATCCCTCCTGCCATCTCCCCAGCTCCTCCTGGCTCCCCGGACACTTCGGGGGCTCCTGAGTCCTGACACTTTCCACAGAGGAATTTGTTCAATAAATGGGAAATCAACTTTGTTCTTTTTCCACGTGGTTTGCTTTCAGACTCCAATCTGAGGGTAGGTGCTGAAGAGGTGCTTCCTAGGAGCTCTGAAGAGGGTACAGCACCCTCCTGAGACAAGGTGGCCTTAGAGGCCCAGTTCCCATCTGGGCCCAGACTCCAGGGAATAGACTCCCTCTCCTCTTCTCTTGAGGGCTTGTCATCCCTTAGCTCTGCGGAGACAGATGAACCTGCTCGGCCACAGAGACATCTGATGGTAAAAACCACAAACCAAAGTGCCCCAGTCACTGTGTGTTTCCATCATTTGCATGTCAAGGGAAAGTTTCTTTAGCGGGCTGGGAACCTGGGGGAGCGGGGGGCGCCTCAGCACCACACCCTCCCTGGGGAGGCCCCACACCAGGTTACCTGCTGGGCGCAGCTCCAGGACTAGGCTCCTAGACCCTCTGAGGATCTCCACTCTCCTCCCACCCCTCTCCTCGTGCTCCTTCACTTGGGAATACATTCGATTTCAAGGGGCCGCTTGAAACCCCAGGAGGTAGTCTCTAGACCCCAGATTAGAGATCCTTAATCTAGACAGACGGACTCATGGGTCTGTGCTGACTCCTGGCTCCAGTCCTGAAGTTGGTAACCAGCGGCTGGGGACCGATCCTCCTTGCCAGTCTTCAAGATCATGTCGTCACAGGTGTTACCTTACTCCAGCCCACAGTGCAGTTCATCTGCCCCTTTTCTGCTTACTTGCAGGATCCTTCTGCAGTTCCTCCCCGTCACCTTGGCATTTCAGCGCCTGGAAAATGCATGGGCCAACTTGGCGATACCCCTGTTTGCATTTCCCTCTGAGTGTTCATAAAATCTTTTAATGTATTATTAATAGAGTCATTAAATGAAACCAGTCCCTTGAATGGATGCTCTTCCTTGAAGGGCACTTTTTGGGCATGGCTAACCTACTCTTTCTGCTCAGGGCTGTCTTCCTCAGTCCCTTCCCCTGCGTCTCACAGCCTCCTGGGTAACCTCCCTCACTCTCGCCACTGCCTCCGAGCTGTGAGTTCCCCGAGTTCCCGGGCCAGGCCTTCAGGTCCCCTGGTAATCTCACAGGCGAGGGGCCTGGAATCCAGCTCAGAGCCCTTCCCTCCCCAAGCCTGCTCCTCCTCCTCTGGCTTGGCAGCTGGAAACCTCCGTCCCTGGTTTCCCTTGCCCTGCGTTCTATTGATTATCGAGTCCTGTCCATTCCTCCTCCACCCCTACCCGCAACTTACTCCCCAGCTCCTGCCCTGGGTCAGGCCCCATTGTCTAAGCTCAGCTCAGAGGAAGAGATGTCCCTGCGTTTTCAAGCCCAACCCTCCTGCTCCAGGAGACTCCACCAGTTCTTTATTTCTCACCTTCTCTCTGCTTCATACCTACAAACAAACCTGAAGGATGCGCCCTTTTAAAGAAGCCCTTAACTCAATTCTGCCCTGCCCTGCCCCCAGGCCACACCCTGGGTCTCTCTCGCCCATTCCTCAATAGAATTCCTCTAAAAAGAAACCAGACATACTCTGTCTGCTCCCTCAGTCCCCCCTGGATCCTGCAGTCTGGCCTCTTTCCCCAGGATTCCGGGGACAGCGCTCAAGAGGGGGCACCAACCAGCCCCCAGTCATTTCCACCCAGGGCCTCCTCCCTGCCCCACTCTACCCCCTGCAGCCCTCCATGTCCTTGAAATGACTCCGGAGGCCCCTAGTTCTCCTACCAGCTTCTGCCTTTCTTCGGCTCCGCCTGCTCCAAGAGCTTCTCCAGCGCACAATCGTCTTTAGTTTCCCTGAGATCCCACAGTTCCCAGAATGTTCTCACAGCGGGGCTAGAGTGCAGCCGGTACCAACCCCTGGCTGTCCCACTTGCTTGCTGCGCGGCTCCAGGGCAGTTACTGAACTTTCTCTGTGCCTCTGTTTCCTCCCTTATATTTGGAGCTCACAACAGTGCCTACCTCAAAAGACTGTGGTGGGAATGAAACCAAT
>CM053619.1:21289338-21341171 GCA_028646535.1 Procyon lotor | reverse complement strand
TTTTTTTTTTTTTAAGATTTTATTTATTTATTTGAGAGAGACAGAGAGCATGAGCTGGGAGAAGGGCAAAGGGAGGGGGACAAGCAGGCTCGCAGCTGAGCAGGGAGCCCAATGTGGGGCTCAATCTCAGGACCCCGAGATCATTACCTAAGCTGAAGTCAGATGCCCAGTCGACTGAACCACCCAGGAGGCCCAATACTTACATTCTTTTTAAAAATTGGTGCCGGGGGTAGGGATAGGGTGGCTGGGTTGTGGACATTGGGGAGAGTATGTGCTATGGTAAGTGCTATGAAATGTGTAAGCCTGATGATTCACAGACATGTACCCCGGGGCAAATAATACATTATATGTTAATTAAAAAAAACCTGTTAACAATTCCTAAACCCTCAACTCTGTGTAAACGCTTGCTCATTTTTTAAATTATGTATATCCATATTTATTGAGTGAATGGTAAAGTAAATGGAGCCAAATATAAACAATTGGTGAATCTGGGTAGAGTACATAATAAAAGTTCCTTTTTTTATTCTTGTCAAAAAAAATCTTTTATTATTATATTTATTATTTTTATTTGTTTATATATTATTATTTATTTCTTACTTCTTATTGTTTTATTTTATTTTAATTTTTAAAAAGATTTTTAAAAACTTATTTATTTGACAGAGAGCACAAGCAGGGGAGCGGCAGGCAGAGGGAGAGGGAGAAGCAGGCTCTCCGCAGAACAGGGAGCCGGATACAGGACTCAATCCCAGGCCCCTGGCATCATGACCTGAGCCGAAGACAGACGCTTAACAGTCTGAGCCACCCAGGTGCCCCAATTATTATTATTTTTTTAAAAACTCTACTCCCAATGTGGGGTTCGAACTCAAGACTATGAGATCAAGAGTTGCATGTTCCACTGCCTGAGCCAACCAGGCACCCCCAACATTCACATTCTTACCTCATTTATTCATCAACAGCCCTGTGGTGGGTACTACCATTAGGCCTTGTTCATAGTTGAGCAAACTGAGGTGCACAGAGATTAAGTGACTGGTCCAAGTTTCTTTGCAGAGCGGGGATAGTGTGGCCTGGCTGCAGAATCAATTCCTCATCACTTTAATACACTCAAAGAAGGATGCCTGTTTTGCTTATTGTCATTCCTATAATTCTCAAGAGGCCTGCCTGAGATCAGTTGAATCCAAGATGTTTAAATCTGGTTCTTCCCAGCAATAATGATTCATGGAGGAGCTTGGGGCTGGGGCAAGATGAATATTCCTGAGTGGGCTATGGGGGGGCAGAAGCACAGGTGAAGGAACATCTGGGAAGGGCTCCTTCTTGCTTGGACGGAGAGGCCCTCAGCCGGCCCCATCAATGGCCAGGAAGAGAAGGACAGGAAGCTGACACTATGTCTGCGCACTAGTAGAGAGTCTTATTCTTTGGCAGGAGAGCTTCCCTGGGGTTGTACCACAGCCAGTTCCAAGGTGGTGGGCAGAGGACCCTAGAGGGCTGAGTGCTGGCTTTGAGGGAGACTGTACTTACTGGGTGTCTCTTTAAAAGGGAAAACAGAACCCTCTGGTTCCCAGGGTCCAGGCCCTTAGCCCCAGGTCCTATCCTTGAGCTTGTAGGGCCTGCTCCCTCTGGGTCATGGGGAGGTAGAGGCCAAGGCTCAATTCAGTCCCATTCTCTAGTCAGCAAAGTGTTGCATGATGGGGGCAGGTCAGAAGTGAGACACAGCCAACATAATAGCACAGGGGGCACCTCTACCACCGCAGGGTCGGTTCTCTAGAAGGCTGCACTGAGATTTAAAGGAGTGGGAGAGTACAGGCATTTCTTTATTGTGGATTCATGGATTATTACTTTCCTTCAATGGCTTATAATTTATTAGCATTATTTGTTTATTTGTTTATTTATTTATTTATTTATTTTTAGAAAGATTTTATTTTATTTATTTGACAGAGAGATCACAAGTAGGCAGAGAGGCAGGCAGAGAGTGGGGGGAAGCAGGTTCCCTGCTGAGCAGAGAGCCTGATGCGGGGCTTGATCCCAGGACCCTGAGATCATGACCTGAGCCGAAGGCAGAGGCTTTAACCCACTGAGCCACCCAGGCGCCCCAAGCATTATTTATTTTGATACTTAGATTGTTTCAGATTTGGCCATTTCCTTGTTCCTATGTTCTTTCAGTATGTTCCCGTTTTCTTCCATACATTCCCTTCCCTATCTTCTTGTGCAAAGAGATGTTTATACCACTGTGTAATGGTCTGATCGAATCAGACCATCAGTGGACACTAAATCTAGGGGGGAATTTTGATGAGGAGCAGGATATTTAAAGGGTCTTAAAGCGTTTCCCCACAGACTGCTTATTAGTTACAAGTGGGAGAAAAGTAACTATAGAGTGGAGAACCGGGCAACACCCTGACTGGGTGATGGAAATTAACATCATCTGGGGGGACAGAGGGACATCATGTGCCTCCAGATACGATATATCCTGAGTACACATTGGTTCAGCAGTACTCCAGCTGAGAAATGCATTATCCCAGTGTAACCAAGGGGAAACACCAGATAAACACAAAATGAGGAATGTTCTATTTAAAAAGGCAGGGGTTAATAATAATAATAATGCCAGTTATGTTAATGTTCTAGATTTAAGGAGTCTAAAGAAACCTAACTAATGGGGTGCCTTGGTGGCTCAGTTGGGGAAGCATCTGACTCTTGATCTCAGTTCAGGCCTTGATCTCAGGGTCATGAGTTCAAGCCCCACTTGGGCATGGAGCCTACTTAAAAAATAAAGAAAGAAACACCACCACTAAATGCAATATCTAACCCTAGACTAGACCTTGTACTGGAGGGGAGAAAATGGTATCAAGGATGGACAAAATTGGAATATGGATGGTAGATTAAATAAAAGTATTATGTCAGTGTAAGTATATAAAGTTCATAAGAGTGTAAGAGCATATCTCTTTTTAGGAACTACAGAAGTATTTAGGGAAAAGGGCTATGAGGTATAAAACCCTGTAATTGGGGCGCCTGGGTGGCTCAGTGAGTTAAAGCCTCTGCCTTTGGCTCAGGTCACAATCTCAGGGTCCTGGAATCAAGCCCCACATAGAGCTCTCTGCTCAGTGGGGAGCCTGCTTCCCCCTCTCTCTGCCTGCCTCTGCCTACTTGTGATCTCTCTCTCTCTGTCAAATAAATAAAATCTTTAAAAAGAAAAAAGAAAAGAAAAGAGGGCGCCTGGGTGGCTCAGTGGGTTAAAGCCTCCGCCTTTGGCTCCGGTCATGATCTCAGGATCCTGGGATCGAGCCCCACATTGGGCTTTCTGCTCAGTGGAGAGCCAACTTCCCCCCCTCTCTCTGCCTGCCTCTCTGCCTACTTGTGATCTCTCTCTTTGTCAAATAAATAAATAAAATCTTAAAGAAGAAAAGAAACCCTGTAATGGTTCAAAAAAAAAAAAAAAAAGAGCAAACGAGCCCATATGTGATTAAACAAGGGATAAAATGTTAACAATCGGTGAATCTGGGTAAAGGGTATACAAGTGTTTTTGGTACTATTTTCATTTTTGCAACCTTTTGTAATTTTGAAATTATTTCCAAATAAAAGGTGTTTCGAGAACATTCCAGCCTCACTTTATGTGTTCTGTGCCCAAGCCCTGCAATCAGCTTTTTCTGCAGAGGATCCTAGTGAGCAGGAGTATTTAACCACATTAAAGCACACACACACACACACACACAGAATGAGAAAGAAAAGCATTCCTAGCATATAGAACAGCATGACAGAAGACAATGAAATGTGAAATATAAGTGCAGGCGGTAGAAAGGGCCGGTTCTAGCAGCGGTGAGTCTTCTGAAAAGTTACCCCAGCAAAGGGCATCCCAGGAGAAACCGTGGCCATCCCCCGGGGATGCAAAACGCAGTCCTCCCCGCAGCTTTCCGCAAGCTCCTCTCTACTCGCCACACCTGTGTGATTTGGGTGCAGAATACACTAAACCGACAGGCTCGGCCATCCTTCAGGAGCCAGCACTGTGTTCGGCGGCACCTCACGTGTGGAAGCATAGAACTGCATTTTATCTCTTTACATAGAAGGCGCCCAACGATTGTGCAGAGAGAAGAAAGTGAAGCCGCGCTGGGGAAACTTCAGCCAGAGGCCGGCTCTGGGTAAATGAGTACCCGCGCCCGGCCAATCAGAACGCAGGAAGGACATTTCACCCAATCCCCGCTCGGCAATGCTCTCGTCGGGGCACGGCCGCCACGCCCCGGGTGGGTGGTTCGCCGCGGCTCCCCAGCCGCCCGGCAGTAACTCCAGCCGGCTCTGGCGCGGGGTCGCGGGGCGGCTGGGCGCCGGGGCGGCGGTTCTTTGCTGTGTTTCATGTTTCCCAGACACGGGGCTTCATCCATACAGAGGAAAGACAGCAAAACCCCAGGAGGTATGGCCCCACTAGTTTGGAACCAGAGATTTAAGGGGTGTGAGACCTATAGCTGAACTTAGAAACCGGAGGGTACTAGACTACCTCCACTTTATTTGGGCATCTCCCAACTCCTGTTATACTGAGGAGGAATCAGCCAACTGCCTAACGTTACAGGGAAAGTTTCAGAGGGAGCAAGATTTAAATTGGTTTTGCAGGATATCTAGCAGTTCACAATAGAGCAAATGTGTTGAAGGGTTGCTTGTTGGGAGAACATTTTTTTTTTTTTTAAGATTTTATTTATTTGGGGCGCCTGGGTGGCTCAGTGGTTAAAGCCTCTGCCTTCGGCTCAGGTCATGATCCCGGCGGCGTCCTGGAATCGAGCCCCGCAGCGGGCTCCCTGCTGAGCAGAGATCCTGATGTGGGGCTCGATCCCAGGACCCTGAGATCATGACCCGAGCTGAAGGCAGAGGCTTTAACCCACTGAGCCACCCAGGTGCCCCTCAAATAAATAAAATCTTAAAAAAAAAAAAAAAAGATTGTATTTATTTGAGGTACAGAGAGAGCGCGCACAAGTTGGGGGGAGGGGGGAAGAGGGAGAGGAAGAAGCAGTCCCAGTGCCGGACTTGATCCCAGAACCATGGGATCGTGACCTGAGTCAAAGGCAGATGCTTAACCGACTGAGCCACCCAGGCATCCCTGGGGAGGACATTCTAGGTCTGCAAACAGCATATAGAAAGGCTCTGTCTCCTTTGCTCTCTGTCCCCAACTCCACCCTTGTCCCATTCTCCTCCCTCGGAGGTCCTTGAGAGCCACAGAACTTCTCTTGTGTTGGCCACTGTGAGTCAGGGCCTACTCTCTTGGGATGAAACTCTGGGATTCCAGGAAGGGGGAACTCCACCTCTTCAGCTGAAAGTAGCTCATGGGTCCACCTTGGGGGATTCCATACCATCACTTGAATCTTGCTTGTTTCTTCACCTATTGATGCTGTCCTTTTTATGGCTAAAGAACACATCTTTTCTCCTCATTGACTGAAGCGGAAATTATTACAGCTGGCTTGGACTAGCAGCCTGTCTCGGGAGTCTTTGGAGCATTATGTCCAGCCCAAGACAGATGAATGGAGAAGGGAGGGGATAGGGGTGATAGTTACACCACAGGAAGCACAAGGACATTTTCTCCAAAATCCCCCTCCCCTTCCTGGGCCTCTTCCTAAACTCCAAGTCCCCCATTTCCCTCTTCCCACTCCCCCTCCTCCCCATTAAGCAAAGTTGATGTCTATCTGGCTCTTTTCCCACCATTAACAAAGCTAGGAATTTCTTGGCTTATAAGCAAGGGCTTGGGGATCTAGGCTCCTTCAAGTCAGGCCTCTCAGTGGATTAAAGTGACTGTGGCTTTGGTGGCCCCTCTGATTGCCCTTAAGATTGACAAAGATTTAACTTTGCATCCCAGTGCCTGAGGCTGGCTCCTCTCTCCATGAGCAGCATCTAGACTTGGTAGGTACATCTGCTCCCAGTCTTGGACCTGGGCACTGACTTTCAGACAGAGCTGATGGACCAGTCACTTGGAGGGCATGTCCCTTCCATTGCCCCTTGGTTTCCTTGTCCTCTGCATTTGCCATGCCAAAGGAATAGCTCACTGGCAGAACACAATGTTGGTCTCAAATGTCCATCTTTAGCCTGGTAGTTCTTGCTCCAGGTTCTTTATAAATGTGTTTAGGAAAAAGTGACACATAGGCAACAGGGTTGATGCAGCCAAATGCAGATGAAACTCACTGAGAAAAATCCATAAAGAATATGAATTTACGAAAACACTCCAGAGAATTCCTTCTGCATGGCTGTCAGTTACATACTCAGAAAGGATTCATTCCAGTAAGAATAGTGATTTTAAATTCTTATTTTATGCACTCTTCCAACAGATCTTTAGGCATTGGAAAGGAGAGAGGATGTCAATTTAAGACAATCAAGGATGAAGATAATTTCTGAAATGATGATGCAAGCCACTGGTGATACAGAATCTGAGGTGTGAAAATCCCTTCTCTTACCACGACATAGCAGTTTTTGTAAAGTGAAGTATACTTGACCCTCACGGTCCAAGGCCAAGATCTGGGTCAAGTACCCATTTTGGGAAAGGAAAAGCTAACTAGCCCACCCCTGACAGGTTAGGCTAGACAACACAAAAATCTAAAGCAAAGCCTTTGACCGTCTCTCCATTTCCTCCTTGGGAACTAAATGGGTCTGACTGCCCAAGAGTGGGCAACCAAGAGAAGCTAGAATCCAGATCAATGCACAAAGTCAATCAATATTGAGTCCTGAACCAACCCACACTGACCTGTCCCCACCTTCATTTTTTACAAGAC
The DNA here is from genome assembly GCA_028646535.1 of Procyon lotor. NCBI lineage: Eukaryota > Metazoa > Chordata > Mammalia > Carnivora > Procyonidae > Procyon > Procyon lotor. Next base: position 21,334,443 of record CM053619.1, on the reverse strand, counting down.
CAGGGGGAGATTATCCAGTAATCTGCCAGGGTCATACCAGCTGTGGGGGAGACTTACAGGCTCAGATGGGAACAAATGGCATTCATTCAGGCTATAAGACTCTTTGAGGGAATGGAAAGAGTGCAGGGCTGAGGGTCAGATTTATTAGAGGGAGGGGGAAAGTGATTACATCCCATGAACACACTGGACTAAAGAGTCTAGGGATCCTTGAGGACACTTCAGGGAAAACCTCCCCTCTACATCCCGAACCCAGGTCTCTTTAGAGAGGACCAAACTGCAGGGGTCCTTGAAAAGAGCAGAGGCCTGGCCAGCCAGGGCTGTAGAGATTAACTAGTAACTCAGTGAAAATCACCCCGTTTCCTTACAAAAGCAACACAAGAAATACTTTTTCTCCAGCTGTTTTCACTGAGTCCACAGAGACTAAAGCAATTATCAGAAAGTTTTGGAAGCCTCAATTCTATATAAAACAGATGTAGGTATCCAAAACTTTTTCACTAAATGAGGTGTCAGATTCATCTTAATCTGCTGTCACTTGAGTACTCGTCATGTTTCTCTTAACAGCTTCCTTGGAGGTAGCACACTGGAATGGCCTTTATAGGTCCCTTACTGCCCAACAGTGCCTGGCACATTGTTGGTACCCAGAGGACATCTGATGAATCTAGCTGAACACAAATGGGTAGGAGACCCAGCCTAAAACCCTTTACGAGTAAAGAAACTGGGCTCTAGAGCATGAGAGGTATTCTAAAGCTATTTTCTCTTTTGGGTAGAACTGGGGCCTATGCCTGTGGCCACTACCCTGGCTTTCTGGCTGTTCCTCACGCTGACCCGCAGGAGTGCGTCTCCTGCAGTCAATCTCGTATGTTTCCACCCTCCCGTCTCGGTAGGAGCTCAATACCAAGCAGCCTGACAGCACTCCCTCCCCCTTTCTCCAGCCCCAGACCGGATGGGTACACATGGAGCAGCAGTGCTTTAAAAATTTTCTCTACCATCAGAGTGAACTGGTGAAGCTTCTGAGATATTAAGCAATCCATCATAACGTTTGTGACCGGTTAACTTTAATTTGTCAAAATAAATCTGCAGTATTTTGCATGTTAGTAATACAGTGCTGGTATTGACAGGAAAAATCATCATCTGCTTACATAGAAACCTTCATTTAGGAGCACACCTTAGGAGGGAAATGGATATACAATGAAAGGCAAATGCAGGCCAAGCAGCGAGCCCTAGAGCATAACAGGCTGGATGTCAGATTTGAGGATTATCTAATACAACTGTTTAGCTGCCAATCTGATAAAGGGAAGCTCTCAACCAGGTTACAACCAGAAGGGAAAAACTCTGCTTTTTCGTAGCGCGGTGGCCGTCGTGCCTTCAACACTTGGTTGAATCAGTTCATCAGCATCAAAATTCAATTCCAGTTCCAAGACACAGGAGAATCTCACCGCACAACCTATTCAGCCCCCATTTCAGTGGCCTGCCGCCACCCCCTTCCTGCCGACTCTCTCCCTCCCAAAAGAAGACACGACGTGGCTTTATTATTGCAGACAAGCTTTCTAAGTGAATAAAGAATGCATACAAAATAGCGTTTTAACTGAAGTCATACAATGAAGTTTCACTCCTGTTTATTATACAATGAATTGATAAAACAATCATTTCTAGTATATATCTTTTTTTTTCTTTTTTTTTTTAAAGAACTAATACTTTCAGGGTTCTGACGACCACACTCTAGCCTGGGGATAGGGTCCACACCTGCCCCCACTGAGGACTGCTCCTTACGCCACTGTGGAGGAAGCCTGGGCTGTCTGAGTCATGGTGGATGGTGACTGCCAGCCCAGCCAGGGAGATGACAGGTCCCAGCAGGCAGAGCCAGAACCCAGTCCTGGAGCTGCATGCCAGGAAACGTGGGCTTCCTCCAAATGTGGCCACTACCTGCCCAATCCAGGCCTCAGCAGGGCCATGTATGGGCCTTCCCTACACGAGTCCTTCCAGTAGTCCACACATAATGCTCTACAGATTAAAAACAAACCATCTTTGTACTGTGAATAGGAACAGCTGTAACAAAGTCATAGCTACATATTTTTCTCTACATTTTGTTTATTGAGACAAACTAATTAAAAGGCACAAACATAGGGCATGTTTACATGGACATTATAACAAACATATACATTAAAAGTGTAGGAATGTGTTGCCTTCCTGCTAAACAGAAAGTTCCTAAGCTTTTATATATACAAAAGTTGTACAATTTAATGTCCTAAAGTACAAAAGATCATTTATAAAATTATTTTACACTAAGTACTATTTTATTTTTTACTATGTAGTTCAACCCCCTCGAACTGTTTTGTATAATGACACACAGATACCTGTCCCTGATGTAGGAAGTCTGCCTCAGATGTAAGGTATTTGATGCTTGAACTGACACAGTGGGGTATAAACGGAAGTCATCCAGTTTGATAGTCAGTCCTGCAAACATTCTGCAAGATTAATACAACTAAATTCCATTTCTCTTAACTGCAAGATTAAAAAAGAAAAAAAAAACAAACCAAAAACATATTGCAACTTAAAAAAAAAATCACAGCGTCTTGGTTTTAGTAACTTTTTTTTTTAAACACAATGCTTTAAAAACATTAATGTGTGGCATGATGGTGTAAAGAGTATCTGTTTCCCTAACTTTTGGTTTCTACTTTATGTACAGAGATAAAACATCCTGCTAAGAAATAAAAAGCACATGTCTTAACGTGCACAATCATTGCTGGGTTTCTACAGGGAGTACAGATAGCTGTCTCCCTGAAAACACCACAAAGCTGATACAAGTGTTTTCTCAAAGAAAAAAAAAAGTGATGTCCATATTTACAAGGTTGAACAAATCTGCACAATACTTGATTAAGAAACGGAAGGAGAAATTAAAAAAAAAGATACACTCTGCTTGTTCTGAAGGGGCATACTACCTAGTTAGTGGTTAGAATAAAAACTGTATACAATTTAATATAAGACATAAACTCTAGTGAGCAACTAACACATCTTTCCCTGTTGTAATATCAACAGGCTCTGATTGGGAGAGAGAGGGGCATATCACATCCCAGTGCCTCCAGCATCTTCCAATTTAAAGCAATATAGTTTAACTGTTCCAAGTACTCCTTGGCTCCTGAATAGGAGTCCCACTGGCCTCTGCTTGTTAGGAGTCTGCCTGTCCACACACTTGATTTCTCTTCTGTCAGTTGAGGCCTTTTCTCACCAAAACACAATTTGTATATTTTGGTTTTTTTTTTTTTTTTAATTTTTTTTAAAAAGTCAACTACAATGCTATATTCCATCAGGATTAATATGCTGAGCAATATTTACATCTCCAAATATCAGGTCACAATCCCTATTATATGTTGAAGTTAGAATGATAAATTATCATATGCTTTGCATATCAGAGCTGGTATCACCTTTCCCATAGGGAATGCTGCCTGAAATTAACATATTCCCAAAGGTAAAATGCATATTCTCTGAAATGCATTTTATTATGACAATGCATGTATTTACTCATAAAAACAATAGACACAGACAATTCTACACTAGCTCTCTATTTGTGGACTTAGAACTTCAGGTTAAAATCAGTCATCCACCTTGTATAGGGAGAAGAGTTCTGCTAGTGTTTAGAATAAAATGATTTTTTGGGATTAGAAACAGTAATGCTGTTTTTTATTTTGAAATGGGTTTTACTTTTTTATGATTGGTTTTAATTCTGGCATTTTTACCTTGCCAACTACTATCTTGTTTAAGCAATGCTGTCAGCTAAAAGGAATTTCTGATAAAACTAAAGTGGTCCAGTGATAAGTTACATACACACCCTACTTTGAACAATCCCAGCCAAATTGGAGAAAAATGCTACTACACTATTATTAACTAATGTAATAAAATCTCCCAATTTCATGGTTTACTTTTTGCATTAATAAACTAAAAGTAAGTTGCTGGTAAATATTTACTTTAACCCATTATTTTGATTTTATAATACTGTTTACCAAGGTGGTGATGTAGGCAAAGCTTGGGGTAAGAAAGGCATGCTCTCTACAGGCCTCATTGCTATATTGAGAGGGGCAGCTAATGTCATAGGTGTGGGCAGGTTCATGGGAGACGTGATGGTGACAGGGTGTGCTATATTCACTGGAGCAGTGACAGGGGTGGGAAGGTTGACTGGGGTAGTGAGTGTTAAAGGAGAGGTCATGGATAATGGACTGGTTATAGTTACAGGGTGCCCTATGTTCATTGGGCTGGTTATGTTAACTGCACTTGAAACATTGACTGGACTTCTCATGCTCATTGCAGCTGCCACTGTGACTGGGTTTGACATCGTCCCAGACGACACAGAGGACGTGATATTGAATGGAGTAGTGAGAGTCACGGGTGTTGTAGCAGCCGTGGAGGTTTGGCACAGGTTAGCAGCTTCTAAAATAAGAAGACAAAATGGCCTTTAGACTCCCCAAATAATGAACAAAATTCACAAACAGCTTCTGAATCAACTTTTTTTTTTAATTAAAAAGGACAAACATTTAATGAATGAAATTATAGTTCTCTACCAAGCCGTCAATAGGAAGGGAGGCTCTTTCTGAGCATAGGACTGGGGGTGCGTGAATCTCTTTTCTGTCCCTATACCTCCCACAAGGCCCTGGGCAACTTGTTTAGCCTGGCGCTTTTGGTTTCAAATTTAGATTTACTTACCTACCTCACAGTGATGCTGGGAAGACCAGTTTATTTCTGCAAGACACTCTGGGGAGGCAGAGATATCAAGCAGGGCTTAGTATTCTCACTACCACTTCATGCAGGCAGAGCCAACCAGGCAGGCCAGGAGAAAGAGCTTGTTTACAAAGAGCCGGGCCGATGGTCACACAAGAACAGATAATCAGAAAAATCTTCTGGTAAAGCAACTGTAACTAGTGGAAAGAGTTGTGTGTCCTCAATGCTATGTACTCAAAAGCCTCAGAGGTGAAGCTACATTCTGTTAAGGTTTTAAAAATACCTAAGTAGGGACTGACAAATAAGCTATTTTCATATCTATTTCAGTCTTCAAAAAAAATCCTTTAAACAATCCTGTTGTTTCTGGTTAGGTTTCCTAACTATGTTAAGAAGACAAAACAGCTCTCAGTGGGTTATATTCTCCTCCCCCCTCCCATTTCTTCTTCACTTTCTGATACTGGCATATCACCTACTAAGCATAAAGTGCCTAGTTACCGACCATACCAAGGAGGACTAATTAGGCAAGAAGACCCTGCAGTGATTTGGGGGACCCTGTTTCTTGCTACCCAGCAAAGCCTGGGCACTTCTTAAAGAAAACTTCCCTCAGAGGTGACACCCCCACCCCACCCCCCTCAACAAAAGTCAGCACCACCTGCTGGTGCCTCAGGAAACAGCAGTAAGAAGAGAGGAGTGGGCTAGTTGTGTGTAACTTGGCTGTCAAAATGGAGAAATACATTTGAGACTAAAGATAAAGATCTACACACATCCCACGCATATGGGTCAAATCACCTCACATTGACCCTGGAGTCAATAAGCAGCTCTTCCTTTCATCAATCCTTGATGAAACTCTGGCAAACTCTATACTCTACGTTAGGAATTACCAAACCTGGCTGATGATGAAAATCACTTATCTAGGGAGCTTTTTAAAAAAAAAAAAAAAAAAAATGGCTTCCCAGGAAATTCAATAGTGAGATTAGGTGGAACTTTAGCAATGCCTATTTTTAAAAAGTTCCTGAGATGGCGATCTGATTGTCACTCAGGTTTGGGAACTTAGGTTATTACCTTATTTTATTATTTATTTATTTATTTTTATTATTACCTTATTTTAAAAAAAGAGACCTGTTGAGGTTTTCAGGGCAGAAGTCTCCTCTCCCGCCAGATGTGACATTTACTAACATGAATACAGAAGTCTAACATCAGTGGTCATTTCCAGAGAGATTCATGCTACAAATGGGATTACAATAGCATTTTGTTTCATGGAGGTCAGAAGATGAGCTAAACAATTGAATCTTATTGTACAAGCAAAATGAAATACAACACCAAATAGAGGAGTGCAGAAAGAAAGAGAAAACCAACTCACTTCTGAGTTGATAACAGCACTGCTAAGGGTATTCTTGTTTATACCAAAGAAGGGGCTTTCACTCTCACACATGCCATTACCACCTCCACTCCCCACCTGCACTTTTTCCTTTCAGTCTAACATCATCTTCTTCTAGGACGTAAATAATTTTACTCTTACTCCCTCTCAAGTGAAACATCCTCCATAACATGCTTTCACCCACTATGCGATTGTCATAGCATATATACATTTTCCTGCCTGCCCCCTACCGCCACCTCTTCCCCTAACGATAAAACAATTTATTAAATAATGACAAATCTTCATTTGGTAGAGAGGAGCAAGCAGCCTCTGAGGAAGGGTAGAAAGCCTATCTGGATGCAATGCCAGTAGATGTATGAAAAAGGACACTAGTCCTTTTATCTTTATCCAAGTACAGGGTGTTTAGAAGGGATCTGTGGAAGGGAATAGCCATACTACATGAAAGCAAAGGAGAGGAGAAACTACACAGCAAAGAAATTACAGAGAAGCCTACAGGCAGAGGATTCCTTATGAATTTAAAACAAAACAGTAAGACATGGCAGAGGTCAGGAAGGAAAGAAGGAATTCAGGAATCTTTCCTGTGGCTGATGATACACTGGCAAAATGACTGATTTGAAATGCCTACACAACAGTCCAGAAACCAAAGCTCTAAGTATTAAGTTAAAAAGCTGTGTGGAAGACGGATTCTCCAACAGATTCTTTATAAGATATATGAGAGCAGAGCAAACCATTCTCAATTTTGGTAACAAATACAGTAAAGTCTCTAACAATTTAAGTACATACATGTTAAGCTAATGCCAGCCCCAGTGATAGAAAGAATGAGATTAAGGGTGAGACCAAGAGAAAAAATATCGGCATCATAAAGCCAGAAACACATAATAAATCATACACTGCAGAAAGAACGCTAAAGAGCAGAAAGTAGCAAAGTTGTAAGAAAATAAACTATGTACCACAAGCATATTTCATCCACCTCCCAAAGTGGGAATGTTTTAGGAAAAAAAAGAGGACCCCATAATGCATGGAAGTTGACATAAAAACGGAACTCTGAACATAATAGGGAAGGACCAGATCTGGCTCCAAATTTGTAACAAAAGGAAAATCAAAAGAACATAAAAAGAAGTACTAAGGATTTTTATTTGTTAATATAAAAGACTTATCTGGAAGCTTGGAAGCTTTGTTGCCAACACAGTGTTTCCAGGTTTCCATGAAGCCAGATTCCCTAAGCTGTGGCTGCCTCACTTGGACCCCAGGGCACACTAAGTGAGCACACTGCTCTAGCTGTCCTGTGAGCATTGGCCACCTCAGCTTACCTTTCTTTCTTGCCTTGACAGCTTCTTCCCACAGTCTCAGTGTCTCCACCTGCTTCCCTGGCCAGCTGGTCACATGCTGCTGCTGCTGTTGCTGTTGCTGCTGCTGCTGCTGCTTCTGGCTGCCGGTCTCTTCACTCATGCACGCTACTCCAAAGACAAACCACAAATGCTACATTTACCTTGAAAAAGTGCAGCCATTTTTCCAAAATCTGAAACTTAGATACTTTGGCTCCTCATGCTTCTCTGACCTTTATCATTTGTCTTGACAGTTTTTACTAAGGAGCATCTTCTTTTGCTGCTGGTCAAAATACTGGTCAAAATAGATAAATTAATAAAAGAAAAATCAAGACAGTTGGGGAAAACCAATATAAAAGAGAAAAGAATTCTTTGCTATATTAAAAAGCAAGTGTCTCTTAGAATGGAACTTGGGTAAAATCAGCATGGACTAATTTATGCTCATCAAAATATCTAATAAAGTTGGTCACTTGACCACAACAATGTACACTAAAAGTAAATTTTTGTAAAGTTAACAAAGTATGACATGCTAGATAATAAACCCAATGTACAAAGAAGCAAAGAAGCAAAAATGGATGAGATCAAAACACATTAACTGTTCTTTCCCACTCACTTCTGGCCACCTATTCTGAGAATTTGACGTTTCTGCTGCATATAGTACATATATAACAATACAGAATTAGGAGCAGACTTTCTTCTGATGGTCAGGGCAATCTCAAAGACAAGCCTGCGTGAATCTGAGTACTGAATTTTATCCACGAGTCCCTGAAATAGTCTATCTTCAATTCTGAAGTTAAGGTAAGCATGGATATGATATCCCAACTCTACAGATTTGGGTCTGAAAAGCAAACTGAATGATGCTGCTTTCATCTTTAAAGTTATTAAGGACATGTCATTAACTCAAACAGGAGTTAGGAGACACCAATGCTTGAGAATCTTCCTAAAATTAAATAAAACAATGAAAATTGACTTCCAGCAGCTGCAGCTTCCTAGTGTGGCTTCTGCTGCCACAATCCTAAAACACTAGACCTTTTTATTCAAACTCCACAGAAGAAAAACGTTGAAAAATAGCTACAGGGAAATTCTGCTTTTCTAACTTAGGTGTTATTAGACAAGCACAGGGACTGAAGGCAAAATCAGTGGAGGGCTTGTCAATGTTGTTTATATCCACGCTGGTGAGGTGTATTTCCAACACCAGTATATACTCTCCACTGACATGTGTTTACATGCTTTAACGATAGGAGAAAACACATAAGATGAACATGAATATAGTACTGACAGCATAGTGAAAATCCCTTCAATATATTATAAAAATATCCAGATTTCATTAATCTGAAATGCAACAGAAATACAATCTGAAGTATCACCTACTTTTACTGATGCCTTGTTTACATGTATTACAGTTGATACTTTGGCTCTGCCCATGTGTCTTTAAGTGGCTGGTGATATATGCTGCACTCAGAAGCTTCCCACAGATGTTACATGATACCTTGCCTTCGTGGCGCACCATGTGTGTCCGCAGTCTGTCTTTGGTGGCAAAGGCAGCAGTGCACGTCTGCATGAGGGAGGAAAACTTTTTTTAAATATAGACTATCCTGTTCTACTCATTTTAAAGTACGTTATATTCTAGGCATTACCCTATCCATGTCCGTAAGCAGACTGAGTTAGCTGAATTTTAATTGCATGTGTTACCTAAAATCATAATCGTAACAAAACATTTGGTGAATGTTAGACCCTTACATTTTGCGGGAAGAAAAAATATCAACACAGAACACTGAAAAGATGTGAGCAGTAGAGTCAGTTAAACCTGGATTTAAATCCAGCTCCTTGATTCATGAAGCAGTGTAACACTGAGCAAGTTAACCTATCTAAATTTGTTTCTTCATCTGTAAAATGAGGATAAAAATACCTACCTCCCAAATTATTGGTAGGACTAAGAGTCTGCCCCAAGGCCTCGGATAGAGGAGGCACTCGCTCAAATGACACTAGCTTCCTTCCTCAGATTGGATTTTTCTTAGGATTCAAATCACTTACTTAATAAAGTCATTCATTAACACATTTAACTTAAAGGAGCTCAGAAAGACTTCCAGCAATAAACTAAAATTACTGATGTCTAAAAATTCAGTTGATTTAGCAAGATTCTTAACTTTTTCATTATCACAACTTAGGTTAAATAAAATCAACAGATTTTCAAACAACTAAAAAATGCTCCAATTTGGCAGACAAACATCCAATAAGCCATAACATTTGGGAGAAAATTCCTATTTTCTTCTATTACAGTTAAAATCATCAACCCAGAAAATAACTTAAAGCATTTCATTTGTTTATTCATTGCAAATACATAATGACCTTTGCAAGACTACATTTTTTTTCTTGCAACATAAATACTGTTGCCTAAGGAAAGGGAAATGTAGCTTAACAAAAACAACACATTTACATTTTTAAATGCTTTTGCCTCACAGAAATAGAAGCTGTCATTTATATTGTATAAAACCAGAATTCAAATGGACCACATTTACTCAAGTCAGTGATTTTAAGACTATTCAAGAACGGTGAGATTTGATTGGCTCAGACCTTCTGGATAATGTGCATTAAGTGCTACACTAAGGATAAGTCATTTTAACTCTTACTTGGCATTTGAAGGGTCTTTCTGTTGAATGGACATGTTTTACGTGACAGCTTAAGTGGTCAGGCCTGTGAAAGAGAGAGTTTCAACAGAAGATGTAATGGAACACACATTGAGAAATGCTACTTACGGTGATGTTTACATGCTTGGCAGCTTTGGGTGGAGGGCATTTTAAAGAAAGCTAGCAGAATTACCAACTCCCCCTCCCCCCAGTGCAAGCCTCCTTACCTCTCTTACCATAAACAAAAGTCTTAGTCTTAGTCCTGTTAATTTTTCTCTCCTAGTCAACATCAAATCATGTTAGGCCTTGGTTCTTTAAATTATAAAATACCCAAAGTTGTAGTCCTAACACTTGCCAGAGACAGCTACTACTATGTAAACTTTTATTTAAAAGCCTTTAAAAATGAAAATTAGTGAAATGTTAGTAACCACAAAAAATTGGAAAAACGTTCTCCTAAAAGTTATACTAAGAGTATCCAAGGTCATCCCAACTTCCAGGAAGTAAGTTTCTTTGATTTGCATAGTGAACCTCATGTCTAGTCACCCAACTGAATTGGAAACCGGTGGTTTTGCAGTGGTAAGAATTACAGATGTGCCAAATGAAGGCATGAGTCCACTAAGGCACTTCTTAACTGAAATATTAAACTAATCACTATGTCACCACTTGTCAACCACACCAAACTGGAATTAGACCTGGAAGTGTAATACTTTATCTATCATCAATCTCCTCTAATAACACAGGCCTGCCCACAGCTATTCTCACATAAACCTTCTAGGTCACAAAGAGACAAAACTGAAGTTCACCAATACCTCATGGAAAAAAAAAAAGCAAAGCAAAATGCAGTACCTTGAGAAGCCTTTCCCACAAACACTGCAAGTATAAGGTTTGGTGATGCCTCCTTCATGAGACCTCACATGGTAAGTCATCCGGTCCTTCCTCTTGAAGCGCTGATTACAAACAGGACACTCGAAGGGCTTTTCGTCCGAATGGGAGAGCTTGTGCCGATTGAGGTGGTAGACATCTCGGAAGGCCTTCCCGCACATCTCACAAGCATGGTTCTTCTTGACAGGCTTACTGGGTTTCTTGACAGACTGGGTCACAGGCATTGCTGTGGTGCTGGCACTGCTGCTGGGGTTGGTACCCGAGGAAGATGTAGTGACTGTTGATAAGATGCCAGCAATGGTTGAAACCAACGAAGTTCTGCTGCTGTCCCCAGCGATGGTGGAGATGAGGGGAACCACCGTGGTGGGGGTTTTCTTTGACCGGGACACCAGCTTGATCCCTGTGTGGCAGGACTCGTGGCGCCGCAGGTGATAGCTGTCCCTGAAAGCTTTACTGCAGTAAGTGCACACAAATGAAGTTTTGGGTTTTTCTTTTTTAATCCCAATGGCATCCTTTAATGTTTCTGGCGCTGCTTGAGGTTTCTGAGTTATTGGTATTGGAAGCAATGGTTTCTGATCAGGGGGCTCCACAGCAGAGCTCAGGAGGGGCAGCAAGCTGTTCTGTGCTGCCTGCTGTTGGTGATGGGAGGCTTCATGGGCCTAAAACCAAACATTTACACTTCAGGAACTCAGCCTCGCACAATGGCCTTCAACATTCAACATGCTCCAGACAACAGAGAGCAGAAGAAACAATCAAAGAGCCCATAAGCTACTCCCTGCAGCAGAAATCCACCTAGTTACCCTCAGAGCTCCCAATACAAAGCATTAAAATCACTGTGCAGACACAAAACTTTTACAACTAAGTTGCTGACAGTGATCTTGCTTTCAAACAGCTGACTACACACCATCCTGGTTCATAAGGGACATACCAGCTGATGACATCAGTTTGCATTACTCTGTCAGTGCTGAAACCAAGTTTAAATAACTTGTCAAAAAAATTACACTCCAGACTTAAGTATTTACCATACCTTACTGCAGTAATGCATACACTACACAATCACACACATACACATAATAATCTGTCTACTTTACCTAGAAAAAGAAAGGCACTGTCTCTCCCCTTTCCATCAGAAAAATTAGTGACTAAGGAAGGAGGCTGTTGCTAAGTGATAAAAGGAACTTAGCTCTCTGAATATATGCACTATTTGTTAAGTTTACTTTTAAAGTTTTCACTTAACTTCCTACTAAAAGATGTGATGGAAATAGAAGCTGTTATTAATCAGCCTGGAAGGCATCTGTGAAGGTAAGGTAGCCTACAGCAGAACACCTGTCAGCTGTTTCTCAGTTCATTTAATCTTACACTAGAAATCTGTATCCTTAAACAACGCTAGTTGTTCAAATCCTAAAACTCTCAGACTACCAAGAGAAAACAAACTATAAATAATTAAAATTCCTTTCATTTTCCTCTTCTTCCAGAATTTATCTGTTTCGTTAAAGTATTAGACATCTGCTGTTATAATGTGCTTCTCCACTCCAGAAGTGGACACTGTCTGGAAATTTTCTTTAGCTGCACTGACACCAAAATATTATCATGGATCAGGTTCTTGGTATTTATGAATCGTTACTCTTTTGGTTTTGATTCTTTTGAAATTCTCCATACTGATAAACATTTAGGAAATGATGGAAAAAATTCCTGAAATAATCTTCCTGATACGTTGTACTTTACCAACGTTATTTTTGAAAAATTTTTGACAATGAGCCCAAGCCCCTATGCTTGAGTTTTGCAATCCTAAAAGGATACATGCACCCACAGGTAAGAGTTCCAAATATTTTAAGCACACGACATTCTAGATCCCATCATCCTAAGACACTCTAGTCACTTATTTAGCCTTCTCACTCTATAATCACAAGTCCTACAGTTAACTTGATTAAGAAGAAAACAAGGAGACAGACACACACATTCACACAGAGCTTCTTCTCCCCTAATGGATAAGAAAATCTACCACATAGCTCCATATTTACTTGATGGCCACAACAGCTAAGCCTGGAACCAGGTCTTCCCCAAATCATTAGGAGGTGTGGTATTCAAAGTTACCAGTTCCAATTTAATAATTTTGGTTGAATCCCCCTTTGAGTCCTGGAAGTACTCACAGAAACTGTGTGCTTACCTATGAGTATCCATCTGGACTTAGGGATTATACCGAATTATAGTCCACTTTTAATTTAATTTATGGAGCTCCTGTAAATGTCAGTGTCTGCCCACAAGACATTAGTGGAAACTTTACAGAATTTGGATGCAAATCTTACCCCCTTTCCAACCTGGCTGTGGGATACCCAAGTTTCCATACAGTACACAAACAGTTAATAGCTGAAGATAGCTCAAGATATACAATTTCAAAGGCTAACAGATCAGATAATAGGGAATGCAAATCTTCTGGACAAAGTTCAGACTTATAGTGTTTAGAGGCATTTTTCAATTCTAAATAACCATTAGTTCGATGGAGTACTAAAAGCACTTACTGCCATTTTACCAATTCAGATGTCTGTGGCAACATAAAGCATTTTTACAGCACTGCTGAAGCTCACTCTCACACGAGGGTCACACCAGGTCCCTGCTTCTTGGGTGAAATGCTGTAGAATGCCTCGACCACTACGGGAATCACTCTGAGGATTCCTAGGATCCCCACACTTCTACATGAAGCCTTCTAAGAGGGGAACTGGGTTTCCCCAACTTGTTCTCTGAGGGAGAGACAGAGTAAAATAACAACCATGGCCTGCCTTCAGTTAAGTGATTAAAAAAAAAAAAATTCTGGGTAGACTTTTATTTGACTAGTATCATCAAACCAAAGCTTTATTTTTATCTCCCACCTCTTTCAACTTTAAGGCTTTTTTTTTTTTAAACCCTGCCCAAGCTTTCCTTTTTCTGGGGTTGGCAAAAAAACAAAACATAAATGTTATTTCATCACCCGGGGTAGTAGGATATAGCACCATGAAATCTCCAGTGCCAGAGGGCAAAAAATTTTGTACTGAAACAAATTAGCATCAGTGAGTCATATCTTGAATGTCCTGTTAGGAGAATCATCCATCAAACATCTTACAGTTATGGCTTTCACTTTCCACCAGGTTATCTGGAAAGCAAGCAGGTATTAAATTTGTTTTAAAATATAAATTCAATAGTAAGCTCTAGGAAACAAACAAGAGAGTTTAACTCTCCCATTTCCCCAGTAAAAATTACTTAAAACTGAAACTGAGTAAGTCTATTCATACCTTTCCATAGAAAAGACTGAAATATTCTCTTTACCCATTCAACTGTCCTCGGCTCTAAATTATTTTTCCAACAATTTTCACTGCACACATTGCCAAGCCCAGGATCAAATATTAGTTTTCACACTTCTCCATCAGGTGGAAAAAAAGATTTTAATTGCTGAAAAAAAATTAAATAATATAAAATCTAATTAACAAGTTGATCAATAAATGCTTGGCATTTGTCTTATCCAGAAAAAGAATAAAAGTATTCCAAAAGATTGTTCAACTAGCTTTCCAAAAATTAGTTAACAGGTTTTTCCTTGCATAAAGAACACTCCTTTTTTATCAATCTCCATGAAGTTTGCAGACAGTAAGTTTAATATGGTAAGTCTAAATCATTCCTCACATGAAAATCACTTAGGTGGCTTGTTAATCCCATATTTAAATGACCATCTGAAAGCTTTTTCTAGAGAGGGCATTTGCCACCTTTACACCAATCTGGATGCCAAACTAGTTATATAACATATCTTTTCCAAATGCATTTTTAAGTTGACCTAAAGCATGATAAAACAATAGCAGATCAGAATAAGAAAAAGAAGTTTGTGAGTTCCATAATTTTGCATATCTTAAATTTTAAGAAGCCAGAATATATTTCAATGAACTACTTAAAAATCAAATTACTCACATTTGAGAGAAAATACGTCTTAAAACAATAAACCAGTTCTACACAATAGGTAACATTTGAATTATCCAATTCCCTATATTAAGTCCACTGGGATGAGTCCAGTGGCTGTGAGGATTTTTTGAAAATTCTGCATCCATTCCTGGTTGGTTTCAAAAGGTCTCAAGCGCCCAAGCAACGCGTCTGGGATTTCATGAAGTTATTCAAAGAAGGAAAATAACCCAGAGAGGCGGGAAGAACGCATTTAAAGTGACAAGCTTCCTAACCTCCTCCGGTTCTGAAGTTTCCCTGTGAGCTCATCGCTGCTGCCCACTAAGTGCTTCGTTTGCAAACAGAAATGAAGCAGGCAAAAAATAAGTTCCAGTCTTGGTCTTCCCAACAGGGGTCCCCCACCTAAAATGGGCGGGCAAGAGGACTGCCAACGTATCGGCTACAGTCACTTTCAAGTTTCTTGCAAAAAGTGTAGACCAACACCCCAACGAATGACTCATCTGGGGGCTTTGTAAGCCGACTTTGTTTGCTCTCTCCACTTTCCGTCTCCCCCACTTGGTTGGAGGAAACGTTCGAGGTGGGTCGAGAGGGAAAAGCGCTCCAGGAGAAGGTCGGCCTCCTGGAGCCCCGGCCCCCACCGCTCCCCCCGCCCGGGCCCGGCTGGGGGATTCCCCGGGCTGAATGGGACGGCGGGAGAGCTGGACAGAGGGAGAGGGTGTCAGCTGCCAAGGCTCGGCAAAGGCTTGCGAGAGAAAAAACGTAAATCCAGTGAAAAAGTTTGGGGAGGGGATACTCACTCACAACACCCCCAACAGGGTAAACACAAAGGGGGGGCGGCGGGAAGGGGGAGTGGCGGGGAACCCCGGGATACCCGCTATTCGTAGGGATGGGGGGTCAGAAAGTCAACACACACACACACACAAAAAGAAGAGAGGGAGGTGAAAAGGAAGGAGAACGAGCGAAAGATGAAGTGCGTCTGTGTGTGGGGGCGTCTCAGAGTAGGACCTGGGGACCCCCCTCACCCTACGATGCGGGCCGGGGCCGAGCGCGCTGGGGCCAAGCGGCCCGCGCTATCCAGCGGCCCGGCGCCCTCCTTTCTCTGGGCCGCGGGTGGTGACAGCGACCGGCCTCCTCCCTTCCCCTTCAGGGCGGGAGGGAAGGGTGTGTGCGTGTGCGTGAGTGTGCTAAGGGGGGCCCGGGGTTCACCCCGAGGCCTGCTCTCTCCCCCGCACCCCGTGAGGCCGCCTCCTTTCACCTCAGCAGTCCCGCTCCGCCGGGGCGGGCGGGCGGAAAAACAAAGGGGGATTAAGGCCGGGCCGGAGAGCGGAGCCGGGAGGGAGGGGAGGAGGAGCGCCCGCCCGCCCGCCAGCCCGGGGCCCGGCCCCCCTGTCCCCCCCGTGTCCCCCCGGGGGGGCCCCCAGTACCTGGAACAGGAACGCGGTCCAGTTGGCCTCCATGGCTGCGGCGGCCGACCCCCCTCCTCCCCACTCCCCCCGCTCGGGGAGCCTCCTCAGCCGGAGGAGGCGACAACAAAGCGGCGGCGGCGGCGGCGGCGGCAGCGGCAGCGGCGGCTCCTCAACATGGCAGCGCCGAGCGCGGCCACTTCCGGTAACCTCCGGGACGCACCACCGCCGCGGCGAGCGCGGGCGGGGGGGGAGCCCCGACCCGGCCGCCGCCGCCCCCAGCCGCCCGGACCCCTTCTGGGCGTCCCCGCCGCAGGCTCGCCGCCTCGGTGCTCAGCCAGTGCCCGCCGGCGGTGGGGTCAGGGCCCCCGCGGGGGGGCTGGGGTGGGGCCGGGGGCGGGGATGGGGCGCGGCGTCCCCCCCCGCGGGGTGTGTGGTGCTGCGGTCCGCGGCTCAGGCAGCTGGAGCAGGGGGAGCGCAGGAGAGAAGATGGAGGACGCCAGGGTCTGGCGCGGGTTCGCTGGGCACGGCTGGGCCGCCTCCTGGGACTCGGACGCGGTGCCCAGCAGCGTCGCGTCCCTGTCAGACCCTCAGCGGAAGGCACAGGCCACGGCGGTCAGTCAGCTCCTCAGTCCCATATGCACAGCACAGCCCGCGCCTCCAAATTGGGGGAAGCCTCTAGGACTTCGAATGCCCCTCCCCTCTGATACTTCATCCCCAGCCAGCTAAACCCTCCGCACTCCTGCTACAATATGCGTCTACCTCTGAGTGGCCTTCCAACTCTAGCAAGGAGTCCCACTGGGGTGCAGCCTCAGATCCTCCCAGCTGAGGGAAACACTTCCCACGCGTCGAGATGTCATTACTGGCTTATTCTTGGGTGAAGGGCTGAGCTTTCCCAACCTCCCCTTAACTCCAGATAGGATATGAAATTTTATCCGAACTTCCCTCTCTCCCGCCAAAAAAATTAAAAAATAAAAACAAGTGAGAAAGTACAGACACGAAATCATTTTAGTCCTTTAGTACAGTCTGCTTCCTCACACCACAAAACAAAAATCGAACTTGTGGTTGGACGGCGTCAGATGCCACTGAGGTGACCCCAGTCTCTGTTTGCAGTTCCAAGTCGTCCGTGTAGGCGTCACTGCTACTGGAACTTTGTGTGATGATGTCCTGAACGTCTGCTATCCTTTCCTCATAAGAGAGGTAGCTACTGGGAATATCAGAGGCAAGCTATTATTAAACAAGTGTCTCCAGTCCAAGAAGTCTCCTGTGGCGGGAAATGAGGGGGCAGGCTGTATCAGTGATATTTTTATAAACTCTGGTTTAAAAAATTTCCTCAGATGGTCACATTATTTCGAGACTTCAACATCTTTCATAACCAACTGTCTCTTATCTCATACACTCCGTTTATTCCTCTCCAGACACATTCTAATCAAGGTCACCATCTTGAACTTCCCCTATACTTGCATAATAGAAATAATACGGTTGCAGAATTCCATTTGTAAAAGAAACTAAAGAGATATAGTAATTTGACAGTCTGTGTTTCCCTTCCATCCACTACACAAGTACAACCCCTCCCACTGCTTCCTTCCCTCAATCACCAGAATGAAGGGGCTGGAAACGTTGGTCTGGTTCCTTTTAGAGTCGATTCCCTATTGGACATTGCTTGGAGGCCTTGGGGATGAATGAGAAGTTCTGCAGTATGGATCAGTAGCAGAAGCAGGTAGCACATCAAGGACCAGGTCAGCCTAAGACAGGAGGGGACAGAAAATGATGAACAGTTTCTCATACATCTTTCAGCTAAGCTGCTACAGTGGCCCTTATGTGTCCTATAAAAATGTCCATTTCTCTTTTGGGGAGAAAAAAATGTTTCACGTTTATATGCCCATGCAAGATAAGGAGTGAACTAAGATGTAAATCTAAGGAATTAACTAGGTAAACTAAAACCTTTGTTCTGACCTTGGACACTGCCTGTTCTTTCATTTTCATTCAGTGAATCCAAGTTTCTGCTTTTTGCACACACAATCACTTCAAAGTCCATATAATTCAACTACTAAGTTTTCTTCCTCCCCAGTTCAGCCTCTCCTACTTTGCAGCCTTTCAAACTGTGTTGAAAATGAAGCTTAAGGATAATGAATGACAATACTGGGGACTCTCTTGAACTTCTTATTCTGGGATTCAGAAACCCTTCTCCAGCAATTTTTCTCCCAGTAGCTCTGGAGAGGGATTTTCCCACTAACAGAAGTAGAAGTCAAGTGAAAACAGTCCAGTTCTCAATACTGAAGAGCTGGGATTCAGATGTATCACTTTTCTTGAGGAAAACAGCTAATCTTATCTCTATCCATCAAAGGAAACCAGAATTCCTGATTGTTCCCCAAACTCTCCCTTAAAAAGAAAATTTAGTAACTTTTTAAATTCAGATGAAAAATTTTTTTTTAAAGATTTTATTTTATTTATTTGACAGAGAGAGATCACAAGTAGGCAGAGAGGCAGGCAGAAGGAGAGGGGGAAGCAGGCTCCCCGCTGAGCAGAGAGCCCGATGTGGGGCTCGATCCCAGGACCCTGAGATCATGACCTGAGCCGAAGGCAGAGGCTTTAACCCACTGAGCCACCCAGGCGCCCCAAATTCAGATGAAATTTTAAACCTTAGGATACTTTCCAATGGGAAAATATCCAAAAGTTTGGAACAATTACCCAAAAACAATCAGCTCCAAATGTTTTGAGGAATATAATGAAATCAGTAAGATCAAAGACTCCATCCTTAAAAGGGGCATTTCTACTCTTAGGACAGACAATATTCTTAACTACAAACAAATGAGCCCCTCCTCAAGCCAGCTTCCTAGACCATACTGGGACCGAGTCAAAAGAGGAGGAATGTCTAGACAGAAAATTCACCCTGATTATTATAAACAACTTTCCATGGTTGAATCAATGGTGTTATCTCTGGATATAACTGAAAATATGGTGCCTAATTTAAAAAAGTGTGCCTATACCCACCCAAGTAAAACTCAGATCCCCTCCCCATCTTGTTCAGTTTCCTCTTTCCCATCTCCTCTGCCCCAGCTTGTATAACCTGTCACTTAACCTTCAGGGTCTCATTTCCTCATCTGGAAAATGAGGACAAAATAAGCACCTACCTCACAGGGGTGACTTGTGAATTAAACGAGTAATGCATCTAAAATGCTTAGAACATTTCCTGTAATATAACAAGTGCTAAGTAAATATTTTTACTGGTGCTATTTAGTGGTTCTAGATTAACTTTGGGGCTAGGAACAGTGCATAACTGAGCCAAGTTAATTATTCCTCTCTCTTTCAAAGTAACAGGATTGTTTTTTTTTTAAACCATGCCTCATTCCGCCCCCTTCCCTTTTCTTAAAAGATTTAGAGTGAATATGCACAGGGGCCCACCCAGTGTGTGTGTATTGGGCGGGGGGAGCAGGGAGAATACTGAGCATATTCCCCTCTGAGCAGGGAGCTGATGGGGCTCTATCCCAAGACCTGGAGACCATGATGGAGCAGAAATCAAAAGTCAAACCACCTACTGAGTCACCAAGTCATCCCCCCAACCTCTTTCAAAGAGCCCTAAGGTAAGTGGCCTAAAGGCTAATAACACAAGACAAAGGATGATGCCTGTTAAGATCAGTGTTTCTAGGGGTGCCTGGCAGACTTGGTTGGGGAGCATGTGACTTTTAATCTTGGGGGTTGTGAGTTCAAGCCCCACATTGTGTGTAGAGATTACTTAAATACTTAAAAAACAACAACAACAACAACAAAAAGATCAGCTCCTCAAAGGCAAGTTTTCTTTTTTTCTTTTTCTTTCTTTCTTTCTTTCTTTCTTTCAGATTTTATTAATTTGACAAAGAGAGATCACAAGTAGGCAGAGAGGCAGGCAGAGGGAGAGGGGGAAGCAGGCTCCCTGCTGAGCAGAGAGCCAGATGTGGGGCTAGATACCAGGTGAGATCATGACCTGAGCTGAAGGCAGAGGCTTTAACCCACTGAGCCACCTAGGCGCCCCAAAGGCAAGTTTTCTCAAACATTAGAAAGCAACAGGATATTTCCTCCCTATTTTGGAGGAAGATTTTAAAATCTGTAAGTACATTAAGAATTATAATTAGAGGGGCGCCTGGGTAGCTCACTGGGTTAAGTCTCTGCCTTCAGCTCAGGTCATGATCTCAGGGTTCTGGGATCTAGCCCCACATGGGGCTCTCTGCTCAGCAGAGAGCCTGCTTCCCCCTCTCCCTCTGCCTGCCTCTCTCCCTCCTTGTGATCTCTTTCTCTGTTAAATAAATGAATAAAATCTTAAAAAAAAAAAAAAAGAATTGTAATTAGATTGGGAATCCTAGGAATAGAAAACATCTCTGTTGTTGTCAATTACCTGGACCCAAGTAGAACTCAACAAATTGATAACAAATCAAATCCAAAACTTTCAGCAGTGAAGATCTACTTCAAAGAAGTTAGAAGAGGCTTCAAATCTGGCAAGTTACGGACTAATTCTTCATGCAAAAAAGCTAGAACTGACAATGAACAAATCTACTAGTAAAAACCAAGGATGCAATATTTGCAAATACCGAAAAATACATTGACTAGAGAGAAATGTTACCTTTCATTACCAGCCTCAATGCAGAAAGGAAGCACATTTTACCAAAGGGAACACCCCCCATCCCCACAATCAAAACAAAAACAATACCCAGTGAAGCTTCTGGGAGGAAAGCAGAAGTAATCTCCCCGCCTTCCTGCAGTCCACCCCAACTTCATAACCACACTAAGGGCTTAAACCAATGGCCTATGGCCCATGTGGTCAAATGTTGGGTTTGTGTTTCAATTCTACCACCTAAAGTGTTATCACTAGTTATTTCTGTTTTAACTGGTAAGGTGGGGAAAGGGCAACAATGGAGAATTTTTTTTCCTGAATACCTACTTAAGTTCCTTGACAGCTGGAGAGTCACAGAGAACAAAAGTATAGGAAGCAAATCTACCCATTTTCCTGGTAGACATTTAGTTCAACTGGTAGTTAAGAGTTCTAAAACACTAGTCTTTCTTTTTTCTTTGCTTTTCTTCCTTTTATTTTTTTCTTTCTTTTCTTTCTCTCTGCCTTTCTTTCAAGTAGGCTCAACCAAGTGAACCACCCAGACACCCCTAAAACACTATTTCTAAGAAGGGTCACATAACCAAGATGCCAAAAACAAGTCCAAAGCCATGGAAACACATTTATCACTTTAACTCTTCTAGAAAAAAGTTACCAGAAATCAATGCTCAATCTATCAGTTCCTTCCACAAAGCATTTGAGTAGAAATACTCACTTCCATTTTACAACTCCTGAATGGCTGACAGAGGACATCTAACAAATAGCAAGCAAAATAGCATAGGATACAAGAAGGAAAGAAACTAAAGACAGGTCAAAAATACACCAAGTAAGAAATTCAATACAACTGGAAAACATACTCTCAGGCACCAACATTTCTCCTTTGGCCACCTGTTCCTCCCTGCCCTCAGATGCCCCAAGCTCAGGGTAATGCCTAAGCTTGAAAAAAAAGTTGATACCTAATAAGTCACAAAAACTTGGTGGGCCTGAACCAAACTAAAAGCTTAGCTCAGTTACAACATCATGCTAATATTCAAAAACATAAATTAAATCTTTACATGAACAATTACTCTGGTACAGAGATAAATCTCTTCAGTGGCTTTAGCCTCTACCCTAAGCATATTTCTCTGGTTCAAAGGATGTAATGACAAGGAAGAGCACTGCACTACTCATCTGCATTATCAGAAAAACTATTCATTTGCAAAGATTACTACTTATTAGTGCCCCTAAATGTTGTGAAGAGTAGGGGCAGAGCAAAAACATAAATCAAGTGAATATTCTTTACCCAAAAAACATTAGATTCACCTCTCTAGTAAATTCTTCACACCAGATTTAGGGGTAGTCCAGAGTTCAGAAAGGATTTTGTTTCTCAAAATCTCCGAAGAGTTAGCATATTAGTACATGCAGATTTTATGGTTTCCTCTTTCTGAGTCATTAGTCCTTCCTCTCCCTTTCATGGGCCTAAAAGTAAGAAAAAGCCTCATCAGGCCAATGTGATGTTCTGTTGAGGATCCCTCCATTCCTGGTAAGAAAGGGAACAGGGAATAATGAAAAAGGTGTTGAGGAACTGATGCATTATGTTCCGTGTGTGAGGGAAGTGAGCAGTGATGACCAATGACACAGATAAGACATCACAAGACTAGCTAGACTAAGCTTTAGGGAAGGCTGCCCTGTTCTAGAAAGCAATGCTGAAAGATGGCAACACAAGGCTAGAACTGCATAAAATCTGGCTACAGTTCCAGGGGAGGGAATTCATTCCTTTAAAGATGTGTCTTGACCCTGAGAAGTCTCTGAACTAGACACTGCCTAAATTTCAGTCGTTGGGTCCAGGCATAAAAGCAGGTGCAGGAACCTGGCAAGCTGTTTGTTAAAGCCCAACACAGAGACAACAGCTGTACTCAGCATTTACCCTGTAAGCTGTGAATAAAACATCAAGCTTACCAGCTATCCACAAACACTACTGGAAACATGCACTCTTGACTGCCTGAGCAGCAGCAGGAAGTTCTTTGCTAGAATTGAAGGACGAAGACCAGAATTCCTAGAGGACAGTGTTGATTTTGACTTGAACAATTTACTATGGTAAACAGGGAAGATGGGCCAGATTCAGAGAATCTAGATTTTTCTTCTGAAGTTTAACTTTAGTCTTTTAAACAAAGCATACAAGGCTCCTAACTAGTTGACAGAAGTAAATTAGCCCTCTATGCCCAAAGCCTGACCATGTTCTCTGCTTTTTGTTTACTGACCTTACATAAGTAGCCCCCCCCCTTCAGCTCTACAGCTGTTTCCTCTTATTTTTCCAGTTTCCTCTCCCCACTGCACCTTTCCTTTCACTTTCTCTCTCCTGTCATTCTGCAGTGAATACTCAGGAAAGCAGATGGCAAGTTGTCAATCCAAACCAGTGAAAATGCTTCCTGAGAATCAGGTATAAGGTAGTCCCAGAAACAGGCAATCTAGGGTACACATTATTTCCGCCTTTTAGTATTTACACTTTAGATAGGAAAGGCGTAATTACTCTTCATATATGCAAGAGCATCTTCAGACCAATCTATTAGAACTAGATTCATAACATGGGATGAAAAAAATCCTAGTAATGCTTCACAGGGACATTGAAACCATCTGCATTGGAACTGATAACCTTTATTCCTACAGTAATGCATCCAGTCCCCTACAGAGTATTCAGCAAAACTCATGAAGGCTGAGGAAGCCCCTGTATGTTTGATTTAACTTAGCTCAGATAGTTACTCTAATCACTTAAGTGAAGCACATGGAGGGGTCTGAGTTAGTACTATAATCTGTGATTAGCCCTCTCACTAAAGAGATGAGAAAATTGAAAAGGACAATGGACTACTAAAGGTAGGTTTAGGATTTATTCCAATGATTTCCTGAAAACCATGGGAATTTGAGAGGGAAACACACCTGGCTAGGCAGGGAGCAGAAAAGGAAAGGGCACCACCAATCCAACATCTCCCATCAAAAACTTTAATTTAGTTAAGTCTATCCTGGTGGCTCTAAGAGCCCTGGTGAACACCCAGTCTTTGATATTGCATGGGTAAAGTCAAAGTCAGGCTGTGCTAATTCTACCCCAGAATAACATATTTCAGATTTTGAAAGGCCAGCCAAGACACCCTAGGGACTACTCCCCCAGTTCATAATGGATTCTAATCACCTTAAAGACAAATCAAAGACCTCCCTATTCCTAATGTAGACTCTCTTCCTTAGAGAAATGGCTCATATGTATAACTACCCTGTAACTATTATGGAGGCTTGGCTATTTCAGTATACAAGTATTTATTGAGCACCTATATTAAATGTCTGGAACCGTACCACTCACTGGGGATACTTTAAGGATCTCTTCCAGTAATCAAAACTTGAGAATTATAGACTAGTTAGACATTTGTACAAAGTGCTTAAAAAGCATTGGAAGAAAAAAATTTCAAGAGGGTATTGCACTCTTTAATACTAAGTAGACTTCACCTCTTTAGTTCCCATGTAAAGTGACAGTTTTGACACCAAAGATTATCATGCAGGACTGCTGGGTATCAAAACTCATGCCTAAGAGGCTGTATATTCAAGACTAAGTATAAAGCAGATTTTTACTGCAAACTGTAAAGTGGGAATTCACCACACATTCTTTTAAAATTCCTCTACCTAGAGTGGTTTAGTAAAGCAATTCGATCTTTCTGTCGTGGATCTATTTTACTAGTATAAATTTGTGTAAGTGTATACTTAGCTACTAGAACAAAAGCATGTTTATAGACATTTACCCATCCACTGGGTCTTTTCTATGCTGTCCTTTGTGGGGCTGTTGCCTATTTAAGAATTGCTAGCCAGGCCCTGTTGTCCTGTAAGACCAGCCTGACTAGCAGGGTTAAAAGAGGGCAACGGCATCTCTGATGCTGGCTCGGCATTGCATACTATAAAATCAGGGAGCTAAGCACCCTACTTTCTTGCTGCTGAGCTCTGGGCCTCTGCCACCGAGACTAAATTATCTCCTGCTTCAGAACAGACCCAGCAATCCTGGTAAGAACATGATCCAAGACAGCACCATGGGACACCCTGGTGGCACCAGGTGGACATTACAGGTGATGTTCTCTTGAGTCAAAGACTTAACTTGCCCCGATAAACCGTCCCTCAAGGCAGGCCGGCTTTTTAAAAAGCTATAGTAAAATAAATTTGTCACAAGGATTCAAGTTCTGGGCCTGTTACTTTCACATCTTTGAGCCTATTTCCTCAAACTGCAAAATGAGGCTAATACCAGATGAGCATTAAAATGAATCAAAGTACCTCAGGGAACAGTTAGCTACTACTTTCCTTGAGAATAAGGTATTTGTCTTAGGCCCTTGCATTTTTCTCAACACTTTCCATTAAAAAAAGGTAGTAAGGGCATGAACCCTTGAAGCCATTACTTTGGAAATAAACCCAATATGTTTGGAGGACCTTTACCTAAGCTATGTCATGCACCCACCTGGGATTTCATGAACATTATTTATTCATAAACATTAAGGTGTGCATTAGCATACCAGGCATCTTGGAATAAGTGTCAAAAAAAGTTAACACAGTGCTTGCTCTCAGAGTTTACCATGTACCTAAGGGAAGTAAAACACATATACATGAAACAACTATGCAACACCCAAGTGCACACATTATACATGACACTATATAAACATGAAGTAAAGAAAAGCAGAAAAATAGTGCAATTAGTCCAAGAACATTTTAAATCTTTAGCTAATCATGAAAGAGTAGTATTAAAGGCAAAAGAAATGGGGATGCTTGTAGGGTATGTGTGTGGGGGGGGGAAGGGAGGTTTGTTGAGTCTCTTGACTTTGAGACAATTAAATCACCAGGGTCGGAGTCCTAGTGTCATGTTGACTCCCAAACCCTTTTCTAAACTCGATATAATCTTCACCTATGAATGTCTTTATGGCTAACTAATAACCAAAATAAATCCCCAAATCTGCAGGAATTTTCATAGAGGTATGACCAATGTTTGGAAGTAATTTAAGGCTTCTTCTGTTAAGAAGCATGTTTAAGAATGATGTAAAAAGGAGACACAGAAGGAAGCAGCAAGAGGGAACCAACCACTCTACTCTTAGGCAGTAACACCAATTTTTGATGATCAATACTCAAAAGTGTGCACTGCTTGCAAAAGACCAACTTTCTTCTTTGCAAGACTGATATTTGGGACATTCACTTCTCCCATTATGAATGGCTTATGCTAGCATTTATTTATTTGAGAAGTGGGGGGTGGGAGAGGGAAAGAATCCCAAACAGACTCTAGGCTGAGCACAGAGCCCAACCTCAAAACCCCAAAATCACGACCTGAAACCAAGAGTCAGACACTCAACCGCTCAACCAGACTAAGCCACCCAGGCGTCCTTAGGCTAGCACTTAAATTTGAATTTCCTAGCATCACATCTGAGAAGGAATTATTTGATGCAGTATTAAGATTAGAATTTTCTTCAATAATCCACTCAGTTACCCAAAAGTTTGTGAAACAGGGTTCTACTGTGTCGCTTATAAGGAGTAAAAGTTCTCTCCAACTCTTAACATTTTTTATACTGTCAGCGCTGCATTTGGCTGAATGAAAGATAAAAAATATTACAGAAACCTCAATGGGTAGGAAAAATTAACACAAAACTTTTGAGAGTAGTAAAATAGATTGTGAAGTTAAATGCATCAGAAAAGAGAGCTTTTATATGGGCTTAGAAGTTTACTTGTTTCAATAACTGAGTTTAACTGAGGATGGTCAGGATTTGAAGCTTCAGGGTGACTGTTAAGTGGGAGGAGGAAAGGAGAAATGTCTAAACACACAGAAGCAAAAACAAACATGGTCAATATTTACCAGACCAACCAAAGCGAGGGAAGATGTGATTGAAAAGTGTTAAGTTGGGAAGGTTGACTGAAACCCATTGTTGATTTGCATTAAGGGAGTTGACATGTTTTAGAAAGATCTGACTCAATGGCAGGATGGAGACTGGAGTCTGTGAAAGCAGCTAAAACACTGTAGTAATGAATCTGGGTGCATAGTAAGTATGTGGTATGGCAAATGGAGATGGAACACAAAACTAAACAGCATTCTGAAACAGCAAATGAAACTATAGTTCAAGTCATAGATAAAACGGTACTATGGCTAAGATCTAGTTATACAGAAAGTCATAGAACTTCAAACTATGACCTTGGTTCAGGTTTAGTACCTAGTTTTAGAGGACAAAGGAGCCATTTTAAGTTTTCTTTGTTGTAGTGTGCTTGCTGTACTGCTAACCAACATTTCACATCTTAAAATGTGGATATCACTCTTGATTTATTTTGTAACTCAAATTTCTTAAAAAAAAAAAAAAAAAAGTCTCAAAAATAACTAGAAACACTCCAGGAGGTCACAGAATGGAAAATGATATTTTAATGTTACATACAAATATTTAGCTTCTACTACTACACAATAAATATCAATTAGAGATTTATTCCCAACTTAGACACAAAAGAAATTTAGACCTATATTTACTGGTCACTTATTCAAGATATTCAGAACGGGAAATAATTCAAATTTCTCTTCCAAAGCAATTGAATAATTATCTTGTCTATTCAGTGCATAGCTATTTTGTGCTATGTACCTGGAAGGGGGAGGAAGAAAGGTTATGACCTGTTAGAAAAGACAGATACATAAACAACTCACTGATAATCAAGGCAGAATGGCAGTTTTAAAATACAGTAGAAATACTCTGTGGGAACAGAGAAAGAACCAATAAATAGTGCTTCTCCTTTAAAGTGAATTCTTATAGTGACTACTGTGCCAGACACCATCTTGGTTCCTCAGAAAATAAAAATTTATGATGCAAGAAGTTGAAGTAGATGGCTGGATAGTGCAAGCAAGCTAGGTGACATGGCTATACTAGAGCAAAATACACAAGTCAATGTCCACACACAAAGGAATGATTCTGTCTGTATGATGGGTGTTAAGTTTCTAGGGGGTCATTTGTGAGGTACTATCCAATGTTAAGTTACACCTCTCTGAATGAGCAGATAGAAAGCATTGCAGGAGGAAGAAACAGTAGGACCAAATGCAAGAAATGTGGCAGAATGCCAAGTCCTGGGACAGGGAGTGTATCGGGGGAGGGCTAGAGGTGAGACTGTAGAGGTAGGCTAGGTTACCAAAGGGCTCTGCTGCTGTTATTTCTGAGAATAACCTCCAAGCACTGAGGTTTCAAATACTATAATAGAATGTGAGAAGATACATTTTTCACTTAAAAAATTTTTTTACTTTAGCAATAGTAGCTGGTGGACAGCCGGGACTTGGGGTGAAGATACTACTTAGGACACAAACCTGCCACGCCTCTGGCACTTTACAATCTCCAAGTTTAGCCTTTTTCTTTTAATGGTTTTTCAACTGTACAATTTTGGTTTTAGAGTGTCTCTTCACAAGTTAAATTAAGGAGACCTCATAGCTAACATTCCTAAAATTAAGGATAGGAAATAACCAATCTAGAGCATTCTCAATCCAACTTGTACCAAGCCTGCTTGTCACAACCACCTTCTGTGGCCTCACTTGCCACAGAAAATGTCAAGCAGGCAGATAAGCTCTAATATGTAAACTTGATTTTCTTCTCTCCTGGAAAAAAGACTTTTATTTGCTCTTAGTATCTTATTCTTCAAAGACAAGTTTCTAACAATGTTTTAAGGAGAGTGCTCCCATACCATACCATTTTAACTAAATTAGATCATGAAGTGGGCCTAAGAAACTTCAGTGGTATTTTTAGTGAATTAAACATGAGGTTAGGTTTGTGTCCTTACATTTTTTGCAATGTAAGTTTATAGGGAAGGAGATGATACGAATGACACATGCTAAAGTGTTAATTTTCAGCTGTCCTAATATAAAATGACAATAAGTAAACATGACAGAGTTATGTGTATGGACTTCCTGATCACAAGATACTCTGTGCCTAGTTAAGCAAGGCCTAGAAAACAAAAATAAACAGTCAACTTGATGAATAA
The DNA here is from genome assembly GCA_028646535.1 of Procyon lotor. Classification (NCBI taxonomy): domain Eukaryota; kingdom Metazoa; phylum Chordata; class Mammalia; order Carnivora; family Procyonidae; genus Procyon; species Procyon lotor. The sequence goes on along the minus strand of CM053619.1, from coordinate 21,305,635 downwards.
GCAGGGTTTTAAGGCATTAACACTCATTATTTTAGTAATGCTGAGAAATAAGATACCAGAAATGTTTCATGCCATAAAAACAAAGACCTCTGAAAGTATTTTCATTTTTCCTAATATGAGATCAATTTTATGCCTAGATTGCTATTTGTAGCACATCTACTCCTGTACCCAATTCTTACTCTTCTGGCCTTACCGATCTGTACCCTTTAAGTGTACAGGGGAGGTAGAAAAACAGCAGATTCACATTTTCAGCATTTTCTAACTCCCTGAACCTAATTTTCTTCTTTAGCGGCTCATTACTAATAAAGCTCTATTCAAGATCTAAATGGATCCTTTACTTGACAGATGAGAAGGCAGAGGTCAAGTTACAGGAAGAAAACTTACCCACCCTTAAAAACCCTACTGAACTTTGGAGCAGAGAAGATTAAGATAGCTGGATTTCCACCTTCCTTTAAGGGATTCTTTGCAGTAGGGAATACTTTCCTGATTGACTTTGTATAACAGCTCCCTCTAGTGGCTACATGGTTTTCCCCAGCATTTACTCCAATAGGGGAGTAGAAAAGAACATGGTAAAAAAATAAAAACCAAAACCAAACTTTGTAACTAGACATTTGACATCCCCACGTATGCTGTTTTGCTCGTATTTGGTTAAGAGGTATATAGCACTCTAGAGAGGCTCTCAATTTCTACTACCTTCACATTGATAGTTCTTTCGATAGCTGATAGGTAATAGTTCTAAGAAGTCACAAGGCAACAGGAGTTAAGACATTTAACCTGGTTCAGCTTGTTAAGTCCTCTGTACTTGAGAAAGACAAACACCCAGAATCTGCTGAACTCAAGATCTTAAGTATTGTTTCCTCTGTCATTTTGTATAACTACCTAAAACAGCAACTCCTTATGCAAAGGCATGCATGAATTTTCTCTCCCCAATAACCCAGCGAAGGAAATTAAAACGTTTACGAGGTTATTTCTGCCTAAATTAACTTCTACATGAAACGACTAATTCAATTTACTTTTTTGGGGGTACTACAGAAGCACCAAGTGACTTTTTAAATAGAAAAATTTCCCAATTTGTACAAAATCACAACCACTTTCAGGTATAGCTTTTGCAATTATCAAGATGCATCCCCGAAGTCCTCAATCACAGGACTAAGTGCTGGTTTAAGTATAACTAGAACTTCTTGGACCTCTATTTAAAGCAAATCGCCAGGATTACTATTTATTCAAAATACAATCAAAATGAACAGATGTTTCCCTATAATCTCATCAATTCACACCAGTCCCAGCTTCTCCTATAGATCATACTGATCAATATTCCTGTTAAGTATTGAAGAAAAAAATATTACCCCCAAAGAACTGAATATACCACTATACATACACTAGGATGGCAGAGTACTTCCTTCAGTGGAGTACAACTCTGAGTCCACTATAGCAACAGAATATAAAGAAATGTGGGTCATACCTTTTTTCTCGTGGCTGCTTCAGCCTAAAAAGACGGGAAACTTCTCCATTAAGAAAGGATCCACACTTTACAGGTTTTCACACACATGAAGCTTTAGCTCTATATTCTACTAGAGTTCTAGAATCTCTTACCCAAATTCAGGAGGGCAGGTGTATTTGAAATTCAGAGCCATTTGCACTTCGTATAATAAAATAAAGTATGGTATACATAAGACTCTATCATGTAACACCCCCAACAAAGCCTATGGCAAGTGTGTAATGAAACCTCAGTATTTCTGTAGAAGACCATGTAGTCCCAATAAGTGCAAAATGAAGACATCAATTCTGGTCAGGTTTCACACTCAAAAAATTTTTTCACAATTTTTTGGGTAAGAGATTGTGAACCAGTTTTCTGCATGGAACTAAATGAAACCAAAGACTGGTTATAACAGAACTTCAGTCTAATAGTCTCTTTTTTTATACTATTTATGGTAAATACATACATAGAACTTAGTACACCTTCATATACAAAGTGAAGAGACATAAGAAATTCATCTACATAGAAAACTTGAAAATCCCATACAGCAGTCCTAACGAGCAAGAGATTTCAAAGATTAAATTGAGAAAGCTGAAATTCTAGAATCATACTGAACTACAGTTAAGTGGACACGGGAGCACTCAGTTTATGAAAAGTATGAAACTTAGAGGGAAAAACATTAACAGGGAAAATCTGTTCATACAGTATTTTTAAAAAAATTATTAAACAAATTTTTTAAAATAAAATTCAGATCCCAAACAATTAGGAATCAGAAAATGGGTTTCTTACCTTTTCTTTCCAGAAGGATGTGGGCTGAACAGCAAGGTGGGTTATTCAATCTGACGTTATGAAAAATAATTGCTTCTTAAAGTTTTTCCTTGGTTAGAAAATAACAAACTAATTATAGCCTCCCTACACTATTCTAAGGGAACATAAATAGGGAGAGAAAAGGGGAACAATTCAGGGCTACTTTATCCAAAATAGTCGAACTTTCTCCTTACAGCTGATAAAATGGAGAGAGGTTTAGGGTTCATTTCCTAAGACTGAAAAGTCTGCATCTGACCTCACAGCTTTTAGCTGTCTGGTCCGGTGCCCATCTACCTTCAAGTATGCAGCCAAGTAATCTAATCTCCAGACAGCTTATTATCAGACAGTATTTTTTTTTATCTCACTTCAATTCTGAGATTTGGACTACTAAAATTTTTAGAACACAGCTTTTGACTTAGCTTAAATGCATGCAATCTTCACTGAAGGCAATTTTTCATCTTGATCTGGTTTCCAACACATTCAAGGAACACAGGCTTAAGTTTAGCTTACATTAACCTTTCCAAAATCAGTTGTTTAAAAATACTTATATTCTACACAGAAACAGCTTTAAATAGTAAAATCTTTCCATTTCTTGAACATTTTTAATTCTTGCATAAAAACTATTAACTTCCTTAATCTAAACCAAGTTCTTTACCTACAAGTGAAATCTTAGTTTTGAACTTAATGTTCCTACTCTTCCTCCTCCTTACACTTCACAACGTTCATCTAAATGTTTTGGTTGGGTGTCCTTATGCAAACCTTTGGGGCCATTTCTTCTATTACCAGTATTATGTCTAGTTTTTCCTAGGTTTCAAATTATGTCACCTGCATAGTTGTCTTAAATTCAGCTTCCAACTCTGATTAGCATCCAAGGCAAATGTTAAGATTTAGATATTTCTTTTGAGTGCAGAAAAAAGTGTTTTGATGGTTCTGACTAGCTATGAGGAAATCAAAAGAAAAAGATTAGGGATTTTAAGTAAAAATCTCCCCCAACTCATTGAAAATTTAGCACCAAAGGGCTATCAAATAAAAAGATATAAGAACAAGCAGACTAAGATATAAATCACTGCCTTCGGTATGTTCTGGATATAGAGTATCATAGTTGAGAAGGGTTTGCAAGGCAAAAAGCCCAGCTTTTCATGAATAAGCAGTTAAAATTTTAATGTATTACACTTCAAAAAAAATTAATTTGTGTTAAGAGTTCTAATCTGTGCTGAATTTAACCTTTAATACTTACCAATTTTTGAGAAAGGCTTGAAAATCTCAAAGGCTATCCCCAGGTTAACATTAACTAGTCACTACCCAATTCTGCACAAAGCCTGTGTTGTCTAGATGATCACCAAAAAATAAACATCTATATATTTAATCATTTTTATCAAAGTATGGGAGGATTATCTTTCAGAAACTAGATCGCCCCCATTTAACATATTATACACACAATTGCTTTATTCTTACCTTATCTCTTCCAGAAAACTTTTTATAATTAACAATAAGATGGCTAATTCCATTTATTAGAAATAACCTTTAATTTACTAACACATAACAGAATCTTATCAAAGTATTAACTGATAAACTAGTCACCCAGTTAAAACTTTACATGAAGAGGAAAAAGGACAACCATGCATAGTTTTTTAAAAAATGTTTATTTTTTTCAAAGAAAAACGGCAATAGCCAATTGGAAACCTACTTATTCTTCAACTCCAATTTTGTTCTTTAAATTTAGAAGTGACTTACTGATTTACTATTTTAAACAAACCCCCCCTTTCCCCTTTAAATGTTTACCATCTACTCGTGCTGAATCCTTCCAAGGAGATTGCTCCAGCGTATTATCTCCAGGTCCTCGCTTTGCTCCTTTTACCAAAAAATGCAAAACACAATTCCATCGTGCATCTTAAGGGCTCCAATCGTCAAAAATAGGAAAAAAAAAAATCTTTGGAATAGCCAATTAAGTTGAATAAAAAAAAAAAAAAAAAAAAATCCACACGAATGCGGTTTGGTTGGGGCAGGAATCCACTCCTATGTTCCTGGTAATCTGATCCCGCTCCATGAATCCTTGTAATTCATCCTCCCTATCCTATCCACATTATGATTTGAATCCAATGATCCAGCTCCAAGGATTGGGATCCAGTGAGCCCTCTCCAATCCAAACCTTTATAACCAGCAAAACCAAAAAAGAGGAGGCAAAATGTTAGATACTGTAATCAAAAAAGGTTTCTGGGGAATGATGAGTTATGTCTGTCATCAGTTTAATAGATGTACATCAATAACTATCAAATTCCCCAAAACAAGTTTCTGAATGGTGTTCAGATAAATTTTAGAAACTTAATCATCATAGAGACTAATTGGAAGAAGCATTTTATATTTACAGTTCAACTGATAATGCCAACACTTGTTACTGTACAGCGTATTACAGGTTTTGTGGTTGCAAAAAGTTATGTAGTTGAAAAGTTTACTGGTACTGCTAACCACCCTAAGTCTAAACTAAACCTAATGCTCCCATCTGCAATTTAATTTGTAAATTAAAGTGTTTTAAACATGAGTCAATTATGAATATTAGTTTAAAGGGGAAGGTGAGACTTAAAAGTATTCCCAACTAGATTATCTACACCAATACGCTGGAATTCTCTATTTTGCTTTCATTTTGTCTTAAAAAAATGAAATAGCAACGCTATATCAGTCACACAGAGGACATGCAGATTTAGCAGTATTGATATTATACTCTATCTGGTTGGAATTAAAGACACCCTGTACCCACATGTACACCAACAGGAGGTCACACATTAACAGTTGTAACTAAGCACTGTGACAAATTAGCCAGTTCTTCCCACATTAGTCCCTATTAAAACAAAAAAGGGGGGAAGGGAGCAAAATAAACTGTTACAAAATGGGCCATGTAATTTTGCCACAATTGCCAAGGTTTAAAGAGCAAAGCAATTGTAGCTAAAGATAACTGCATAATATGTTTGCAAGTGTTTTACGGTAGATGTATATATATATATATATATATATTCACTTTTAACCCTTGCCTTTTAGTATAAGGTCAATACTGCCAATTTCATCTGTGACAATAGCACTTGGAGTCATACCATTGCCTCCATTATTGATCTGATCCTCCTCAATCCTCCTTTTGACAATCCTAAAATGATTGAAATGTGCTCCACAATCCTTAATCCAAAGCATTCTTAATCCATCTCTTCAGATATGTCTACAGAAAGACACATGAAAAGCAAGATAAACATAAGAACTTCCCCAGGTAAGATAACCACAATCACCCCCAACATCCCAGTTCACACAAACCAGAGCAGAATAGACATTTACACAATATCACAGTCTGAAGAGCATGGAAAGTTAACTAAATTTAAACAATCCTGTCTATGACATCACTTAAAATACAATTTATCAGACATGAGGGGAATGTAGATGTTAGGAGCAAGGGGATATTACACAAGAATGCAATTCAACACTTTAGCCCATTCTGAACAAAACAGTTTGAATTAAAAAATGAAAAGATTGTACTGAGTAAAGGAAAACTGTATACAACATGGGTTCTACAAAAAGTGTCACCAATCATCTTATGTACGAGAGCGAGATCTGCTATGACGGGGAGAATAGCGTGGTGATCCTCTGCTTCTCCTTGGGGAGTAACTGCGACTCCTGCTGTTGCTTCTGCTACGGCTTCTGCTACGACTACGGCTCCGAGAGCGTGATCTTCCATAACTTGGACTTCTGGGCCCATCAACTTTAACCCGGATGTAGGCAGTTTCTCCCTATTGAATAGACAGAACTTTCGATTGAAAAATCTAAGCTTTCACCTGTCTTCAGGCATGCTGAACGAATACAATGTAACTAAAACCAGGAATCTGGTACTTTACTTGGACACCCTTGCCTGAATCTTACCTTCAAATTCCACTGTTAAGACCACTGTATCCAATTCTGGCCAAAGAAAAGAGTAAGTGTAAAACCTACCTCATGAGATCTAAACTTAGTGTTATCCAGTTTTCGAACTGCATACGTCATATCTTCTTTCCGTACAAACTCCACGACACCAGTGCCATCTCGGTAAACATCAGCATAACATACATCACCTGCTTCACGCATGTGATCCTTTAAATCCTGCCAGCTTCCACTTGGAGGCAGTCCTAAAAAAAGTATTTTTTCAATACCAATCACCCTACATTTCACATTAAACTTAAAATTTACACTAGAATAAAGACTAAAATAAATGATTAGATTCACGATCCTAGGTAAAAAGTCTTTTATTGGGGAATCCGAAGTCCAAAATTATCTGTAAAGATCTTCATATTCTAGGTATCCAATCTAATGGTAAGTTAAGTAGTATATTGGTGTATCTCCACTACAGTAATCCTCGTTTACTAAATTCACCCAAGAAACTTAAGTAATTTAAGACCTACCACAAAAACTTGCATTTGTCAAAACTGGTCACTCAAGGAGAAACTTAAAAGTGGTTCCTGTCCCTTCTCAACATCCCTCACGAACAATAAACTCACCGGAGACAACCACTCTGTTTTCCGAACGTCTGGATGGGGGGCCATAGCGGCCTCGGGGAGCCCCGCCACCTCCACCCCCGCCGCCGCCTCGGCCTGTACCACGGCCACTTCGAGGAAACTCCACCCGCAGACGGTATCCATCGTAATCATAGCCGTCGCGACCATACACCGCGTCTTCCGCGTCTCTGCGTGATCATGGAAAGCAAGAGGTTTAAGAATAAGGCCCGGGAGGGGCAGCGAACTCAGTCAGGAACTAGCGGCCCCCGCACATGCGCACCCAGCGTGGAAGAGCCCACATGCGCTGCATAATAGGAATGGCCCCTCCCCCACCCAGAAGCACGCCAGGCTCCCGACCACTACACCAGCCCTCGGCGCCTGTTTTCCGCTCCGAGACGGAGAGTCCGCTCTGGGGACGTCCGTGGGCCTACCCACCAGAGAAGCCACCGCGACTTGACTCCTTATTCGGTTCCTGCATGTGCGATATCGTCTTACCCCCAACCTAAGAGCCCACCTCCCCATTCTCTGTATCGAGGCCTTCCCCAACTACTCCAACTTATTGCCTCAAGGCGGCAAGCCCCGGGCCGCCTCACCGAGGGTCCTCGAACTCAACGAAGGCGAAGGGCGGTCCTCCGCGGCGATTCTTGAGATCGATGTCGCGGATAGCACCGTATTTGTAGAACACGTCCTCAATGTCCTTGGTTCGGATGTCTGGAGGTAAGTTACCCACGTAGATGCGGCAATCGTTGTTCCCTGCCGGGCCACGAATCACACCACCTCCCGACATGGCGGCGACGAAAAGCGCGGACTCGAGAACAGGCCTTCCCACTAAGCCTAGCGCACGGCAGAGCGAGCCCGCAGCGACACCACGTCTCCCGCGGCCCCTCCAAAATGGCGCCTTTATCAGCTCGGCGCACGGATATGGGGGGAGGGAGGAAAGGAAGCGGGAGGAAGCAGCTATTCGATCTCAGTACGCACGCGCAAGAGCGTAACGGGTGCCGCGAAAGGTACGCTCACGCATGCGCGACGTCACCCTCCGCGCGAGGGGAGAAAAAAGTTCCCCGCGTTTCCAATTTGCGGAGTGGTTTGCCAAATGAATTGACTAGCCTGTTGGTAAAAATTAAACACAGATTTCTCCTTAAAGGGGTTACTAATCCGTGACGAATCTTAAAAGATAGGTGATTTTTCCAGGAATGAGTCTTTTTAAAACAAGCCCGCACCTTGAAAGCATTGAGTGAAACCTAGCCTTGAGCCTTGTCCCACAATGCTCTGCGGTGTTAACGGCCTTTGGCGGGAAAGCCGTCTGGGGGCGGAGCTAAGGGGGGGCGGGACCTGGCGGTTGCCCCGGAAACGCGAGCATCCTCGGAGAGTTTGGCTGGTTTGGGAGCTCCGCTGCTTGGGATTCAGTCCCGAGCCAAGGCGTGACTTTGTCTTCCTGCCCTTTCTCCTCCGCACAGGCCGCGGTTTGCTTAGACAAGTGTCTAATTTAGAGCAACCCAGTTTAGATTATTTATTAATACTCTACGCTAAGTGCTATTCCGCCGTCGGTTCAAAACATAATTTGTATAGCTCACTTGAGCACACCTTGATCTAGTGGCGGTGGTTCGAACCCCGAGAAGTCAACCAGGACTCAGACCTCTGCTTCTCTTTAATCGCCTACCGGTTAGGCCTAGCGCAGAGGAGAGGTCCTGCGAAGGTTTGAAGAGTGAATTGTGCCTGTTATATGTATCCAGCCCTATCAAAGATAAGAAAAAGCGTGTGTGTATTTGCAGAATCCTGAAGTTCGTTCCTCTTTCTGAACTCACTCCTGGGCCTCTCAGGTAATATATAGACGAGCAAAATGGATGTGTGAGAACTCTGACGCTTGGAGACCACAGTTGGTGCCCCGGACTGATTCCACTTGCATGCTAGCCCAGGGAGCTAAAAACTTGTTACATTTTTTCCAGAGACATCTGAAATCTGGATTTTCATGTGAAATGTTGGGATTTAAAAATATTAATATTGAATTCCATTTTTAAGAAAACCCTGCAGTCATATATATGCTAAAACATCTGCACCCTGAGTTTAAGGATTTTTTTCATATTATGTATTTGCAATAGTCCCCAAGGTTGTGTCATTGATACTCTAAAACATTAAAACTGGACTAAGCACTCAGGGGGAATGGGAAAATAAGGGGAGAGGAATTAAGATGAAGTCATGGGTAAGATTACTATACAAAATGCATGCAGTAACTGCCTAGCCAGTTGCTAAACATTTTAGCAAATTTAACTCCAGTCATCCCAGAAGTCATAGTAAAGAAGGAAAAACAAATATATTAAAAATCCTAGGTGCTGGGGTCCCTGGGTGGCTCAGTCGGTTGAGTGTCTGCCTTTGGCCTGGGTCATGATCTCAGGATCCTGGGATTAAGCCCCATGGCTGGCTCCCTAGTCAGTGGGGAGTCTGCTTCTCCCTCTGTATCCCCTTATTCTCTCTCCTCTCAAATAAATAAAATTTAAAAATCCTAAGTGCCTTTGAGATTAAAAAATAAGTCGTTAGGAGAAGGCCATGTTTTCTTAGTTCTAAAGTAGATTACATTTTACAAATGTCTCTGATTGATCCATAATAGCAAATTCAATTTGATTCTGAACAGATTCATGGAGGATCTTTGTTAGTCCTTGAACTCTCTGTGATGGGTTCCAAAATTATGCATATATGTACATGTACTTTTTCTGCAAAGAAGATTTGAAATATTAATCAGATTCTTAAAGGGGTCTGTAGATTCCCAAAGGGAAGAGAACCTCTGAAAATTTTAGAGGGAAGGACAGATTGTCTGTCTTTTAGACCATCCTTCAATGATTATCCTTCAATGATATTTTTGAAACTGAGCTTTTAATTAAAAAAAAAAAGGCTGATAATTTTTAAAATGAGAAACTGACCAAAAAAGACTATTTCAACAAATTTATTCAATTTCTAGCATTGTCTTATTCAGTTAGTAGCAGAAAAGATAGGAGTTTTTTTTTAAATTGCATGCATATCATATATTGATTCTTTCATTCAATAGTTATTCAGTGAGCACACTTATTTTATCCATCCACTCACAGTTATTTAGACTCATCTCTTGATTAATGTTAAGTTAATGATAACTGAAGTGATTTAAAGATAGGTGCTTTTAATTTCAAAACATTTTTGTTCCAGAAATATAAGAAAATTGTGAGTTGGCTTTGATTTATTCTTGTCCAATTTCGTGCAATCACTTCTGATGTTCAGTTCAGAGGAATACAAGTAGAATTTAATATGGAGTGAATAGGACATTCTTGTTCCTCTATTGACTTATTGTGTTTGAATGTAACCAAATTATAGATTCTGGGGTCCATGATGAGGGCAGGATGTAGCAGGAAAAGTCTGAATGGCTGTTTATCAAGGTTTCCCAGGATGACATTAGTTTGGTGATTATTACAGTTAAGGGTGTGGTTTTGTTTTTTTTTTTTCAAGATTCATTTATTTGAGAGAGAAGAGCATGAGTGTGTGGGGGGGGGTGAGGGGCTGAGGGAGGAGAGAGAGAATCTCAAGCAGAATCCCCCTTGAGCATGGAGCCCACCATAGTCCCTGAGCCTGAAACCAAAGACCTGAGGTCATGACCTGAGCTGAAAACAAGAGTCAGAAGCATAACGGGACTAAGCCACCCAGGTGCCCTGAGGGTGTGATCTTAATATTAGTATTGCTGAGTTGATTAACATATTTTAGTCTACAAGAGTGAAAAACAAGGGGCGCCTGGGTGGCTCAGTGGGTTAAAGCCTCTGCCTTTGGCTCAAGTCATGATCCCAGGGTTCTGGGATCTAGATTCTACAGTGTTCCCTCTCTCGCTGTGTTTCTCTCTGTCAAATAAATAAAAAATCTTAAAAAAAAAAAAAAAAAAAGAGTGAAAAACAAGAAAGCAAGTTGGGGAGCAAGGTGGGGAGTGGGGGGCACAGACTCATTTTTGGTAACCAGGATGCTCAGATTGTACATGCTAAGATAACTATTTTAGCAGGTCTGGAAAACAAATCAGTTGCTTAGTAAATGAGGACTCAAAGCAAAATGAGGGAAATTGTTTTGAGAGAGCTCACTCAGACAGTGGTGAGACCTGAAAAAATGGTCCCCACCCCACCTCAGATACCTCTTCGAAAACAGGAAAATTCATAACCTCCTGGATTTTGTGTGTCTCTTTCCTGGATAATGATGCTGGATAAAGATTGGCAATTCTTTTTTTATTATTTTTTATTTTATTTTATTTTATTTTTTCAGTGCTCCAGGATTCATTGTTCATGCACCACACTTTTTTTTTTTTTTTAAGTAGGCTTGACATCCAGCACAGAGCCCAGCACAGGGCCTGAACTCAGGACCCTGAGATCAAGACCTGAGATGAGATCAAGATTCAGGTGCTCAGTCCAGTGAGTCTTGGCAATTCTCTTTCTGTACACTGATCTTCACATAAACTTTGTTTATTTATTTATTTTAAAATATTTTATTTATTTATTTGACACAGAAGGACACAGTGAGAGAGGGAACACAAGAAGGGAGTGAAAGAGGGAGAAGCAGGCATCCCGCCGAGCAGGGAGCCCAATGTGGGGCTCGATCCCAGGTCCCCAGGATCATGACCTGAGCCGAAGGCAGCCGCCTAATGACTAAGCCACCCAGGTGCCCCAAAAACTTTGTTTAAACAGCATACTAGGCAAGTGATTAGATGAGATTGCATCTTCATCTTAATTAGGGGGTCAGAGTGTTTGTCAACTCCTTAGTTATACATTCACTGGCAGTTTTAGGGATTGTTCCCACAGTCAGCTAATTTATGAGGTATACATTTTATTAGCTTAATCCTCAGAAGTTGCCTTATTTTCAGCACTGTTGTTGCTGTTTATAAAAAGTTACTTCCTCCAAAAACTTTAAAGTCTTCCGATTCAATCTAGTAAGTATATACTAGTGTCAGCACTGTATTTTACCCTGGAAATATTTACTTAAGGGAAGAAAGGGGTTGAAGTCACACAACCCAGTTTTTCAGTTATTTGCTGAACATTTAAATTCTCTAAACCCGCCGTGATAGTTATGCAACTCTGTAAATACACTAAAAATCACTGAATTGTACACAAAGGGAGTGAATTGTATGGTGTGTTAATTATTGCTCAATAAAATTGTTTTTCAAAATAACTGGGGAAAATTCTTTACAAAATCAGCAATATCACTCTCCAGTACCATTTCTCTAAAGGCATTATTGGGGATAGGGAGTATTGTAGATTAATTTGCACTGAAATATGGCTTTCCACACCTGGAAAATCTTTTTTCCATATTCATGTGTCAATCCCTACTGTCTTCCTTGGGGGATAACTGTTATTTTTACTGAGTAAAGAGACACAAAGATTAGGAGTACTTACTGTACTCCTTACTTACAGGAATTCTCTCCAGGAGCACGTTGATTTGCATGACTCTGTTCCCTTGTTCCACTTATTTTAGTGCTAAATATTCTCTGAAAAAGGAAAAAGCAGTATATATTTTTTTATTTCATTTATATTTGTCTCCTCTCTAGTAAACTATATTGAGGACAGATTACTGCTGTAACTTCTTTATTACCAGTAAAATCTCTGTTAAAATGAATATTATTGACAATTTACCGACTGCTTTTTCAAAGAGGTGGGCCGTTAGATGAGCAGAATGTTGTTTCTATGGAAACCTCATCCTGTTGCTACCAGCGGATAGACACAGTGGGTACAAGGATTGCTTTCATTCCACAGTATAAAAATGATGGCCACTTCACAGTCCCAAATAAGTCCTTTGATAATACAGTCTTAGTACTCTTATCTGAGGACTGGCTTCCCTTATTCTTTGACTCCTCTTGTTTTGTTTTTGGCTAATTCTTCCCATCATTAATAACAACAGGACATGATTTTGCCAGAAACCAGCTCTTAATCTATTACAAAGAGGTGTATTTTCACCACGTCTTCCTATTAATCTCATGACTCCCTCTTCCTGCTTAGTTCTTCCCCCTAAAAACTAAAACTGCAATTCATGTTGTACGTTTCCTAATTGGAGTAAATGGCTCTTTAAGGAATTTTATGAAAAACATGGCAGTTATGCTTTATTTGCCAAAAGGGCAATGATACCCTTTTTTGACAAATCTTATAGCGTGAGTCCTGTAAAGGTGTTAGCTATGATTATTAGTAATAATACTGGTATTAGAGGTTAATAATGCTACCAAGTATGTTAGGAATTATTTCAATAAAATTTTTTATTTGAGGTTTTGAGAGCATCACTGTTTTTTCTCTGTTGTTTTAAAAGGCATCCCAGATTAGCTGAAAACTCTCAGAATTACTTTTCTAGATTTACTTGCAGAGTGGAGTTGTTGCAACGTAGACTACATGCCCCGCAAGCCTAAAATATTTAGTACCTGGCTCTTTGTGGAAAATGTTTAGCAATCTCTAACCGAGAGGAAAATGACTTGCTTTTGTGATTTTTACTTACACTGAATTTAAAAAATCAGTTTTGTCATGGCCTCTCTTTCTCTCTCCATCTCTACCCCACCCCCCAGGTGTTTTTGTCATGGGTAATATTTTACCCATGAGTTTAGCCATAGGGTACCAAGAGCTGGTGGAAACTAGCTGCCCTACCAGTGGGAGCAGCTTTGAAGAGGTGCTGCTCTGCTCTGCTCCTTTGGGTTGCATTCTCTCGTCGTCTAGTTGACTCAGAGTCACCGGTGCAAGAGCACAGTGTTGTGTAACCATTCTCGCATTGAAGTAACGCAGCACGCAGAGCTCATAACAGGTTTTGTTCTAAGTAAATCTCTATTACTGTCCATTCACTGTGGGATTTGCAGATGAAATTTCCAAAATTTGCGGATTAGATTCTACAGTTCTGGGATCCCGCCAGCTTTCAGGTTGGTGCTGGCACCGCCATGTTGGCCCCAGAGGTGATGCCCTTGTATTGTGCAGTCTAGACCTGTGCCCACGGGGCTCACTCTTGTCTAGCTTGCACCTGCTTCCATGTGGCCAGGAGCAACTCTGCCTCACCAGTTGTGATTCCTTCCAACTTAGTTTCTTTGTGGGATCCAGCCTCGAGGGGAGAAAAAAAATTCTTTCCTTTGGCTCAGAGTCTCCATTTCCTGTCTAGGGATCTACCTTTATATAAGGTGATTGAGAGTGAGAATGTTTGCCTTTAGAGGAGCTTTCAGTCTTTTCTGCGGCAATATAACCTCTCCCTCAACCTCCACCGGAACAGTTTCATCAGGTCTTAATGAGCCAACATGGATATATATTCTGAAGTCTGGGTTGTTCACAATGAGCACCACATGTAGGACCTTCTCAGTACATCGTCAAAGATGAACCTTGCCAGGCAAACGTAGTCCAGTTTATTTTTCCTTTTCTAGTTCCAGTTCCTCTAATAAGAGATGAAAAACAAGTCTGGATATCCTTTATGTGGTCTTCTGGATCTCAATTTCTGCTACAGTGCAAGTCACATCTTAAGTAACGTACTCATCCCCACAAAAACATATCTACAACATCAGTAATGACATAAAATATATCTGTACATTCCTAAGCCCCCATAATAATTTTATAGTGGAGGGGCGCCTGGGTGGCTCAATTGGTTATGCATCGGCCTTCGGCTTTAGTCATGATCCCAGGGGCCTGGGATATGAGCCTCACTTCAGGCTCCCTGCTCATCCCCTGGTCATCCCCTGCCCATCCAGGAATCATCTTCTCCCTCTGCCCCTCTCCCTCTCTCTCTCTCAAATAAATAAAATATTTTTTAAAAAAGATCTATTTATTTATTTTGACAGAGAGAGAGATCACAAGTAGGCAGAGAGGCAGGCAGAGAGAGAAGGGGAAGCAGGCTCCCTGCTGAGCAGAGAGCCTGATGCGGGGCTTGATTCCAGGACTCTGGGATCATGACCTGAGCTGAAGGCAGAGGCCTTAACCCACTGAGCCACCCAGGCACCCCTCAAATAAATAAAATCTTAAAAAAAAAAAATTTTTTTTTTACAGTGGCATAGCATGTATTCACCAAGCATAATTTACATGTCCAAGTAATATATTCAGCTTCTCAATCTAAAATATCTGCACTTAGAAAAAAGCTTTCTCAGGATGCCTGGGTGGCTCAGTGGGTTAAAGCCTCTGCCTCAGCTCAGGTCACAATCTCAAGGGCCTGGGATCAAGCCCCACATCGGGCTCTCTGCTCAGCAGGGAGCCTGCTTCCCCCTCTCTCTCTGCCTGCCTCTCTGCCTACTTGTGAACTCTCTCTCACTGTCAGATAAAGAAATAAAATCTCTTAAAAAAAAAAAAAACTTTCTTTATAGTTTTTCTCAAAATGAGCCAGTGGGTGTTAATTTAAATTTGTGCAACTAGAAACCCCATTAGGTAGGCTTCTCAACACAAAAGAAACAGTCTAAAGGATTATTCAGATCTCTCACCTTTATGGATACAATAACTACTTATCTAACATTTTTTAGCTTCAACTAAATACAGATTTAAAAAAAACTATAGGCATGTCTTTTAATAATGTTTTATCAAGTCACAGTTCTAGAAAGTTTCTTACAAACTCTTAGTTTGCAAGTACACATATGAATATTTGGGGCTGTAGTTACAATTCCATCTGACAATGTACTCTTCAAATACTCTGATTGCCCCTTAAAATCTCTGTCTCTAGATGTTGATGCAGCGATTTGTATTCAACTATCTGAATGCCAAAGCCACACCCCCACAGATTCAGTCTTGCCTGCAGAGCGCCTATCATTTTTGAGCTTTTGTCCTAAATCAGAGGGCGTACTCATTTGGGGATAAAGCAATAGAGGCTCTCATTAAGCATGATTTCCATTGTACCAAATTATTAAAGTGGCTTCCAAAGTTTACATCGCTACAAATAGTAAACAAAACAAAACCTCCCTATATCAACCAACTTCTGTTAGGTAAGCCTTCAATAGCGAAACAACCCCAGAGGTTTCAGTGGCGTCACTAAAGGTTTACTTCTACCTGTTATCTAATGGCAACCATGGCAACCGTGGGGCGCAGAGGCACTCCCTATCTGATTCTGGAATCTGGAACTCTGGTCTGGTGTGATGGGCTTTTGTTTAATCCCTTATACTGCTTATTAGCTGTGTGATTTTATAGAAGTTCGTCAAAAGAAAGCTGGAGTGGCAACCCTTATATCAGATAAATTAGATTTTAAGCCAAAGACTATAAGAGATGAGGAAGGACACTATATCATACTTAAAGGGACTGCCCAACAAGAAGATGTAACAATTGTAAATATGCCCCTAACATGGGAGCAGCCAATTATATAAACCAATTAATAACGAAGTCAAAGAAACACATCAACAACAATTCAATACAATAGTAGTAGGGGACTACTCACCCCTCACCGAAATGGACAGATCATCTAAGCAAAAGATCAACAAGGAAATAAAGCTTCTAAATGACACACTGGACCAGATGGACATCACAGATATATTCAGAACATTCCATCCCAAAAAGGCAGGAAAGAATATCCAGTGGAAAAAAGACAGTGT
>CM053619.1:21262160-21288838 GCA_028646535.1 Procyon lotor | reverse complement strand
GAAGGAAGGAAGGAAGGAAGGAAGGAAGGAAGGAAGGAAGGAAGGAAAATAGGGAGGAAGGGAGAAAGAAAAAGAAACACTGAACCAGTGGCATACCAAAAGCAGGATGGTGAGAGTGGTCTGCCTCAAGCACAAGCTATAAGGGGAAGCAACAATTCTCACAAGTAACTTAAAAATAAAAATAAAACTTACTAAAAGTCAATCCGGTTTTCATTGTCACTATGCACTAGCAATTCTAGATGATGTCAATGATAAAACACTCCTCCCCCACAAGAAAATCTTTTGTCTAATTTATAAACAAAATTTTAAGTTACTGTTGTGCTTTAAAAAAATATCTGCAAGCTTCAAGTTAACACATTTTTATTATTTATCTTTTAATAAACGTTTTCCCTTACATTAAAGTTAAGTTGGGGAATTCCCCACTGTAAAGATGGTCTCCAGTACACATGGATTCAATTATATACAATTGTTTTTGTTTTTTTTTAAGATTTTATTTATTTGAGAGAGAGAGAGATCACAAGTAGGCAAAGAGGCAGGCAGGGAGGGGGGGAAGCAGGCTCCTTGCTGATCAGAGAGCAGGATGCAGGGCTTGATCCCAGGACCCTGAGATCATGACCTGAGCCGAAGGCAAAGGCTTTAACCCATTGAGCCACCCAGGCGCCCCTATACAATTGTTTTGAGAGTAAATTTCTAATGGTTCAGAATCATTGTTCAAGTTCATTTTGGTCACAGTTCATGTCTCCAACCTTGTGGTACCACATATCCTTGCTTTCAAATAACAGATTAAAGTATATAAGGCAACCACAGTAATCATAAAGGCAAAGAAACAGAACTCGAATTACCTCAAGTGTCATTTCATGCAACCACGTGGAGATTTTATTTGTGATTAAAATATAAAACAGTGAAACAGTGTAAACTGCAAGGTGTAATAAATGTGGTTGATAAATACAAATTTTAGTTCATAATGTTTTACTTAATTTGAATAGTTTTATACGTATCTTCCTTTCTAATTATTAAATTTTTTTAAGCTGAAGAATGAATCCAGAAAATTGCTGATGTTAGTGATGTGAGTACTAATTTCTTAAAATTGTCCCTTTTGGAGATATTTCAGTTTTATACAGAAAAATCACTTAATTGCTATTGGATGATTATTTACCTAAAATATTATTATACCAGACTGTAACCAAAGGATATGAAGTCTATTAAGCAGATATAAAAACTCATAGATAAATAGTTGTGCTTTTGTCCCACAGGAACTTGGGCGAGCCTGATGTCATTTGTAATATTATGAATCCAACCACTGATTTAGTTCATAATTATTTTGAATTCCATAAAGAAACTTGAAGGGCAGTATCCAGACTAACATGAGACAATATTTTTTTTAAAGATTTTATTTATTTATTTGACAGAGAGAGAGATCACAAGCAGCCAGAGAGGCAGGCAGAGAGGGGAGGGAAGCAAGCTCCCCGCTGAGCAGAGACCCCGATGCGGGGCTCGATCCCAGGACCCTGAGATCATGACCTGAGCCAAAGGCAGAGGCTTTAACCCACGAGCCACCCAGGTGCCCCTAACATGAGACAATATTAATCTAGTGAAGTTCAACAAGGAAAATGTGAAAAAGCCATGTATGGATCTATTTTGTAACATACAATACCTTCGACATTACATAAAGTTAAAGAAAAAATCTGAAGAAATGTAAGTTAGTACATCCAAAGCACTTTGCTAGGAACAACACAAAATTATCAAATGATCACTTTTTCCTTTTTGTAAAGTAATCAAATTTTTTTACTGTCATATATGAGGATCAATGAGAGAAAATTTTTGCTCTTTGCTTTTTTTTCTGACTCTTAATATTATTTTATTTCATAATTATTCCTGAAAATAAAGTAGTCATACAGAGGAGGAGGTGTCAGAAAAATGATCCAGTCCAGGTGTATGTCTCTGCACAGGATATTGATTCAATGGAAAGTGGTGATAATTATATTTGGAGGATGGGAAGAGGGTGAGTGTATGCATGTGTGCTAGAGAGAGGGCCTAGTAAATTTTTCTTTTTTTTAAGATTTTATATATTTATTTGACAGAGAGAAAGAGATCACAAGTAGGCAGAGAGGCAGGCGTGGGGGAGCAGGCTCCAAGCTGAGCAGAGAGCCCCATGTGGGGCTCGATCCCAGGTCCCTGAGATCATGACCTGAGCCGAAGGCAGAGGCTTAACCCACTGAGCCACCCAGGCGCCCCGAGGGTCTAGTAAATTATCTAGAACTTCAACTGCCATAGCAGGAAGTCAATACTTTGGGATATGAATGCAATAGCAGAGGACATCACTGTAGGAGAGGGGGATTACTCCCTCAGAGCAGGGAAACCTGGATGCATAAGGACAAGGAGCAGAGAAATGCCATCTTCCATTTAGAGCCAAGTGGTAAAACTTGACTTTTTAAACTATGTGTATGTATTACTTTGAAAAGAAATAATTACAAAACCAGGAGAACTTAAGAAGGGAGAAGCCAATGTAAAAAGACTGGGCAGTCGGTTTTAGGTACACTTAATTATATAATCTGGAAATTGTAATTACAGAACAGACTGAATAATATAAACCTTGATGAAAGGAAAAGCGACAGAAGTAACAAAATTGGGAGATTGATAAAGAGAGGCAGTGTAACTGCACTAACCACAGCACCTTTTATAGCAAAGAATCAATCAATACTGTCTCAAATTGAAATGTGAGGTCTGAAAAATCAATGACTCTAACCTCTTTATGGTTTTATGGTTTTCATAATCACTTTTCCCTAACCTTGGGGGGATCTTTTAGTAATTAATATTTCCTGTGGTGGAAAAAATATTGAAAGTACAGCATTTCCTTCAGATCTATTTCAATTTATTTCTCTTCTGTCGAATTTGATTAACATTGAGCTTACATTTTGATAAAATGTAGAGTGGGGATCAACTTTTACAAAATCATTTTGGTCTAACTTTATCTAAAACTTTCACTTCTTCACTCTTCTTTTTGTATATGAGCATAGAGAGATATTTGAAATAATGTTATCAGAGTTTCTGTTTTCGTTCATTCTAAAATGCAGATTTCTTTTTCTCACAGGTAAACAACTTTGAAACCTAGTGAGCTCAGGCAAAGGCTGTTGGCCAGGTCCCAGTGGTGAAGTACTTGTTTTTGCTGACACCTTCTGGTAAGAAAATTCATAGCTGGGTATCAGTTCTTTGAATGAAAAGTCCAGGGATGATAGCTGAGCACTCTTTTAAGAAATGCAATACTCTGGGGCTCCTGGGTGGCTCCTGGTTAAGCGTCTGCCTTTGGCTCAGGTCATGATCCCAGGGTCCTGGGATTGAGCCTCTCAATGGGGCTCCCTGCTCAGCGGAAAGTCTGCTTCTCCCTCTCTGCCTGCAGCTCCCCTTGCTTGCTCTCTCTCTCTCTCTCTGTCAAATAAATAAATAAAATCTTAAAAAAAAAAAAAGAAAGAAACACAATACTCCATCACCTGTACTCTTGATGCACAAAGGGTTATATTATATTTACACACACACACACACACACACACACACACACACGGTGACTTATAGTCAACAAGTGATTCAAAAGAGTTAGTGTATTCAAAAGACTAAATGTGAAATGGTTTAGGAACATGTTGTCCAATTTGCTTTACTTCTATTTGACTTTTTATGTTTGCATAAGAATGATATATTATAAAATACATGTTTAAGTAAGCCTAAAAGAGTTCTTTCAATAAAAATTCTAAGTGATAAAAAGAAGTATTGTGTCATGGTTTAATTGGTAGCATTGTCTTAGTGATATAAAAAAATGATTTGTTTTAGAGCGTCCACCTCTTGATTTTGGCCATGGAGCTCTGAGCTCGCTGGGGAGTGTGCTTGAGATTCTCTCCCTCTCCTTGCCCCTCCCTCAACTAGAGTCCTCTCTCTCTCTCTCTAAAATAAAGAAATAAATCTTTTAAAAAATATATATATATGATAATAAATATTATTGGCCTTCATGTAATATTATAGAGTTTTAAGTATATATCAATATATTTTATGCATAATATACATTATAATAATATAATATATTATTATACATTATAAAATGTATTATGTAATACATTATATATAATGTCATAAAAATTTTATTTACTTATTTGGAAGAGAGAGCACATTTGGGGGGAGGGGCAGAGGGAGAGGGAGACAAGCAGGCTCCAGGCTGAGTGGGAAGCCGGATACAGGGCTCGATCCCAGGACCCTGAGATCATGACCTGAGCCGAAGTCACATGCTCAACACGGAGTCACCCAGGCGCCCCTCACGTGAACCATCCTGATACTATTCTCCCAGTCTTATCCATATTCACCCACGTTTGCTTAGCTTGGTGTACAAAGTTCTCCATATTCTTCAGCTTTTCAGTATTTTGGCCATAGACTAGGTCTAGGGTGATTTTTCCCTGGTAGACGTAAATACTTTAAAACCAAAGAACCCTTTGACACTCTTTTGGGCCTGTGTCCTTTTAACAACCTCTGTACATTCTCTATATATTCTCTCTCCCTTTCTCTCTGTCTCTCTCTCTCATTTTCTCTCTCCCTTATCTTTTACTTTTCTCTACTTTTTTATTCCCTCTTTCACGATCTCTGAGAGATGTTCCTGGGTTAGAAGAAAGTCATTTCCAGGGCACCTAGGTGACTCTTGATTTCAGCTCAGGTCACAATCTCAGGGTCAAGAGATCGAGTCCCACGTCAGGCTCCAAGCTCAGCCCCTTCTCCTGCTCGTGCTTGCTCTCTCTCTCTCTCTCATTCTTTCTCTAAATTAAAAGAAAGAAAGAAAGAAAGAAAGAAAGAAAGAAAGAAAGAAAGAAAGAAAGAAAGAAAGAAAAAGTCATTTCCTAAAGGTAAGTGGTGGCAGCTCAGGACCAGTCGACCAGTCACCCACGGCCCTGCGTGCCCACCAGGCTCCCAGACTTCACCCTGTAGGTCCCACTGGGATCTGAGGAACAGCAGAGGACATGCTTCTGACCCCCAGATAGTACCTTCTCCTCACTGCCTCTACCCTACAAGGTCTTCACCATTAAAAATCAACCCTGCGCTTAAAGTTCCCAAGACTCCAATAACTATTATCCAGGAAAGCTGAACCACCACACATTTTTCCTATGTTAACCAAGCTTCTTTCGATTTGCAGCAATAGGGACTATTACTGCAGTAGAAGATGCAGACTATCATGGGCAGAAAAGGGAAATTTACTTTAAGGACACAGGTGTATCACACAGAACCCAACAGCAGACCTCCTGGGGGCAGGGGGTGCAGAGTACATTGGTGTATTTTAAATGGTCTTTCTCCAGGGCATTTAACTGAACATCCGCTGGCTACTGGGCACCACAGCAGGCCCTGGGATTGGTCAAGCACAGAAAAGACAAGGTCTGTTCCTGCGGGAATGTGTGGCCTGAATGGACCCATCAGACATGACCCACAAACTAGAGCAAACATGGGAGGTGCTAGGAGGGAGTAGGAGTGGCTATGTGGGGACGGAGAAGGATGGTCAGGGACCAGGCCCAGAGGGGACAAAGCCGTGGTGTCCTTGGCTAAATTATGGAGCAAGTGAACACGTGTGATAAGAAATGGGATGAGAAAGTAGGTTAGGATGAGATCATAAAGGGCTTGGGTGCCAGGAAGATGAATTTAGCTTTTATCTCGCCAAACAAATCAGAAGCCACTGAAAGACTAAAGACAGTAGAGGGGTGTGATCCAACGCGGGCCTCTCAAGGGCCCACCTGTCTTGGACCTAAATAAGGAATGTGGATGCGGGAGACCGTGGAGGCAGGGAGGCTTTTGGAGCAGCTCAGGAAGGAAGGGACTGACCAACCAACAGAGAAACAAGCTGGATGGGGACAGAGGGCAACAGCACTCCCCTACACACAGACACAGACACGCCGATGTCTCCTTCTGAGTGTGTGTCAGCCCCACGGGGCCCAAGAGGAGGGGCCCTGGGGCCCAAGAGGAGGGGCCCTGGGCCAGGACTTTCCTTTCAGGGGACAGAGGGTGAGAGAGGGTCAGGAAGCTGCAATGGGCTGCCCCAGGGGAACAGGGACCAGGGAGGGGGATGAACACTTAATGGTGGTGAGTACAGATCTACCTGATCAGAAACTCACACACATACACATACACATGCACAACCCCCCCCACAAGCCTATTCACCCCAAGACACAGTGCAGTGACTAGAGCAAAGGCTCAGTCAGACAGATGCTGATTCAAATCCTGACTCTGCCTCTCCCTAGCTGTGAGATTCTATGCAAGTCCCTCTACTTCTCTGAGCCCCCGTTTTCTCCTCTGTAAAAGGTGTTGGAATAGTAAGAGCTATGAAGACTACCCCTTAACAATGGCCACATGCCCTTGCCCTCCCGGATTTATACCCTTGCAGGGAGGCCTTGTACCGCCCATCATCAAGAGACTATTTCTCAACTCCTCGAATCTGAGTTTGTGACTTGCGTGGGCCAAAGGGACTGTAGCAAGGGTGATGCTCGAATAAACTTGAGTATCTCTCATTACGGGGGCTTGCTCTCTTGTGCTCCTGGAACCCAACCCCCACAGGAACAAGCCAGGGCCAGCCTGCCCGACGATGAGAGACACATGGCCCCATAGCCCCCATCACTCCAGCCAACAGCCAGCAAATGTCCAGGAAGGAGAACCACCTAGCTGACCCACAGCTGACTGCGGGCCCCAGTGTTAGCCCAGGCAAGACCAGCAGAACAGCCCGGCCACCGTGGCCAACCTGCCAAAACGTGGCCAACCTGCCAAAACATGAGCAAAGAGCTGTTTCCAGGCACCACATTTTGGGTGGTTTGTTATGCAGCAAAGTCTAATTGTTAGGCTTAAGCTTCTGCCCGAGATGAAGTAACAGGGATCAGATTTCTCTTCCTACCTGAAACAACCAAAATCACCAAGCTAAGGCTCTGCGTGTTAGGTGGGTAAGGAAGGACTGTGATCCCCAAAAGACAGGAACATAAAGGACGTGAGCACCGAGATCGCTCCAGCTTACTGCCTAGAAAAGGTTTCCAGGTAGCCGTACAGACGGGGGTTGCGGGGGGATGGAAATGCAGTCTGGGGAACTCCTGAGTTGAGACATAACGGAGAGATCGGGGAGATCAAGGTGGGTAAAGCTCTCGGGACAGATCGTGGAGGAGAGAAACCCCTGAAGAGGTGCAGAGGGTCCCTCTCAGGGAGCAGAGCAGTGCAGGCGTGTGAGGAAGTTACCCAAGGCCAGGGAAATGACCCTGTGGAAGGAGAAAGAACGATGCCCTGCACCCTCACAGAGCCAGAAATGGAGGCTGCCACCAACAGCCAGACTGTAAAGACTCATAGTCACGGGACAGTGAGTAGAACATTCACTGGGAAGGTCATGGCTCTGTAGCAGAGAATACTTAGTCCTAGACGGACCAGTCCTCCAGACCTGCCCCCTAAAAGCAAGTTCTAGATCAATCAGACTGTTTGTAACTAACTTCGCTGCATCATAGAAAAACTAAAGCTAAAACTCATGGCATGCTTACTATATTCCAGCAACTTTACAAACGATACCATTTTACATATTTAACTCCATTTATATGACTTTATTTACAATGACTCCTTGAAACAGCTGCAATTCTCACCCCCATTGTACAGACAATGGAGCTTAAGATAAGATATATGAAGTGCCTGACACATAGCATGTTCAATTATTTCCCTCGGGGCGCCTGGGTGGCTCAGTGGGTTAAAGCCTCTGCCTTTGGCTCGGGTCATGATCTCAGGTCCTGGGATCAAGCCCTGCATCATCGGGCTCTCTGCTTGGCGGGGAGCCTGCTTCCCCCTCACTCTCTGCCTGCCTCTCTACCTACTTGTGATCTCTCTCTCTCTCTGTCAAATAAATAAATAAAATCTTTAAAAAAAAAAAAAAGGTATTTCCCTCAACTCCCCACCCTTGCTCCCCAACAACCAAATGACATTTTCCAAATTGCACATCCACTTCAAAGAGATTATGGCCAAAAAAAAAAAAAAAGCCCCAAATTACAGCCTTCAGGAGGAAAGTGGTTTCTAGCTGGGGTTCTGGGAAAAGTCTTGAATGAAGAGTCAGGAGTGCTGGTTCCGGTCCCACCACTGCCACTAGCTTGAAGGGTGACTTTGAGCCAGCCCTTCACCTCTCTGAGCCTGATTCCCCTATCTGCCATGGGGAGAAGGGGATGATGTGGATCAGAGTTCCTCAAAGCATCCCTCTCATCCCAGAGGCCAGGATGCCTCAATCACCCCCCATTGCGGAGCTCTCTTTAGAGGCTTCTCCCCGTGAGAGAACTAGCTCCCCGCTCCTGCGGCAGTGCGGCATTACCCACTTTAGCCAGAAGATGGGGCTGCTTCCCCGTGCTCGTTCAACTACATGTCTGTGCACAAAACCTTGTGCCGGGCACAGAGTGACTTTTCTTGACAACGCTTCTTTTAAAAACTGAACATTCTGATTATGCTCAGAGATGATAAAAGTATGAAGTATGTGCTTGGTAAATGTTGATTTGATTTCCACTTTGTAGCTTTCGCCGCATGGGGCACTTGGGTGATGATCAGTAAGTTTGTATTGATTGATTGATTGATTGATTGATTGTCACTGGCTGGAGAGACCCAAAGCTTAAGGCCAGGGTGGCAGGACCAAAGAGCATTCAGTCCAAACACTACAATTTCTAGATGCAAAATGAGGCCCAGAGAGAGATGGGAAGAAAAACAATGTGCCAAGAAACACAGAGCAGCTTCGCCTCATGCTGAATTAATCCATAAAGTGTTTTGCCTACATCATCACTTACTCCGCGAGGTAATAGTTTTTATCCCTGCTTTACGGATGAGAGAACTGAAGTTACCATAATAGGCGTGGCCAAATCACAAGATGACTTCAAAGCGCACTGTGCCCCACCGCCAAGATTAATAGCTGATATTTCTATTATTCTTGATAACTTTTCAAGAATTTTCATATACATTCTTTCATTATTTCTTTTATTTAAACCCTCATAAGAGGGGAGCCTGAATGACTCAGTCGCCTGAGCATCCAACTCTTGATTTCGGTTTAGGTCGTGATCTCAGGGTTGTGATATCAAGCCCCACATTGGGCTCCACACTCAGGGGAGTGGGGGAGGGAGTCTGCTTGAGATTCTCTCTCTCTCTCCCAGTGCCCCTCTCCCTGCTTTCTCTCTCTCTCTCTCTCTCTCTTAAATAAATAAATAAATCTTTAAAAATTTGTTTTAAATAAACCCTCATAGGAACTCTGAGGAATAAGTTTTACTACCTCTATTTTGCAGATAAAGAAACTGAGGCTGAGTAAGATCATACACACAAATACACCCGACTGGCGATGGGCAGATGGAAAGATAGGGACCACAGCCTGTGAGTCTGCCCCTCTTCCCCTACATCGGTTTCACTCAAGTGTGCTTGGGGTTACAATAATTCACTAGAATAATTTTTTACTTTATGTTTTCATTTGATATTTTTTTCCCAGCTTTATTGAGATAGAATTGACATACAACGCTGTATAAGTGGCTTTGTGACATGTAACGTGTGGTGGTTTGAACCGTGTTTTCAGTGGGAAACGTTGACCACAAAAGGTTGGTTCACACACCCTCCACCTCCCACAATTACCATTTGTAGTGGTGCTGGTGCTGCTGAGGACATTCTAGCTCTACTGTCATTAAATACGTGTATCAAATCACCACATGTTACATGTCTCAACTTTCCAGTACACAGCACCGTCAACTAACGTCGCCGTGCCCCACATTAGATGCTGGCACTTCCTCACCCTAAATCCAGCAGTTTGTACCTTCCGACCAACATCTCCTGTTTCCCCTGCTCCTCAGCCCCCGGCCACCGCCCTCTACTCCCCGCTCTGAGTTTGATGCTTTAAATTCCACACATACGTGATCCCATATAGTATTTGTCTTTCTCTGCTCCACTTATTTCACTTAGACGAATACCCTCAAGGCCCATGAATGCCGTGGCGATGATAACTTCCTTTTTTAAGTGAATGCTGGGTGTTCACTTTAAAACTAAGAGCTCCCTTCCCATTTTAACGTCCCCGTTTCTGTCCCCAGTAGCTTTGGCTTCTTTCATTATACAGAGCCAGTGAGAGGAAAATGCACTCGTACCACGGAAGAGCCAAATGACCCCAGGAAGCACGGTTAGAAGGGAGGATCTAGGGGGGGTTCACACCCAGCTGAGTAGGGGCAGAGGTGAGCCGTCCTCCCGGCCCCACCGGGAGGGGGGGACAGCAGGCTAGGTATTAGAGCCCGTGCTGTGGCTGGCAGGTGCGCGTTCCTGGCGGCAAGTGTGACTTAGGCGCGGAAAGAGGAAAAGATTGCATTAGTGTCATTTGTTTGAATTTTACAGGTTTTGTAATTTTGTTGGTATTTAATTTGCCAATTTGCTTTCGGCTTCATAGTCACATAAGAGCCATAAGCATACATTTATACTCAGTTTTATGCTTATACATACTTAAGTAATATTACAACAAAATTAGTCAACACTGGAGTGCTGGGAATTTTTTCCCCATGAAAGGATAGTGCTCACAATCAGGTTAGAGAAACGCTGGCCATATGCTCTTCCCTTGAGAAAGGGGCCAAAGCCACAGACATTTTTTTTCTCTGGATGGGAAGGAGACCTCTCCCCAGAGAACAGGGCAGAGTTCACTCCCAGGTCAGATGCAGGATGGGAGAAAGGGAGTCCCTTCTCGCATTCATTTTTCCCTGCTAGCAGGGGCCGCAGGCTGTTGGCTTTAAGGCTAAAAAGGGGCTTCCGGTAGAAGATAGGTGACTCTCACCTGTTTAATAAAGAACGCAAGAGGATGGCGGATTTCAAAATTGAGGGTGAAGTGGGTCCACCTTCCCCTCACCTGACTCTCTGAAAAAAGATCCAGGATCCACCTCCAGACAACTGAGAATAGGGACAATTGGACCCAAGGTTTCCAATGTTACTAAACTCTTCAAAAATCACAAAAGTAACTTATGTTTATTGCATCTAATGAGACAATCGTGTACTTAAAAAAGTCCTTATTCTCCTCCCAGCTCCCCTCCATACTAGCATCCTGGACGTAGCTCTCCCCTCAGCTCTGTGCTCACGTAGCCGTGTCCAGGCGCGCGCACACACACACACACACACGTCCTCTGTAGAGGGTGCTTCGATCATGTTTGTCCGACAACAGAAGATCATGCCATGTGCATGTCTCTGCTACTCGCCCATCTCGCCCAACATCAAGTAAGTGGACAGACACTCATTCTCTCGGAATTGCTGCCTAACATTCCAGAGTATGGATGTAACACAATTTACTCACCCCTAAGGATGGGTAGTTGGTTGTTTCCAAGTTTTCCTTCTCAACTGTTAGCAAGCAATGTTGCAATAACCGTCCTTGGATCTACGGCTTTCTCCCCTACACCCACTTTCTGAGAGATTCCTAGAAGGAGCTAGGTCAACTTATGTGGATCATTCTTTCTCAGTTCAAGAGCTGTTTCCTATGTTATTCTTCATTTGTTCTTTTTGCGAATATGCACTGAGTATTTGCTGTGTGCAAGGCACTGTGTTGGATGTGCAGAAGTAAACAAGACAAGGCTTTGCCCTCAAGCCACATAAATATTAAGGGGTATTTATGTAACTAATTTATATTAGTTATATAGATAACTATTAGTTGCATACCAGTTACATATTGTATAACTGTATTTACATAACTCTACTCAACAAACTGATAGTATCCTAAAAACGAGGTAGGTAGAGATAAAGGAGGAGGGCAAGCAGAGAGTGACCCTGGGGAGGCTACGTCCAGCTGGGGCAAGGGCTGAGGCGCTGACCCCACTCCTCTCCGCATCCCTGGTTGCCCAGAAGAGATAATCTCTGGAATTGGAGGACATTTTTCCCACTCATACTAGCCACCATTTATTATGGTTGCCTTCTATGTGTCTGATGTTTCACATATATTACCTTATTCATACTAATTTTTATAAATCCACTGCATTAGTTATCTATTGCTGTGTAACAAATCCCCCCAGGACTTAGTGGCCCCAAACAATAAGTATTTATTGTATTATAGGTTTTATTTGGCCTTTTGTGTCTGGCTTCTTTCACTTAGCATACCATTTTTGGGGTTCATCCATATTACAAGCATGAATCAGTATTTCATTCCTTTTCATGGCCAAAAAATATTCCATTGTATGGATACCACACTTTTTTTTTTTTAAGATTTTTTTTTTTTTTTTTAATTTGACAGAGAGAAACACAGCGAGAGAGGGAACACAAGCAGAGGGAATGGTAGCGGGAGAAGCAGACCTCCTGCCGAGCAGGGAGCCTGATGCGGGGCTCGATCCCAGGACCCTGGAATCATGACCTGAGCCGAAGGCAGACGCTTAACAACTGACCCACCCAGGCGCCCCTCACACTTTTCTTTATACATAGGTTAGTAGACATTCTTTTATTTTTACAAATTTGTAAATTTCAGTATAGTTGATATATAATGTTACATTAGTTTCAGGTGTACAAAATATTGATTCAGCTTCCCTATACATTAGTCTGTGCTCACCACAAGTGTAGCTACCATCTGTCACCACACAATGTTATTACAACATTGACTAGATTCCCTATACTGTACCTTTTACTCCTGCGACTTATTCATTCCAGAACTGGAAGGCGGTGTCTTCCATTCCCCTTCACCCATTTCTCCCACCACTCTACCCTTTCCCCATGGCAACCATCAATCTATTCTTTGTATTTATAGGTCTGACTCTGCTTTTGTTTGTTTATTCATTTGTTTTGTTTTTTGGATTTTATATATAAGTGAAATCATATGGTATTTGTCTTTCTCAGTCTGACTTACTTTACTTAGCAGAATAATGCCCTCTAGGTCTATCCATGTTGTCACGAATGGCAAGATCTCCTCCTTTTTGTGGCTGCATACTATTCCACTGTAAACACATACCACATCTTCCTTACCCATTCATCTGTCAGTGGACACCAGGATTGCTACCATATTTTAGCTATTATAAATAATGCTGCAATAAACATAGAGGTGCATGTATATTTTCAAATTAGTGTTTTCCTTTTCTTTGGGTAAATACCCAGTATTGGAATTACTGGGTCAGATTATAATTCCAGTTTTAGTTTTTTGAGGAAACTCTATACCGTTTTCCACAGTGGCTGCACCACACTGTGTTCCCACCAACAGTGTATGAGGGATCCTCACCAACATTTGTAATTTTTTTTCTCAACATCCTCACCAACATTTGTTATTCCTTAATGGACATTCTTTTAATTAATATTTATATAGCACATACTTTTCTATCCTACATTCTCCTTATTAAAAATTATAGATAAGACTAGAGTTGCCTTATGCTCCAGCTGCCCAAAGCCAATTCCTTCCACTGAGGATTAAAGTTTATCCCAATTTTTCTCTGCACCTACAGTCAAATGTTTATTTACCTGTATTAGTTATCTATTGCTGTGTAACAGATTGCTCCAAAATGTAGTGGCTTAAAACAATAGGAAACATTGACTATGTCACACGGTGTCTGAGAATTAGGAATTCTGGAATGGTTTCGCTAGTTGGTTCTGACTCAGGCTGTCTCCTGAGGTTGCCATCAAGATATTGGCAAGGACTGCAGTCCCCTGAAGGCGTGACTGGAGCTTCTCAAATGTCTCGCTCACATAGATGAAGAGTCAGTGCTAGCTGTTGGCAGGAGGCCTCAGATCCCCCCCATCCAGGGCTGCCACATTTAGCAAATAAAAATGTGAATGCAAATAGTAGATACATCAGTTCTGGAGATCTAATGCATAGCACAGTGATGACCGTCAACAATACTGCATTACGAACTTCAAAGTTACTGAGAGACTAGATCTTAATTGTTCTCATTACAAAAGAGAAATGATAATTATATGACATTACAGAGGTGTTAGCTAAGCTATGGTGGCAATCATGTTGTAATATATAAATGTATCACATCAACACATTGTACACTTTAAACTTGCACTGTGTTATATATAAATTATACTTCAATTTAAAAAAAAAAGGAAAGTGAGACCCAAGTATATGCTGCTTACAAGAAAGTCACTTAAATATAAAAATGCAGATAAGTTAAAATTAAAAAGGCGGGGGAAAGATATATCATGCTACTTTTAATCAAAAGAAAGCTAGAGGTGCCTGGGTACCTCAGTTGGGTAAGCGTCTCCCTTTGGCTCAGGTCATGATCCTGGGGTCTTGGGATCAAGCCTGACATAGGGTTCCCTGCTGAGCAGGGAGCCTGCTTCTCCCTCTCCTTCTGCCTGCCTCTCCCCTTGCTTGTACTCTATCAAATGAATAAATAAAATCTTGAAAGAAAGAAAGAAAGAAAGAAAGAAAGGAAGGAAGGAAGGAAGGAAGGAAGGAAGGAAGGAAGGAAGGAAGGAAGAAAGAAAGAAAGAAAGAAAGAAAGAAAGAAAGAAAGAAAGAAAGAAAGAAAGAAAGAAGGAAAGAAAGAAAAAGAAAAGGAAGGAAGAAAGGAAGCTAAAGAGGCAAGAGGCAATAGATTTCAGGGCAAAGACTATTACCTCGGATAAAGAAAATCATTTCGTAATGATAAATAAATCAATTCATTGAAAGGATATAACAATCCTAAATGTTTATGCAGAGATTCAAAACACATTAAACAAAAAAAAAATGCTAGAAATTTTAGGAAAATTAGAAAAGTTCATAACTATAGATGGAATTCTCAACACTCCTCTATCAATAATTTAGAGAACAAGGAGACAGAGACCAGTGAAGATATAGAAGACTATATCGATCAAATTGGCCCAATGCTCAATAGCAGTAGAGTATGCATTATTTTTTATGTATATTGAAAATTTACCACGATAGACCACATTTTGGGCCATAAAAAAAATCTGAATAAATTTTAAAGGATTCAGATCACAAAAGTATGTTCTCTATCTACAATGGAATTAAATAAGAAGTCAGTAACATAAAGATAACTGAAAATCTCCAAATATTTGGAAAGTAAATAATTTACTTTCAATAATCCATAGGTCAAAGAAAAATAAAAAAGAAATTAGCAATTTGAACTGAATTAAAATCAAAATTTGTGGATGCTTCTAAAGCTTAGAGGAAAATTTATAGCACTAAATGCCTGTATTAGAAAAGGAGAAAGACTTCAAATGATGACCTCAGTTGCCACAAAAATAAGAACAGCATATTGATCCCAAAGTAAGCAGAAAAAAAAAAAAAGAAAAATTGTAGTGGAAATAAATAAAACAGAAAACATAAAAACTGAATAAATAGATGAAACCAAAATCTGGTTTCTTGAGAAGATCCGTAATATTGAAAACTTCCAGCAAAACAAATCACGGGGGGAAAAGTTGGAAGACAAAATTACCAGTAGTAGGGCTGAGAGATGACATTACGATGATTCCATGCAAATAAAATGATGATAAGGAAATATTAATTTTTTGCAGATGAATTCTATAACTTAGATGGAATGGGGAATAACTACAGATGCAAGAGCATGCTTACTCAAGAAGACAATAACCTGAATAGCCCTAAATCCCCTCAAGAAATTGAATTTGCAGTTAAAAAACCTAAGCACAAAAAAACAAGACACAGATGGACTCACTGATGAATTCTCTTGAACATTTAAGAAAGAAATAATAACCATTCTGCACAAACACTTGCAGAAAATTAAAGGGGAGGAAATAGTTCCTAGCTCATTTTAGGAGGCTAACCTGATTCTGATGACAAAACCAGACGTAGACATAACAAGGGAAAAAAAACTACAGACCAACATCCCTCCTGAAAATATGTGCGAAACTTCTTCACAAAATTTTAGCAAATAAAATTCAACAACATATAAAAAGGACCGTCATCATGACCAAGCAGCATTTATTCTAGCAATGCAAGTTTGGTTTAACACTCAAAAATCAATCAATGTAATTTCCTTTATTAATGGAATAAAAAAGAAAAACCATATGATCATCTCAACAGGTGTGGGAAAAGCATTTGGCAAAACGTACAATCCACCAAGAAGACATAGGAATTTTGAACTTTTGGGTTGCTTGGGTGGCTTTGTCGGTTAAGCGTCTGTCTTCAGCTGAGGTCATGATCCCAGGGTCCTGGGATCGAGCCCAGTTTTGGGCTCCCTGCATGCTTCTCCCTCTCTGTCTGCTCCTCCCTGCCCCACCCTATTTGGGTTCTCTCTCACTCTCTCTCACTCTCAAATAAATGAAATCTTTTAAAAAATTAAAACTTTTAGAAAAAAGTAGGAGGAAACTTGCCACCTTGGGTTATCAAAGTGTTCTTAGATACACCAAAAGCACAGTGCAAAAAAGAGATAAATTAGACTTCATGTTTACTCTGTAAGAGACAAGAGAATGAAAATATAAGCCACAAACTCAAAGACAGTATTTGCAAATCATGTATTTGAGAACGGGCTTAGATCCAGAACTGACAAGGAATTCTTAAGGGGTGTCTGTGTGGCTCAGCTGGATAAGCAACGGGCTCTGTTTCGGCTCAGGTCATGATCTCATGGGTCCTGAGAAGAAGCCCCAGGTCTGGCTCTCATTCAACAGGGAGTCTGCCTGAGATTCTCTCCCTCTGCTACAACCTCCACTCAGCCACTTGCACGCAGGTGCTCTCTCTAAAATAAGTAAATAAATCCTAAAAAAGAAAAAAGGAATTCTTAAAACTCCACGATGAGAAAACAACCCAGTAAAAAGATGAGCAAAGGTATAAAGGTAACAAATAATCACATAGGAAGATGCTCAACGTCATTAGTCATTCAGGAAATGCAAATTAAAACCAAAATGAGATACTGCTACATACCTTTTGAAAAGTTAAATTTAAAAAGAAAAATTGACAATAGCAAATGTTGACAAGATAGGGAGCATTGTGATGTGAAAAATTTCACATCACACACTGCTGGTGGGAAAGTAAAATGGTGTGGCCCCTTCTGGAAAAGTCTGGCAGTTTCTTTTAAGGTTAAACATATACTCAGCACAAAATCCAGCATTCCCACTCCTAGTTACTTACCCAAATAAAATAAAAACTGACTTTAACACAAAAACCTGAATATAAATGATTATGGCAGCTTTAGTCATAATTATCAAAACAGAACCTCGGAAGTCCCTGAATTGGGGAATGGATAAATATACTACGGTATATCCATACGATAGGCCTATTCAACAATAAAGAATAAACTGTGACATGCAGAAGAACAGCATGGATAAATCTCAAAATAATTATGTCGAAAGAAACCAAACCCAAAAAATGAGTACATACCGTAGGATTCCATTTTTATAAAATTCTGGAAAACGCGAACTCATCTATAGTAAGGAAAAGTAGATCAGTGATTGCTTGGGGCTGGAGGAAGGCAAGGAAGGGAGAAAGAGGGTTTCAGAGGGTCCTGAGAAGACTTTGGGTGGGTGAGAATGTTTTTATATGTTGATTGTGGGGATAGTTTTAATGGCATATACATATGTCGAAATTTATCAAACGGCATACTTTAAATATGTGCAATTTTTTGTATATCAGCTACACTTCAATAAAGCTACTTTTAAAATTGACTCGCCTCTTTGTACATATTTGGATTCCTCTATGAGAAGGTATAACTTTCTCAGTTTGCAAACCGTGATGGTCAGTTGTATGTATCCACTTACGTAGGCCATGGCAATCAATTATTCAATCCAACATTAATCCTGGTATTGCTAGAAAGGTGCTAGGTAGGTAAGATTAACATCAACAATTGGTTGATTTTATGGAGAGGAGATAATCCTGGATGATATGGCGGGCCGGTCCCATCAGTTGAAAGGCATTTAGAACAGAACTGAAATTTCCCTGAAGGAACAAATTCTGCCTGTGGACCACAGCTTTAGCTCCTGCCAGAGCCCCAGCCGGCCAGCCTACAGACCTCAAACTTGCCTACCCAGCCCTCAATCACATAAACTAAGTGCTTGCAATGAATCTCTTTATATATATTATATAAACGTTAATATATATTTTATATATATGATTGATTAGGATCATATATTATCTTATTGATCCTACGTTGTCAATAATTATATATATATATCATATGTATTATATATGATACTGGTTCTGGATAGGAGATATATGTACATATGTATATTTCTCATTGCTGGTTTAGTTCCTTTTTTATGTACGATAATGTGGCACTAAATGACCATAGTCCCTACTGCTGCCACATTACCTTCCCAGCCTGCATCTACGGCCTCAGGGAGAGTTCCCTCAGGGAGAGTTCCCTCAGGGAGAGTTCCCTCAGAGCCGCTGACTGACAAACACTAACTCAGGACAGGTTTACAGATGGTTCTGCACAGTACGCAGGCCCCACCCAGAAGCGGACAGCGGTAGCACTAGAGCCCCTTTCCAGAACGTCCCGGAAGAACGGTGGTGAAGCACTTTGAGCAGTGCACCTGCTTGTTCATTTGGTCTGGGAAGACATGGCCAGAGGCATAAGACCATACTGATTAATGAGCTATGGCCAATGGTTTTGCCGGACAGTCAGGGACTTAGAAGGAACATGATTGGAAAATTAGGGACAAGGAAGCTAGAGTGTAGGCCTCTCTGAATGGACAAAGAATGTAAAGCTATCTGTATCCCATGTGAATGCTCACCCAAGGGTGACCTCCGAAGAGGAGGATTTTTGAATAGTCGAGTGGATAGGATGACCTGTCCTGTGGCTACAAGTCAGCCTCTTGCCCCAGCCACCCTTGTCACTGCCCATTGGTTTATGAACATAGCATCCAGGTGATGAGACACGTGGGCTGAGTGACATGGACTTGCACCTCCCACAGCCAGCCTGGTGGCAACGCCGAGTGCCTAATCTGCCGGCAG
Organism: Procyon lotor; assembly: GCA_028646535.1. NCBI lineage: Eukaryota > Metazoa > Chordata > Mammalia > Carnivora > Procyonidae > Procyon > Procyon lotor. The sequence goes on along the minus strand of CM053619.1, from coordinate 21,270,003 downwards.
TAGAGACCAAAACTGAGAGCCGGCGCGACTCCCTGGTGATCAGCCAGCTACCTCATGGCAGGTTGAGTACGTTGGGCTGCTTCCATCATGGAAGGGATAGTGCTTTGCTCTTACTGGAACAGACACTTACTCTGGATATGGATTTGCTTTCCTTGCATATGCTTCTGCCAAAACTACCATCTGTGGGCTTCCAGAATGCTTTCTCACCGTCATGGTATTCCACACAGCATTGCTTCTTTTTTTTTCTTTTTTTTTAAAGATTTTATTTATTTATTTCACAGAGAGAGATCACAAGTAGGCAGAGAGGCAGGCAGAGAGAGGGGGAAGCAGGCTCCCTGCTGAGCAGAAAGCCCCATGCGGGGCTCAATCCCAGAACCCTGGGATCATGACCCGAGCTGAAGGCAGAGGACTTAACCCACTGAGCCACCCAGGTGCCCCCACAGCATTGTTTCTAATCAAAAAACTCACTTGGAAGCAAATGAAGTGCAGCAATGGGTCCATGTCCATGGAATTTACTGGTCTCACTATGTTACCCCATCATCCTGAAATAGCCGGTTCGATATAAAAGTTGAATAGCCTTTTGAAGATCTAGCTACAGCACCAGGTAGGTGACAGTACTTTGCAGGACTGTTGCAATGTCGCAATGTACTTCAGGAGACTGTATACGTTCTAATCAGCATTCCAGTTATAGTGTTCTTTTGGCCGAAGCTAGGATCCATGCTTCCAGGAATTAAGGAGTGGAAATGGAATGTCACCACTCACTGTTACCCCCAGTGATCCCCTAGCACAATTTTTGCTTCCCATCCTTGCAATGTTATGCTCTGCTGGTCCATAAGTCTTCATCCCAAAGGGAAGAATACTTGCCCCAGAAGACACAATGATTCCATTGAGTTCAGACTGCCAATTTGGGCTCCTCATGCCTCTGAATCAACGGACCAAGGAGGGAGTTACTATGCTAGCTGAGGTGATTGATTCTGACTAGCAAGAGGAAACTGGGATTGTACTATATAATGGAGGTAAGGAAAAGTAGGTTTGGAATATAAGCTAGCCCTTAAGGAATCTCTTGGTACTACCATGTCCTGTGACTAAAGCCAATGGAAAATTGTAACAACTCAATTTTAGGTGAAACTTCTAATGGCACAGACCCTTCAAGAATGAAGGTTTGGGGGCACGCTGCTAGGAAAAGAACCATAACCAGCATTAAGGTACTTGCTGAGGGCAAAGGAAATATGTAATAGGCAGGACAAGAAGGTATTTATAAATACCAGCTATGACTACCTGACCAATTGCAGAAATGGGGACTGTAATTATTATGAGTATTCCTTATTTTATTATAAATATATTTATTTTTGTATGTTTTTTCTTCCCTCTCTTATCCCCCTTGTATTCTGACATAAAACATTAATAATAGCTAACTTTAGGATGTCTGGGTGGTTCAGTCAGTTAACCATCTGCCTTTGGCTCAGGTTATGATCCCGGGGCCCTGGGCTCAAGTCCCATGTTGAGCTCCCTGCTCAGCAGGGAGTCTGCTTCTCCCTCTGACTGTTGCTCCCCCTGCCTGTGTGCTCTCTCTGTGTCAAATAAATAAGATCTTAAAAATAAAAAAAATAGCTAACTTTACATTAAATTATTGAAGTTACAGGATTATCAAGGAGAAGAGTGAACATCACCCAAAGACTTTGCATCCTCTTCTGGGTTAGCACATTTTCAGTTGTACACAAGATGATTGTGTCATGTTAGGTGGAAGTATGACTTTGTTATTGTTTTGATTTGGAAATTAAGTACAGTTTTAGGAGATCCAAATGGGTGCTGGGTTAATGAAATGTGGACTAAGATGATCAGTTTCATGTATTAATTTGTCTTGGCTCTAATACCTAGATATTCAACCAAATACTAATCTAGGTGTTACTGTGAAATTATTTTGTACAAGTCATTAATATCTACTATCCATTAACTTTATGTGAAGATTATCTCAGATAATTTGGGTGGGCCAACTTCCAACCAGTTGAAAGGCCTGAGGTTTCCCTGAAATTCTACCTGTGAACTGCAGTGTCAGCTCCTGCCTGAGCTTCCAGGCTGACCTTCCCTACAGCCTGCATGACTATTCTAGAATTGCCTACCTGTCCCCCACAACCAAGCCAATTCTTGGTAATAAATCAGATAGATAGATGGGTGGATGGATGGATGGACAGAAAGATAAAGAATGAACTAATAGAGATCCTTCCTACTGGTTACATTTCTCTGGTGGAACTGGTACACAAATCACTTAAATATATATATTGCATCCCCAATAGTCAGAGCTTGGTTTTGACCCAAAAGGGATCACCCAACATATTCATCAGGAGTGATCTCCAGAACTCCCAGGCAAATCCCAGGAGTTCAAAAGATTATCCGGATGGAGTGAATAGGCAGGTCAGGGTAACACACCTACAACAGTGTTCTGTCTCTCAGGGCATGCCTTCGGATATCTTAGTCCTTTCATATTTATTAAACTATATCCAACACGTTGGAACATTGCACAGCCACTTAAAAACATACTTTTTGTCATCTCTCTGAAAGAAAACATAAAACCTCACATCGTTAATTGCTCCTTTTAAAAAAAAATTTTATTTATTTATTTATTTGACAGAGAGAGAGAGAGATCACAAGTAGGCAGAGAGGCAGGCAGAGAGAGAAGGAGAAGCAGGCTCCCCGCTGAGCAGAAAGCCGGATGGGGGCTCAACCCAGGACCCGGAGATCATGACCTGAGCCCAAGGCCAAGGCTTAACCCACTGAGCCACCCAGGCGCCCCTCATTAATTGCTTCTAAGGAGGGAAACCCAGTCAGTGTTGGGAGACTGAAGTGGGATGTGGAATTTTTACTTTTTCTATCTTTGGAATACTGTTTTTGAGAAAGAGAGAGAGAGAGAGAGGAGGGAAGGGGCAGAGAGAGAGAATCCCAAGCAGACTCCCTGCTGAGCATGGAACCTGAAGCAGGACTCCATCTTGTGACCCTGAGATCATGACCTGAGCTCAAACCAAGAGTTGGACGCTTAAGTGACTGAGCCACTCAGACACCCCTGCCTTTGGAATACTGAATCATGTTAATGTATCATGTAGACTAGGGTTTGGCAAACTGTGGTCCACAGGCCAAATCTGGCCCACTGCCTGTTTAAAGTTTTATTGAAATGCTCATTGCCCCAGAAGGGGCACGCTCATTGGTGTATATATTGCCTATGGCAGCTTCCATGCTACAATGGCAGAGTTCAGCAGTTGTGACAACTATGTACATGATGTTACATTGCCCACAAAGCCTAAAATACTTACTAACTGATCCTTTACAGAAAAAAATTGCCCATTTCAATCTAGATTTTAAAAAATAGAAAAGTATATTTTAGGGGCACCTGGGTGGCTCAGTGGGTTAAAACCTTGCCTTCAGCTCAGGTCATGGTCTCGGGGTCCTGGGATTGAGCCCCACATCGGGCTCTCTGCTCAGCTGGGAGCCTGCTTCCCCCTCTCTCTGCCTGCCTCTCTGCCTACTCGTGATCTCGATCTCTCTCTCTGTCAAATAAAATCTTAAAAAAAAAAAAAGTAAATTGACGTTAAAAGAAAACAAAAGATGCCCCAAGAGAATTAAAAACATATACATGAATGTTCATAGCAGCACTATGCACAATAGCCAACAAGTGGAAACAGGCCAAATTTCCCTCAACTGATGCATAAACAAAAGGTGATATATTCACATGACGGAGCGTGGCCAGAAAAAAGAATGCAGTACTGATAAATGCTACAATACAGATGAGCCTTGAAAACATTATGCTAAGTGAAAGACACCTGACACAAAGGCCACATTTGTATGATTTCATTTATATGACTGTCCAGAATAGGCAAATTCAAAAAGACGGGAAGTAGATAAGCAGTTTCCAGGGCCTGGGGGCAAGTGACTACAAATAGGTACTCTTTGGGGAGTGATAAAAACATCCTGGAATTAGATGGTGGTGATGGTTGTAGAACTCTGAATATGCTAAAAACCACTGAATTGAGGGTGGGGGGGTGCCCAGTCGGCTTCAGATTCTTTCCCGCTTCCCTCTCCCCACTGCCACATGCTCATTCTCCCTCTCTAAAATAAATAAAATCTTAAAAACAAAACACTGAATTGTACACCGTCACCAAGCACAGGGTAATCCAGAGTTCAGTAGGGAGCTCAGCATCTAGTGCTAAATTGGTCCCCTCCACCACCTCAAAGAAGAATCAGAACTGGCCTGGGAGTCAGGAGACCAAGTTCTACAGCCCAGTTGTCCCCAACATCCATGAGACCTTAGGGAAGTTTCTTTCCCTGTCTGGTCCTTCGTTTCCTTCTCTATAATATGGGTGCATTTGGACAGAGAGGGGAGAGGCTGGTGCGACAAGACTGAGGGGTAACTGAAGGGCCTGACTCCCCAGAATCCTTTATTCCTCCCCCAAGCTTTATCGTCACAGACCCCAAAAATCAGCATCCTCATCACTGCTTTCCAATTTCAAAGCACTTTCACATACATGTCATTTGATCCTCATAACCACACGTTAGGGTGGGTAGGTATTATCCCCATTTTCAGATGAAGAAATTGAGTCTCAGAGAGGACTTGCCCAAGTTCATACAATGGGTAAGTATTGGAGCTGGGACTCAACCCCAGGTCTTCTGATTCTAGATCCTGGGTTCTACCCACACTACCACTGTCTTCACATGTTTAGCTTCTCTCTGGAAACTCAAGAGAGCAATGTCTAGCAGCCTAACCACAAAATCTATACCCCTTTGTTTGGACAAAACAAGAGAGGAGGCACTGGGACCTGGGGTCCTTTTTGATCTCTTATGAACCTGTCTATACCAGTACAGTAGCCACCTAAGCAGAGGAGAATGCCTCTACACTGGTGTGGACACCAAGCCCATGACATCACAAAGATATACATACAGGTACACTTGCCCTCTTTCAACAGGTGATAAGCGTACTCGTTACCAGGGTGGTAAGAAAGCTGTATCTTTCAGGGGAAGATGAAGAGGTCAGAATTCTGGGATTCTGTCTCCAAGTCCACAACTTTTATTTAGCCCCCTGGTGAGACCTCAAGGAATGGGCAGCTCCTTGATCCTTGGTGTATGGGAGGAGTTAGAAGGGAGGGACAGGGAAATATTCTCCCTGCCCTTGCTAAAGCAGAGTCCAGGAAAGGTATCAGCAGAAGCAGGGATTTGCTCCAGAGCTCAGAGAGCTGGGTCTAAAGCTCAAGGAGTATCAATCAGTGAGACCACTGGTGTCAATGCAGTACAGCCATTAGGAGTTACGGTGCCTGGGCTCTAGAAATGCTACTGGCCACATGGGCTTTGGCAAGTCACATGCCCTCTATGATTCAGTTTGCTTCTCCAAAAATGTGGCTAATTACTGCTGAGTCTAGCTCAGAGGGGTGCTTGGAGGTTTCCAGGACAGAAACGAACTGAAATGTTTTAAAATGTGCTTTATGAACACATGCTTTCATTCTTCATAGCCGGCAAGAGTGACCCACTCACTCCTTTCCAGGCAGCAGGAAATTATGCACAGGTTGGGCAGCAAGAGGGCATAAGCCTCTTCAGGAAGGCTGGGCTGCCCTGGGGTAGAGAGGCTGCTCATGCTTGCTTACACTCTTCTTTTTTCATTGACCAACCAACATCTATCAAGCTACAGGACAAATGCTATTCTGTGTGAAGATAAGGCAGTGAAGAAAAGAGAAAATGGCCCTGTCCCAGAGTTTATATTCTAATCGGGGAGACCAACAAATAAATAGCAAACATGTCAAGCACTGGCACTGGCAGGTTCTATGCTGAATTAAACTGGATAAGGTTAGTAGCGGTGGTAGGGAGGCGCCATTTCATACAGGATGTCAGAAGGCCTCTCTGATAACAGGATGTCTGAGTAAAGGCATGAAGGAAGTGAGGGGACACCTTAGGTCTAGGCTAGTGGACACTAGAATTCTGGAGACAGACAGACACGTGGCAACAGAGAAAACTCCCTAACTTGCTGGTTCAGTTTGCTCCCCTTGGATTTATTCTCTTCTCTTTCCTGGTCCATTCCCTCCAGATTGCATGCCTGGGTCAGCCTTGTCAACTGCCTTTCAGTTATGTTTAGCCAAAGGCCCCAGAAGATTGAACAGGATAAAAGAGAGGTGGGCTATGGACAATCCCACTCTCTTTCCCTGGCCCCAGTTCTGAAAGCAGTTGCATTCCTCAATACCACAACGTCCATCTACCTTCTACAGACCCTTCTGGAACCCATCCTCCCCACAAAGCCTTGCAGGATTAGCCTTCCAGATGTACAGCATGTACTTACCTGTGAAGGGCTATCTTGTCCACGGATGCCAGCTGGATGGTCTCTCTCACCAGGGCAGAAAGGGGAGTTTGTGCACTAGAGATATCCGTCACAGACAGAATGTGGACCACAGCCTCACTCCCATCCCTCAATGTTCCAGCTCTATCAAATTATTCAAACCGGCAAAGGCCAAGAACAGAATTTGGGGGTTCTAGAGTCCTGTAGGACCTCACTGCCCCAGAGGTAGAACCCTCTCCAAGATCCAGCCCAACTTCCCACCTGAAGGAATTCAATCTACCTACCTCCAACAACCAACAGCTTATGGCCCAGTTTATTTCCTTGATCGTACATTTATCACTATTAGAAAAAGTTTATCAATGTGTAGACCTGCTCTACCTGATTAGAATATGTATGTCATGGAAGCACAGAATTTATCTTGTGTGACAGCATCCTAGGCTCAAGTACACAAAAACTCAGATGTTTTTGAATAAGTGGCAATGGAAAGGAGTACAAAGCTCCTCTGCTCCCAGACACTTCCACAAGGATTGCAACAACTGCTTGGCATCAGGGGTGGGCAGATACTCTTAAGTATTGCCCACCTCTTCAGGTGTGTGGGGGCAGGAATCCCCAAGTGGGACAACCAGGATAATGCAGGTGTCAGGAGAATCAGGTTCCACCAAGAGTGCTTTCACCTTTCTAAAGGCCCCCCACTTTTCCATTTCTAAGTGGCTAGAGCAGGACTTAGCTGATAGTGTCCAGGCCTCAGGGAAGCACAGGAGGAGGTATAAGAGGGCTACAAGCTCCTTGGCCATAGGAGGCCAAACGTTCTAAGAAGCTAAGCTCCTCCAGATCCAAGACAGCAGCTGGAAAAGTGCCATCTGGACCTAGGGCTGGAAACAGGGAACGCAACATGTACTATACCAACGACCTCAAATGTGGCTTACCTGGCCATATTCAACAAGGACCTGGAAAGCCTTGTGGATGAGTACTGCTGGTTAATTTTCTCTCCAATTAAGGGGCCTCAGACTAAACTGTACAACTAAGATCTGATTCAGGCCAATCAGTCTCTTTGCCTGGTCTTACCTCTTCAGCTCCGATTCTGCTCCACCCTAGATTATCTACCCCCACCCAAGTGTGGCACCACAGTCACCAGGGCAGCCCTTTTGTCCCTCCTTCCCCCCAAAAAACCCAAGCAGCTCAGAAGTGCATCAATCGACCTTTAATGTCCAAAAGAGGCATGGATGCAGAGCACAGGAGATGTGGTGGGGTCTCAGCCCCTGCTCCAGAAATGAGGGAGAGATGAACACAAACCAGACATTTCCAACTGGCCACACAAGTCTGGGAAGGCAGGGGGAAACACAGATTTGGACATTCATAAAAAAATAAAACCTAAAGCCAAGCACTCAATCTTGTGCCCACTGAAGGGTTTGATATAGGGAACTCACTCACCATCCCAGTACCCACCCTCCCCTGTCAGCATCAAAAAGAAAGCTCGGCACACTAAAGGCTTGGGGAGGGGGAATTCTCCTACCTCCCCACCAGCCCTAAAGATGG
>CM053619.1:21250571-21262060 GCA_028646535.1 Procyon lotor | reverse complement strand
CACAGTGCCAACCCTACACATGAGAGTTTTAAATGCGATTTACAAGAATCAGCAGCTCAGTCAGCAATGACGCCCCCCCCCCCACCCTGTTTGATCAACAGACAAGATTTCCCCCTGCACTTTCCTTGGAATCTCCTCCCACTAGCAGCCCTGCTCCATCTGATACCTGGCTTCACCACTGCAAGACTAATCCCCTCCAAAGTTCCCCCAAAGGTCCTTACAGCCCTTTATCACTTCCATCCCCACCTCCCATAAGGACCGCAACCACCCACAAAGTCACTTTCCCTCTCCACTAAGAACCAGTTCCAGGGCAGATGGCATCATAGCCATCTCATCATGGGCTATCTTCCCAAAGCCTTCTGAGGAACAGCCAGCCATAGGGCAAGCAATGTCTGGGCCAGATGGCCTGGGGGGGTTGACAACTGCCTTCACCCCCAAAAGAGACACCCCCAGAAGTTTTTAACATAGAGGCCCAATCAGAACTAATCGTGCAGCCTATCTACCCATACACCATAGAGATTCCACACTGTCCTGCCCCTCCCTCCCCTCTACCCCAAACCAAGATACACACATACACACACATATACACAGAGGAGAATCAAGGGAGACATTGATTTGGTTTGATTGCTAAGACAACTAAGGAACTACAGTCACCAGAAATTCCCTTGCCAGCCAACTAACAGGGGCTGCTCTAAGAGAACTCCAGAGGAATGAGAAAACTGAGGGATAAGCAGGGAGCAGACAGAAGGAGAGAAGAATGAATAGAAGAAAAAAAAAATCAAGCTAATCCTACCCCCAACATCCTCCTAGCATGAGCTCTGGCAGGAAGAATAAAAGAAGGTAATCCACAAAGACACAGCCCTTACTTAGAAACTCTTCTGACAAAGACAGCAAGAGAAGTCTGCTCCCCACTCCCACACACCACAGACAAACACGTCTCAGGGCCCCTCAAAGAATCCACCCCCACCCCGCCCTGCGCCCCAAGACGTGGAATCACAGTTCAGTGGAATATTCTCCCTGGTACTAGATCAATCCCCCTAGCCTCCTTCCTATCCCTCTCTCCCTGCCAATCCGTATGCTGCCCCCTGCAGCCTCCCCAGCCGTCCCAAAGCAGCACCCACCTCCAGGAGGAGGTGGCTGCAGTCTGAGTTCTACCTCCAGAAACCGACTGCTCTCCCATTGCCCTCCTAGTCTTACAGGCTTTGTTGAGGGCTTTTTTTTGTTTTATTTTACGTAGGGAGAGAAAGAGAAGAGGGAGGGGTGGGAGAGATTTCCTAGTGCAATACAACCAAAGAAAAAATTTTAAAGTCTTGAAAAATAAACAAAAAGCAGCCTTCTTCCCCAGGCAACTAAACAGAAAGAAGTTTGGTTTTGTTTACTGCGACATACACATGAAATCGAGTATACAGTCCATGCAGTAGCACAGCCATTGGAGAGGACATCCTGATGCTGGCCCCAGTGCAAAACAGTCCCAGCAACGCCGCCTGCTTGCCATCGCTGCCGCCGCCACTGACACCTTCACTGCGGCCACCTAGCCTGACTTGAAGAGGAGGATTGCAACTTGACCCAAGTAAAAATAGATGAAGTGCTTTGTCTCGTGTGTAACATAGCTGCCAAAATTTCGGCCCACGATACAATGCCAGGTAGGGTTATATTTCTTGTCAAATTCCTAAAAAAAGAATAAAAGGGAGAGAAGAAAGTTGATTAGGACAGCTGGAAGATGAGAAATCAGAATAGGAATCTGATTCAGTTATCACCCCCCTCCACACCCCAAGGCCACAGCCTCAGCTCCCCAAACCTCAGGAGCTCAGGTTAAGGCTGGCTAGGACACTCCTTCCCTCATTAATAATGGAACACCGCAAAGGCTCCATTATTTCTCTCTAACACTTTACACCCCAACCATCTCTCCTCCTCCTAGCTACCCTACTCCATAGTCCACCCTGTGTTTCTTTAGCAAAGGAGTACGGAAGCACAAGGCATAAGTGACCACTCCAGCGTCCCACAGTATGAGGAAAGCAAAGGAGAAGCAAGCCTCCCTGACTTGCCACCTGCTGCCTCCCACATTACTAAACCAGCATTTCCAAATGCCAAGAACCAAGACACTAGAGCCAAACATCAGGAGTACCAGGAAGCAGTTCTTGTAAGTCAACATTAAAGGCACTCCCGTGTGCCAGGTACTGTGTGGGCTGTAAGCAGCAGAACAAGGACATCGGCCATGAGATCAAGGCAATTCCCTCATTTCTCTCAGGGGTACAAGTTCAGCATCAAAGCAACCTAGGAAATCCTTCTGACCTAATCAGACAGGCAGTTCCCTCTCACTCCATAGATTCAGCAGGAAACAGATGGCTCAGTAGATGCACCCTGCCATGCAACAGACCTCTACCACGGACCCAGCAAAGCTGCCAACCCTGGGATTGTCCCCCAGGTGCTCAACATAAAACTTGTTTGGCCTCCTCACTGCCCCTTACACCAAGGGACTCTAAGAGGTATTCGGGAACAGTGGAAAGGGGATGGGTCACCAAATCTAGCCTTAATACTGACACTCAAGACTAACACAAGAGAACCATAGTCACTTCCCTGGGTCTCATTTTCCCCACCAGCAAAACAAAGAAGCTAGACCAGATATAATCTAAGCATTCTCCTGACTCAGAGTCCATGATTCTGGATCCTCTCCCTGTACAAGACACATAAGACCATCACTCAGCAAGAAGCCGGCACCCTCAGCTGGCTCTTCACCCACTGGCTCCTTATACAGATAGTCTCTCAGAACTCCAGAGTTTGCTCTTCATCCCACTTCCCCTACGTAGGAAAGCAGAAGTCTGTAAAACTCAAGTATGCTCTACCACACCTCTATGAACCAGAACACCACTACACTTAGGCATCCCTTTTGGGATACTAGAGCTGAAAACATCAAAGACTAGGATTATGCCACTAGTAGACTAGTTTCTGACTGGGAATCAGAGGCTCTGGGTATCACTTCTCACTTCTAGCTCAGCTGCTTCCTGTGTCAACCATATTCATTCACCATTCACTTGGGAATTTTTCAGGAACTAAACCTATTACCCCAATATTACTCATCCATTTTGGCAAATTACATATTCAAGCCCACCCTTTTCTTAAGAAGGTGGGGAGGAGGAGAGGATACAGTACCTGAGTCCTTTTTAAGAGGAAAAAAAAGGAAACTTCCTACATGACAGGGATTATTATAGGTATATCCCATTTAAATGATGCAGTTCTTTGAAAAACTTGTATGATCTTATATTTTCTGTTCAATTATCCTTGATTTACATTTTGAATAGTTCTGAATTCAGCCAGTTATATTTGATCCTAAGCTTCTCTCCCCAATGCCCTGTAGTCACATAATTATCTGTAAACACACACACAGACACACACATAAGCACATCTCAGCAGAGTTCCTATTAAGAACTCCTAAGGTGAATGCTTTGGCGAGATCACTCCCTAAGTTGTCTGCTTTGCAGGCGTCTGAGTTTTGTTTGCATGGGATATACCTGCTTTCCTAAGTCCCCAGTTCAGATCTCCTTGGGGCACAGCTCAGATGTCCACCCCTACCCCTAGCCAATAGCCACAGCTCTCTCGCGCACCTTCTTGATATAGGCAGCAATGTCCTTCTCTATGTTGTACTTCTCCATAGCCTGCGTGGCGCAGTCAACGGCATCCTGTTGCATGTCCTCAGACATGTCTGCGTTCTTGATCACTGCCTTCCGGTCAGACATCGTGACACTGCAGAAGAAGCAGAGAGGTGAAACTGATAACCCCATGCTCTAAGCAATGAACATTAGCAGCTGAGTGTGGAGCCTCGAAGAGAGAACAGAGTACAGAAGGTGAGAACAGACATGAAGAATTATTAGAAGAGGGAGGTCCTAAGCATTTAGCAAAGACCTGGTCCCCAAACCCGGGAAATACAAGATGGATAGGAAAAAAAGACATAATAAGCCATCAATTTTTATCATTTGTAAAATAAGGTTTCTTCTATCTATTTCTGGCATTTTTAAACAGCACCAACTGCCAAGATATTACAATATTATCACCTACTAGCTGTGTCCTTGGGCAAGTTACTTAACCTTTGTGCTTTCATACCATCATCTTGAAATGGAGTCTTCAGGGTTACAGAGGGCAAGCCAGGTGGCATTAACACCTGAACACAATGAGCCCTTGATTTAATGACCATTATTGCATCATTGGTAACACAGTGGAAAGAAGATGGACTAAGAATCAGTAGGCCTGACTTCTGGTCCTGACTATGAACTCTTGTAGTTAGGGAAAATCACTCACCGTTACCACATTCATTACTTCCATTTTAGCAATGAGGATAGCTCTCTATCAGGGGTTGTTACAAGGATTAATTAAGGTTATATGAGAACATCTGCAAACAAGGACAGTCTACAATGGGGTCTGTTGGCCAGATTCCTCCCACCACCTGTTTCTGTAAATAAAGTTTTATAGAACAGGCAAAAATGGCAGAGTTGAGTAGTTGCAAGACAATGCATGGGCTGTGAAGCCTAAAATATTTCCTATCTGGCCTTTCACAGAAAAAGGTTGTCAATGCCTGGCAGTGACAGACATAACAAAAGATGAGGAATTATTATTTTAACAGCCCCGTTTCATATCCGTGCTAAGCCTTGGCATTCATCCTACAGCAACCAGAATTCTGGGGTAGACCTTGCATGGTCCATTCCTGGAATAACAGGAATCCCCGGAAGGCTGATCAGAACCTGCCTGGCAGTCACACAAAGCATGTGAATGCTTTGCAAGAACAGAGGAGATGAGCTGCAAAAACCAATCTTCTGTCCTTGACCACAGTCCTATCACGATTCCCCCAACCCCCTCCCAAAAAGAGGAGTCTGTCACCCAGCCCAGTAGACAAAAGATGTCGTCATTCCAGCCCTGTCTGACATTAAGGCTACACAAGAGGCCTGCCTGCTCAAGGAGAGATCCCTAGTATCATTCCAGGCCACCTTGATCTCTGCGTCCACAATAGCTCGTGTGCTGGGTGGACTGAAAAGGAAAGCAAAACTCAAGATTACTCCTTTAGCCTGCACCACATGCAAAGAAAGCATACATGCCAGCTGCCAACCACACAGCCCTTGACCGCACCCAAGGCACCTCAAACTAAGCAGGGCTGGTTCTATTTCAGCAGAGACTGGCAGAGAAAGGGTTAGTGGACCAGAAAAATCTGACCCCACAATCCTGCGAGGAAGTCAGAGCTTCAAGGAGTACCTGAGCATCACCAGGTGCTGAGGAAAAGGTTAGAAACCCTGTTCAAGGTCTGACTAGCTACATGACCTTGGGCAAAGCTACACCTTCATTTTAAAAACCAATGGTTGAAAAAAGATAAATGGGGCAACTTCAATGAGTTTGAGCAGATATACAACAGCAGCAAAGGAAGAATGTTCTGATTATTATAAGACACTTTCTATTTGAAAAAACTAGTGTCACCTGGTGGCCTATTCCAGGTTACCACTCAGAAGGGGGCACTGTTTACAAACGCAAGGGTGGGGGTGGGGCCCGGTTAGGGACTGTTAAGTTAAAGCATGAAATTGGCGTCAGTTTTCCCAGCAAGCTCACCTGCTCCAAGGCCTCATCCCCAAAGTTCAAAGGAACAACTCTGTCACAGTAATTAAAAGCCACCTTACTCTCTAGTAGGAGAGAGTCTGCAGTTACATAACGTCGGTCTTGTGACTACAATGCTACGATTCTTCACCCCTGGCCCCCCAGGCGTCTGAGGGGTGAGGCCTAGCCCCAACCTGCTGTGTCCAAGGTGCCAATGAGAAAGGGACAAGGAGGTGCCCGGCCTACCCACCTCCCTCTTGGGGAAAAAAAAAAAGCAAGGGGCCCGGGCCTCCGGACAGAAAGATGACCGGAGGGCCCCAGGCCAGCTGCCTCAGTCGAAAGCCAGGGGCTCCTTGCAGAAGCGAAGAGGGCACTCCAGGACAGCTCCCCATCCCCTATCCCCGGTTTTGCGACATGAAAGGCCAAATCTCCGAAAGACCCAGACCATCCTCTCCAGCGCCCCCCCCCCAAATGCTGACATTTCCCCCCTTGAGATCTCCAAGGGGGCTTATCCCTCCACTATGCTCTCCTACGAAGAGCTGCAGCCCCGAAGGCCAGCACCTGGCGCATGAGAAAGCATCCTCCCCCCACCTCCGCCCCGGCCGGTCAGCGGCCCTCCCCCGCCCGGCCTGGAGCAGCGCCGGAGTGACTGGGCGTCCTCGCTGCAGGAAGGACGCCCCGGAGTGTGGCGGCGGCGGCAGGAGGCGCCGCGTCACGCCCGAGCCCTCTCCACCCCCTCTCCCTCGGCCCCAAACACCAGAGGCCTCCACGCAGCGCAGGGAGACTCCCGGGAGGGGAGGGGGCGGGGAAGAGGCGGGGAGCCGCACCTCCGCAGCCGGGGGGCCTCCGGCCGCGCCCGAGAATCGCGAGGGCAAAGGGTGGCGCAGCTCCGGGAAGGAGGGGCGCCGAGGGCGTCACGCCGAGGCCAGCTCTGCTCCGGGCCACCCGGCTTGGCCCCGGCGCGTGGGGCTGCACGCGACCGCCGCGGGCCACCGCCCCGGGGACGCCTCTACCCACCGCTCACCTTCACGGAGGCTAGTCCGCGCGGGGCCCCGGGGGAGCAGCGATGGCCTGAGGCAGGGCGCGAGCAGGGGCGGTGTCCCCTCGGGTCCTCCTGCAGCAGCAGCCGCCGCCGCGGTCTCCGGCTCCCGCAGCCCCGGGCCGATCGCTCGCCGCCGCCGTCCGCCCTTCGAGCTTCCCCCGCCGCCCGAGCTCCGCCTCGCGCCCGCCGGCCTGCCGCCTGCTCTTCGCTGGCGACTCGCTGCTCCGCTCCGCTCTGCCGCTGAGCACGGCCGACGCGCGGCCCCCCCACCTGAAATAGCGCCCCGCCCCCGCCCCCCCGCCGCGCGCGCCGCCGTCCGAGCTCCCCATTGGCTGCGCCCGCCCGGCCCCGCACTGCGGGCTTCTCCCCGCGCCGCTCTCGCCCCACATCTTGTTTCCTCCCACAATGCCTCGGGGCGGAGGGAGGGGGAGCTGGAGAGGGTTGGGGGAGGGAGATGTGGCCTTAAGAAGAGAAAGGAGAAGAAGAATGCAGACCCCTCCACCGAGGGCTAGGGGGCCAGGCCTAAAAAGGAATAAGGAGGCGAGGCTTAGAGAGAGGGAGGGGTGTAAAGACCCCAATCTCTAGAAGGAGAATAAAGGGAGAGAGAGAGGGATGGAGATTTCAGTCCCAGGGAGCAGATGGGGAAGGGGTAGAGATCCTAACCTGAGGAAGAGGAAGGGAAAGGAGGTGAAGTCATCAGCCTCAGAAGAAAAGACAGAACACCCCTTCCTTCCCCCCCCACCCCCAAATCTGTAGGAAGCAGAGAAACAGCCAGCTCAACGGAGAGGTAAAGGCATAAACAGCCCCCGGGCTCCCCTCCCCTTACATTCAGGAAAATTCCCTTCCCCACAGCCGCTCTGAGGCCTTTGTTCCCGAATCTCAAGGCCACAGGACCTCAACTCCCAGCTGGAGCCCCAGCTGCTGTTTATCATCAGGGGCAATATGGAGGCAGACCCTAAGCACAGTTGTGAAAAGGGAGGTTGGTCTTTGGCACACAGAATCCTGGAGTAGAGGTGAGAGTAAGCCATTTCTGGTCGGTCAAGACCAGAGGGGAGTGCATAGAACCCCCAAGAGGTGCGACCGTAGTCTGGCAGAGCTGTGAGGAAACTTAAAATTCACCCCATGCACACTCCTCACCTTATAGAGAAGAGAACCAGAGCACAGAGGGGACAGAGCCCTCACCAGATCACTGCAGGTCGGGCTTGGTCTTGGCTTCTAGGCTGAAAAGTGGTGCTTCTAGGCAGCGGCTCCTCTGGTGGCTGTGTAGGCTATCTATGGGAGTGTGTATAAATGCCTGTGAACTTTAGGATACCTCCTGCCCACCACTCTACCCCACCCACCTCCAGAGAACAGGAAATGTCTGCCTTTTTCTTCCCCTCTGTCTCACAAGGAAGTGTCTGCCCAAAGGGGTGGTGAGAATCTTTATAGGGAGCCACACAGTGAGGATTAAGAAGCTCCCCTTCCCATCATTTTCCCTTTACTGCCCCAAACCTTGATCAGGAAGTTCTTGCTGTTCTTGCTCTGGCGGTGGTCTGCTATGGTGTGGAGCATCATAATTTAGTATTCATTATGTATCAGGGGAAACCTGGAAAATCACGCCCTCCCACTTCTGCTTTCCACAGCTCTGTCATCTCCCAGCCTCAGTCAGCATTCCAGGGGAACAGACAAGGTCTGATGTATCCCCTCACACCGAGGGTATTCTGATGTCAGCCTCTGTGTGAATGAATGGGGGGCGGGGCACATGTGGGCAGAGAGGGAGTAGATGAAGAAGGATGCTTGATCACCTTAAGGCTTGTGGAGAACTGATTTAATGGACTCCTGAGAAGAGAACTTGTACCCTCTTTCTCCAATGGGCATTAGTTTCCTGCCCCTTCTATGGCCTGAAGGTCAGAACTGCCACGTATGGTTGTGCAGGTTGTTCACTATACAGTGACATTCAGCCTAAAGAGCAAGTGGGGGCTAAAATACAGCCTGCACTCCAATTGCTAAGCGGTGTGCCCTGGGACAGGCCAGTGTTCACCCAAAAGGTCCATAATTTTTTTCAAGTGTGCCTAAAAGTGACTGAACTAGTGGTGGCCCTTCCAAGGCCATACTGCTGGCATCTAAGTCCTCCCTCTCTCTGGCCCCATTGCCTAGAATAGAGTACTGCAACCTTTGGTCATTCCCAGTCCTGGGATGTGGTGGGGTGGAGGTAAGGGCACAAAGAACTTCAACTAATAGGAGTCAGAACAAAGGCTTTGACTTTTCAAAAATGTGGGTGTGTGTATGTGAGATATGTGTGAGAAAGACTTAAGGCTCTGGGATGTCAGGAAACTTTCTAACAAGGGTATGGTTTATAGATAATAATATTTATAGAGCCTTCACTCCGTGCCAGGCTCTAGTCTAAGTGTTTTCAAAGTATTGTTGCATTTAAATCTGCAATAATCACAGTGAACAGGTATTACTATATTCCTGTACAGATGTGGAAACTGCCTCTTAGAGAAGTTCAGTAACTTGCCCAAGATTACCCTGCTTTTGTCAATGCAGGCATCAGCCCCAGGCTGTCTGTTCCCAAGGCCTATATTCTTAGCCATTCCTCTATCTGCCTCCTAACAGAGAAAAGAAAAGAGTGTACACGGGATGGGGGGAGGTTGGCTTTCTACCTGAATTATACTAGCATTTCATAAACTTACTGGGCTCCCAAGCCCTTTTTTTTTTATCCAAACATTTATTAATCTCTCCAGGAACTACCGTTCCACAGGACACAGTTTGGGAAACGTGCTATAGTAATTCTGGCTATTTATGTGAAATGCGTACTGTTTAGGGTAATCATTAGGCAGCGTAGTAACTGTTGTCATTAATCTGCCGGCTTAACTTGGTGGACCTTTTTATTTGATGCCACTACACACTTGTGATTGCCCAGTTGTCTATCGCCGGGATGGCAGAACCATGTCTTCAGATTTAAAAATCAGAGGGAGGGCGCCTGGGTCGCTCAGTGGGTTAAGACTCTGCCTTCAGCTCAGGTCCTGATCTCAGGGTCCTAGACTCGAGCCCTGCATCAGGCTCTCTGCTCAGCGGGGAGCCTGCTTTCCCCTCTTCTCTCTGCCTGCCTCTCTGCCTACTTGTGATCTCTCTCCTCTCTGTTAAACAGATAAATAAAATCTTTTAAAAAAAATAAATAAATAAGTAAAAATCAGAAGGAACTTTCATTCTTGTCTTCTCTGCAGGCTCCTTACTCTCTCCCTCCTTCTTTAACCTAAGGGTTCGCTAGGGCACTGGGCTTTGGTCATTGTTTAACTTGAGTAGTTTTATCCACACTCACGGGTTTTTACCATAATCTGGGTCCTGGTGGCCCCCCTAATTCTCAGCCCTCTTTACTGTGGGGGTCCCACAGGCTCCTCAGACTCTTCATGTACATACATATAAAGCCTGGTCATTAGGAGCATTGGCCCTGGAGCCAGAATGCATGAATTCAAACCTCTCCACCACTCTACCAGCTGTGCAGAACTCGTCAAGCTATTCATCATCTCAAAATTTCATTTTCCTCGTCTATAAATCCAGAATAATACCTATTTCAGAGTTATGAGAAAATGCATTAAAAACTCTTGGCATGATGCCTGGTCCATAGAAGTGATTAATAAATGTTAGCCATCATCAACATTTCTTTTCCAGTCTGGTTCCCTCCCCTGTATTTCTTACCTCAGTTCATGGCCCCATTTTCCACCCAGGGGCCAAGTAAAAAACCTGTGAACCCCCTTATCCATCCCTTGTCTGTCATCACTCAGCTCTCGACTGTTTTTCCAGCCCCCATCCCCTTTCATTGTGGATACCCTGCATGGGGAACTCATCATCTCTTCTAGCTGATTCCCTGCCTGCAGTCCTGGCTGCTCCTCCCCAATCCACACAGAGTGATCTATCTAAAATGCAAATCTCCCAGGCACTTTTCTCCGCTCAGAAAAAAAAGACTGCTGTTTCCCATAACTTACCTCCCCCATCTCGCCCTTCACAGCCCCCCACCCCCGCTTTCTCTCCCCACACTTCCCATCTCCCTCTTTGTGCTCCAGTATCACCGGCCACTGCCCGTGGTTTCCCCTACACCCAGATTCCACACCTTGGTTCATTTGGTTCCCTTGCCTGTGGGGCATGTGGCTTTCTTTGCTGGCTAACTCCTTGGTTTGCGTGTCCCCTATGAAGCCTTCCTGAATCCCAGGTGTTTATCACTAACCACCTTGTATTAAACTTATGAGGTTTAAATTTGTCTGTAGTTCCTTGCAGACAGGGATTACATCTTATTTGTGTGTGGGCTGTAGACCCTAGCATAGGTTCCATGTTCTTGGAACATGGGAAGTTCTCTGTCAGTATTGGTTAAATTGATCATGTCTATCAGGGTAGGACCTGTGGGACTCCCACAGTGGAGAGGTCAGGAATTAGGGCGCCCCCAGTGCCCACATGGTGATCAAAACCGTGAACGTGGATGAAACTTCTACATGGCTGAAAGGTACAAATTAGGACACTTCATCCCTTTCTCCACCCAAAGAACCACGTTAGAGTTCTGTCTTGTTCTTTAGAACCAGCAACACCTGCTATTTACACTGGGGCCCTCCTGCCCGGAGCAAGTTGCTGGCTAAGGTAAATCATTGTCAATGCTGGGGAACATGTTCCCCAGGCCTGACTTTGGAATTGATTTCCTCCTTATACTACCTGCTGGGTAGTTGGTTAATAACCTGACGATTACAGGTAAAGACAACCAAAGATTCTCCACCCCACTTTACCAGATCATCCAAAAGAAAGAGAGCATGGCAATGACAAAAGTCATTTCACCAAGCCCTTCAGCTGCTGACTTGCTTCAAAGACTCCAAAAGGATGGAGAAGGGTGGGAACATAAACCCTGACACTC
>CM053619.1:21203765-21250471 GCA_028646535.1 Procyon lotor | reverse complement strand
TGCCTGAGAATTAGTGAGATGAACACTGGACTGGGAGTCAGAGAAGTCCTGAACCCAATTTGACTCTAGCCAAATCATTTCTTTCCTCAGAATCTGGATTTCTTCATCTAGAAAATGTAGGACTGGGTAATCTATAAGGTCCTTATCAGCTCCCAAATCTATGATCCTCTGATTTCAGTACCCCATCACAAATGATACCTTCCCTGTGGATCAGAGAAATTTCTCTACCTGTGGCCAAGATTAAATACCCTTTTTTCTGATCCTTCTCTCTGATCCACTTAAAATTCAGAGAGCATTTCTCTACACTCCCACTGCCCAACAAAGTTGGGGTATCATTCTCACAACTAACAGAGTGCCTTGACACAGTTAAGATTCAATGAATGTTTGAGCTTCAATTAAAATATTAAAGCAAGTGTTCATCAAGAAAGAACCAAAGAGAAGATGTTTTAATGCAAATAGTGGTTTCTAGACCCTGACTCCACCTAGTTTAGGGGTGCTCACAATCCTGAGGAACCCTGCCTCTGCCATGGGAGAACCAAGACAATAATATGGAATTTGTCAGTCCTTTTCCAAAAGATCAAGTTAGGGTTCTTGGGGGCAAGAAACATCTGGAAAAAAAAAAAAAAAAACACCAAGACCAGATTAACCCCCAACCCCACTCCAGGGAGCAGGAATTATGAAATGATTTCCTCAGGGCATCCCAGTGGGGCAAATCACTGGCATTTTCCTTGACTCAACCGACTGTCATTTCAAATTCCCAAAGGGCATCTGATTGGACAGATTGTGTCTCAGGTCCACTTTTTGGCCACGGAAGTGAAGGGAAGCCTGAGAGACCATCTATGATCAAGGGGAGTATCTGACAGAAGGAAAATCCACATGAAGTTATAAGAAGTAAGAGAGTGGGTGCTGGGCGGGCAGAAACACAGATGTCTACTCTTGGAGAGCCTCCAGAGTAGGAGGCAAGATCATTTATGAGGGAGATCCTTGTCCCCACTGTCATAAAAACAAACACTAAGCTCTCTCATCCTTAATCCCATAGAGTGAGGTGGGGAATGGTGAGCAGGGTCCTAAAAAATGAGGTCTGTACAACTTTGCCTTCCTCTCTGAGAATGGTTTTGAAGGAAAACTTTGCCTTGTTAGGCATATTACAGTATATTCCAGTTGGCAAAAACTTAAAAAAATCTTCTCACTAGGAAATGAAGGCCCACCTTACATGTCAATGTAATAAGCTAGTTCTATTTTTACATATATAGCAGCTTTATTGAGATATAGTTCACATACCATAAAAATCCACCTTTCTAAAGTGCACGATTCAGTGGTTTTTAGTATTCACAGAGCTGTGCAACTATCTAACTTTAGAACATTTTCACCACTCCAAAAAGAAACCCTGTATTCATTGATAGTCACTCCTCCATTTCTCCCCAGTTCCTACTAATCTACTTCCATTTCTATAGATCTGCCTATTGTGAACACTTGGTATAAATTGAATAACAAAATATATGGTCTTTTGTGACTCTCTTAGTTCAATTAGTGTAACGTTTTCCAGGTTCATCCATGTTATAGCATGAATCTGTACTTCATTCCTTTTTATGCCTGGTTAATACTCCACCATATAAGCATACCACGTTTTGTTTATCCATTCACCAGTTGATGGACCTTTGGGTTGTTTCCACTTTTTAGCTGTTATGGATAATGCCTTTATAAGTATTCTTGCACGAATTTTTATTTGGATATATGCCTTCAATTATCTTGGATATATACCCATATGTGGAATTGCTGGGGTTTGTACTAACTGTATAATCAACCTTTTGAGGAGTGGTTGGACTATTTTCCAAAACAGCTGTCTCATTTTACATTCCTACCAGAAGCATATAAGGGTTGTGAATTCTCTACATTCTCACCAACACCTGTTATTGTCTTTTATATTGTAGCCGTCTAGTGGGTATGAAATAATACCCAACGATAGCTTTCATTTGTGTTTCCTTAGTGGTTAATGACCTTCAGCATCTTTGCATGTAATTGGCAGTGTGTATGTTTTCTTTGGAGAAATGTCTGTTCAGATCTTTTTTCCTCTTTTTAAAATTAGGTTATTTGTCTTTTTTAAAAAAATATCTTATTTATGTATTTGTCAGAGAAAACGAGAGAGAGAAGAGAGAGCACAAGCAGGGGGTGCAGCAGGCAGAGGGGGAAACAGGTTCCCCACTGATCAGGAAGCTTGATCCCAGGACTCTGGGATTATGACCTGAGCCGAAGGCAGATGCTTAACCGACTGAGCCACCCAGGCATCCCTGTTACTTGTCTTTTTACTATTGAATTGTCAGAGTTCTTTATAGACTCAGGACACTAGACCCTCACTGAGAGATACGGCTTACACATTCTTTCTCCCATTCTGTGGATTGTATCTTCATTTTCTTGATGGCGACCTTTGAGGCCCAAAAGTTTTTAATTTTGATGAAGACCAAGTTGTCAAATTTTTTGTCCTTGTGCTTTTGATGTCATTGCAAGAAATCATTACCTAACCCACGCTCACAAAGATTTACTTTCATGTTTTTTTCTAAGAGTTTTAGCTCTTTCTAAATAAACCTTTTTTTTTTTTTTTTAAAGATTTCATTTATTTGACAGAGAGAAACACAGCGAGAGAGGGAACACAAGCAGAGGGAATGGTAGCGGGAGAAGCAGGCTTCCCGCCAAGCAGGGAGCCTGATGTGGGGCTCGATCCCAGGACTCCAGGATCATGACCTGAGCCGAAGGCAGGCACTTAACGACTGAGCCACCCAGGCGCCCCTAAATAAACCTTTTTGAGTTAATTTTTGTGTATGGTGTGAGATAGGGTCTAACTTCGTTGTTTTGCTTCTGGATATCCAATTGTCCCACATCTTTAGTTCAAAAGACTACTCTTTCATCACTGAATTGTCTTGACACCCTTATAAGATCAATTGACCATAAATATGTTTCTTTTTGGACTGCCAGTTCTATTACATTGATCTGTCTATCCTCAGGCCAGTACAACACTGTCTTCATTAGTATAGCTTAAGTTATGAAATCTGTAAGTGTGAGTCCTCCAAATTTGCTCTTCTTTTTCAAGATACTTTGTCTAATCTGGTCCCTTGCATTTCCATATGACTTTTAGGACCAGCTTCCCAATTTCCTGTTAAAAAAAAAAAAGCAAGCTGTGGGGCACCTGGGTGGCTCAGTCAGTTAAGTCAATCTGACTTCAACTCAGGTCATGATCTCTGGGTCCTGGGGTCTCAGTGGGGAGTTCACTTGCCCTCTCCCTCTGCCCCTCCGCCTGCTTCTGCACTCTCTCTCTAAAATAAATAAAATCTTTGCAAAATAAAAAAAGTATGGAATAAGAAAAAAACCTGAATAGCCAGGTAATGTTGAAAAGAAAATCAAAGCTGGTGGCATCGTAATTCCGGACTTCCAGCTCTATTACAAAGCTGTAATCATCAAGACAGTATGGTATTGGTAAAAAAAAGGGATACATAGATCAGTGGAACAGAATAGAGAACCCGAAAGTTGACTCTGTGGTCAACTAATCTTTGACAAAGCAGGGAAGAATATCCAAAGGAAAAAAGACAGTCTCTTCAACAAATGGTGTTAGGAAAACCGAACCTCCACATGCAGAAGAGTGAAACTGGACCATTTCCCTACAACACAAACAAAAATAGACTCAGAATGTATGAAAGACCTAAATGTGAGACAGGAAACCATCAAAATCCTAGAGAACACAGGCAGTAACTTCTCTCACCTTGGCCACAGCAACTTCTTGTTAGATACATCTCCAAAGGCAAGGGAAGCAAAAGCAAAAATGAACTATTGGGACTTCATCAGGATAAAAAGCTTTTGCACAGCAAAGGAAACAACAAAAAGAGCAACCTATGGAATGGAAGAAGATATTCACAAATGACACATCAGATAAAGGACTAGTATCCAAAATCTATAAAAAATTTATCAGGGGCTCTTGGGTGGCTTAGTCGGTTGAGCGTCTGCTTTCAGCTTGGGTCATTATGTCAGGGTCCTGGGATTGAGTCCCACAATGGCCTTTCTGCTCAGTGGGGAGTCTGCTTCTCCCTCTTCTTCTGCCTGCTGCTCCCCCTGCTTGTGCACACACTCTCTCTGTCAGATAAATAAATAAAATTTATTTTTTTAAAGATTTTATTTATTTATCTGACAGAGAGAGAGAGACAGTGAGAGAGGAGTATTTTTTTTATATTGTATTTTGTATATTGTATTTTGTATTCTGCAACCTTGCTGATCTTATTTATTAATCTCTCATACTTTGTATGTTCGTGTGTATTCAGAATTTTCACCATACAAGATCAAATCACATATGAACAGATAATTTTACTTCTTCCTGTCTAATCAGGGTGCTTTTTTTCTGTTTTCTTGCCTAATTGTCCTTTCTGGCACCTTCAGTATACTGTTGAATAGAGTTGGTGAGAGCAGATATCCTTGTCTTATTTCTTTTTTTTTTTCCTTGTCTTATTTCTAATCTTAGGGGTAAACCTTTCAGTCTTTCAACACTAAGTTTAATGCTAGATGTGGAGTTTTCGTAGATGCTCTTTATCAAGTTGAGGAAGTTCACTTCTGTTCCTGATTTGTTGAATGTTTTTGTCACGAAAGGGTGTTGAACTTTTCCAAATACTTGTTCTCTATCTATTGAGTTGATATTGTGGTTTTGTTCCTTTATTCTGTTAATATGGCATATTATATTGGTTTTCAAATATTAAACCAATCTTGCATTCCTGGAATAAATCCCACTAGGATATGTATAATCCTTTTTATGTGTTGCTAGGTTTGTTCTGCTAGCATTTTTTTTTTGAGAGTGTTTACATCTATATTCATAAGCAATATTGATATCTAGTTTTCTTGTGATATATAGTTTTCTTTTCTTTGTCTAGTTTTGGCATGTAGATAACACCGGAGTACTTTGGGAAGTATTCCCTACTATACTATTTTTTTGAAAGAGTGTGAAGGGTGGATATTATTCTTTAAACACTTGGTAGAATTCAGGAAAGCCATTTAGGCTTAAAAATTTTCTTTGTGGGATGTTTTAAAAATACCACAGCAATCTACTTCTTTTATGTCTATTCAGATTATCTATTTCTTGGAGTAGTTTCAGTAGTTTGTCTCTTTCTAAGAATGTGTCCATTTTCTCGAGGTTACCTACTCTGATAGCATGTAGTTATTCATGGTATTCCTTTACAATCTTTTTATTTCTTTAAGATCTGTAGTAATGTCCCGTCTTTCATTCCTGATGTTAGTAATTGAGTCTTTTTTTTCTCGGTCAGTCTAGCTAGAGATTTGTCAGCTTTGTTCATCTCTTCAAAGTACCAGCTTTTATTGCATCAATTTTTCTCTTCTGTTAATAAGGTGTTTCTCAGCACTCAGATGATACAAGCTGCTTGGGTCAGGGGAAGCTCAGACTGGGACTATC
Organism: Procyon lotor; assembly: GCA_028646535.1. Taxonomy (NCBI): domain Eukaryota; kingdom Metazoa; phylum Chordata; class Mammalia; order Carnivora; family Procyonidae; genus Procyon; species Procyon lotor. Next base: position 21,245,031 of record CM053619.1, on the reverse strand, counting down.
TCTCTGAGCAGCTGGATTCAAACTCAGCTGCTGAGGGAAGGTTCTTCAGTCAGACAGAAGCTCACAAGGCTAAGGCAGGGATTGGTAGGAAAGTCAGGCCTGGGAGGCCTACAACATTCTGGAGAAGGAAACAGTCTGGGCACAAAAGGACAGCCAGATTTTGGAGGTGACTCGAGGATGTGCTGTGGTGCTAGAACTTTATCCTTAAGAAATCTGGAGCCCACTGCAGGGCACTGAGCAGGAGGATGATGTGATCAGCCTTTTCAGCCTTTGTTGGAACTTGGGGCTGTAGAAGAAACCTAAGTTGGTTTACTCAGGCTGTCTGTACCGACAGAAGCAAGCAGAGACAGATGCCTTTACCACTGTGGATCACACCCTCCTTGGGACTTCCCCCTCCCTAAGCTTCAGGGCACAGCACTTGCCTGAATACTTCCTACCTCCCTGGCTGCTGCTTCTCAGTCTCCTTCGCAGGTTCCTCTTCCTGGGCCCATCCTAAGTGTTGGTGTTCCTCAGAGTTCTGTTCTAAATTCTTTTCTCTTCTCACTGGACCACTTTCCCTTGGAGATCTTGGATGTTGCCATGGCTCCAGTGACCAACTATGGACTGGGAAATCCCAAGTCTATGTGTAACTTTCTCAGACCTCTCTCCTAATTTAGACCCACCAGATCTTTCTGTCCTTTGGACATCTCCATTTGGGTACTGTGTTCTTTAAAATTAGATCCAGATGTGAGTAAAGGAAAACCCCAAGTAAAATGGCCCAAACAAAATAGGAGTTTTTGTCTCTTTCAGATAAAAAGGAGCCTAGAGGTATTAAGTCCAGGCCTGGTGTGGCAGCCTGGGAGTCATATCTCTGAATCTGTCCCTTTGTCTCTATCCCCAAGCCACCGTTCTCCTCCAGGTCGACTGCAACATCTCTGCCATTCCTGCTCCTCTCAAATGCATTCTCACCATCCACACTGTCCAACATGGTAGCTGTTAAATACAGGGGACTATTGAGCACTCGAAAAGTAGCTTGTCCAAATTGAGATTCCTGATGTTAGTAACTGAGTCTTCTCTTTTTTCTTGGTCAGTCTAGCTAGAGATTTGTCAGCTTTGTTCATCTCTTCAAAGTACGAGCTTTTATTGCATCAATTTTTATTTTACACTGTGAGTGTAAAATACACACTGGATTGTGAAAGCTTAATATGAAAAAGAAAGTATAATATCTTAATGATTCCTCTATTGATTATATGTTAAATGATAGTATTTTTATACATTATATTCAACAAAATATATTATTTTAAAAATCCTCACCTGTTTCTTTTTACGTTTCTAATGTGGCAACTAGAAAACTCTTTGAAATACACATGTGGCTCGCATTTGTGGCTGTCATCACATTTCCATTGAAGAGCACCGCTCCACACCAAACCGAAACAGATCCTTCTAAAACACAAATCTGAACAAGTCATACATCTTAAATTCTGTTGGCGGCTAAACCACTGTCTTGAGGATAAAGTTCATTCCATTCAGTATGGTTTCCAAGGCTTCATGACCCAGGCCCAGCCTCACCCTTCAGCCTCATCCTTTATCACCCCCTCGTCCCCACCCGTTGCACATGCACTCCAGCCCTGCGTACTTCTTTCCATTCCTTCAAAGTGCTCTGTGCTGTTAAGTGCTGTGAAATGTGTAAGCCCGACGATTCACAGACATGTACCCTGGGCAAATAATACATTATATGTTAATAAAAATTAAAAAAAATACATTAAAAAAAAAGTGCTCTCCAGGCTCTTGGCCTTCACACACACCATTCCGTGTCTGGAGCATTCTTCCTCCTCTTGGGTTCTTTTTTTTAAGATTTTATTTATTTATTTGAGAGAGAGAAAGTGAGAGGATGAGAGGAGAGAAGGTCAGAGAGAGAAGCAGACTCCCCGCGGAGCTGGGAGCCCGATGTGGGACTCGATCCTGGGACTCCAGAATCATGACTTAGGCTGAAGGCAGTTGCTTAACCAACTGAGCCACCCAGGCGCCCTCCTCTCGGGTTCCTAACGTGCCGCTCATCTTTCCATCCTCAGCTTAAATGTTTCTTCCCCCAGGCCTCCCCATGCTGCTTCTCTGAGTTCCTTTACGTCTCTATCTTGACCTCACTCTACACCACCGTAACTAACAGTTATGCCAACTGTGTTCTTTTCCAGACTAATGAGAATCTTGCCTGTCACATTCACTGTGCTATCTAGGGGAAAGGCTGCCATGTGGCCAGTAGTCAGTCACTAACAAGTATTTGTTGAGTCAATGAATGAATCAATGAATAACTCACCCCAAAGCGAGATAAACAAAGTTTTAGAGATCGGTGCTAGACCAGATGATGTCTAAGTCTCTGACCACGAGGTTCCCAGTCTGGGGAGTGAGGCAAAGGGAAACTTGCAACACATTGCCCTGTCTCCAGTCCTGCTCCAGGCCTGCACTGGCTCATTTATGGAGACCCAGGCCACCACCGTCTCTTCCTCTTTCCCAGGAAGAGCAAATAGTGCTGACTTTCCTCCCGGGAAAGCTCCCTGGCATGTGCCCCAACATTTTCAGAAAGAGCTGTATTGAGGATTTTCACCAGAAATGAGTTTCCTCCTGGATGGGAGTGGGGTGGGGTAGGTAGGAATGGGGGAAGGAGGTGAGCAGGGTGCCCATTTTGCGTTCCTATCTACCTAGCACCAGGAGAATTGATGTGCTTGTTGCTAATGAAGTGGGAGCCTGTCTGTGGAAATTTCCTTTGAGGAGACAGGAGGCGAAGGAGATGGGGAGATGGGGACGCAGAACTGAAGGCAAGAAAGTACTTGGTGTCACGAAGCCAGAGAGGGGGTGCCTAGGTTTCCATTGCTAATTTGCTGTGTGACCCAAAACAAGTCAAATGGCCTCTCTGGGCCTCAATTCCTCATCTGCAGTCGAAGGAATCAGCTTTCTGCACCTCTGGAGGGGTTGTTGTAAGCATGATAGAGGCACCTGACTGGTTCGGTTGGTGGAGCATGTGACTCGATCTCGGGGTTGTGAGTTCAAGCCCCATGTTAAGCATGGAGCCTACTTTAAAAAAAAATATTAAAAATAAATAAATAAAAATGAGCTTTACTAAAAAAAAAAAAAAGAAGAAGAAGAAGAGAAGGTGACAATGGACGTAAATGGGTTTTGAAAATACAAGTGTCGGGGCGCCTGGGTGGCTCAGTCGTTAAGCGTCTGCCTTCGGCTCAGGTCATGATCCCAGGGTCCTGGGATCGAGCCCCACATCGGGCTCCCTGCTCAGCAGGAAGCCTGCTTCTCCTGCTACCATTCCCTCTACTTCTGTTCCCTCTCTCACTGTGTTTCTCTCTGTCAAATAAATAAAATCTTTAAAAAAAAAAAAAAAAAAGAAAATACAAGTGTCAGAGTAAAACTACCATGCAGAGGCAAGGTTTTTTGGCCGTTGTTCTGTTTGGGCAGGAGATGAACACACAGTTGTGGGACTAAGGGTGGGAGTGCTGGGTGAGAACCTACCTTCTCTCACCCCAAGTGAGTTTACTTGAAGGCAGAGCGGGAAACCATCCTCTCAGCCATGACCCTCCCAGGAGCCTGGCAAGCCTGTCGTGCCTTGACCAGAGAAGCTGAATCCTGAATTGAAGAAAGTGGGCCCAGCAGGGCACCTCAAGGCCCTGAAAAAAAAGCAGAGTCCCCTCGTGGGCTCCCTCAGCGCTTCTGACACATTCAGGAGAACGTGAACGACACATACACACACAATTACACACCCTTCATAGATGACACCCATGCTCCAGGTCCTCTGCCCAGTGCCCTGGACCTCAGAGCCTCCTGTTACCCCTTCCTGACTTGGAAGGCCCCCCAGTGGATTGACCCTGCCCTTGACCCAGCTAGAGAAGCCTCCCCACCCTGCCACGGGCCGCTCCCTGTGGAGTCCCCGATCCCCAGAGAGTCAGTCCATCCAGCCCAGAAACCGTGGCTAGAGTCCCCTCTGAGCTGACGAAGGGGGTCTTGAAGGTGGGGTGCACGCTGGAGGCCCTCGCTCTCGGGGCAGACCCCACGCCCGGCAAAGCCATCGCCCACAAGTTTTATTATCCTCTTCTCTCTTTTCCTTTCAGAGCGATGTCGGTTCACACAAAGCAATCAAGAATAGCCGCAGTTCCCGACGTGGAGAACTGAAAACATTCCCCCAGCATGCTGCCAGCGTGGGGAAGCTCTGTAATTAGAGACGGGCAGGGGTTTGTGCCCCTGACCTCACTCGCCGATGAAACACTTCGGTTCCCTTCTCTTCCCATGGTGTCTCTATCAAGGAAGTGTGAAGCTGGGCCCTTCAGAAAAGCGAGTTCTGACTCCCTGCTCCCCCGTGGGCAGACATTAGACCTCACCGTGATTCAGATCCATTGTCATGTCTGCGTTCGTTCGTCCAACACACATTTAATGGCCTCCCTACCCTGTGCCTTCACAGGGCTTGGTGCAAGAGACGCGCCAAGTGGGACCCAACCCCTACTGTTGAAGAGGCCATCCTTTAGGAAGATGTTAAGGTGTAAGATGCAAACGGTTCCAGTGAAAAAAATCAAAAGGTGATGTGTGATAAGGAAAGTGCAGTTAAAATACTAGATAAGAGGAAGATAATTTGGGCAAGGGTAGCTGTTTCTTTTCTTTTCTTTTTTTTTTTTTTTTAAGATTTTATTTATTTATTTGCTAGAGAGGGAGAGAGATCACAAGTAGGCAGAGAGGGAGGCGGGGGCGAGCAGGCTCCCTGCCGAGCAGAGAGCCCGATGCGGGGCTCCATCCCAGGACCCTGAGATCATGACCTGAGCCGAAGGCAGAGGCCTCAACCCACTGAGCCGCCCAGGCGCCCCAAGGGTAGCTGTTTCTTCATAGGCAATATAATGCAATGGCTGACAGTACAGACTCTGGGACAACAGACCTGGCTTCAAATCCCGCTTCGCCACTTACTGTGTAACCCCAGAGAGAAATGAGGAGAATTTTGAGGTTCCTGTAACGATCAAGTACGGGGTCCTGGGGCTGCTGTGGATGTGAGCTGCTATATTCAGGGAAAGTGGCATGGAGTGTGGGTTTGCTGCCTATGCGGAACCGGAGGGTAAGCATTCTAAGATGACAGGGGCACAGGAAGGAAGTGTGGTGCCTGTATGGAATTCCTTTTAGCTACAACATAGGCTGTGAAAAGGGAAGAAAAAGAGATGAAATCGGTAAATTCGGTTGGGGTTAAACTTTGGAACACTGGATGCCAAAATGAGCCTAAGAAGTAGAATGACATAGGGCAGAGTGCCCGCCTGGCCCCAAGCAGGGGTCCTCCTCTTCAGAGACATTTCAGTTGGGCCAACCTTCAGGGCCTCCGAGGTGGGGAGCCGGCCCTTGGGTCTCAGTGCATTGACCTGCCTCCTGGATGGATCCTGACCACCTAGAGAGACCAATTCCTGCCTCCCTGTCAAATAGCCCTGGAAACAGGGCTGAGGGAGAGCCCTCATTTTCTTTCACAAGGACACACAGACATAGGCATCTCTGTCAATCTGGGCTGGTGTTGGAGCACAAAGGCTGGGAGACACCTCTGGAAAGGTGGCTAATGGGAAGGGAGGTGGGAATGGAGGGTGGATTCAGCCAGGAGAGGCTGAGCAGGCTCATCCTCATTACCCCAGCCTCTGTTTTGCTCTGGGGTTACGTAGAACCCCCTCCCTGTCACGTCGGAGTGGGGCAAACTGAGAGCAGAGATTTCATCAAGCACAAAGAAGGAGAGGCTGCAAAAGGGGCCAGCTTCCCAGAGAGGGATTCCTAGTTCAGCACCACCCCCAGCCTTGGGTTGAGGGGGCCATCCTGGGAGGCTACCTGGTACGGCACTCGTGTCCTCAACTGGGGCAATCAGGAGGCCTCCATTCTTGTCCTGCTTGTGCGTCTCTCTTTGTGTGACTTTGGGAGATCACTTTCCTTTGGCCTCTGTTCCTTCTCAGTAAAACAAAAGCATTTTGCTGGAAGGATCCCAGAGGTCTTTCACAGCTCAGAAATCGAAGGTCTGTATCCAAATTAAGCAATACCCTGCCGTTAAGATTTAGGGTTTCAAACGTGTCCTAAAATTGGAAGGAACCCAGAACATACAGATGTGAGAAAAGAGGAGACGGGAGGGGCTGTCTGGAGCCCCCACCCCTCAGCGTGCTCAGGGGTGAGGGCTGCAGAAGGGGTGGGGGGCGGAGGAAGACCAGGGGAGGGAGGGGTGGCCTATCTGAGTGCCTGACATCTCAGGGCAAAGGAAGCTAACTGGTAAGAGGATTTTCCCCCAACTCCAGCCCAGGAGCCTGTGGAAAAGCTGCATTATAATCGATAGCCTTGTAAATAAATAAATAGTCAACGCATCCTGTCTCCAGCACAGGGCTTCTTTAGGAAAATCGAACCTCGACCCACTTCTGCTCGCTCATTCTGGATTTCTATGGAGGCCTCCAGAGGGAAGGAACTCTTACAGGTCATCTTGGGTACCCCCCTGCCTCGGGGCTGGCCTGCCATTGGTCATGACCGGAAGGAAAGAATGAGGAGAGTAAACCTATAGCTAACACACCCACAATGCTTTCCCCCACACATAACAAAACAGTGTAGATTTAACATATCTACACTGCCTGTAGTTCCTTTCCCCCAGCACTGATAATTGGGGTTTAATTGTCTCAGGGAGGAACTCAGACCTCAGAAGCGGTCAGTAATCCAATCTCCCCGCTCTGGTTTTGCTATCTCACGTCTAGCAGAGGGAGCTCTGGCTGCCCAGAAAGTGGTTAAAGGACTCGTTCCCTGGTACCTTCTGAGAGGCAAGGGTGGCCAGTAGCACAGTTTAGTGGACTCATGGAGCTTGTTATTAATTTGCAAGGCCGCACAAATGAACGCCCCCAAAATACGGGGAACACATCTAGGCAGTAGACTTCCTACCCTAGGAAAAGACCATGAATTGCAGCCCACAACCTTCAGTCCGCTCTTAGAATCAAGAGTCGGCAAGAAATCATTGGGCCCAGCTGTCTCCCTTAGAGCAGCCTCCGAGGTCCCGCCCTGAAGGGACGGGCCTCCGGTCTGAGGTAGGGCACCCAGGGCTGGCCCGGGGCTCCCTGCTCTCCCCACAGCAGGGGCTGGGGCTGGCGCTGAGCAAATGGGTTGTGGCTGTCACTGGAGCCGAACTGGCAGCAGACACAGCAGACTCTGTTTTCTTTGCAGGCTGAGGGTGACTGGAGGAAGCTGAGAATTCCTCTGTTCTGCTCTGCCTCTGCAAGAAGAGGGGATGGGAGAAGGAGGGGAGCAGGGAAGGCCGGGGGGCTCTCATTCCTCAGGAGGGACTGTTCCAGCTCCTAGAACCAAGCAAAGTAGAGCAGGCCAAAGATGGAAGGGGAAGGCAACCGTAGGGCCCCATGAGGTCCTGGGGACGATGTCAGGGGCCTGGGTCCCCTATCTGGAGTTGCTCTGAGGCGATGGTGAGAGCTAACATTTATTAAAGCTTGCTCTGTGCCAGGCACTGTGCTAAGAACAGTTGCCCTAGGCAGGCAGTTCTTACAAGGGCTGTGAAGAGGGCCTAAGTGACACAGGACTGGGTTCAAATCTAACTTGGCTACTCACTAGCTCTGTGACCTTGAGAAAGTTACTTGACCTCTCTGTGCCTCACTTACTCCATTAATAAATGGGAATAACAGTACCTACCTGATAAAGTCATTTGAAGATTAAGTGCGTTTACATACAAAAGCTCTTAACGCATCTGGCTTGGAATAAGATAAGGTTTTGCTATTATTACTTTGTGGAGTCCTCACACAAAGCTCTGAAGGAGCTATTCATCTCTGAGGCTCAGAGAAGTCAAATGACCTGCCCAAGGTTCCAGGTCCCTTTGACTGACAGCTTGGGTGCCCTCCTAATATCCCCCCTCCCCCCCCCCAGCTCAGGGCTTCTTTAGGAAGCCCTGTGCCCCTTTAGACAGCCTGGGTGCCCTCCTAAGATCCCGCCCCCCCGCCCCGGGAAGCAGCTTCAGAACCCGCCAGCTCCCTCCCCAGGCCCACTCCAGTCTGGAAAGGCCTCTCCTGCTTCAGCAGCTGCAGGAACAAAGATGGCTCTCTATCCTGCCAGTGAGGCCGGGCATACCGCTTGGGGGTGGGAGGGGGCCCCAAACACGGGCCGTGGGAGCCCCCCAGACGCCTCACCCCGTACCACCGCCCCGGGCCTCCCCTGGAGCTTCCCACCTTCGGGCACAGCTCCCCTCCTCGTGCAAGATGCCGGCTGCCAGACTGGAGGGAGCAACAAACTGGCGCTCTGGCCCAGCCCTCAGCCGGCTGGCTGCTCCCCGCCCTCCTCCATCCGCAGTGCACAGTCGCTCTGTTCTCCTGCCAACTTGGCAGCTCGGCTCTGCTGTTACTATCAACACCTCCGAGGGAAGAGGGAGAGGAGTGAGTTCTGATCGCCTGGCGCACCGAGCAGCAAATTCGTGCCCGAGCCAGCCCTGGAATGTCTCCCAAGCTCCCAAGGCTCCCGGTGGGGAAGGAAAGGTGGGCCTGACCCACAGGCCCTTATGGCAAGCCAGCCTCCAGCAGGGGGTCTGGGCCCGGCCAGACTGGCGGTCCCCAGGAGCAGGAGCAGGCAGCTCGGACAGAAAGGGTGGATGGGGCTTGCTGTGAGGCCAAGGGGGCGCGCTGGAGGGGGTCTGCCTCAGCCCAGCGCTTGCCAGAGTCCGGGGAGAAGTGGGAGGAGGTTGGTAGCTGACTTGCTTGGTTGGGGGTGCGGCAGCCCACGGCCAGGATAGAAGGAACTGGTCTTTCTGCGGATTGGGAAATCCTGGATTGTATGGACCGTGCCTCCTTTCTTTCATCGTTTCTTGGACTCCTATGCAGAGCTCTTGCCCCCTTGTAGGATTGGACCTACATTTTCCCACCGAATGGAAACTTCTCAGAGACAGAAACCACACTTCCTTTTCCCAGCCCTGCTCCTCAGGCTCTTGGGCCCTGCCCCGTAGGCTCCACAGAGCAGTCGATGCCCTTCTCAGCTCCTGTCGGAGTCCTAGGACCCCGCTGGGAAGGAGAAAGAACCCATATTTCCAGGGGCCCAGAGCTCCACCTCCAGCAAGGCCTGCCCCACAGCAGAGGGTGTGTGGCCAGTCATCTGCCCCTGACAGGACCAAGGGGGGTCACTTTGTGACCGGCGAGGCGTTGCTTTCCCAGCTTTCTGGCTGCTCGGGAAGGGAATCCCTTTGTGCCCTGCTTTTGGTGTCAACATAAGTGGTAAGTTCAGGGGAAACTTGCTGACTCTTACACCACCCAGCCAGCTGGTCTACCCAAGGATGTGCTGGATGTTCCCTGCCTCTGTGCGCTACCCACCTGTCTCCTCCCCTGCCGCACAGCAATACCCTCTCGTAACCTGCTGGGGTACAGCCGATGCTGATAAAGACACGAAGATGACGCTTATGTTTCTAAGGGTGTGCCTGGCACTCGGAATCAGTATGTTTCTCTTCCTCCTTTTCTCCTTGCCTGCCTCCCTGCCCCCTTCCCTCATTTCTTTCTCTGCTCGTTCCAGGGCTCCTTCTCCCAGACGTGAGGCTGAGCCCAAGACCATCTCTATTCCCTGCTGCACAAGTCTCAAAACCACCACCAAGAGAGACACAGCCACGTTTCTGGTGGAGACCCCCTCCCCCGCCCCCCACCCCCAGGTCCAGAGGGCCAGCTGGCTTTCCAGGGCCAGCAAACAGGAAAAGAGAATTCATTCAGTGAGTCAGGATGTAAATAAGCCATGAGAGGCCGCGCCATTCCGCCTGCACCTGTGAGCATCCCTCGGCAGAAGCCCTGTCAGCGTTTCCATGACAAACTCTCTTCCAGCTTCCAGAGCATGCCTTGTGCTGAGACCTGACCCTGAAAACGCGTTCACCGCTTTTCTTTTTTCCCCTAAATAAAGATGGCACACTCTAAGAATGCACCTGCTCCGGCTATGTGTTTGCTTTTCATTCTGCGGGGTTTGTGGGTATTCTATTTGTATGGTGGACATGCACACGTATGATAATACACACGGGAGTTGGGGGGCGGAGAGCTGCTGGGGCAAATTCACAACCACTGTACGCACTGCAAGATGGTCCCTCACCTTAAAACAGCTCTCACACCCACTTGCCTGTCACAAAGCCAAAATTCTACCATCGGAGATGTACTGCTTCTGAACCTATCCATCTCTAAGAGTCTCCTCGGACAAAGCACCAACCTCTAAAAGGGACAAAGCTGCCGTCTGATGAGGGGTTAGCAAAAGAACCATGAGGCATTGGGGAAAATGGCCAAAGGTAGGAGAGCCCTAAAAAAGTAGATGAGAGCCACCCAAGATCTGTTCCCTATTTTATAGGTTTGCTAGGCCTGCCTATTGGAGAACATGTGTACCATCCACGTGCACACGCACAGACACATACACACACACACAGTGCTCCTTATATACAGCAATTGTTCCAAAATTCTAAGTGGTATTCGGATTCACCTGGCAATGCTTTCAAAAATGTAGTTGCCTGGGCCCTGCCCCGGACATACCAAATCAGCCTTTTGAGGGCTGGAGCAGAGCCCAGGACTCTGCATTGCAGGGAAGCGCCCAGGTGTGCTGCTGATCAGTCAGGTTAGAAACCACTGCTGTAAAGGATAGAGCACCCAGAACACCCGAGTTTGAGCAACTGCACCACCATTTACTGAGGGACCCTGGGCCCAGCACTCTCTGAACCTGGGGGAAACATGCGAGACCCAGCTCCCATGACCCGTATGAGGAAGTGTTCTAGAAATGCCTGCTGAAAACCAGCAGATGATGCAAATGGTCACTGTTATCCCACGCACTCACAGCTGGTGGTGTGCATGGATACATGTTCCTATGAATCCGTGTACCTGGGACGCCTCCAGAGGGGCGAGGCTCCGTCGTTCTCCCTCACCTAAGCTCAGGTCTGCCTTCGCTTCTGTCTCTCACCCCAGGACATCGCCCTGCTCACTTCTCCCAATAGCTTGGCACACTCCCTGATCACTTAAATGTGATTTTTCCATCTAATGGGTTTATCCACCATCTACGATCTCTCGGATTCTCATTCCTTCTGGGGAGAAAGAAGGAAGAGTAGTCACTCTGTTTTATGACAAGAGGAAAGCCAGGCAAGCGGGTTTGGAAGGGTTTTTTTTGTTTTTTTGTGTTGTTTTTGTTTTTGTTTTTGTTGTTTTGTTTTTGTTTGTTTGTTTTGTTTTTTTACCATTTAAACAGACCAGTGATTCTTTCCTTTTGAAAACTTGGCAAAAATGTGCTCACAAAAATTCCTCATACAGTTTTAGGGCATTAGGGCCTCCCTGACGTCTTTCCACAGACCCTCTGGGAGTAAAGAACACCTGCCCCACATGGCTCTGGCAGCCCAAGCTCTCTGAGCTCCTCCTAGAGGATCATGTTCAAGAGCATGAAGCATTGTTTCAGCTGTGCCTTTGGTGAATGATGGACTTGTCACCCCTCGCCACCCAGCTGTGAGATGAACTTAGCTGACCTTCCCTCTCTCTCCAAGGAAGAGAGTTAAAACCCAGGGACATGGTGACGTATCCCCCATGTTGGACAGAATCTTCTCAGACCCAGACTGTGCCTCCCTGTTCCTGATCCCGCAGCACAGAGGATAAGCTGCCGTCAGGTATCGGGAGGATGGATGGTCTCTACTGCAAAAACTGAAAACACGGCTCAGACTGGCTTAAGCAACAAAAGGAACCTATTGGTCCATAAACGATAAAATTGTTCAAGGTAGGTAGGCGCAAAAGCCCACCCCGGTCTGATCCATTTGCTCTGAGTTGTTTTTGTCTGTTTGCTTGCCTTGGTCTCTCTGTCCTCCCCCACGGTGTCAACTTCATTGGAAAACTTTCTGCCTTCAAGCCTGCAACGTGGTCTTGCCAGCAGCAACCAAAGCTGGATGCACCCTCATTTCCACTTGGGAGAGAGAGTAAGCTGCTTTTTTGATAGTATCCATGAAAGAAAATGGACGCTTCTTTCCAGAAGCCCTCCGTCAATGTCTCCCACATTCCATTAGCCCACATCAGGAAACATCCCATCCTGATTAGAGCCTCTGATGGTGCTGCATGGCTGGGAAATTCAGAACTTGGTAGAGAGGGCATGCCTCCAAGCTCAGACCTCAGGTCCTAGTCCTCAGGCTCAGCCCCCCACCCCTGTGCAATTTAAACTGCTTTCAAGAAAGAGATTAAGGACTCCAAAGAAAGGACTTTATAAATGCTGATGTTCCAGTCGTGTCCCACACAGGCCCTTGGCAAAAGGCTGGGCCTTCTCCGGAAGGTAAGTGGAAACGGATTTTCACTTTCTAGAAAGGGAAGGAAACAGAATCTACAACCAGTCAGCTGAGCAGAATGCCGGCCACACAGGGATTCAGAGATGTGGGCTGTGCCTCCTTTCTTCTTTAGTCTTTTGGGTGATCATGAACAACCTGTTTATCCTCTCTGGGCTCTGTACAGATAGAGTAAAATGGTCATCCCTTCCATTTACAGGGGTCCTGTATAAGGAGCAATAGCTTAGAAGGAAGCTGGGTCCTCAGAACATTCCAGGCTTGTGAGCTACTGGTCAGAGCAAAGAGATTGTGGTGTGTGGAGTGGTTTCTGACCAGTCGTCCCTTGCCAAAACCATCCAGAAGGTTTTTTAGTGTAACTTCAGTAAAATAATGGGTCCTCCGAGGGTCCTGGCTCTGCTTGGGCACTCATGTAAAGAAATATGGTTCAGCAACTGAAAAGTTTTTCATTTAAAAAGAAATTCCAATTACTTATTAGTATCTCTTGAAATGATAGAAACACTTTGCAAATATTTTTTGTAGCCCCCTTTTCTCCGTCCTAATTTCGTCACATCCATAGCTACTCAAGCTTTCATGTGTGAAAAGGTCCTATACTCTCTCCAGCACCCAAATGTCTCCCCTTTTCCTGCGCTCTTTATTATGAAGGGTGATTTAGCTTCTTAGGTCAGGTCTTTCCCCTTTTCCTCCAGTCTCTCTCCAAACCCATTCTCCCAATTCTCTATCCAAGAATATCTGGGTATCAAAGTTATTAAGCCAAAACTCTATAGAATACAGTCTTATCCCTGAGATGTTAGCATCATTTGGGGAACAGACTCGCAGTGTCATATACACATAGATTATTCTAATACTGTGTATTAGCGTTCTCCAGAGAAACAGAACCAATAGGATATAGAGATATATACAGAGAGATTTATTAAAGGAATTGCTCACATGGTTACAGAGGCCAGGAAGTCCCATGATCTGCCATCTCTAAGCTGGAGAACCAGGAAAGCTGGGGGTATAATTCAGTTCAAGCCTGAAGGCCTGGGAACCAAGAGCTCTGAGGTCCAAAGACAGGAAAAGATAGATCAAAAACAGAGAGGGAAGAGGTGCCTGACCGGCTGGTTCAGTTGGTAGAACATGCGACTGCGATGTTGGGGTTGTGAGTTTGAGCCCCACGTTGGGTGTAGAGATTTAAAAAAAAAAAAAGGAGAGAGGGAGAATTTGCCCTTCCTCCACCTTTTTGCTGTATTTGGGCCCTCGATGGATTTGATAATCACCCACATTGATGAGGGTGGATCTTCTTTACTCAGTCTAATGATTCTCTTCCAGAAATATCCTCACAGACACACCCAAACATAATGTCTTACCAGCTATCTGGTCATCCTTTAGCCCAATCAAGTCGACACATAAAACTATCACACACCCCATCCTGAAGTAGACCATCAGCTTTAGTTGTATTTGTTAGTAGAGACAGGAGGTCATCAACCATCCATCTTGAGAACATTACCTTTTTTTTTTTAAGATTTTATTTATTTATTTGACAGAGAGAGAGAGAGAGATCACAAGTAGGCAGAGAGGCAGGCAGAGAGAGAGGAAGAAGCAGGCTCCCTGCTGAGCAGAAAGCCAGATGTGGGGCTCGATCCCAGGACCCTGAGATCATGACCTGAGCTGAAGGCAGAGGCTTTAACCCACTGAGCCACCCAGGCGCCCCACCTTATAATAGCTTTAACTCTGGGAGTTATTTTGCAGAACAAGTCTGCAGAATATTCTCTGCTGGTCTCTCCAGCTCCACTGTCCAGCCGTCTCCACCCTGCTCTGAGATCCAGGAGGCTGAGCCAGGAGGCTTTCTTGTCCTCTGGTTTCTGGCTGGCTTTGACCACTGGGAGGCATTGATAGGAGATGGGAAGGAGGAGGAGGTCAGGATGTTTATTTGGCCAGATCCCACCCTGGTGAGCGGACGGTTGTCTGAGTCTCCTGTCCCAGGCTCTCTCCTAGCTGCGGCTGCCCGGGGATCTAGTCACTACTCCCCACAGGCTCCTTCAGCCTAGAGGTGGTAGCGAGTTCCTGTCATTGCTGGTCCCTGCGACTCGTTACCATCTTCTCTTGCTTCCTCACCCTTGCCGCTTCCCTGAACCCTGTAAATAGCCCTTGCACCCAAGTCTCCTCTCTACCTGGCGTGAAAGGCCCCAGACTGACTCAGTGCCCCTGACGTCCACGGCACTGTCACCTCTGTGAGTCTCATCAGGATGAAGTAGAGAGGGGAAGGAGGGAGGGAGGGAGGATGAGAACTCTTTTCTTATGGAGGATCTGATGTGAAATTTTAAAAAATGATTGAGTCACATGTCAAGGTCTAACTTGCCTCTCTGGACAGGAATATCCACCATTGTTGGCCAAGTTTACCCGGTGGCTGAAGAACAGTGTTCCTCTAAAAAGCTAAGTGGAGAAAGAATCCATAGCTTGTCACTGCTGTGATCCAACAAAGGGGCTCCCACAACCAGGCAGGAGCCACAAAAATTGAGGGTGTGGCTTTGCAGTTCTAGTCAGCCAATCTGCCTTATCCTAACCACAACGAGACCAACAAAGAGAAAAACACCAAAGACCTCCTACAGAAAGACTGAGTCAGCATGATTTGAGCAATTGTAGAAAAGCCTCTCACCCTCAAAAATATACTCGCATCCCTCATTTCCATCTCAGGCCTGAGGAGGATGAAACCATATCTGCCCATATTTGAAATTTCATCAGTAGAGAGGCATAACATTGCCTTTGGCCAAATGTAAACATTGTTCCCTGAAAGGCGTAATTTAATTACATTTGATTAATATTCCCATTATGTGCAAGGCACTGTACCAAGTGCCAGTTAATGTTGTAATCCTATCAGTTACCCCTGAGTATGAATAAACTGAATATCAGAAGAGAAACTGCAGAGAGGTGGGGAGAAACATGCCCCAGAGGGAAGAACCTGAAGACACACTCTGCCTTTCATCATACTGGGCTCAGGAGAAGCGGTGGGTTAGAGATGTAACTAGGGGATCTTACAGCATGTGGATGGTGTTGAAAGCCATGGGACTAGATCAGGCCACCCAGAAGGAAGGGGAAGGGAGGGAGGAGAGGGGAAGGGAAGAGAAGAGAGAAAAGGATATTCAAGAGCTAAGCCCTAGGGCGTTCCTCTCTTAATGCTGGTGAAAGGGGTAAGTGAATCCAGAAAAGAAAATGAACAAGGGGGGCACCTGGGTGGCTCAGTCCTTAAGTATGTGCCTTTGGCTCAGGTCATGATCCCAGGGTTCTGGGATAGAGCCCCACATCGGGCTCCCTGCTCAGTGGGAAGCCTGCTTCTCCCTCTCCCACTCCCTCTGCTTGTGTTCCCTTTCTCACTGTGTCTCTCTCTGTCAAATAAATAAATAAAATCTTACAAAAAAAAAAAAAAGAAAGAAAGAAAGAAAGAGAGAGAGAGAGAGAGAAAATGAACAAGGGAGGGGCGCCAGGGTGGCTCAGTCAGTTAAGCGTCTGCTTTGGCCTCAGGTCATGATCCCAGCGTCCTGGGATGGAGCCCAGCGTCAGGCTCCCTGCTCAGTGCGGAGTCTCTGGCCTCCCCCATGCTCTCTCTTGGGCACGCTCTCTCTCTCTCAAACAAGTAAAGTCTTTTCAAAAAAGAAAATGAACAAGGGAGAGCTGGTGAAGTAGGAGGAAGATTGGTGGACTGGAATGTCTGAAAGCAACTGAAGAAAGATTTTCAGCAAGGCAGTGATCAAATGACGGAAACTGCTGCTGACGGGTTAAGTAAAAGCAGAGAACTGACCACTGAATTTGTCAGCATGGAAGTCATTGGGAACCATGATAAATGTGGTTTCACCGTCATAGTAGGGGAACAAGCTTGATTGGAGTATGTGTGACAGAGAATAGAAGGTGAGATAAAAAACAGTACAATAGGGGGGCACCTGGGTGACTCAGTGGGTTAAAGCCTCCGCCTTCAGCTCAGGTCATGATCTCAGGGCCCTGGGATCAGGCCCCCCATCAGGCTCTCTGCTCAGCGGGGAGCCTGATTCCCCCTCTCTCTCTGCCTGCCTCTCTGCCTACTTGTGATCTCTCTCTCTCTGTCCAAGAAATAAATAAAATCTTTAAAAAAAAATCCAATAAAAATTTTTTTTAAATTTAAGTCATCTCTACGCCCAACATGGGGCTTGAACTCACAACCCTGAGATCGAGAGTTGCATGTTCCTCCAACTGAGCCAGCCAGGCGCAAAAATTTTTTTTTAATTTTGCTATGAATGGTTAGCAGAAAAATGATGAAGTAGCTGAAGGGGAAGGTAGAGTCAAGGATTTCTTTTTTTGAAGATGAGAGTTATGACACATTAGTGTGTTGATGGGAATGGTTCTATAGAGAGAAAATTTGACAATGCAGTTAAGAAAGCGGATAATTGCTGGAGTGGTGCCTTTTAATAAGCAAGAAGGGAAGGGATCCAGTGTGCACGGCAAGAGCCTGGCCTCAGTCACATGGATGGTCCATTCATCCTAAGAGGAGAGAAGGCAGAGTGAGTTTGAGAGCCTGAATCCGGAAGATTGGTACTTTTGGTAGTGGGAAGATAAGAACTTTTTTTTTTTTCTTCTGATTTCTGTTTTCTCTGTAAGGAAAATATAATACCAATGTCTGAAAGTGAGAAGCAGGGGGAGTTGTGTGAAGGCCTGAGAAATGAGGAGTGTGATGCAGTAAACCCAAGGAGTAGGACAGTGACTGGCCTGGGGGACAGATTAAAGGATTGCTGGGCAGCATGTGGCCCTCTGAGGTTAAAGGCCATGACTTTATTTATTTATTTATTTTAAGACTTTATTTATTTGACAGAGAGAGAGACACAGTGAGAGGGGGAACACAAGCGGGGAGAGTGAGAGAGGGAGAAACAGGCTTCCCACCAAGCAGGGACCCCGATGTGGTGCTTGATCCCAGGACCCTGGGATCACGACCTGAGCCAAAGGCAGACTCTTAATGGCTGAGCCGCCCAGGCACCCAAAACTTGTGACTTTAAAGGGAGACCTTTCACCACATTCAGAGCTGGAGTGCAGGTGTGGAACAAGTCAAAGATTGGACCATGTTAGGGTTTTACTAGGCCTATAAGTTGGGAGGGAAGAAGGTCAAGATGATTGTATTCTTTTTTTTTTTTTTTTTTAGATTTTATTTATTTGACAGAGAGAAACACAGTGAGAGAGGGAACACAAGCAGAGGAAATGGCTGAAGCATTTCCTTCTTCCTGCCGAGAAGGAGCCCAATGTGGGAGAAGCAGAAGCAGGCTTCCTGCCGAGCAAGGAGCCCAATGTGGGGCTCCATCCCAGGCCCCTGGGATCATGACCTGAGCCGAAGGCAGATGCTTAACAACTGAGCCACCCAGGCGCCCCAAGATGATTGTATTCTTTATCAATTGCTGTTAAACAAATTATCCCAACACTTAATGGCTTAAAACAACAGACATTTCTTATCTCATAGTTTCTGTGAGACAGAAAGTGAAATTTGGAAGCAGTTTGGCTGAGCAATTCTGGTTTGGCATCTGTCATAAGGCTGCAGTCAAGATGTTAGCTGGGCTGCAGTCATCTGAAAGCTCGACTGGGCTGGAGAATCTCCTTCCAAGATGGTGCATCATGATTGGCAAGCCAGAGGTGGCTGTTGGCAAACAGATTCAGTTCCTCTCTATGTGAGCCTCTGCATAGGTTGCTTGGATATCCTTGAAACCTGGCATATGGCTTCTCGCACTCTCGGCAGTCCAAGAGGAAGAACTAAGCAGAAGTTATCCATTTATAACCTAGACTTGGGTCACATTGCCTTACTTCTGCCACATTCTATTCCTTAGAAGCAAGTCACCCTGAGTCCAGTCCATGTTCAAGGGGCAGGGAATTAGACTCCACCTTTTGAAGTCAGGAGTATTGTAATGAACTGAATGTTTGCATCTCCCCAAGATTCATACATTGACTCTCTAACCACCAGTATTGCTGTTTGGAAATGAAGTCTCTAAGGAAGCTATTAAAGTTGTATGAGGTCATGGAAGTGGGGCCCTAATCTGATAGGATTAGTGGGGTTTGTATAAAAGGAGACACAGAGAGGTCACTGGCTTGCTCTTTCCTTGTGCCCAAAAGAGGAAAGACTATGTGAGGACATAGCAAGAAGATGACCATCTGCAAGTCAAGAAGAGACCTTTTACCAGAAACTAAGCTGGCCAGAACTTTGACCTTAGTCTTCGAGCCTCCAGAATGGCAAGAAAATGAATATCTGTTGTAGAAGCAACCCAGTCTATGATTTTGTTATGGCAGCCCAAGAAGACTAAACAATTACCAAAGAACTCGTAGATATATCGTACTATCATTACAAAGGCAAGGATATATGAAAGTGTGTGTGTGTTTTTTTTAAAGATTTTATTTATTTATTTGACAGAGAGAGATCACAAGTAGGCGGGGGGGGGGGTTCAGATGAAGAGGTACACAGAGTGGGTCCACAAGGGTCCCAGTGCAGGCGCCTCTGTTCCCGTGGACTTGGGGTGCACCACCCTTCCTGTACATGATGTATTCACCAACCCAGAAGCTCTTCAAATCTTGCTGTTGGAGAGTTTTTATCTTGAACTATCTCCAGCCCTCCTCCCTCTCTGGAGATTGGGGGGGTGGGGGTGGGGCTGGAAGTTCCCACTCACTAATCATACCTCTTAATCTTTCTGGTGGCCAGCCTCCATCCCTAAGCCATCTGGGACCCGCCCCCCCCATGCCCTGAGTCATCCCATTAGCATAAACTCAGTTGCGGTCAGAAAGGGCTCATTGTGAGTAACAGGACAGTCCTATCACTCAGAAAATTCCATGGTTTTTAGGAGCTCTGTGCTGGAACCAGGTAATTTATTATACCACAGCCTGCCATATAGTAAGTGCTGTATAAGGGATCAATAATCCTTTGTTACAGATGAAGACACCAAGGTACAGAAAGGTTAACCAACTTCATGGACAATTGGCCAGTAAGGACCACAGTTAGGGACTCAAACTCAGAATTGTGTTAAATGAGAGATAAAGCAAACTTACTGGGGCGCCTGGGTGGCTCAGTGGGTTAAAGCCTCTGCCTTCGGCTCAGGTCATGATCTCAGGGTCCCGGGATCGAGCCCCCGCATCGGGTTCTCTGCTCAGCAGGGAGCCTGCTTCCCCCTCTCCGTCTGCCTGACTCTCTGCCTACTTGTGATCTTTTTCTCTCTGTCAAATAAATAAATAAAATCTTAAAAAAAAAAAAAGCGAACTTATTGAAAGGGCAGCCCATTCAGAGGATTTTAGGCAAACCCTCCCTGCTACCGTTCTTTCTCCTCCTCCTCCTCCTCCTCCTCCTCTTCTTCTTCTCCCTCTCCTCCCTTTTCTTTTGAGATAGTCTGAGCTGGTTTCTGTTATTTACAACCAAAAATGCTCTGACCAGAGTAACTACATCAAGGGGCAGAATAGCCTATGTGAGTGGTACAAACTCTAAGTTGCTAAAAAAAATATCATACGGGCCAATAGCAAAATTCCTCCTTAAGAAAGAATTGTCTGAGTCTAAAATATGGGTTTTCACACATAAGCTGGAAATTGAGGGAAGAACAAAAGGAGAGTTAAATTGCTTTGCTTAAGAATCAAGAGTATTTTTTCTTTTAATTTGGCTTCCTAAGAACAAATTTTAGGTTGCTTCCAACTTGACTTTATTATGAAGCCGTCGTGAATAAATAAGCATCCTTGTATCCAAAACTTTGATCATATATCTATTTTCCTCAGACCAGAATTTAAGAAGTGGAATTATTTGATCAAAGGGCATGGATATCGTAAAGACATTTTTTTACCTCACACCAAATTATCCTCCAGGAAGACCAAAACAGTTTAGGGGTGCCTGGCTGGCTCAGTTGGGGAAACATGTGACTCTTGATCTTGGGGTTGTGAGTTCAAGCCCCCACGCTGGATGTAGAGATTACTTTAGGGAAAAAAAAAGATCAAAACAGTTTATACTCTGCCAACGATGAATGAGATGTCCAGTCTCCCAACGTGTTCATGTCATTTTTTGAAAATAGGTGAAAATTACTTTCATTTGTATTTTGATATTACCAGTAAGACTGAACTTAGTTTTAATCTACTTATCGGCTGCATCTATTTCTTCTTTTAAGAATTGCCTTCCCACAGGCCTCTGGTGCTTCCCATCTTTCTGATGAACAAAAGCCAGCCAGCTCCTGTTGCCTTCCTACTCTGCCCACATTGGTTTACTCATCACCACTTCTTACGGGGTGACCAACTTGTTGGGGTTTTTTTTAAAGATTTTATTTATTTTTTAGCAAGAGAGTGGGGGAGGGGCAGAGGGAGAGGGACAAGCAGACTTGATGCCACCATCCCAAGATCATGACCCGAGCCAAATTGAAGTCAGACGCCTAACTGACTGAGCCACCCAGGTGCCCCAATTTGTTGGGTTTTCCTGAAAATCCCATGTCCCGAAATCCCCTCAATCCCAGGTACACCAAGACAGTTGGTCATCAGCTCTGGGCCTTAGATCTTCACCTGGAAAATGAGGACCAGAAGTCCTCTCGTTTCCCTCCCGGATGTTCCTTCATTTACCCCGCAAATACATACTGTCCTCCATTGATCTGGATCAACTTTCCACGATTCAGCCCAGGAAGGGTTAACGGCATAAATTTCCCCCAAACCAGAGGCAATTGCCCCACCATTTGGTTTTCTCTATTCCCTAGTACCTTTCCCAAAGTCCGGAGCCCTCAAAATAGGCATTTGAGGAACTCCTCGGGGTTCCCAGGCCTCTAATGACTTACTGACCCAGGTTTACACTTGCCAAGACCCCGAGATTCCCTCTCCCTAGGACATCCAGTAGAAATGAGCATCACTAGAGATCCTTTATACAAATCAAGTACTTCTGTGCTCCCTGCTGTCGAACAGCAGAAAATAACTTTTCGCAGTGCCCAAGAAAGGCAGAAGTAGCCAAGGACACAAAATTGTCCAAAACCTTTCTCCTCTCTGCCAGGCTCCGGTGGGCCTGGTTTTGTTGATTCTGGTGGAGAGACTGCCGGGGGTGGGGGTAGGGGGTGGGGGTGGGGGGGGTGAGGGGGGGTGGAAATGGCAGCTCACGGAAGGCAAGAGCAGAGGTCTGCCTCCAGCACCCCTGGTACCCCCTGCAGCACCGAACACTGCGGCCCTAAGCCCTGACTGAATTGGGGCCCAGGCTCAGAGGAGCGGGAGGAGGGAGCTGGAGCCCAGAGCTCCTGCCACCGCCTTCAGGCGGCGGCGGGGAAGTTCTAATGAAAAGCCTGCCAGACCTCTAACGAGAGCTAAACCGCTAGCGGGCTGTGATTGCTCATTGTTTGGTTATAATTAGCAGCGATTTCTGCGGTGGCAAAGCTGCAGCCAGCCGCCTGCAGGAGCGGCGCTGGGGGAGGGTTCTGCCTCCCTCGCCGCCAGCAGCCCCTGGGCCCCGGCTCCCAGGCCCGGGCTCCATCACTCCGGGGCCCCGCCAGCCCCGCACTCACAGGCAAGGCCCCTCGCTGGCCGAACTGGATCATTGCTACCCGTCCGCACCAGACCCTTTCCTTAGCGGGAGACGAACTGCGCTCGCGTGAGCGCGTGGGCTGAACAATCCCGGGTGCGGGACCCAGTTTTTGTCTGCCAGGTACTAGCTGTGTGTCTTCAGGCACGTTATTTAACCTGCTAAGCTGCGGTTTCCTCATCTCTAAAATGGAGATGGTAGGGGCACCTGGCCGGCTTAGTCAGTAGAGCATGCGACTCCGACAAGGCGGGGTCTTGAGTTCGAGCTCCATGTTGGGCATAGAGATTACTTGAAAGAATTTAAAATAAAAAGGATAAATAAAATGGGGACTGTAAGGACAGTACTCCTCTTCCTTGGGGATGCGGTGAGACTCAAAAGGGATAACTCGCTTAAGGCAAATGGTAGAGTGCCTCGTGTGCTGTTGGTGCTCAGTGCATCCTGGCTGCCGTTAGGGGTGGTGGGGACCTTCCCTTTCCTCTCTCTCTGTCCTCCCGCCCTGGGCCAGGCTCCTCCCGCACAGGTGCTCAGCAGCCCTCTTTCCCCGCTTCCCTGTGGAACCAGCTCTCAGGGGGGATGGTCTGCCTTAGCAGATTCAGTCCCAAGGTGACCTCTCCTAGGAGAGTGGGCTCCACCCTTAAAAAAATTACGTATGTATGTATTTAAGAGAGCAGGAGTGAGAGATTATGGGGCGGGGGTGGCGCCAGGGGAAGGGCAAAGGGTGAATGAGATATAGACTCCCCCCCCCCCACCAGCAGGGGCTCAGTCCAGGACCCATAAGATCATGACCTGAGCCAAAGCCAGATGCTTAACCTACTGAGCCATCCAGGCATCCCTCCAACTTTTTTACTGTGACCCATGGGGAAAAAATAAATTTTCTGTAGTGACCCATGTATAGGACACACATACATACAGGTAGATAAAACAGAAACAAACGTTTCACGAAGCAGTACTTATCCGAATCCAGTATGATGTATTCTGATATATGTTGTGTTCCTTTCCCTTCTCTCTTCTATTCTGTATCCATATCTGTGTGTATATCTATATCTATACCCATATTTATAGAAAGTTTTGAAGTTTTGCTAAAGGTCAGGACACACTAGATTGATTTCATGACCGAACAGTGGGTTGAGAACTTCAGTGCAAAAACAGTGCCCCAGAAGGAAGAGGCCAGTTAACTCTCATCTCTCATTCTAGAAGAAAAGGCTCTCTTTTCTATTAAAGGGACTTTTATTGGGGGGCCGGGGGGGGAAGAGAATTCTGGAAAGCTGAAAACCACATAGCAACGTCTGAGGCTTACATGTGAAAACAAGTCTGAATCTTTGTCCATAATGAGGGTGGGGTTTTACATACTTTTGGGGGGTTTGGAATCAAGCTTCAAAAAACAGGGGGTCACCTATCCTTTGCTCCTACACCAACCTGAAAGCTAACTTTTCCTTCACTGCGATTTCAGCAATATCTTCCAATGGCCACTATGCCTAGATGCCAGGAAAGGGCAAGGGTTATGTAGACTCGGCTGGATAGGAAATGCTCTGAGCTAGGACTGTCCTTACAGTTTTTTTCCATAACAAAATTGGGGCATGTGGCCTCACAGGCACTTACGAGGACAACAGGATACAATATTTGAAACTAGAACTATCCCTGGAAAGCCCGCAACTTGGGGCTGCAAGGTTACCATGGGAAGTGGAGAATTTGATGCTGAGAGAGTCAGAGGAAGGAGAAGTCCTCTTTCCCATGCACCCAGGTCTTGCCTTCTGATTTGGGGAAAGGAGCCTTGGACTTCCAGAACCTTCTGGAATGCCAGAAACTTCTCCTAATACCTTGAGGATGTTCTGCTATTAAACACATTAGTGGATTTGTAGGAGGACTGGATCCTAAGTGGTGAGAAGTGGAAGAAAGAGATCTAGGAGGACTCCAAGGGATTTCATAATAGAAGTCACTCAGACTATTCAGTCACAGCAGCTCACAGCTGCTGCCTGGTTCCAGTCACCCATCCCCCCGCCCCCTGCCATATTCCTGCCATGCCCTCAGCCAGTTGTGCCATTAATGACTTTGGCCTGAGGTGGGCTGCTCTTATTGAAGAATGAAGAGGGAGTGGGCTTCACTGAGCTTGCACACTCTGCTCTTTTCTACGTGGACCAATCCATGTTGCAGTGTGATATAATCGTTTCCTTGTCATTTGGGGGCTCAGATTCTGGGGTTCCTCCTTTCTACGCTGCAGCCCAGGGTTCTGAGGCTTGAATAGGACAACAGTCCTGTAGATAGGTCTAAGGACACCCTCCTCAAATCTCCTCCACCTCCCCCCTACTTCCAGTCCTGGTTGTGTCTATCCTCCACGACCACACTTCCCCGGAGGATGCGTAGCCAATGTGAATGGTATCTCCATGCCTCCGGGAGCCCCTCAAAAAGGAGGTTGATTTCAAAAGCTTGCTTTGCGCCCCAAGGGAGACATCTCTTCTGAGGGTCCTCTCTAAACCTTCGTCCCACCGATTTCAAAGAGAGAAGGAGAAGGGAACATGAGGTCACCTCTCAATCCTCTTCCAATCCCTATTGCTATTAAACAAGCCCAGCTTGGCCCAGCCCATGAGATCAATGCGCATTGATCTCAACTCCAACCCCAATACTAGGAAGTAAAACACAAAGTCCCTTTAATCATTTGCCTGGTTACCTCATTCCGAGCTCTGCGACCTCCCTCTTTTCCCTCTTTTCCTTGCACCTTCTGAAAACAGTGCATTTGATTAGAACCCCCAAATGCTGTTGCTTTCTGCTATCCGCCTCCTTTGCCCACTTGTTTCCCGTGTCTATGTTTCTAGGAGTCTAATTGTGATTAAATTACAGGGTAATACTAATAGGGGGGTAAGAACCAGCTAATGGCTCACTGTTTCACGAGGCAACAATTGTAGTAATCACCAAACTAAAGGCTCCCATGCATTATGGAGGGTGTTAGGGTTTCCTGGCCTATGCTTCCTCCACACCCCTATCTGAGTGAATGGATACAGTTCACAGAGCACACTAAACGCCCAGAGACAAGTGAAGACAAAAGGACATGACTGAAAGTAATGCCAAGGTAAAAAGCTCAAGAGAGAAACCAAGAAACAGACTCTTAGTTACAGAGAACAGACTGATGGTGGCCAGAGGGGAGGTGGCTGGGGGCTGGGGAAGTAGGGGATGGGGATTAAAGAGTACACTTACCATAATGGAAAAAAATTTTTTAAGATTTTATTTATTTATTTGACAGAGAGAGACACAGCGAGAGAGGGTACAAAGCAGAGGGAGTGGGAGAAGGAGAAGCAGGCTCCTCGCCGAGCAGAGAGCCCGATGCAGGGCTCGATTCCGGGACCCTGGGATCACGACCCGAGCCAAAGGCAGACGCTTAATGACTGAGCCACCCAGGCGCCCCGAAAAAAAAATTTTTTTTAAGATTTACTTATTTGAGAGAGAGAGGGCATGTGGAAGGGGCGGAGGGAGAGGGAGAGAATCTCAAGCAGACCCCCTGCTGAGCATGGAGCCCTATGCAGGGCTCAGTCTCCCCACCCTGAGATCATGACCTGAGCTAAAATCAAGTCGGATGCTCAACTGGGCGCCCCCCCCCAATTTTTTTTAAAATAGAAGCAAATGTCAGATTAATGCTCAGGAGTCAGATAATAGAAGCATTTTGGTTCAAGATGTGTCCTAACTGAAATGAAATCAGATGTTAAAATAGAAGCTTTAGCTGAATCACAACAAATGCCAAATCCCAAAGTGAAGTGCTAGACCAGGATTTACAAAGTAAGCGGCAGAGTATTTAAGGTACAAACGAATTGAAAGCAAGACTTTAGATGAGGGTTTCTTTGGGGGAAGCTGTGCTATCCTTTCCACCCCTATCTCGAAGACGTCAAGTGGCACAGCAGGGGGAAGTAGCTATCTTCACAGTTGTTGGGGCAGAGGGAGAGCCGCGTGTGAGAAAGAGGGTTGGCCTGGGGAGAGTCGGAGATGCTATATATGAGGACAGCCCAGAGGGGTGAAGGGATTTCAGGGAGAACCTGAAGGAATGGCTGGATTCCCAAGGACGGTGGAAGGAGGAAGCAGTGAGTCAAAAGAAATGCATCACCCGAAGTGAGAGAGAACCACAAGCGAGAAGTCCCCAGCAATGGTGGTGTTAGGGACTGAATGTGTCCCTCCTCCCCAGTTCTAACGTTGAAATCCTACCCCCCAACCATGTGATGATATTTAGGACATGGGGCCTCTGTGACTCAGCCGGGTCATGAGGGTGGACCCCTCATGAATGAGATTAATGTCCTCCTAGGAAGAGGCCAAAGAGCTAGCTTGCTATCTTCTGCTGCACGAGGATAGAATGAGACCAGTCAGAACCCACCCCGGCCGGCACCCTGATCTCAGACCTCCAGCCTCCAGAACCTCGCGAAATAAATTTCTGTTGTTTATAAATCACCCGGTGGGTGGTACTCTGTTACAGCAGCCCTAACTGATTAGGACAGGCAGGGATATGAAGCACACAAGAGTGTCCGCTTTAAACACCTGGCAAGTTCAGAGAACACCGAAGCCAGGTCCCCACGCCAGCCCCAATCAAGTGGAAATTTTCCTGTGTCTTCCCATTCCAACACTGTAAGCATCAGAAACCACAGCTAAAAAGATGGAAGGGGAGGGACAGGAGTGTTGCCGACTGCATATGTTCAGCCTGAGCTGAAGGGGAGGGGGAGAGCCTTCCTTCTACATCATCTTTGGAATTTTAACGATTATCTAAACATTTTAATCACAGAGTTGCATCTATATTCAGACTTAGGGTGAACACAGACTCAGGAAAAACAGGGAAATCATGGGGACTGCCTCAAGTTTTATCCAAGTGTAGCAAATCTACAGCCCCACTGAACTTAAAGGAATAAGGAGAGAGAGAGAGAGAGAGAGAGAGAGAGAGAGAGGGCTTAAGTTTATAATGACATCTCAGGAGCTGTGCTTGTTGAACATGACAATTGTTCCAAAAATGTACTGATTTGTTAAATAGCTTCCCTAAGAGAGCTAGAAACAGTTATGCCATTCGTAAACAGGCCCTACTCCTCAGACCAGCTGCAGAGGAGAGGAGATGAGCCAATGAGAGACGAGCCTCACTCTCGGGAAACACTTGCAGGAAGCGTCCAGGCGGCAGCAGGCCTGCCTCTACGGGGTGCAGCTGGGGGAACTGGTACCCAAGCCTGGGGCCCTGGTCACAGTCTGCAGCCCAGGGACCAAGGCCAACCGATTCTGAGCACGTCCGCCAGCTGCCCTCAGGCAGGAGAGATGGAGAGTGATGTGGCTGAGCCTCGAGGCAGGAGGAGCCGAGAGCACAGTGTGCCCCATATGTCCGGGAGGGAGGAATCCCCACGCTGGGCTGGGCGAGAGGGGACACTGAGTCGTTCCCGCCACCTTGGCTCATGATGCACCATCAATAGACCTCTTTGTACCTGTGAGTGCCTAGGGTAAAGCCGACTCACTTCAGCTGAGGCAGGCAGGTGGGCACGGGAGGAGGGAAGTGGAAGTTACTCTCGGGGCTTCTAGAAGGCAGCCCAACCTGGTCACCGGATATGTCCCGACAAGTCTGAATTCTAGCTGAGCATGAGAGGCTGACACCTCTCGCTCTCCCTCCCTCTCCCCCTCATATATTTAAAAGTAAAAGGCCTTCTAGCACACACCTTCCTCAACAGTGTCCTCACTGGCCTTGCCTTAAAATATCCCTCCTCAAATACGGTTGGCACACCACCGCCAGATCCCAGATTGTCAGCCTTTGTCCCCCTTTTGACCATGCCCCTTCATCAAACAGGACTCTGCCAGGTTCCCCCCAGTACCTTCTGGCTCCAGTCCACACCCTAGGAGGACTTCAAATCACCCACCTTTTCAACCTCCTGTGGCAGTTTCTTTCCATACAACCCTTCTCATTCTGTGGCTCCTCTTCATTTACCATCTCGCTGAGATGCTTTGCACTTCCCTCCTTACTTGTTCACATGCTTCCCCGGCTGGGCCAGGTGGGGCCAGAGCTGCTAGCCTAAACCTAAACCGAAAGGAGGTCTGACTCTGTCACTGCCACTGTTCTGACCGTGACCTTTAGGAAACCGCCTCACTTCCTAGCCTCCTTGCTCCTATCATAGAATTATAGCCTGGGTGGCTCAGTCAGTGAAGTGTCTGCTTTGGCTAAGGTCATGATCCTGGGGTCCTGGGATCGAGCCCTGTGTGTACGCATCTCTCTCTCTAATAAATAAATAAAACCTTTAAAAAAATTATTAGAGTGAATGACTGAAGTTTTGTTTGTTTTAAAGATTTTATTTATTTATTTGACACAGAGAGAGAGAGATCACGAGTAGGCAGAGAGGCAGGCAGAGAGAGAGGGGGAAGCAGGCTCCCTGCTGAGCAGAGAGCCTGATGCGGGGCTCGTTCCCAGGACCCTGAGGTCATGACCTGAGCCAAAGGCAGAGGCTTTAACCCACTGAGCCACCCAGACGCCCCAAAGTTTTTTTCCTAGCTCATATTTCAGTGATTCTCCTATTAACCTTGCTTTTACTCAAACCTTTGCCTCTCAGGTAAGTCCCAGGCCTAGGTGACCTAAATCTAATGATATGTCACTAACTTTCTTCTGTGACCCTTTATGTACCTTTGAATCTCCTTTGGCCCTGGACAAAGATGGGCTTGCTTTGGTTTTATGAGCATCTCTACAGCACACGAAACTTTGCCTTTTTTTTTCCCCCTTAGTATCTTCTGGGTCCCAATATTTGGTTTTATGGCAACAACCCGACTTGAGGCCCTGCTTCAAATGGTTCAAGTATTTTAAAGGTTCTGCTTTCCAAGCTTTAACTGGACACAAAAGATTCTAGGTTCATTTGGGGCCACCTGAACAGAATTCTAAAGGAGAGTGTGTTAGTTAGTTGGTTGCAACGATATTTTCGAAACCAAAACCAGACTGAAATTTCATCACTCCAGAAAGGCTGGAGACTCCTACATTCCAAGACTCTTGCCAACAGATGTTAGGATTGCCTGCTTATCTGCTCCTGGGTGACTGTTTAGGTCCCACTCTGAATATCAAGGGTCACTGCACCTATTCCCAGTCATAAGCACATTTGAGAACTCCATCCAGATAGACATAGGATCATCAGAACGGACATTAATCCTCAACTACGCAAACATACGCCTTCAGGATTTAGCATCTCTGGATACCAATCCTAGACAACTATTTTACCAGCTGGTTGCCCCTGAGCTAGGGTCTTAATCTCTCTGTGCCCCAGTTTATTATCTATAAAACAAGAAGTACCAATAGGGTTATATTGAGGATTAAATAAAATAATGCATGTAAAGCTCTGAGCACTCTGCTTGGCCCTGGTGGTTCATATCACAGTAAGATGAAAAATAAGCATGCTGAGGGCTCATGGTCACCTGGCTTTGTGCTCCATGGCAGGTTTGGGTAACAAGGCACTCAGAGAGAGAACACAGAGGCCCAGGTTCTAATTCTCGCCCTGATCTCCTTGCTTTCAGCATGAGTTCTAGAACATTCCCATCCAACACCAGTGCTATAAAAATTGTAAGTAACATACAGGCAGCAGCATGATCAGGTATTACGAGTGGCCGTTAGAAAAGGCTTACAAGTGGGTAAAGATAATATGGAAAAACCGGAGGAACTTCAGAGAATCTGGAATCCATTCACCCTCTACTCACCTCTCTTTACAGATGAGGAAAGAAAGTCTAAAAGTTTAACACCAAGCCAACAATAGAACAGATTCCAGGAGAGCTTTGTATATTAGGGAAATACAGCTCAATCGAGTTTTAGGGAGTTGTGAAGAAATTAATATTTATTAGTAGTTGTTGTATTAAGTTTTTACTAACGGAGGTTGGGGGAGTGGGGCAGCGGTAGACCTGATGCCCAGACAGAAAGAGACTTTTGTCATTAAGGGAGCCAAGGTGGGAGGGTGGAGATGGGGGAGGGGAGAAATGGTCTGGCTTGGACCAGAGAAAGAGGGGGAGGTGAGGCAGGTAGGAGTCATGGAAGGTTCCAGCTCAAGCTGTGAAGTGACCCCCAGGAAGAAGGGCCCACAGAAGCAGCCTGTGCGGAGCCTGGGTGATATATAGCTGTTTCGAGCTGATCTGTGTCGCTGCTTCCTCAGCAATCAAATGAGTGTTGGCGGGGCCCGTCCTAACCCAGGAAATTCCTCTGCGGGTGACCAGTGGGAATAGAAAAAGGAAGGTTAAAGTCTAAATGCTGTGGTGTTTGTGTGGAGAGAGAAAACCTGATCACCTGGATGGTGGTGGGTAAAAATCCTGTCGGAGGTGAAATAATCCAGCACATCTTTGAGGGGTATCCTAGTTCAAGAAGTTCGGGGAAGGGGAAAGAGAAAAAGAACTTTCATTTCAACTTCTACCATAGGCCAGGCACAGTGCCAGATGGCATGTTTTTTAAGTAAACTCTATCCCCAAAGTGGGGCTCGAACTCATGACCCTGAGATCAAGAGTCACATGCTCTACTGACTGAGCCAGCCAGGTGCCCTGTAGATCGCATTTTTTTTAATAGCAATTTTAATAACATATAATTCACATGCCATGCAATTTACCCATTTAAAATACACAATTCAGGGGTGCCTGGCTGGCCAAGTCAGAAGAGCGTGTGACTCTTGATCTCAGGGATGTGAGCTCAAGCCCCATGTTGGGTGTGGAGATTACTAAAAAAGTAAACTTAAAAAAGAAAATAAAATAATAAAATATACAATTCAGTGGTTTTTAGTATATTCAGGGTTGTGCAATTGTCACCACTATCTAATTCCAGAATACGTTCATCACCCTAAAAAGAAATCCCATAACCACAGGCAATCACCCCCTTACTACCATTTTCTCCCAACCCCCACCCTAGGCAACTACTAATATACTTTGTCTCATTTGTCTATTCTAGACGGTTCATATAAGTGAAATTATAAAATAAGTGGTCTTTTGTGACTGTCTTTTTTCACTTAGCATAATGTTTTCAAGGTTTGTCCATGCTGTAATATGTCATACTATTTCTTTTTATTTCTTTTTATTGCCAGCTAATATTCTATTGTCTAAATATACATTGTTTATTAATTCATCAGTTGATGGACATTTGGGTTATTTCACCTTTTGGCTATTCTGAGTAATGCTGCTATAAACATTCATGTATAAGTTTTTGTGTGGACATATGTCTTCCTATGTCCTAGAGCGTACACACACACACACACACACACACACACACACAGAGGAATGGAAGTGCTGGGTCATACGGTGACCTATGTCTAACCATATGGTGAAGTGCCAGAGTGTTTTCCAAAGCAGCTGCACCAGTCTACAGTCCTACCGGAAGTATGGAAGGGTTCTAATTCTCTTCATCCTTGCCAACACTTGTTACTATCGGACCTTCTTATTATATCCATCCTAGTAGATGTGGAGTAGTATCTCACTGTGTTTTCGAGATGTATTTATTTATTTTAGAGAGATAGTGTGTGTGAGCAGGGGGAGAGGCAGAGGGAGAGGGAGAGAGAATCCCAAGCAGACTCCCCACTGTGAGTGGAGCCCGACTAGGGGCTTGATCCCAGGACCTCAGGATCAAGATCTGAGCCAAAACTAAGAGCCCCTCAACCAACCGAGCCACCCAGGTGCCCCTCTCATTGTGGTTTTAATTTGCTTTCCCTGAAGCTAATAATGTTGAGCATCTTTTCATGTGCTTATTGGCTGTTTACATATCTTCTTTGGAGAAATATCTATTTGAATCCTCTGTCCATTTAAAAATTAGGTTATTTGTCGTTTTATTACTGAGTTGTAAGAGTTCTTTATATATTCTAGATACAGTTTCCTGGGGTGCCTGGGTGGCTCAGTCAGTTAAGCAGCTGCCTTTGGCTCAGGTCATGATCCCAGGGTCCTGGGATCGAGCCCCGCATCAGGCTCCCTGCTCAGCGGAGAGCCTGCTTCTCCCTTTCCCTTTGCCTGACACTCTGCCTACTTGTGCTCTCTCTCTATCTCTCTGTCAAATAAATAAATAAAATCTTTTTTTTTTTTAAGATTTTATTTATTTATTTGACAGAGAGATAGAGAGAGAGCACAAGTAGGCAGAGAGAGAGGGGGAAGCAGGCTCCCTGCTGAGCAGAGAATCCGATGCGGGCCTCCATCCAGGACCCTGAGATCACGACCTGAGCCGAAGGCAGAGGCTTAACCATTGAGCCACCCAGGCACCCCAAATAAATAAAATCTTTAAAAAAAAATAGATACAATTTCCTTTATCAGAGATATGATTTGCAAACATTTTCACCCATTCCGTAGGGCTCTGTCACCTTCCTGATGTTGTCCTTGGAAGCAAATGTTTCACTTTCGATGAAGTCCAATTTAGTTAATTTTTTTCTTTTGTCCTTTGTGCTTTTGATGTCATAGCTAAGAAATCATTGCCCAACTAACCAGAGGTTATGCAGATTTGCTTCTCTGGGCATTCTGTTTTTATATGGAAACTTTGGATAAATTATAAAATAGAGACCTTTAATTAATAAGTTATATATTTAGCCTATAAAATTAACCTAGACCTTTAATTAATAAGTTATATATTTAGTCTATAAAATTAAATTTTCTTGCCTTTATTTCAGCAAGATTTTAGCAAGATCACAAGTTATGCTATTATAATCCATGTTTTTATACATAATTTGCATTCTATTGATAGTAATGATCTAAAGCAAGGATCAGCAAATTAGGCCCACTGGGAAAATGCAGCCCACCATATGTTTTTGTAAGCAAATATTTACTGTCACTTCATCATATTCATTCATTTCCTTATCGTCTGTGGCAACTTTCCCCCACAACAGCACAGCTGAATAGTTATAACAGGGATTACAGGCCCCTATCCCTAAAATATTTACTATCCGGCTTTTTACGGAAAAGGCCTGCCAACCTCCAATTTAAAACATTAAGGTGCTCTTGGGTGGCTCAGTCGGTTGAGTGGCCAACTCTCAATTTCAACTCAGGTCATGATCTCAGGGTGCTGGGACTGAGCCCTTAGTCAGGCTCCACACTCAACAGGGAGTCTGCTTGAGGATTCTCTCTCTTTCTTTCTCAGCCTCTCCCCCCACCCACACACTCACTTGCACACTCTCGCTCAAATAAATCTTAAAAAAAAAAAAAAATTAAAAAACAAAATGTCATTTTATTGAAATTATATACAATTGAGATATATTTCATCAAAAATGTTAAAGTAAACGTCATCTGCAGGTGATATTTCTGGAACTTTAAGAAGAGACTGGCATGAATACCTGGAGTTTAGGTAGAATCACCATGGAATTAGTAACTATGACCCAGGGTCTCAGTAGAATCACCATGGAATTAGTAACTATGACCCAGGGTCTCAGTAGAATCACCATGGAATTAGTAACTATGACCCAGGGTCTCAGTACAGAATATCATACTATCATTCAAATATAGAACTATATTGTGGCCCTGAGTCTTTAAATAAGTCTAGTTGGTTGGCTTCTCTCAGATAAGAGAATTTTTACCATCCTATAAAGGTGTTCATGATGTAGAGGTTTGAAATGTATCAGAAAGGCCAACATATTAGAGAATTTAACCTACCAAATGTGTGATTTTAATTTGAAATGTTTATTGTCATTAGACGCAGTATTTTAAAATTTTTATTCAAGTACTCCATGCTTTGCAATGTAAACTCTACTTTTCAACATAGTTTAAAAAGTAAAATAGTGACTTGTGACAACAAAAAACAATAGCTCCCGGTCATTTCCAGTAGTAAACACTTCCCATTCTTTTAGCTCTTCATGTAATAACCTCCACCTTTCTGTGATATACTGTTCTTTTGATTCATCAATTGCAGATGGTAGCCAGTGATTTCTTAGGATATATGAGAGTGTTTAACTTTCTTACACCCCCCATCCAACTTCCAAATATATCACAATCTTTTCTTGGATCCATGTTTCACATTTTAGTTACCATGACTACGTAAATATTGTTCAAGGCTGATCCAACTGTATACTATGATTTTACTTCACTTCCTGTAAACCTATTTAGCTTCCCTTGAATTAATAATTAACTCAGTTTTAAGATAAACATTTCCATTCTTGAACAGCTTTAGATTTACAGAACTATTGCAAAGATACACCAGAGAGATCCCATAAAGCCTCCACCTAGTTTTCCTTATTATTAACAACTTAACATTACCTACACTGTGGAATAGTTGTCACAATTAGTGAATCAATAATGATGCATCGTTTAACTAAAGTCAATATCCTATTTAGATTTCCTCAGTTTTTCCCTAATGTTTTGTTTTGTTTTCCGTTCCAGGATCCTGTCTCCTTGGACTCCTTCTGGTTCTGAGAGTTTCCCAGACCCTCCTTTGTTTTTATGACTGACAGTTTTGAGGAATGCTAGTCAGGTATTTTGTAGAATAACTGTCAATTAGGATTTGTCTTACGTATTTATCATGATTAGACTAGGGTAATTTATTTTTGGGAAGAAGACCATTCTCATCAGATCATACTGAGAGTACCTACTATTGATATGACTTATCACTGTTGGCATTAACCTTGATCTTTTGGCTTAATGAAGCGTTAACTGCCGCTCCCCCCATTTCTATACTATACTCTTTGGAAGGAAGTCACTATGTTCAGCCCCACTAAATGAATGAGGAGCTAGCTCTACATAAGTTATTTGGAATTCTTCTACATGGGAGATCTGTTTATTTTCCCCATTTATTCAATCATTTATTTATACAGTATGGACTCATGGATATCTATTTTTTATACTTTGGGTTATCATCCAATACAACTTTTTTTTTTTTCATTATTTTTAAAGTGTTCCAGCTTGGCCATTGGGAGTTCTGTCAGGTGACTCCTGTAACCTTTTGATATATCTCCATCACTGTGGTGGGATTTTTAAATTTAACTTTTAAAGTATTTATTTATTTGAGAGAGAGCAGGGTGGGGCACAGAGGGAGAGGGAGAGAGATCTCAAGCAGGCTTCCCACTGATCGCTGAGTCTGACGTAGGGCTCAACCTCACAACCTTGACATCATGACCTCAGCTGAAATCAAGAGTAGGATGGCAAACCGACTGAGCCACCCAGGCGCCCCGAATTTTTTTTTTTTTTTTAATATCCTCTTACTTTCTGGTACTACAAAATGCTTCAGGCGCATATTGCACTTTTCCTGCTCCAGTTTTAGAATCAGTCATTTCTCCAAGGCACTCTGGTTCCTTCTGTTGGAGAATAGTATTAGAAGTCAAGATCTGAGTGCTAGTGTGCTCATTGCTACTAGGGTGTCTTGCTTCTAGGCCTCTCCAGCTGACAGAGATAGGAGACACATATAGGTATGTGTATACCCACATTATCTATAAATATTTCTATAGGTTACTGAGTCTCTCCATATCAACATGAGTTCATACCATCTCCAACTCTATTCCAAGTACCACAGGATCATTCCTGCATCTTCCCCTTACTTATCTATAAGCTCTTATTCCAACAAGAACATAACCCTCACCATCAGCCATCCACTCACTTACTGGTTCAATTCCAATATACACAAATAGTTTTTTCAGAATTATTAAGCCAGGAAGCAACA
The DNA here is from genome assembly GCA_028646535.1 of Procyon lotor. Taxonomy (NCBI): domain Eukaryota; kingdom Metazoa; phylum Chordata; class Mammalia; order Carnivora; family Procyonidae; genus Procyon; species Procyon lotor. The sequence goes on along the minus strand of CM053619.1, from coordinate 21,209,712 downwards.
AGATTTTTTTTTTATCAGTCTGCATACAGTGCCTATGTACAGTGCTTTTGCCTTTAGTTTTACAGATTGCACTCATTTCCAAAGTTACTTAGGTCAGACCTTTATTCTCTCACTCCCTCCAGAGAGGTTGCTTCATATATTTGTAATATATTTAGATTCGTTTGTAATACTATGAATTTTATACTGAGTTCCCTCAACATCCCAGATTATATTTAAAATTTGCATGCATTAAACTATACTCTTTGTGCTATAAAGTTCTATGGGTTTTGGAAAGTTCTATAGGTTTTAATGTCTTATATTCACCATTAGAGTATCACACAAAATAGTTTCCTCACCCTAAGAAACCCATGTGTTTCACTTCCCTCCTCCTAAATCACTGACAATCACTGGTCTGTTTATCATTTCCACACTTTTGTCTTTTCCAAAATGTCATATAATTAGAATCATACAGTATGAGGTTTCTTCAGACTAGCTTCTTTTTCTTATCAGTATGCATTTAAGATTCATCCACGTCTTCTCATAGCTCATTTAATTGCTGAGTAATATCCCATTATATGGATACACCGACCTCATTTTTCATGCACTTAAATTTCTTTGAACTTACCATTAAATTTTGCAATACTCTTCATTACTGAAATGTTTCAGTACAAGTTCTACGTGGTCATTTTTGTCAGATGATCTATCCATTACTTTTTCCCCCTGCTAGAGACACCACACCTGTAGTTTTTCAGCGTCCTGCTCCAAACTAGACTAGCTGTCCTCAATAGGAGTTGCAGAATTGTCCTCCCAGGTTTGCTCTCTGACATCATGCTGGAACATGCTGGAAATTCCTTTGTCTCTCTCTACATAAACTTCTTGTTCTCTGCATCCAATGTCTTCTTTTTTCTTGGTTTACTTCTTTCTTTTGGTGGAACATATTCTTCAGCACCTTCCTGAGAAACAGCGAATGGAAGATACATCACTGAAAATTCTGGCTTCACTCATGATTGAGAGTTTGGATGTGTATAGAATTGAACATTGAAAATAAATTTTTAGGGGCGCCTGGGTGGCTCAGTCGTTAATTGTCTGCCTTAGGCTCGGGTTATGATCCCAGCGTCCTGGGATCAAGCCCTGCATTGGGCTCCCTGCTTGGCGGGAAGCCTGCTTCTTCCTCTCTCACTCCTCCTGCTTGTGTTCCTACTCTGGCTGTGTCTCTCTCTGTCAAACAAATAAATAAAATCTTAAAAAAAAAAAAAAAGAAAAGAAATTTTTACTCAGAAATGTCAGGGAATTGTTCCATTGTTGTTATCGTTGTTTAGTACTGTTGTTTATTGTTCCAGTGTTGTTATTGAGAAATTGAATGATATTCCGATTCAGGGCTGAGACAGAGGGTGTGATAGGTGATCTATTTTGTTTTTATTAAAGGATTCAGGATATTTTACCTTTATGGTTTTCTAAAATTTCACAATGATGTAACTTGGTCAGAGTTTCATTTTTGTTCACGGTGCTGGGCATTTGGTGATGTCTATTCATTTGAAGACTCCTATCTTTTAGTTCTAGAAAATATTTTTGTACTATCTCTTTGATAATATTCTCCCTACCATTCTGCCTTTTTTTCCTGGAACACTCATTAATAGTTTTTAAACTTCATGAATTCTCTAATTTTCTTATATTGTCCTCTGTTTTTCTAGTTTCTGAGAAGTCTCCTTGGTTTTATCTTTCAATTCTTTTGTTTCATTTCTTGAATTCTTACTATCAAACTTTAAAGTTTCAGGAGTGTTCCTTTTTTACTCCATGATTGTTTTGTATATACACCATGCACAGCTCTCCTTTTTTCCTATTTACTTGTTTCCGTCTCCCTCTTTTTTTTTTTTTAAGATTTTATTTATTTGACAGAAAGAGATCACAAGTAGTCAGAGAGGCAGGCAGAGGGAGAGAGGGTAGCAGGCTCCTCGCTGAGCAGAAAGCCCAATGTGGGGCTCGATCCCAGGACCCTGAGATCATGACCTGAGCCGAAGGCAGAGGCTTTAACCCACTGAGCTATTCAGGCGCCTCTCAGTCTCCCTCTTTCTTTTCTTTTTTTAAGATTTTTTTTATTTATTCGACAGAGAGAGAGAGATCACAAGTAAGCAGAGTGGCAGGCAGAGGGAGAGGGGGAAGTAGGCTCCCCACTGAGCAGAGAGCCCGATGCGGGGCTCGATCCCAGGACCCTGAGACCATGACCTGAGCCGAAGGCAGTCGCTTAACCGACTGAGCCACCCAGGCGCCCCAGTCTTCCTCTTTCTTATTGGACATTTTCCTTAAACGTTTGGCAGTCCTTGACCGGTCATTCATATATATGAGTAGGTACTAAAAAGCTGATTGGAAGCAGCCTATAGGAGGGCAGGACTTGATTGCAGGGAGAACTGGCTAAAATTCTTTTACTTTTGGCCAAATCAAAATTTTCCAGAGCTTCTATCTTGTGTGTCAGCCTCCACCACTCAGGTACCTCGCGCCCTGTTTTGGAGTCTCTCATAGGTTGTGTGAGGGAATTCAGCTTGTTTCGGGTGTCCCTCTGGGACTCTGCCAGTCCACCAAGAGTCACTCAATGACTTCTCATTCCCACTTTCTCTTTTCTACTTTTCCCACTTTCTAATTCCCTGTATATGCCTCAGATGTCTCCTAAGTTTTTATCAAAGATTGACTTTGTATCTGATCTTTGTTCTTGTGTTTTTTGAGATGAGAATGGGACAGAAATGTCTATATACTGCCATCCAAAAACCAAAGGTCTTCTAGAACCATGCTCGCTTAGAAAGGTTTGATGAATATTTGTGATTTTAATCTGAAAAGTTGAAGAGAATTTGGTTAATTTTCTAAATAGAATTTTATAATTATTGGGTTGGTAAGTAGTGTTACCTCAGGAAATTTTGCTTTCTTTAAATTTGCATGATGGCTGTAAGTGCCATATATGGGTACCATTCCCAACAAACTTATACAGTGAGGATTCAGGATGTAAATGGGCTTATACCAATGAGATGTACTGATGCCCTAATACAACAAACTATAAAACTTTTTGCTACAGACAACCACGCCTAAACATCAATTATCAGCAGCAAAAATAGCTACATAGTAATATCCACAATGAATGTCTCTGATCAATCGCCAACGGAAATGATCCCGTTCTTCTTTCCCATTTCAATAATACTTAACTGTGCATGCTCAGTTGTGTATGGTTGACATATTGGATATTAAGCTGAAGGAGATGGAAGATTAGGATAATCAAAACCAGGACATCAAAATGACAGTATCAAATGTCAATATATTGAATACCCAAGCATCAGTGTGTATTTACTGAGCAACCTCTGTGTGCCTGTGCTACAGGCTGAAAAAGAGAAGGCATGACACCTTTTCTCCTGGAGGTTTCAATACACTTAAAAGAACCACAACATACACATGAGCCACAATAACGAAAGAAGACAGAAGACAGAAGCATGGCAAAGTCCATCTTCTTGACACTTTGCAGTGTGTAGTGCTGGTAAAATTTGGGGTTGCCAGTATCCAGTCTCTGGTTTCTTGAGTGTTGAGAAACAACTGCAGCAGTGGCAGCCCAACAACACAATTCAGTGACAAGGCCACTGTGCTGGTGCCTACTATGACTTCCTAGTCCCAAGTCTATGACCCCTGAGTGGCATCTTGGGCAGTATGCTGCTGGATTTTTGTCTCAGTAGTTCGGGTTCTGGCCTCCTGATCTCCCCTTTCCTGATTGTGGCAGAGGAAGCAACATTTTTTTTTTTAAGATTTTATTGATTTATTTGACACAGAGAGAGAGATAGTGAGAGTAGGAACACAAGCACGGGGAGTGGGAGAGAGAGAAGCAGTCTCCCTGCTGAGGGGGCTCCTTGGGGGGCTTGATCCCAGGACTGCGGGATCATGACCTGAGCCGAAGGCGATGCCCAATGACTGAGCTACCCCAGGAAGCAACATTTTTTTTTAAGATTTTATTTATTTATTTAACACAGAGATAGCGATCACAAGTAGGCAGAGAGGCGGGGCGGGGGAGAAGCAGGCTCCCTACTGAGCAGAGAGCCCGATGCAGAGCTCAATCCCAGGACCCTGAGATCAGGACCTGAGCCGAAGGCAGAGGCTTTTAACCCATTGAGCCACCCAGGCACCCCAGGAAGCAACATTCTTGATAGATTAGTTCTGCAGTGTTCTGGAAGTCACACTAAGAGGTATGCCTTGAGTTCACTCCTCCATTGCTTCCAACAATTTGGCAAAATATCTAATCTCCTATATTTAACCCCTTTCTTCTTGAGACACCTAGAGTATGTCAGTTTCCTGTATTGTACCCTGACTAATACAGGACTAATATTAGGAATTTGAAGGGTTTGAGAAAATCAGTTATATTAAATATGTAACTACTTTAAATGTTTAGTGAAACTTGATAAGAACTACTTATTTAATATATTAAATGTTGAGTATTTAATCTTTTAAATATAAGTACTAATTGAACATTATCACGGAATATGTAAAATGGATCTTATCTTTATACAATCAATATATGATAGGATTAATAATTACCAAGATGTTTAAGTTGATCTTAAAGACTTAAGAGAAACTAGACTTTAAAACTTAAGAATTTTAATGTACTGAATATCAATTAAAACACGAGTATATATAGTAACCCTCTCCAACAGAAATCTCCCCTTAGACATAAAAAAAAATACAACTGACACTTAGCACTATTTCTCCAGTCCCTCAGACAGAATCTAATATTGGAGAGTGCTCAATGAAGTTTGTTGAGTGAATAAATAAGCAACAATACCATGAGAAAGATTGCGTCATCACAACTTTAATGATGAAGAAAGTGAAGTTCAACTGCATCTCTTCCTCTCTGGGCTCAGACCTATTTTTCAGGGACACGGCTAAACACATCAAGAACGCTGGAACCATTGGTAAATATGGGACCCCTCTGGTGCCTCCCTCAGAAAAATAGTGAAGAAGATTGAAATAAGCCAGCACACAAGGCACACTTGCTCCTTCTGTGGCAAAACCAAGATGAGAAGATGAGCTATGGGGATCTGGCATTGTGGTGGCTGCATGAAAATGTAGTTGGTGGTGCCTGGCCCAACACCACCACTTCTGGGCTCGAGCAAAGTCAGCCACCGGAAGACTAAAGGAGTTGAACGACCAGTAGAAGCTCCACCATCTGAAATATTGGCCTGCAGTAAATGGGTTAAGTCATGTTACAACAACAAAACAGAAAGTGAAGTTCAGAAAAGCTTACCACCAGACTAGTGGCCTTTAAAATTGGGTGTATGGGGGTGCCTGGGTGGCTCAGTGGGTTAAAGCCTCTGATTCGGCTCAGGTCATGATCTCAGGGTCCTGGGATCCAGCAGGCTCTCTGCTCAGCAGGGAGCCTGCTTCCTCCTCTCTCTCTGCCTGTCTCTCTGCCTACTTGTGATCTCTCTCTGTCAAATAAATAAATAAAATCTTTTTTAAAAAAATAAAAATAAAATAAAATAAAATTGGGTGTATGCACCCAGGTAGTATGTGATAAAATACCTATTTTTTTTGTTTGTTTTTTGAGAGAGAGAGTGGATAGGAAGGGGCAGAGGAAGAGAGAGAGAGTCTCCCCATCTCCCTCCTGAATACAAACAAACAAAAAAATTAAGACAGGAACTTCAACGTACTTTCTACTAAGCTATATCCCCACAATATCAAGTTAGTCACAAGACAAAGTTGAGTTTCATTATTCCTCTCTCCAAAGAATAGTAAAGTGGACCAACATCTGAAGCACAAATGTTGATAATCCAAGGGCGCAGGTGTTCAGAGCCGGAGTAGGAAGCAGTGTGAAATTTGAGAGAACTTCCGTGTGCAGGGCACTCTCTCACTAGTTGATTTCTACATGTGATCACATTTAATCTTTATAACAACTCTAAAAGTACCATTATTATTCTCATTTTATAGATGAAGAGACAGAGGCTTA
>CM053619.1:21184535-21203265 GCA_028646535.1 Procyon lotor | reverse complement strand
ATGCATGAACAACAAATTTTGTAACACTGAAAAAATAAACATATTTGGGGAAAAACAAACAAACAAACAAACAAACAAATAAATAAAATATCATCAACTTTTTTCAAAGAAATGGAACAAATAATCCTAAAATTTGTATGGAACCAGAAAAGACCCCAAATACCCAGAGGAATGTTGAGAAAGAAAACCAAAGCTGGTGGCATCACAATTCTGGACATCAAGCTCTATAACAAAGCTGTAATTATCAAGACATTATGCTACTGGCACAAAAACAGACACCAAGATCAATGGAACAGAATGAAGAGCCCAGAAATGTACCTTCAATTCTACGGTCAACTAATCTTTGACAAAGCAGGAAAGAATGTCCAGTGGAAAAAAGACAGTCTCTTCAACAAACAGTGTTAGGAAAATTGGACAGCCACATGCAGAAGAATGAAACTGGACCATTTCCTTACACCACACGCAAAAATAGAATCAAAATGGATGAAAGATCTCAAGGTGAGACAGGAATCCATCAAAATCCTTGAGGAGAACACAGGCAGCAACCTCTTCGATCTTGGCCGCCACAACTCCTGCCTAGAAACATTGCCAAAGGCAAGGAAAGCAAGAGAAAAAGTAAACTATTAGGACTTCATCAAGATCAAAGCTTTTGCACAACAAAGGAAACAGTCAACAAAACCAAAAGACAACTGACAGAATGGGAGAAGATATTTGCAAATGACATATCAGATAAAGGGCTAGTATCCAAAATCTATAAAGAATTTATCAAACTCAACACCCAAAGAACAAATAATCCAGTCAAGAAATGGGCAGAAGACATGAACAGACATTTCTGCAAAGAAGACATCCAAATGCCCAACAGACACATGAAAAAGTGCTCAGCATCACTCAACATCAGGGAAATACAAATCAAAATCACAGTGAGATACCACTTCACGCCAGTCAGAATGGCTGAAATTAACAAGACAGGAAACAACACATGTTGGCAAGGATGTGGAGAAAGGGAAACCCTCCTACACTGTTGGTGGGAATGCAAGCTGGTGCAGCCACTCTGGAAAATGGTATGGAGGTTCCTCAGAACGTTGAAAATAGAGCTACCCTGTGACCCAGCAATTGCACTACTGGGTATTTACCCAAAAAGATACAACTGTAGTAACCTGAAGGAGCATGTGCACTCCAATGTTTATAGCAGCAATGTCCACAATAGCCAAACTATGGAAAGAACCTAGATGTCCATCAACAGATGAATGGATGAAGAAGATGTGAGATGTGGTGTATATATATACATACAATGGAGTATCGTGCAGCCATCAAAAAACCTGAAATCTTGCCATTTGCAATGACATGGATGGAACTAGAGGGTATTATGCTAAGCAAAATAAGTCATTCAGAGAAAGACAAATATCATATGATCACACTGATATGAGGAATTTGAGAAACAAGACAGAGGACCATAGGGGAAGGGAGGGAAAAATGAAACAAGATGAAATGAGAGAGGAAGACAAACCATAAGAGACTTGATCTCAGGGAACAAACTGAGGGTTGCTGGAGTCGAGGGAAGTGGGAGGGATGGGGTGACTGGGTGATGGACATTGGGAAAGCACATACGTGCTATGAGGGGTGCTGTGAATTGTGCAAAATTGATGAATCACAGACTTGTACCCCTGAAACAAATAATACATTATATGTTAAAAAAATTGGCCATATTTATTTCTAGGCTCTATTCTATTTCATTAATCTCTGTGTCTCCTTTTATGATTACACACTATTTTGATTACTTTGACTTTATAGTAAGTCTTTATAGTGTTATTCCTCCAACCTTATTCTTTTCAAAATTGTTTTGACTATTCTAGATCTTTTGCCTTTCTGTGTATGTTTTAAAGTCACCTTGTCAATATCTACTAAAAAACCTGCTGGGATTTTGATTGTGTTTACATTGAATGTACACATCAATTGAGGGATGATTAATGTCTTAACAATACTGAGTCTTTTAGTCTATGAACACAGTATATTTCTCCATTTTTTTTAGGTCTTTGATTTTCTTTCATCAACATTTTGTAGTTTTCAACATACAAATCTTGTACACATTTTGTTAGATTTATACCTGAGCCCTTCATTTTCAGGGCTATTTTAAATGTTTTTCTTTATATTTTAGTTTTCAATTGTTCATTGCTAATATACTGCCATCTTGCTAAACTCATTTACTAATTTTAGAGGTACTTTCATTGATTCCTTGGACCTTCTATATAGACAAGTATGTTTTCTGAGAACAGGGATAATCTCTGTGATTTTTCAATTTCTTTCGATTGCTTTAATTTGCTGGCAGCGACTTCCAGTGTGATGTTGAATAGGAGTAGTGAAAATGAGCATTCTTGCTCTTTTCAATTCCCACAGCATCTTACACATAAATACCTAGGCAAGGATTATTAAACATTTGAGGAGGGGCGCCTGGGTGGCTCAGTGGGTTAAAGCCTCTGCCTTCAGCTCAGGTCATGATCTCAGGGTCCTGGGATCGAGCCCCACATCAGGCTCTCTGCTCAGCGGGGAGCCTGCTTCCCCCTCTCTCTGCCTGCCTCTCTGCCTACTTGTGATCTCTCTCCCGCTGTCAAAAAAACAAACAAACAAAAAAAAACATTTGAGGAAAGGGACAATAAGAGTCTTCTTTAGTCAGTTTAGGCTGTTATAACAGAAAAACATAGACTTGATGGCTTATAAACAACAGAATTTTATTTCTCACAGTTCTGGAAGCTGAAGAGGCTAAGATCAAGATGCCAACAAATTTAGTATCTGGTGAGGTCCACTTCTTGGTGTGTAGATGGCTGTCTTCTCACTGTATCCTTACATGATGGAAAGAAGGTGAGAGAGCTCTCTGGGGTCTTTTATCAGGGTGTTAATCCCATTCATGAGGGCTCCATCCTCATAAGCTAATTACCTCCCAAAGGCCCTACCTCCTAATACCATCACATTGAGTCTAGGACTTCAACATATGAATTTTGGGGTAACTCAAACTTACAGTTCATTGCAGAGTCCTTCCATTAGTCCTTCACACTTAATTGATGTTTTGGCTAAGATTGGAATTGTAGATTGAAAACAATCTCCCCACCCATGAATGTTAAAGATATTCTTTGATTCTCCTCCAGCATCCAGCTTGCTCTGAGGAATCTGAAACTGTTCTGTTCTGTTCTGTTTGTTTTGTGGTAGCCCATTCCTTATCTCTTATTCTTACCCTTTAAAAACCTCTCTTTTTTGTCTTTAGTGTTCTGAAATTTTACAAGGAAGTGTTTAGTGTGGGTTTTATTTATTCTACTTGTAGTTGGTGGGCCCTTGCAATTTGAAAATTTTCTTGTATTATTTCTTCCAAAGTTTTTTCCACCTCTGTAATTGCCATTCTTTGGGAAATTCCTATTAAATTAATTTCCTTTTTTTCTAAGATTTTATTTATTTGACAGCGGGAGAGAGATCACAAGTAGGCAGAGAGGCAGGCAGAGAGGGAGGGGGAAGCAGGCTCCCCGCTGAGCAGAGAACCCGATGTGGGACTCGAATCCAGGACCCTGAGAGCATGACCTGAGCTGAAGGCAGAGGCTTTAACCCACTGAGCCACTCGGTGCCCCATACTAAATTAATTTCTAAGCCTCTTATATAATCTCTCTAGTTACCACATCTTAGTTTTTTATTCTACATTCAAATGTAATTTCAACTTTATCTTCTAAGTCCTCTGTTGAAGTCTTTACATCTGTAATGATATTTGAATTTTTAAGAGCTATTTCTTGTTTTCCACTTTTGCCTATTCTTATTTTTAAAAGATTTTATCTATCTATTATCTATCTATCTATCTATCTATCTATCTATCTATCTATCTATCATCTATTATCTATCTATCTATCTATCTATCTATCTATCTATCTATCTACCTATCTATCAATCATCTATCTATTTAAGAGAGAAAGAGAGAGGAGAGAGAGAGAGTGAGAGCATGGGAAGGACAGAAGGGGAGGGAGAGGGACAAGCAGACTCTGAGCTGAGCATGGAGTCCAAGGTGGGGCTCGATCCCATGACCCAGAGATCATGACCTGAGCCGAAATCAAGAGTCAGACACTCAATTGACTGAGCCACCCAGGTACCCCTTTCCTATTCTTATTTTATAGGTATTATATCTTGTTGTTCCTCTTTAAAGAGTCTAATTATATGAACCAGAGACTTTTTTTAAAAAAGTTATTTGTGTTCCTTGCATCATTTTGTTTACCTCTCATTCATTTTTCTATTTATTTTGTCTTAGAAGCCTTCCTTAAATGCCTGTTTATCCTTGATTGTCTATATCCACTTAAGAGTAAGACACTGAAATGTTGATTGAGGCCTCTATGTATAGGTGGAGCTTTTATATTGATAGACTTCACTTTAGGGGATCAAGTGGGAAATCACTAATTCACTAGAGGACCTCCAAGTACCAGTATGTTGAGGCTTACATTTCTGGGGTTATTGCTTCTCCAAAAAAAAAAAAAAAAAAATCTTGGTTTTTTTTTTTTTTTTTACCTTTTAGTTAGTTGTTAGAATTTTTCACTGGGTTAAGGAGTGAGATGAAACTAAGTTTTCTTTTATTCAGTATTCAGGGAAGTTCCCACCCACATTCTCTCATTTATGTTACCAACATTTGAGTTTGTGACCATGGTACTAGAAGAATTTTTCTGTACAAGGTAGACTTTGTGCCACTCTCAGAATTCCCTTGCTTTGGGCCCACCATGTTCATTCTTGTCCCTGGATACTTTACAACAACATGGCAGGTACTGCAAGTTGCCTACTCAGCAGCCATCCCAAATGCCTTGTTCTTTGCCTGACTCCTACCAAAGTAACTGAAAAAGCCAGATATTTATGTTCCCAGACCACTTAGCAGCCAGGAGTAGTCATGTGATTAACGTAGTACTGACCAATAAGACATGGGGCTACTCCTGGGGGAGTTTTGGGGAAAGATTTTTCCTCCATGATTAAAGGCAAGAAATATAGGACGAGAAAGAACTGCCCCATACCCTTTTCCTCACCTCCAGCCTTTGAATGAGAGTGTGTGAGGATTGAAGCCATGGAGACCATCTTATCTCATGATGGAAAAGCCAAGAGCATCACAGAGTCACTAAAGGAGTGTCTTGATATCCTTGGCCCATGGGTCCTAGCCGGCTCATTGGCTCTGACTCCCTGGTTTTTCTGAATTACCTTTTTATCCTCCTCTTTCTTTTCTTATCTCCCATTTCCTTTCCATTCCCCTCTCTTCCCTTCACCCTCCCACATCTTTAAGGATTTTTGAAGCTAGGATGGGATGGGTCAAGGACACAGGCAAAGTTACAGGCCCTCAATTGCCCTCAGTAAGTCTATTTTCTGAAACAAGATGAGGTGTGAAGAAACAAAGGAGTGGCTCCCCCTCTGTGTCTTCTCCCAGCCTTCCATCTCCTCTCCTCCTGTGGCCCGCAAGGCCTTCATCTGTAGGTCACTCTCCTGCTCATGTCCTCCACTGGCTTCTCATGTCCTGTAGGATCAAATGAAATTTGTTACCCTGGCTTCTCAAAGCTCTCCAGAGTCTGATCCCTGCCTCCTCTCTGCCTTCATCCCCCACCCCTTCCCCGTGCCCTGGCCTTGCTGAGGTGTGAGAGACTCCTGGAGTGTATGCTGTGCCATTTCATCTCTGGGCCTCTGTCCTTCCTGCCAGAAACACACTTCTGCCCACAGGCATGAACTGCTCCTTTGTCCAAATGTCACCTCCTCTGGGAAAGCTTTCCCCTCTCTCCCAGGCATGGCCAGGGGCTCAGCCTTTTAACCTTTGAGCATTCCCCTGATAGAGCTGTTTCCTCTTTGAAGTGAGTGCATTTATGTATTTCTGGGTCTGTTTTCCCCACTAGACTGTGAGTTGGTTGAGAGCCAAATGAGCGTCTCATTTTGATATCCCCAACACTGATCATGGAGGTTGACCCAAACATGCCTCTTGCTGCTTTTTAACTCTTCAAGACATTTCATTTTGAATTATGAATTCCATACTTAACAAAAGTTTGCCGAATGCTCACAATAGACCAGGTATGATATACCAAAATAATCACATTATAATCAATTGTAAAACAGAGAAAGGGAGAGGATTAACCATCCATAGCCCCACATCCCTTAACACATTTGTTGTTGGGATTTGGGTATTTACTGCAGGTATTTTTGAACAAACCAACTTTTAAAGTGGTTCCAATGAGCCTTGTTAGCTGCAGTGGCCATGGATCTCTGCCCGGCGCTTCCATTAAAAGTTTACAGGCCCCAGGAGAGGTGGACGAGCCAGTTAGCCCTCCCGTGGGTTATGACCTTCCACTGGGGCCTAGTGATGAGTCATTTTCCAGGGAGGATTGTCAATAAGGTTGATAAACTACCATTTGACTACACTTTCTATTTACCATATTTGCACAGCAGCGGTATTTCATTTATTCTCATCTATAACCCTCACTGTGCCCGCTGTGCACATGAGGAAATGGAGGAGCTCAGTGAGGGGTGATGGAAAGAGCATTGGTATAACACTGCTGTGTGAAGGAACCACTACGCTATTAACCAATCGCCTGACTTGGAGCAGGTTATATCATGTCTCTGGGCCTCAGTTTCTGCATTTATGAAAAGGGAACGTTGGGTTAGATGACCTCTCAAGGCTTCAAAGAGCTTCAAAATTCCATGACTTTTTGTGCTATTCAAGGTTATGTAGAGGCCAAGGGCAGGCTTCCCCAAAATATGCCACTTCGGCATATTGATTATTTTAAATTAAAGTTACTCAAGAGATGCCCTGTGCAAGAAAGACTCTCAGATCCTCCTTTGTCCCTCTGAGATCTGAAAATCTGTCTCCTATGTGATAGGTACCCTCCCTGTATCAGGAAGTAAAGAGACATCTTTATCACCAGAAATAAGAAATTTAAAGCCAAAGAGGCAGCATAAGCAAGCCTTGTTACTTTTACTAATTTCCTACCCCTGCCCAAGTTCTGTTTAGAATTCCTTACTAACTGAAGCTCACAAAATTGTTTTCTTTGTCCTGTCAATGCCTCACAGATTTATTGTGTCTTTGTCTAAAAATTATAAAAACTGTCTGCCTTGGTTATTTTTTTAGGTCTCGGTTTCATTGTTGGGCCTCTGTGTGCACATAATACAACCTCATTTTTTCCCCTCCTATAAATCATCTCATATTAATTTAATTCTTAGTCCTGCTGGAAGACCTTGAAGGGTAGAAAAAACCTTTTTCCTTCCCTGCTGTTAGTTATATGGCTTGTTTGTGGCAGAACCATGGCAAGAATCCAGGTTTTTTGGCTTCTGGCCCAGTGCTTACCCAATCACACCACAAAATAATCTGAGTTCCTCTGTGAGAATTTCCTTCAGAATGAGTGGTTGCTGTGGCTTCCATCCTCCTTTTCCTCCATCCACTGTTGGAATAGAAGGATTTGACTGGAGGAAAGGAACAGGGCTGGGTGAGCTTGGAGGGTAGATGAAGTAAAGAAAGAACAAAGCACTTAAATGTGGGCTATAAGGAAGAACAACCCAAGGTATAAATAGTGGAAATCTTGGGGAAAGTGGTCAGGCTACCTTTTTGGAACATTTTGAAGAAGAAAGGAAGGAAACTCAGTCATATATCCCCAACCTTAAGTAAGGCAGCTTTAAAAATAGTGAGATAAAAATAAATCTGATTCTAGGGTACCTGGCTGGCTCAGTCGGTAGAGCATGCAACTCTTGATCTCAGGGTCATGAGTTCGAATCCTACATCAGGAGTAGAGTTTACTTAAAAAAAAAAAAAAATAAGTCTGATTCCATAAGCAGAGATACTCCTGAAAGATAGCATTTGACAGGAGACAGGAGAGGCACCTAACCAAGGGCAAATGTGGAGGTTTTGAGAATCTTTAAAATAGCCTCAAGGTTAAAGCAGGAGTGAACTGAGCCTTTGGATAAGGAACACTAATCCAGGGCAATTGTCCAGGAAAGCAAAGAGACCACAGAGCCCTTGAGCTCCTGTTAACTCCCTTTCACTCTAGCATGGGGTGACTTTTAAAGCAGAAAGGACCCAGGAACACACATGCACACACATGGAAATGAGGTCCTGGAAACGTAGGAAGTCCAGATCATCAGACCCAGACAAGCTTGCCTCTCAGGCAAACTGCAACTGCGTGTGAATTTAGCCATGCTTGGGATCTTTTTTCAGATTGGATAATGGCCACTGCACTGTCTTCAAGTTCACATTGTCATCTCCATTGAAGCCCTTCGGTGGATCTCTTATTTCTGTTGTATTTTTCAGTTCTAAAGTTTCCATTTGGTTCTTTTTCTATAGCTGTCATTTCTTTGCAGAAAACTGCTATCTTTCCATATGTTTCAAGGGTGTTCGCTTTTACCTCACGGAACATGTGACAATAGCTACTTTAAAGTCGGTGTTTGATAATTTCACATCGGCATCATGGTAGGGTTGGTGTCTGTCGTCTTTTCCTTGCAAGCTGTAGAGAGTTGCCCTTTTTTTTTTTTCTTTTAATGTTGAATAATTTTGGATTGTATCTTGGAAATATTACGTTGTGAGACCTTGAGTCTGTCAACATCTTCTGGAGAATGTTGAGTTTGTTTGTGTGTTTAGCTGTCAGTTAACCCTTTCGTCCTGACCTGTCTTGTGTGAAGAGCGTTTCCAATGTCAGCGGACATCCAAACCTTGATAGTGCTATTATGGGTGGTAGCATGTCTACACCACTTGGAGCCAGTCTGGGACCCTGTCAGTGGTGTACCGACAGGTGGTGAATTGGGATAGGGTCGGGAGAAGAAAAAGAGAAAGGGGAGGGGGGTAAAGGAGATTTCCCTATATATTCTTAGTTCTGCAGTGGCTCCTTTTCCAGTCCTCTGACCATAAAGAGAGGGATTTTCTTAGACCTTTTTTTTGGTACACATCCACTGAACCCTTCACTCATCACCAGGGAAATGCAAATCAAAACCACAATGATACATCATCTCACACCTGTCAGAATGGCTGAAATCAAAAACACAAGAAACTGGCAAGGATGTGGAGAAAAAGTGCTGGCAAGGATGTGGAGAAAAAGAACCCTCATGCACTTCAGTGGGAATGCAAACTGGTGCGGCCACTGTGGAAAATAGTATGGAGGTTCCTCAAAAAATTAAAAATAGAGCTATCCTATAATCCATCATACTACTGGATTTACCCAAAGAAAATGAAGACACTAATTCAAAAGGATACATGCATCTTTATGTTTATAGCAGCATTATTTATAATAGACAAATTGTGGAAACAGCCCAAATGTCTATTGATAGTTGGCTGGATAAAGAAGATGTGGGACACACAAACACACACACACACACACACACACACACACACACAGAGGAATATTATACAGCCATAAAAAAGAATGAAATCTTGCCATTTGCAACGACATGAATGAAGCTAGAGAGTATAATGCTAAGTGAAATAAGTCAGTAAGAGAAAAACAAATGCCATTTGATTTCATTCATATGTGGAATTTGAGAAACAAAACAAGTGAGCAAAGGGAAAAAAGGAGAGAAAGGAGACAAGCTAAGGAACAGACTTTTAGGGCACCTGGCTGGCTCAGTCAGCAGGGCAGGAGAGTTTTTTTTTTAACCAAAACTTTAGCAACATCTTAAAGCTGCCCCCCCCTTTTTAATTAATTAATTAACTTATTTATTTAGCAGAGAGAGACACAGCGAGAGAGGGAACACAAGCAGGGGGAGCGGGTGGGAGGGAGAAGCAGCCTTCCGGCCGAGCAAGGGGGCCCTATGTGGGGCTCGATTCCAGGACCCTGGAATCATGATCCAAGCTGAAGGCAGACACTTAATGACTGAGCCACCCAGGCGCCCAGGGCAAGAGAGTCTTAATCACGGGGTTGTAAGTTCAAGCCCCATGTTGGATGCAGAGATTACTTAAAAGTAAATCTTAAAAAAGAGAGAAAGAAACAGACAAGATCTTCACTATAGAGAACAAACTGGTGGTTACCAGAGGGGAGGTGGGTGGGAGATGGGTGAAATAGGTGATGGGGATTAAGGAGCACACCTGCTGTGATGAGCACAGGGTGATGTATGGAGTTGTTGAATCACCATATTGTACCCCTGAAACTAATACAACGCTGTATGTTAACTATACTGCAATTAAAATTAAAACAGAACCACTATGAAATACTTCACTCCCACTAGGATGGTTATAATAAAAAGACAGATAATAAGTGTTGGAAAAATGGTCACTGCTCAGACGCTGCTCGTGGGAATATAAAATTGTGTAGCTGCTGGAAAACAGATCGGCAGTTCCTTAAAAAGTTAAACACAGTTATCATATGACCCAGTATTTCACCTCCCAGGTATGTATTCAAGATAACTGAAAACATATGTCCACACGAAAACATGTGTGCAAATATTATAGCAACATTATTCATAATAGCCAAGAAGTAGAAACAAGCCAAACACCCAAGAACTAATTAATGGTAAACAAATTAGTATATCCACACGATGGAATATTACTCAGTCATGAAGAGGAATGTGGTACTAACAGAACATGGAAGAACCTTGGAAACATTATTCTTGGAGAAAGAAGCAAGAAGCAAGAAGACTACATATTATATGACTCCATTTATATGAAGTGTCCAGAATGGGCAAATCCATGGGGACAAAAAGTGGATTAGTGATTTGTGGTTGCCAGGGCCTGGGGATAGAACAGAGCGGAGAGCCAACTGCCGGAGAACAGGAGGTTGCTCTCAGGGAGTAGAACATGCTCTGAATTAGCCAGTGGCTGGTGATGGCTACACAAACCTGTGAATGTATGAAAACCCACTGAGCTGTGCACCTTAAAATGGTGAATTTTATGGCATGTGAGTTATATCTTGAGGGTGAACTTAGCGAGTTTGTGCTGGGAAAGTCACGCTGGCTGTGAGGAGAACAGATCAGAAGTGGGGGTGAGAGATGCCTTAAGAAATGGACATGTGAAAAGGCTTTGGAGTTTATAGAGGTCATGACCTTGACCATATCCTAGAATAGAGATTACTTTTTCAACTAGGGCTTGCACTGCCCATGGTCCTGCCCTCAAAGGATTTGGTTCTTGTAAACCTCCCTGGGAATTCATTTCCCATAAGCGTTCTTCTTCTTCTTCATCTTGGTCCTATGATCAGTGCCCCCAGAGCATGGGGGCCCAAGGTGGTTTCTCAATGATAATGTGTGTCTGATGCAACAGTTCATACACTTTTTTAATAACTCCCATTGCTTCTGCCCTCAGCAGCCTCGGCCCAGCTTCATTGTGTGAATTAAGCCTAAGTTTTGTTCCCTGAGGAGTGTCCTTTCCCTTAAGACCAATCCTCTGTGTGTCCTTGGTCTGACAGGCCAGGAAAAGAATAGAGCTGCAGGATAAAGGTGGCCTGGAGGGTTGAGGTTCTAAGTCCCCTTGGCCACTTCAGGCCGGAGGTAGGTGATGGCCGCAGTGTCCTTCCCATGGACAAGTCAGCATTGAAAAGGCTCCCGCGAAGCCTATTGTAAGACAAGCATGGGGTGGAGGGAGGGTGTGGGGAAGTCACTGGGCAAGGATGCTGGGGGTCGGGGCTTGGGCGAATGGTTAATTTAGCTGAAACTAAGACTTTTGTCTGTACTGGCTTCCGTGTCGTGTGGAATTCAGGACAGAGGGTGGGGGAGAGCAGAAGAGACAAGCTGGTTTCTCTCCCTGACTCCCACACACATACTCTAGCTTCTTCCCACAACCAGAAGAAAACACATCAGGTCTTTCTCTCACACTTCCCACCCTCTACTGTTTCCCTTTTAATCCTCCGTTCTTCCTCCTCCTGCTGCCCGCTGCTCTCCCACTGCGAGTCTCCACTCCTTCTCTACCACTGTGCCTCCAACCTCCCTTCTTCTAGATCTTGTCTTTTTTGTCTTAATAAGATCTGTTACCACTTCTAAGATGACCACAGACTAGATTCACCCCCATTTTTGGAACCGCTTGTTCCCCCTCCCCTCCTCTCTCCGTCCTGTGTGGACGAATTCCATAAGAGAAAGACGGATGAGAGACAAGGTTAAGCATCAGCAGAAAAGGGTCTGGAATCCTTCCTCTTCCCTATTCATTTCCATGACCCTCATTATGTCTCCTTATCCTGCGCTCCCATTTAAATCTATTCTTTTTGCACATAGGCAGAAGAATCATTTCCAAAGACCCTTACAAGTTCGTGGAAAGCATGCTGGCCATGCTAAGAGGATGCTTTTAGGTCTGCAACTCTGGTGATGCTGGGAATTGGAATTTGGAGTTCCCTTTAAATTCCCTTGAACTGAACTTCCATTCGGTGGCGACTTGCTCTTTTCACCTCTCCCAGTGGTCTGGCCCATCCCGGCACATCAACTCATCAAGCATTCTTTCAGGAACCATCCACGAGAAAGGCTCTGCGTGCCCTAGGAAGTGTGGAGCACCCAACATAGCAGACTTGCATTGAAATTACCAACACAAGTGAGGAGACAGAGCCATCCTTATGGAAAAATACCAGTCCATGGTAATGTTAGGGAATAGCTCATTACTCTCAGACCTTGAAAGAGGGGTAGGATTCAGACAGATGAGCAGGATGGGAAGGCAGGCAAGCCGGGTGGGCTACTGGCCTGATGACAGGTCCTGACGCCTAAGGGACTGAGGAGGGGATCAGTTTGGTTGAAGTCAAGCATTCTTAGCAGGGAGCAAGTAAGAAGAGAATAGTACTTAGGAGTGCAGAATATGGGACTGATCAGACCCGGGTCAGAGTTCCAGCTCTGCTACTCACTCTCAGCGTGACCTGGGGCAAATTATTTAACCTCTTTAAGCCTCAGTTTATTTATCTGTAAAGTGGGGATAATTAATAGTACTTACTATATTTTATAAGCATGCACATACTATATGAGAATTAAACAGGTTAATGTTCATAAATTGCTTAGCATAGCGAACCTTTAGTAAGTGTCTACTACTATTATGACAGCAATTCCTGTTATGACAACAAGAAATATTGGCTATTTCAACTACTGCTAAGTGGCGGATGGGTCTGCAAAGAAAGGTAGGAGCCCTCGAAAAGCCCCACTATGTGTGAATTCTTTCTTATAGGCAATGAAGAACCACGGAAAATTTTGAAAGTTTTGATTTAGCTGGAAAATGTCTTTTAGGAAGTTGACCTTACAGAGTGTGCATCTCTGACTGATAAAGACATAGAGAAGTGTGTGACAGTTGTAATTTTTATAGGGATAAAGGTAAAAATAGGGATAATAAAACTCTGCTGTTGGCATTTTAGGAATCCATAATTAGGTGGGAGGGTTGGGGTTGGGGGTAATGGGTTAGGGGTCAAGGGCTTTCTGAGAGAGGCCAAACCAGGCCATTTAAGATGTGGCCCACACAGTCTAACCTTGACACCAGTCTAACCTTGACACCATGTGGTAGAGCAAGGACATAAAGCTGGGGACAAAGATGTATTACTCTCTGTCAGGATTGCTCTGACAGCGCCCCTCCAGTGTCTGCCCCACTCCCTCCTGTCTCGGGGCTTTGCACCCTAGTGTGCCGGCATAAGTCTTTGGTAACCCTGTCTCATCACATCATTTCCCACCAAAAGGCTCACAGGGCTTCTCAGTTGTCCATGGGGACGCTTTTCAAATAGTCTTATGCTGACAGTTGGTGGAGCCACAGAATAAAGAAAGTGCATCTTTCTGAAACTCCATTTTTACACCAATATTGGGGTCGAATGTGAATTCTAGATAAAATAAAATCGACAATATTTTGAGTCCTCTAACACCTCATAGATAATTTCAGAGATAATTCTGTTTCATGTTTGTTGATAGAAATCTTTTTACACATATTCATTCAATTCCCTATGAAAGGCACATCAGTGCAATTGCTATTGTTCTTCTCATATATCAGGTGGGAAGCAGAGAGGAGAAATCCTTTTATGTTCTATTATCTTCACAGGGTTAAGTCTCAGGACAAGTTTTCGTGAACGATGAGAGAAAATTTTAGAAAGGGGTCACTCCAGGGAATGGGTTTTAACATCAAAGAACTCTGTTCATTTTTCAAGGGAATGTCTTCTAGAAAAGACATTTCACTTCTTTGTTCTATATTTTCTGTAACTCCTAGGTCTTAGCCCTCAAAGTTTACAAGCCACGATACTTAAATTAAAAAAAACAAACCCTCAAAGATTGTCTAGGCATATGTGTATCATAGAAAGCTCCAATAGTTTATAAAATATAAAGCTTGAAAAAAAAGATAAAGCTTGAGAGTTCAAGGAAATTTTGCATTTGTCCTAGACTGTTTTGAGATACCTCTGCGATGGCTTCATGGCAACAATGCCATTAGAGAAGTATTTATATGGAAAAGTTCGAGAAGTACCTATCATCCCAGATTCAGCCAAGATCATCTGCTTGTTTGCTTTACAATTGGTTCCAAATTAGGGCATGACAGTTTCTTCTAATCCACACCTCTCTTCCTTCGGCAATGAATCACATGCAGCTCCTCAAACCTCTGCCACGACGAAGCATCTATTTGTCTAAAATTATTAGTCTCTGTATTCTCTCGAGATTCTTGCATCCAGGACGATGATATTTGTGGTCACATGTACTTGCTGGTCACATTTTCTCATGGATTCAACCATACTCGGGGAGCCTGTAGTTCACAAGGCACTATGTTGGGCACATCAGGTATGAATCAACATGAAACCTATGGGACAAGGACAGAGTGATACAAAGCGGGAAAGACCCATAAATCCCTGGGATACAATGTAGGGTTTGGTTAAGGAGATAAGTCTGTGAGAGCCTTGAAAATCTACTTATCTCCATGGAAGGCTCTCCTGAGTTCCATCTTGGAATATATTCAACAATGACTTTGATCAAATTAATCCTGACTCTCTAAAGGAAAATGATGGGATTTGCATGATTTTTAAAAATTTTATTTTATTTTCTCAGTGTTCCAAGATTCATTGTTTATGTACCACACCTAGCGCTCCATGCAATATGTGCCCACCTTAATACCTACCACCAGGCTCACCCATCATCCACCCTCCTCCCTTCCAAAACCCTCAGTATGTTTCTCAGCGTCCACAGTCTCTCAGACTTTGTCTCTCCCTCCACTTTTCCCCAATTCACTTTTCCTTTCCTTCTCCTAATGTCCTCCATGTTTTTCCTTATGCTCCACAAGTAAGTGAAACCATATATAATTGACTTTCTCTGCTTAACTTATTTCACTCAGCATAATCTCCTCTAGTCCCGTCCATGTTGATATAAAAGTTGGGTATTCATCCTAACTGACAGAGATGTAAAAAAATATCTTCAAGATTTTTTGCACAATTTTTCTTTAGGCATGCCGGAAAGAGCCCATGGAAGCACAGAATATCACACAGGTGTCAGAATTTGTCCTCTTAGGATTCTCACAGACCCACAAGCTCCAGAAATTTCTGTTCCTGGTGTTCCTATTTGTCTATGTCACCACTGTTGTGGGAAATATCCTCATCATGGTCACAGTGACTTCTGACTCCCGACTCCACACACCCATGTACTTTCTGCTCCGAAATCTGGCTGTCATAGACCTCTGCTATTCCACAGTGACTTCTCCAAAGATGTTGGTGGACTTCTTTCTTGAGGTAAAGACCATCTCCTACCAGGGCTGCATGGCCCAGATCTTCTTCTTCCACCTCTTGGGAGGTGGGACTGTCTTCTTCCTTTCAGTAATGGCCTATGACCGCTACATAGCCATCTCCCGGCCCCTCCACTATGTCACCATCATGAACACTCGATTGTGTGGGGGGCTGGTGGTGGCTGCTTGGGTAGGGGGATTTGTTCACTCCATTGTCCAGCTGGCTCTGATGCTCCCACTGCCTTTCTGTGGCCCCAACATCCTGGATAACTTCTACTGTGATGTCCCCCAAGTGCTGAGACTTGCCTGCACAGACACCTCCCTCCTGGAGCTCCTCATGATCTCCAACAGTGGAATGCTGGTCCTCCTCTGGTTCCTTCTCCTTCTGGTCTCTTACACGGTCATTCTGGTGATGCTGAGGTCCCACTCAGGGCAGGCGAGGAAGAAGGCAGCTTCCACCTGCACCACTCACATCATTGTAGTGTCTATGATCTTCATCCCCTGTATCTATATCTACTCGCGGCCCTTCACCCCCTTCCCCATGGACAAGGCTGTGTCCATCAGCTACACGGTCATGACCCCCATGCTCAACCCCATGATCTACACGCTGAGGAATCAGGAGATGCAGGCAGCCATGAAGAGATTAGGCAAGCGCCTCATGCTATGTAACAGGGAGTGAACATAAAATGTCTTGAGTTTAAATGACAAGCCTCCCCTCCGAACTTTTGTTTTCCCACGTGAAAAGTGGAGGGAAATCTTTATAGAGTGTGAACACTTGGGATTAAATCAGTGCTTCTCTGGATCTACTCCCGTGTCAGGTATTGTATTAGACACCTTCTCACTTTGATCTCCTCCTCATAAAGTGGACAGTGGATATATTATTTCATATTAAACACTTCAGCAAATGAGAGAACTCAGAGAGAAGTGACTTGCTCAATGGTGAACAGCAAATGTGTTCCTGGAAGAGCTTGGCCAGGACTTGGTTCCTCTGACTCCAAGTTTAGAGGCAAGGCTGTGGGTGGGAAGCGAAATCCAAGGTTTCCCACAAACACGGGGAACACCTGGGGAGTTCCTCAGCTGTGAATGAGTATCTTTGATGACTGGTGAACAATCTCATCTTAACTCTGGAATAATCACCATCTTTTCTGCTCCCTGCTTTTGCTCCTCTTTCTTTATCTGTGGAGTTCTGTAACTTTCCTCAGCTATGTCTTTGCATTCACTGATGGTTGTCAAATTTCCTGTGTCCTTTCAATCTATGGATTCCATTCGTAGATGATCAGAAGTCACTTACTGGTTCAATTTTTTAAAAAGTTGTCTTGAGTCCCTTTCTTAATTTGTGAAAATTTTACTCTTCTGGGATCCAGAATATCAGTTCTAAGGATGGTAGGAAGCATAGAAATACTAAATATAATCTATAATGTTGACCTAAAGGAGACAAATGGGAGGCATTTCCTCAGATGTACTTACACGTGATCTCACAACACGAGATACTCAATTTTGAACCGAATTTGTTGAGAAATACCTCCTTTAGATGAACACAGGTCTATCCTTGAGAATTTAAGACATCTCTTACTGAAGCTATGCTGTGTTTATGATATAAATGTTATTCAGATGTAAATTTATTAACCCTAAATGGGTTGGTGCGATGTCTTTCACTATAAGGAGTATGTAGAGAAAAAATTTAAAAGAAGTTATTCATGGGGTGCATGGGTGGCTCAGTTGGTTGGGCGACCGACTCTTGGTTTCAGCTGGGGACACGATCTCATGGGTCCTGTGATTTGCCCCAGGTCAGGCTCCACACTCAGCAGGGAGTCTTCTTGAAGATTCACTCCTTCTGTCCATCCCCCGACTCATGCGTGTGCTCTCTCTCTAAAGTAAATAAATGAATCTTAAAAAAATAAGTTTCTCATAAAATGACTTAAATGAAAAAGTTTAAGTCACGTTAAACTTTCTGATGCTGTCAGATGCTGATGCTGATCACGTTCTGATGCTGTCTTAAATTGCATAGTGAGACGCTAACAAGATCTGTAGCCAAGGTGCTCTATCTGGGCTCTAACTCCTGCTGGTTGTGTTCCTTTTGGGCATCATTGAATCTCTACTTCCTTAGCTATAAAATGTCCATAATTGCTTACAGTGTTGTGTGGGTCCGTGGGGTAGATGCAAAAATTACAACGCAGGTCTGGGCATATAGTCAGCACTCAATTAATGTTAGTTCCTCCACCCATTTCCATTTACGATTGCTTTTTGACTTCTCATCAATACTTTTTCTTCAATTTTAATTCCGGTATAGTTAACGTACAGTGTTAAATTAGTTTCAGGTGTACAACATAGTGATTCAACAATTCCATCTATTACTCAGTGCTCATCAAAGTAGGTGTCCTCTTAACCTCCTTCACTTATTTCACCCATCCCCCACCCACATCCCCGCTGTTGGCTTTCTGTAGTTAAAAGTCTATTTTTTGGTTGGTCTCTTTTTTCCCCCTTTGTTTATTTGTTTTGTTTCTTAAATTCCACATATGACTGAAATGATATGATCTTTGGCATTCTCTTACTGATTTATATCACTCAGCATTATACTGTCTAGACCCATCCCATGTTGTTGAAAATGGCAAGATTTCCTTCCTTTATATGGCTGCATAATGTTCCATTACACACACACACACACACACACACACAGACCTCCCACATCTTCTTTATTCTGCTATCTGTTGATGGACACCTCGGCTGTTTCCACAATTTGGTTATTGTAAATAATGCCTCTATCTGGGCTCTAACTCCTGCTGGTTGTGTACATACAGGTACACCTATCTTTTCAAATAAGTGTTTTCCTAGTCTTTGGGTAAATATGGATTAGTGCAATACTGGAGTAGTTTTCTTTTTAATTTTTTGAGGAGCCTCCATACTGTTTTCCACAGTGGCTGCACCAGTTTGCATTCCCAACACAGTGCATGAGGGATCCTTTTTCTCCACATCCTCGCCAGCACTGGTTGTTTCTTGTGTTTTTGATTTTAGCCATTCTGACAGGTGTGAGGTGATGTCTCATGGTGGTTTTGATTTGCATTTCCCTGATGATGAGTGATGTTGAGTGTCTTTTCATGTGTCTGTTGGCCATCTGGATGTCTTCTTTGGAGACATGTG
>CM053619.1:21133743-21177379 GCA_028646535.1 Procyon lotor | reverse complement strand
CCACAAAGACCAGGAGACCCACTGCCTTGCAGTGAGAACTCTCATAAGGAAAAGTCACATCATTTCGCCCTCCGCACAGGAGGTGCTGGAAAGAGGAAGGAAGAAGTGTGAGGAGGTAGATAAGTAATCGATGGACAAACAAATGATTTCATGAAGAAAAGCTATGAACGAAGTGCATAGGGCAATGTGACTGGTAAGGTGGGCTGTTTTGTGAGATGTGGTGGGGAAAGAATGTCTGAGGAGGGGATATTTGGGCAAAGATCTGGATAGTGAGGAAGCAGGCCGGCCAAGATCTGGGTGCTGGGCAAGCATTCCAGAGAGAAGAGCAAGTGGAAAGGTCCTGGGGAAAGAATGAACTTGGTGGCCAAAGGGAAAAGAAAAGAATGTAACCGGAGGGGGGTGAACAAAGAGGCTCTTGGTAGGAGGTGAGCTCTAAGATAGTTGTCTTAGTTACCTCCCACTGCATAACCGATCAACCCTAAACCTAGCAGCTTAAAACGAGGAGTCCTGTATTATCTCGAGCAAGTCCCACGGGCCAGGAGTTCTGGCCCGCCATGGGGGAGACAACCTCTCTCTGCTTCTTAGGCCTCCGCTGGAAGACTCAAGGCTCAAGGGCGAGGCAAGAACACGTGGGTTTCAGTGGCTCACATGTCTGGCTGTTGATGTTGGTGTCGGCAAGTACCGAGGTGGGGCAGCCGACTGGTCTACCGCAACACGGTAGCCGGGTTCTGGGGACTCGTGTCCTGGGACAGAGAGCCAGCTGGGAGCTGTAGCCATTCTACCCCTGAGTCCCAGTGATGCTCAGAACTCATAGAGCATCACTTCTCTCACATTCTCTTAGAAATGAGCTGCCAAGCGCAGCCCATACTCAAAGGAGGGAATTAAATACCATCTTTTGGATGAGGAGTGTCAAAGAATTTGTGGATATATTTTTAAGTTACTATGGATATGTAGATAAGAGCCAGTTGAGGAGAGAGTTTGGAGTTTATTCTGAATGCAGTGAATCTTTGGAAGGCTTGACTAGAGGTTGGGTTGGTAGCATGAGCTAATTTATACTTTGGAAAGGACTTGTTGGCTACCGGTCGGAGAATGAGTTATAGAGGTCAGACCTGGTAGAGGGGGTTACAAATTGGACGTGCAGAAAAGAGACCTGGATTCAGGTACAAGTTCTTGCCTTAACTAGCTGTTACCTCGGGCAAGTCTCCTAACACGGGATTGTAGCAGTGTCCTTTCACATTTCTATGGGATGTACCTAGGGCTTTCCCTCCCTCCGACCTGCAGGGGACAATGTTTGCTTCATGTCTCTCCTCTGTTAGATGCCTGTTTTGGCTCACCCCCGTAACTCCAGTGCCCTCCCCCCCCAGGACCTAGAATGTGAAGGCTCTCCACAAGTATTTGTTGAAAGAATAAAGGAACGAATACTATTATAAATATAGGTCCTCGACAACAGACCTCTCTGACCTTCTGGTTCTGGAGTGTATTCACCGACCCACCAGGCCCTCAGCGATACGGCTGTGTCGGGAGGAGCATTCAGGGAGCATCTGGCCCCATCTCTTCTGGAATGTTCCCATGCCCATTGTGTACTGGAGTCCACAAGGCCCGATTGTATTCAGAACTGTCATCACTGCCCAGTTGGACATAACGAAGGCTAAGACCTGTCCTTGCCCAGAATCTAACACCAGTGACCAACTCAGCACGGCCCCCTCTGGGGCTCTGAGGGCTAAAGGAGGCAGCAAATAGTAGCACCTTCGTGCTTGGCAGCTACTGTGCAAGGCACCTGCTGTGCCTTGAGGGGACGAGTGTCACTCTTTCCATGATGGTCCCAGAAGATTGCACTGTGGGGGTAGGACAGGAGGAATAAAGAGAGAGAGCGACCCTCACCCGGCACAAAGGGCCCGGCTAGTAGGCTTTCTGCCCGAGACACTTGGTGTTGGTTCCAGCCACTTCCCGTGCTGCCGGGGGGCTGGGGCCACCCCCGAGCTCATCACACACACACCCCCTAGAGATGCTGGGGAGGCTGTGACTAGGAGGGTAGGGGGAAGATCTGCACCATCTTTCAAGTCACTGCTCGCATTTTTAAAATCTATTTTTTTTTAATAGTCTCTACACCCAACATGCAGCTTGAACTCACAGCCCCGAGATCAAGAGTCAGAAGCTCTAGCACTGAGCCAGCCAGGCACCACTCAAGTCATTGTTCGCATCTTTAAAACTCCTAAATCGTAAGTGTCCCAGGCAATAGACTATTGAGTTCCACAGGCTGTGTACATTTCTATAGCCTTTGGGCATTTATTCTTTCTAGATGTGTTGAGATGCCAGGAGGCAAAAATGGATGAGTATGGGCCCTTTCTTGTGGAGAGACTGTTGGAGGATTTATTCAGAGTGTGAGGCCAATGGGGATGAGGGAGGGTACAGCTGTCCCCCTCAGGCTCTGGGACCCAGCCCCTACCCCTTCGTGCTCCTCCCTGTCCCCCCTTGCCCCGGAGTGGCTTCCATCCCCCGCCCCCTGTGCTGGGACAGCCTTGCCCACAGCAGCCTCCCCCAGCAGGGAGCCTGGAGAGTATGGTGGGCCTCCCTCAAGCCCAGCTCAGGCCTTCGTGTGCTCAGGCCCAGGTCACCTTCCCAGTCAGTCACACCTGTGCCCTTGGGAGCCTGGGGGAGAAGGAAACGGCTTGTGGAGTAAGACCCGGGTTGAGACTCCCTCCCTGGCTCTAAGACCACGACAAGATTTCACTCTACCTCGACCATAAAACCGAGATCTCAGGGGGCAGCACCTGCTTCATAGGGTTGCGGCGAGGACTCAAATGAGCAGAGTAAAGCACAGAGCCCAGGCTGGCAAATGACAAGGACCACAAATCACACGAGCCAGTCGGCCTCCCTCTGGGACGGGTACTGCCTGGCCTCAGTTTCCCCACAAGCGGCAGGGCCCTGTGGGTCAAATGCCCCACTGAGCCCCTCTCACTCACTGTCTTGCTGATTTGCCTACAAGTCCACAACCCTCCTTCCCCCGCCCCTGGGAGTTTCCAGTCCGATGGAAGAGGTGAGGTACAGCTCTCGCAGAGCGCCAAGGCAGGGAGGAAGAGAGGGAAGGGTCCTTGCCCTCAGCAGAGCCCCCGTCTGGACCTGCGCATCTCTCCAGTGCTCACCAGAGATTGCTTCTGCCTTCTGAACATTCCCCCTCAAGGCAGGGAGGAAGAGAGGGAAGGGTCCTTGCCCTCAGCAGAGCCCCCGTCTGGGCCTGTGCATCTCTCCAGTGCTCACCAGAGATTGCTCCTGCCTTCTGAACATTCCCCCTCATTGCTGACAAGCAGATCAGAGAGGTCAAGCCCTTACTTGAGGTCCTAGAGCCAGCTGTCCAAGGCCCCACAGTAGGTTTATTCCAGCCTTGCTCAGGAGAGTCTTCAGCTGTGGAGCACACACGTGCACACACTCCTGGCCTGCCCCGGCCTCTGGCACAGTGCGGAGTCTCTGCAGTTTGAGCCAAGGGCCTACTCCCTGCAGACCTCAGTGTTCTTATCATGCGAATAGGGCCCAGGACTCCATTCCCAGACAGTCCTGGGAATAAGAGCAGCCCCAGCAGGCCCCAAGCCCTGCCCCACTGCAGCTGTCTCCATGGGGGCCGTTGGAGCCGCGCAGATAAAGAGATCGAATCAGGCCAGCAGCTCCACCGTGGCTGGGGAACGGTTCTTATGTAAGTGGTTGCAGAATCTTGAGGTTTTGAGATGGCCAGGGGAGGGCGAGCGGGAAAGTTCTAGGGTACTGCAGCTAAAAGAAGCCAGGGAGGGAAGGCTTCCTTGCGGTCCAGGGTCTGGACCTCAACCTGGCAGGGCCAGGCCTACAACAGCCTTCCCTAACCCAGAGCTGGCCCAGCCCGGGGGGTTCAGTGTCGCTGACCAGGGACACCAGGTCCTAAACGATGAAAAGGCACAAATCCCCTCCCTGGCCCAAGAACTGGGTCGGACGAGGTCACAGCCGATGCCGCCATTCCACAAATCCTTGTTAAGGCTTCATCAGGCCTCCAATGAGCAGTAGAACTGGCACACACAGACCTATTGGGGGATGGAGTTTCATCAGGTCCAACCACAAAAATACATGTACAGCTACAAGCCTGCGAAGTTCTACGAAAGGAACTCTAAGAGCAGGAAACAGGAAAACCCAGCCCTCTGAGTCCTGGCCAGTGGGGCTGGGGCCGGCGAGGCTCCCTGTATGTGGGACCTGGGGGGTCAGTAGGAGTCACCAGGCACAAAAGGAGAAGGGCCTGCATGGTTGAAAGCCGCAGTAGGTGGACACAGGCCTGTTGCAGGAGCTGAAAGCCAGAGGTAGTTTAGAGGACAAGGAACAGAGAGAGGAGATAGAGCTGGGGGGTGGGCAGAACCTGACTGTGTGAGCCTCCGGGGCTCCTTCCTTAGGGGGCACCGTATGGAGGGCCAAGATGGGGCAGCAGAGGGGACAGAAAGCTTGTGGGACCAGTGGTGCCAAGTCCCCCAGGGCCTCATACTCCCGTGGCCACCAGGGAGGGAGGGAGAGCAGCTGAGGGGCGGACCCCCAGGCCAGAGCCACCTTGCTCTGGCCCCCTTATTCCCAGTCTCCACCAACCCCATCTCCTCCCGTCATCCAGGCTGTCCTTTTGGTGGGTTTCAAACAAACCCTTCCCCCCTGTGTGGTTCAGGCTTGGACTCTGATTTTGCCCATTTCCCTTTCAGAGGAAGAGCTCTCCTGCTCGACTCCCCAGCCTCTGAGGTCCAAGCAGGCCGCAGCCTGTAAAGGGCCTGGCCCATCCCCAGAAACGAGTTCTGGACTCCACATATGGAGGGAAGAACTCACTCGCTCCTGGCGGGGAGCCAAGCTCCCCAAACACCTAGCCCCGGGGGGCTTCCCACTCTGATGTCCTCAGCAAGTGGCCTCCATGCCCTACTGACTGTCCACCCTCACGGCCGCCAGGCAGTACCCCTTCCAGCTGCCCCCAGCGCAGGCCCCCGGCCTCTCAGCCCTACACTGGGGATAGTCATGGGCCCCACCTAGCGCCCACCCCAGAGCTCCACATCATCACCGTGGTGTTTCCCCAGCCCCTGCCGCACCCCACCTACCTGGCCTATCAGTCCCAGACTGCCACCAGGGGGAAGGGACATGTCCCCCTTCCTGGGGTGGAAGAGGGTATGCAGACTCACCGAGTTAGGCTGAGACACAGCACGGTTCGCTCACATTCCACAAACATTTCTGAGCACTGGTCATGGGCCCGGCCAGTCCAAGCCGCTAGGTACACGGCTGTAAACAAGATCAGGCAGGGGGCCCCAGAGGACTCAGGGGCCAGTCCAGGAGATGGACATGGTGACAGTGGGCCTCATGTGTGCTGAGAAAAGCATCAGTGCTCTGCTGATGCAACCCAGGCTGTGCTGGGGGTGAACAGGAGAGGGATGAAGGAAAGCTTCTCGGAGGAGGTGATTTCTCAGCTGGGTTGTGCAGTTGAGTAGAAGTTCATCGGGCAAAGGGAACATTACAGGGACCTGGAGGTGAGGAAGAACATAGTGCTTCCAGAAAGCATCAGGGAATTCAAGGCTGGAGTGTGGTGAGCAGGTGGGGAGGGGCGAGTGGAGGCTGGAGAGGTCCTGGGGGGCCTAGAAATATGCAAGGATTTGGGGTTTCCTGCTGTGAGGGAACCCAGCTGAGAGGCTGCTGTGCAGACTCTCAGAGACCACATGCTGCCCATTAGAATCCTGGAAGGGCCGAGGCTCACTCCCAGCACAGCCCCTAAGCAGCCCTATCCTTAGCCCCAGGTGCTCAGAGCCCTGTGTTCCCCCTCCGCCCTCTCCCAGGTGCCCAAAGTTGGAGTGTGTGAGGAGGGACTTGAAAACCTCCTGACTTGTCTTTTATCAAGGGCAAGTGGAAGGGGCAAAGCACCGGTACCAAGGCCTGGGCAGAGGACGCAGTCACCTCTGTACAGGAAAGAAGGGGCGCACTGTCTGTGGGAAATGTAAGCGTCCTAATAACCCAGACAAAAAGTGGGGCTGCTCCTGATGATCTCTGCATAGGTAGTGCTAGACCGTGTCAGTGAGAAACACTCCTCCCCAAAGATGTCTTCGGTCGGTTTCCATTCTAAACAATTGTTGCAATTACTGTTGCTTTAACAATAATACGACTAAGCTTCAAACCAATGCATCCTTCTTACTTATCCTTTAATAGCACGTATTCTCTCTGGAGGTCATGCAGAATTCTGGCTGGGCGTGGCTCCCTGGGCTGCATGCATGCATTCATCTGGTAGGTTCGATCTTGGTGCTGGCTTCAGCTGCCCTTGGCGCCTTCTATCCCCCCCTTGTGCTGCATAGTCTTGCTTTTAAATAGTGGGTTTGATACAACAGTTAGACACAGTGATCACAAAGATAAAGAGGCAGAACTTGGTTTCCTTAAATTCTGTCACTTTCTGTGACCATTTGGAGTTATATTTTGTGTTTTTTTTTTTTAAAGATTTTATTTATTTGACAGAGAGAGAGAGAGATCACAAGTAGGCAGAGAGGCGGGCAGAGAGAGGGGGAAGCAGGCTCCCTGCTGAGCAGAGAGCCCGATGTGGGGCTCGATTCCAGGACCCTGAGTTCATGACCTGAGCCGAAGGCAGAGGCTTTGACCCACTGAGCCACCCAGGCGCCCCTACTCTTTTCCTTTTTATATTTTAATATTTTATTTTTATTTCTTTACTGGTATGATTCCACGTACAGAGTTTAATATGAGACCACCCACACATTTTTCTTTTTTTTTAAGTATTTTATTTATTTATTTGACAGAGAGAGAGAGATCACAAGTAGGCAGAGAGGCAGGCAGAGGGAGAGGGGGAAGCAGGCTCCCTGCTGAGCAGAGAGCCTGATGCGGGGTTAGATCCCAGGACCCTGAGATCATGACCTGAGCCGAAGGCAAAGGCTTTAACCCACTGAGCCACCCAGGCACCCCCCACACATTTCTTTTCTAACCATTATCATTACTTGTTTCATTTCATGAGTATTACTGGAAATAATTTTGTTATGTAAAGGAGAGGCTATCAAAAAACAATCTGTTCCCATTATCAGATACTCTAGGTTGCCACAGGGTGACACTTAGCCCCAAGGAAAATCTCAGATCCCTTCTGTGAGGTCCTGGTGGGCGTGGGCTGCGAGCATCCCTCTTCTAGTCTCCGGGCGTGTCCCGCCCTGACCACAGAAAACAGCACGTGTCAGAGCAAAGCACTGTGTGACCTGGCAAGGACCCCCCAGGCCCCAGCCGGCCTCCCAGTAAAGGTCGCAGCAGGAGAGGGGTGCAGGTCCCCAAACTGGCCAGCCCCTGGAGGGCTTCTCCCTCCATCGCTGTCAGTCCACTGGGTTTCCCGGGGCCCCAGCACGGCAGCTGGAATGTCCACTCTGACGGGAGGAGGAGGGCACAGAGAGCCAGAGTCTGAACAAACCTAACTTAAGAGGCCTGCCTCCCTCCTGCCTCCCTCCCTTCCTCCCTCCTTCCCTTCCTTCCAGGTGCCCCGGCCTGGATGGGCCACAAAGCCCTTATATTCACTGCCCCCTGCCTTCACCCTGAGTTGCTCCTCTCCCCTCATGGGACAGCCTGGAGTGAGCTTGATAATGGAAACAACCCGGACGCCGGACAGCAAGGCCTACTCAGCATTACTGAGCGCCTGCTGTGTGCCAGACACTGCGGTAGCATTTTACATGGGTTCCTGTGGGGTAGACAGAGCAATGACCTCCATTTGACAGTGGAGAAGCCGGCTCAGGGGCTGAGCAGCCAGCCCAAGTAGATGCTGAGGAGATGCTGCGCTCCTACGTGTGCAGGCTGTGGTCCTCAGAGGGAGCCTCCCTGCCGAATCAGAGGCCTGGAAGCAGACGGCAGGGGTGTGGGGGGTGTTGTCCATGGAGGGTGGGGTGTCTGGAGCTTAGAGGCAGGGTCCTGCCAGGGGGCATCAGAAGACCGACCGAAGGGGCAGAACCCCAGGGTAGACCTGGCTTAGGTCTCCTTGCTAGAAGATCTGTCCGCCAGCCCAGCCCCGGCTGTGACCCCTGGGAACCTGTCTCCCATGGGCTGCTTGTACAGGGCCCCTCAGTGCTCCCTTCCTATCTGCTAGCCTCTCGTCCCCACCCCCAGCAGTCAAGGGGCCAACTCCCCCAGAGACCAGCCAACATGGCCGGGCCGGGTGTAGAGTCCACGTGCTGTCCCGAGCTTCCCCCGGGAACCCACGGCAGCCGCAGCTATGGCAGACCCGGTCAGGACTGCTGAAGAACTGGAGTCCTCTCTGGGGGAAGAGCAGAACTCCGAGTCCTCTTTAGGGAGGATCCTAGAGACAGGGCAACGTGGCCGGCCTCCAGCCCACCTTGGCTGCCCGTCTCCTGCTGCCGCTGGCTCCCTGCAGGCAGGGAGGTGAGGCACACTTGAGGAGAACTCTGTGGCTTTAAACATCTCTCCTTCCCAAGGCTCGGAGGCGCCAGGCGTGATGTACTCCAAGCCAGGCGGGGGCTCAGCACCAGGATCTCCGTGTGCTTTTAGCCAAGACACTGGGACTTTCCTTCTAGGCTGCCTTGTCACAGGAGAGGGCCACCTGCTGAAGAAAGGGAGATAAGATCAGTAGGGCCCAGGCCTTCAACGGGAGCTTGTGAAAGACGTTGTTGAAGGGGTGTCTCAAGGGCAACCACCGCTGCGGCTGGGGCAGGCTGGGGGGGCGGCCGGAGGGCGGAGGGCCACAGGGCCTCAGAGCAAGTGAGGAAGGGATGGCTCTGGAGCAGGAGCAAGGACGGACAGGCTGTGGGGTGCTGGGGGTGGGGTGGGACAGGCTGGGGCGAGGATTCTGGAGCTCAGCAGCGGGGCACCTACCCCGTGGGTGGACTGGGATGGGGCGGAGTCAAGGCCCAGAGGCCCAGAGTGGAGGACACCCTGCGAGCAAAGGCAAGGGTGTGAGAAGGCGCCGCCCTTGGGGGCCTTCCACCCTTCCGACGTGGAAATGGAGGCCCCGCCAGAGTCGAACAGGTAGTGACTGAGCTGATCCAGACCCAGGCCCACCGCTCGGGCGCAAGCCTGTCAGTGAGGCACACCGAGGAAACCCAGGCAGCTGCACCGAGCCCCGGACCACCCTCTGCCTGTGTGGAGGCCCGCTACCATCGCTCTGCTGGCGCTTTGAAGCTCACTGCGTCCCCGGGGGGCCCCTGATGGAGCCCCTTAATTTTCACGGTTCAGCCCTGCCTCTGCCATGGCCTGGTCCTCTCCCGCATCTTAGAGAGACCTGGCAGAGAAAGGGAGTAAGGGGGAGGGGCAGAATCACTGACCAGACATCCCTCATGCATTCAATAAACATTTATTGAGCACCTACTGAATGCCTGGCCTTGTGCTGAGGTGTCTGGGGAGATACAAGAGCAAGGCAGACCCATTTCTGCCCAGTCAGTGGGAGGAGAGAAGCCTTTCCAGCGATCTAGTCCAAGTACCATTTTAGGGATGTGGACTGGGGAGGAGAAGTGACTTGCCCAAGATCATACAACTAGTTTGTGGCAGGCCCAGGCCTAGCCTCCTTCTGAGGCATGATGCTCCTCAATCTTCCAGCAAATACTGAGCAGCACCTGTGTTCCACCTGCCCTGAGCCTCGGGGAAATATGTCTGTGAGCTCAGTAGTAAAGAGGGTGGGGGTGGGGTGCTTCAGTCATGCCTCCCCTGAAAATGAGAGGGAAGTTCCAGGGCCCCACCTCAGAAGGCTGGACTTCCCCTCCCTCACCCTCAGACAGAATATAAGTCCCTTCCCAACTACTTCCAGAAAAGGGGAGGTGAGAGGTGTCAGCTTGGGGACCTCCAGGTGAGAGGGCGCAGGGGGCCCGCCTTGTGTGCAGGATGTGGGCATCGATCCCTTGCCCTGCCGTGGGCGGGGGCCTCACTGCAGAGAAGAAGCTGTTTCTGGCCTTAGCAGGGGTCCTGGCCACACTCATCCTGGCCCTGCCCTGTGAGGGCTCTGGCCCAGGTAATACCCCTTTGGACAGCCAAGGAGGAGGGCAACGGAGGGGGTGTGTGTCTGGGTCTGGGGGGAGCCCATGGCTCCCCTGGACCCTGAGTCCCCTTCCCTCTGAACAGCCTCCCCTGTGACAGTGGAGACCTCGGTCCTTCGGGACTGCATAACAGAGGCCAAGCTGCTGGTGGATGCTGCCTACAATCAGACTCAGAGGAGGTGGGTCTGGGTCAGTGAGGTGGGTGGGCTCCAGCCACGGTCACGTCAGCTGTCACCCTGCCCCTGGGGATCTTGGGACAGGGCCATGTCGGTAGAGAGCCTCCTTTCCGTCCATCCCGTCAGCTCACACTGCCCTGCTGTCTGCCCCCGGGCTGGGGCTCTGCTGGGGGGCTCTGCTTCCTTTCTCCAGCCCTTGCCCTCCTCCCGCAGCATCACGGAGCGCCTCCGCAGTGGCCTGGCCAGCCCCATGGACCTCCTGTCCTACTTCAAACAACCGTTAGCCGCCACCAGGACGGTGGTCCGGGCTGCCGATTACATGCACGTGGCCTTGGAGCTGCTGGAGGGGAAGTTACAACTCCAGGGATCCAGTTCCCTCAACGTCACTGGTACTGTTCCCCGCTGAGCCCCAGGGCCTGCTCTGGCCTGGGAAAGCAGGGTACCCAGTCTGGGCCGTTGGGAGGGAAGAGGCTCAAGGGATGAGAGGTGTGGAACAGGCCAGCTCAGGAAGGAACCAGGACCCTGCCCCCCCCCATCCCACCCCCAGATGTGCTGACAGAACCCCAGCTTCAGCTGCTCTCCCAGGCCAGTGGCTGTGCTCCCCGGGACCAGGAGGAGAAGTGCAGCAACAAGTATCGGACCATCACAGGGAGATGCAACAACAGGTGGGTGCCAGAGCCGCGCCCGACCCCAGGGTGCCTCCCTTCCCTCTGCCGCCCCCTCACCCCACGGCGAGTGCTCTCTAGGCCCAGAACTGCCGACTAGAGCCGACTCTCTGCTGCAGGAGAAGACCCTTGCTGGGCTCCTCCAACCAGGCGCTGGCCCGCTGGCTGCCAGCTGAGTATGAGGACAGGCTGTCGCTCCCCTTCGGCTGGACACCCCACAGGAGGCGCAATGGTTTCCTCCTCCCTCTCGTAAGTAGTGGCTGTGGGTCCGGAGGGTGCGCCACTGCTTTGAAACACGGGGAGGAAGAGCACAGCCGAGCCGGCTGGAATCCAGGCTCTGCCGCTGGCCAGCTAGGTGACTCTGAGCAAGTCATACCGCCGAGTCTCAGTCTCCCCATCTGTAAAATGGCAGTAAAATCCACCTCATATCGCTGGTGTGTGAATTATAAAGTCCTTAGTATAAACATCTATGTAGGATGTGACCTAGTGATGCTGGCCAGTATAGCATTGAAAGAATTAGTTTCAAAGTATCTAGCTAAATATAAAGAGCGGCATGTTCTTGTTCTATC
The DNA here is from genome assembly GCA_028646535.1 of Procyon lotor. Taxonomy (NCBI): domain Eukaryota; kingdom Metazoa; phylum Chordata; class Mammalia; order Carnivora; family Procyonidae; genus Procyon; species Procyon lotor. The sequence continues at coordinate 21,165,983 of CM053619.1, read as the reverse complement.
TATGTCTATTGATCTAAATGATTTTACATTTATCAGTTTATCGATTTTCTATTCATATGTCAATATGATGCGTCTATCAACATCTATTTATTAATTCTTATTCCATCTGCCTTTCCAATTCCTTCTCTATTTATTATCCATCTCCTACCGACTGGTCCATGCATCTCGCAGCCACTTCTGTCATCTAGGTACCCGGGAGTCTATAAACTGATCCATCCATTCGATCTGTTTACCTGTTTGGAAGAGCTGGTGGGGTCTCAGCCAGCCAACAGGCCTCTCCCTTTCTCTACTCCTGGAACCCTCAGGAGCCACGCCAGAGGCCATCCTTGTAGGCATGACCGCCACACAGGGGGTGGGACAAAGTGCGGCTGGGGAGGGCAGGGCAGGAGAGGAGGAGAGACCGTGTTCACGCCAGCAGGGGCAATCTGCAGAGCGGCCCTGGGTGCCCCAGGCTGACCTCTCTCCCCACCAGGTCCGAGCCGTCTCCAACCAGATCGTGCGCTTCCCCAGCGAGAGGCTGACCTCCGACCGGGGCAGGGCCCTTATGTTCATGCAGTGGGGCCAGTTCATTGACCACGACTTGGACTTCTCCCCTGAGTCCCCAGCCAGAGTGGCCTTCACTGCGGGCGTGGACTGCGAGAAGACCTGTGCCCAGCTGCCCCCCTGCTTCCCCATCAAGGTACCCCCCCGCTGGTCCCCTGGGCACTAGGCCAAGAGCTGGGGGTGGGGGTCTGTAAGGCTAAAACACCTCCTCAAGGAGCTGTCTGTGGTGCTGGAGTGTCAGACAAAGACAAGGAGCCGGGACTTGCACATACCCCAGATTCTGTGCGTGTTTGGGGGGTGGGGGTGGGGGGGTGGGGAGGGGGCATTCTGCCCGCAGGTTTAGTGCAGGCTTCACAGAGGAGGAAGCACTGGAGATGAGCCTTGACCCATGGGTCTGATCCCAACAGGGGAAGCCTCTGGGCTGCTACTTTTGAGAGCCTTTAGGGACTCGGCTCTTGCCCTTCTCTCCTTCCCAAAGAGGTGCAAGGGCCCTGCAGCTCTCATCAGTTCCCGGGGTGGTGTTGTGAGCAGGGCACTATCATTCAGGCTGAGAGGCACGGCTGGTATGGAACACTAGGGAAGGAAAGACGGACTCCAGGGAGTAGAGCCCCTCTCTGGGAATTTGGGCCCGGGGGTGGGGGAGGAGACACACGTGCATACACTCCCACATTCACTCACCCCTAACAAGTAGGGTGACGTTCGTGGGCCAACCTTACCCATTCTTCAGGCTCTGGTTTGAGGGCACCTCCTTGGGGGGGATCTTCCTATATTGTCCTAGCACACGTTTTGGTTTTGGTTTTTAGATCAAGCATAGCAAATAGCACCTCAATTTAGAGTTACAGTCCCTACCTGTGCACCTGTTTTCACTGAACGCCAGCTCCCTGCAACTCGTGCTGGGTTTTGCGGACCTTTGTTGGTTTCCAAAGCACCCAGCAGAGAAGGGTGCTTAGGAAATGTCTGTAGAATTAAACGGAATGAGAGGAGCACAAGCCCAAATGTCTTAATCCTTCTTCTTCTGCTAACGAGTTGTCACCTCCTTTCTCTGAGCCTCAGTTTCCCCATCTGTAAAATGAGGACCCTTTCATGACTCTATGATACAAAGTGCGAGGGATGCTCAGATTGACCTGGTGAGCAGCATGAATCTGGATGAGTCGAGGAGGGCTTCCTAGAGGAGGAGAGTTTCACAAAAGGTTTTGAGGCAGGCGAGGAATGACCCAGAGGAGTGAGCCTGCTCTTGCGGGCCCCCCTCGTCACTGGCTCCTCTTCCACCTCAGATCCCACCCAATGACCCCCGCATCAGGAACCAGCGTGACTGCATCCCCTTCTTCCGCTCGGCACCCGCCTGCCCCCAAAACAGGAACAAAGTCCGAAACCAGATCAACGCGCTCACCTCCTTCGTGGACGCCAGCATGGTGTACGGCAGCGAGATCCCCCTCGCCCTGCGGCTCCGCAACCACACCAATTTCCTGGGGCTGCTGGCTGTCAACACCCGCTTCAGTGACAACGGCCGGGCCCTGCTGCCCTTCGACACCCTGCGTGACGACCCCTGCCTGCTCACCAACCGCACAGCACGCATCCCTTGCTTCCTGGCAGGTCAGCCCCTGGCGGTTGCCTGAAAAGGAGGCTAAATAAGACCTGGTACAAAAAGGTTTCGTTCAAAACCAGCAAGCGACTATAAGGCCCAGGAGTTTGCTTTCCTTCCGGGCCTCCAGGAGAAGCTCTGGCTACAGGAATGAGCTCTGCCCAACCCTCTCTCTTTCTCTTTCCCTTGGGTTCCTGGGGGAGAGAAGCCTGCTCCCAAGTCCACAGCTGGGGAAAGGTCTAGCACTTGGTGGAGCATGTGCTGATGGATGCAGTTCATGGGACAGGTGGGCTCACGGTCCCAAAGTCAAGGTTCCTAGAGTCATCCAGTTTCCTCCACCAGCTGTGGACCTGGTCACTAGTAGAATAGAATCATGCCCGAGACCAGCAGCTTCTCTGTACTTTCCCACCTTGCGTGAACCTGTTTCAATAACTTTGGGATCTGAGACCCCACCGTCTCCCCCATCCTGACCTGTTGTGCGGGGTGGAGGGTGGCGGTCAGTGAGGAGCCCCATAGCCCAGCTGAGGAGACGGAGGTCCAGTGAGGGCCCAGAGCTTGGCCCAGGTCATAAGTGCTACCACCTCCTTCTAGTCCCCAGAGATCTGTCTGCCTTAGTAGAAGGACATTTCCCTGGGAAGGGTTGTGGTGACTCTGAACTTGGGGTTTTCAAGGTGACTCGCGATCGTCAGAAACCCCCAAACTGGCAGCTATGCACACCCTCTTTATGCGGGAGCACAACCGGCTGGCTACGGAGCTGAAGCGTCTGAATCCGCGGTGGACTGGAGATAGGCTCTACCAGGAGGCCCGGAAGATCGTGGGCGCCATGGTCCAGGTAGGGGACCCTGGGCCCAGCACCCCCTAGGAGACAATCTCACATGAGACACCATTTGGGAGAGTGGCTCCCACTTTCCTTAATACATCCTTTGGGGCTATGCCTCAAATCAGCTGGGTCTGGGTTATGGGGAGTGTACCTGAGATCTCACGTGTATCCCAAAATCTGCCACTAACTCGCTGCATGACACGGTCCTTGTCACCCCGCTCTCTGGGCTTTGGGACCTTCATTAGCCAACAGGAAATGCATATTTCCACATTTGACACGATGGCAATAAAGAATTGGTATGTCTGAGGAGCCCTTCAGGAAGCACAAGTTTTGTCCAAAGGCAAGGGAATGGGGTGAGTGGCTGCTAAGGTAATGTTCCTCCTGCCTTCTCTTGTAGATCATCACCTACCGAGACTTTCTGCCCCTGGTTCTGGGCGAGGCCCGGGCCAGGAGAACCATAGGGCCCTACCATGGGTATTGCTCCAACGTGGACCCTCGTGTGGCCAATGTCTTCACCCTGGCCTTCCGCTTCGGCCACACCATGCTCCAGCCCTTCATGTTCCGCTTGGACAGCCAGTACCGGGCCTCAGCACCCAACTCGCGTGTCCCGCTTAGCACTAGCTTCTTTGCCAGCTGGCGAGTCGTGCATGAAGGTGACCAAGTCTTGAAAGCAGATGGGAGTGGGGGTGGGGCCGAGCTTAGTGCTAGGAGGCCGGGCTGCTGCTCAGGTCACTGCTAACCATCTCCCCGGGGCAGTACAGGGCAGGTGCACCAAGACCCTCAGGCCTGGGCCTCCCACCCACTCAGGGATCAGAGGATTCCCAAAGGGGAGGAGACTCATGTCAAACGGGGGGCTTGTAGGCCTGGTAGGAGGTTGCCTTCTGCTCCTTTAAGAAGTAGGGGTGACTTCTTTCCCTGCCAGCCTCAGCTCCCTTTAAGTCTACTAGGCCTTTGTTTCCTGATACAAACATTATGGAACGTAAGCCACTGGTTTGTCCAGCTCTGAGCCAGCCTGGCCTCAAGTGATGACCCAGGGGCTCCCCAGAGGCCGATCCAGTCCTTGCTGCTCCCATTTCCCACCACCAGGTGGCATCGACCCCATCATCCGAGGCCTCATGGCCACCCCTGCCAAGCTGAACCGTCAGGATTCCATGTTGGTGGACGAGCTGCGGGACCGGCTGTTTCAGCAGGTTCGAAGGATCGGGCTGGACCTGGCGGCTCTCAACATGCAGCGCAGCCGGGACCACGGCCTCCCAGGTGAGGGGCTCTGCTCGGCCTGGGGCTGCTGCTGGGGGTGGGGCAGTTTTCAGAGGAGACCCTTGGGGCATCCTTTCTGGCTGCAACCATCTACCCCGTATGCTGTGGTTCAGAAGCACGCGAGGCCGCGCTTGGAAAGGAAAGTGTCCCCGGGCCCACCCTTCGCCATCCCGCCACGTCTTTGCCTACCGCTGTAGGGCCTCTAGCTGTGGGTTACAGCACAGCCATGACCTGGATACAGTCTGCTTGTGGACAAAGCAGATTAGGACTTTCTGGGCAGAGAAAACAGTAGGTTCAAAGGGCAGGGAAGAACTGTCCCGTTCCCCGCCATCCTGGCGAGTTCCAGGGAGGAAGACTCAAGTTCCGGGGACATAGGAACTGGCTCCTGGCTCTAAGTGCAGAAAGGCAAAGAGCCCAAGAGGCAGGAACCTAGGTGGAATAAACTTAAGATGGTCTTGGCTGTTTCCTGAGGACACAAAAATCACAGGAAAGAAGAAAAATGTATCCCAGGAAAGAAGAAAACTTAAGTACTTTGCCAGGAATTTTCATGGCTAGCAATCATTTCGTTCTGCCAATGACCTTGAGAAGCAACTATTACAGCCATTTTTATGGAGGAGGAAATAAGCTCAGAGACAGCTAGTCTTCCTCTTGAGGTCACATAACAAGGAAGTAGTAAAATTTGAATCAGGTTCAGAATTTCTCCTTTCTTCCCCCTGTGCAAGCCGTAATGTTAGGGGAAGGCTTTGATCACCACCTTGTCCCCTTACCCTCTCCCCTGTTTTCCTGTCTATGATCTGAAGCCCCATCTGCCTCGGCTCATGTGTGGCGGTGTTTATCGGGGTGGGGGTAATCTCCACCGCGCTACCAGAGCACCTGGTCGACGGAGCGGGGGCGCTCAAGAACCTGCTCTTTCCTCCTTACACTTGGGCGCCCCCTGCTGGAGAACTGAGACTGCCCGCGATGCAGGTGCCACACCTTGCCCTCCAAGCTGTCCCGGAAATATTGTCTGGTTACTACCTCTGACAGTCTCTTCCTACTATCCCTTCCCAAGTCCAACACCAAATCTGGAATTGGAAGAGCTTATTTGAAATCCACTTACTGGTGGGGTGACCCTAAGAAAGGCCCAGTTGCTCAAGCTCAGCAAATACCCACTGAATCAATGGAGATTACAAGGTGCCTCACAGAGGTGCTGTGAGGATCCTAAGAGGTGATCACGACCAGTGTTTAATGGGGTAAAGCATAATATCATCTTCCTTTGCTCACCTGGACGATGGTGTTTGTGAGTTGTAGTTCAATGGACAATATTGGGCAGGCGTTTCTTCAAGGTCGGGGCAAATCTGTCTCCTACCTTCATGGTCCCCACCACATCATCTGGCTTGGTCCTGGTGTGGGATCCGAATAGCAGAGAAATCAGAAGGCTGGCCTTTGGGAGTTTCTAAGTGAAAAAAGTTTTTTAATGGCTTTATTGGGATATAATTAGCATATCATAAAATTCACCCATATTGAAGTATACAATTTGATGACTTTAGTATATTGAGAGTTGTGTGCACTGATCACTTTTTGGGGGGGGGGTTGGTGTCTGTTAAGGTCTTTGGCCCACTGATCACCATTGCTAATGTCAGAACATTTTCATCGCTCACAAAAGAAACCTTACAGTAACAGTCACGGCCTGTCCCCACCCCTTGACAATCACTGATCTATTTCTACATGGTCGCCTATTCTGGAACTTTCCTGAAAATGGAATCATGCAGCATGTGTCCTTTTCTGAGTAAATTTTAACCACACCCTTCATTTCTTGGTTTGTTCCCCTATGTATTTGTTCATTCTTTCCTTCTCCAGACCTAAGAGTCTTTTATGTTCTAGGTCCATCTCATTTGTACCTAATTGATGCACTTGAGCCTGATATCCCTGTGGTATCAGGTGTTCCATTAGGACACACTCCTCTGTTCGATGCCCACAGAGCATGGTTGTCCACTCACTTTGGAAACTAGAGGGCAGTGGTTTGATCTTTGGAAGGTTCGGCCTCTTCCGTCAGCAGGGATCTTGTTCTGCCCGACATTTCCTGACCACAGAATTCTCTCGGGAGAAACTGCAGAGAAGCAGAAGCTAAGGGGAAGTCAGCAGGGTAAGACTGACCCGCCTCTGCCCCCTTTCCCTACAGGGTACAATGCCTGGAGGCGCTTCTGTGGGCTCTCCCAGCCCCGGAACTTGGCACAGCTCAGCCGGGTGCTGCGAAACCGGGGTTTGGCGAGGAAGTTCCTGAATCTGTACGGGACACCTGACAACATCGACATCTGGATTGGGGCCATCGCAGAGCCTCTTTTGCCAGGGGCCCGAGTGGGGCCTCTTCTGGCTTGTCTTTTTGAAAACCAGTTCAGGAGAGCCCGAGATGGGGACAGGTAAGGGACCCTCCCCTAAAGAGACCAGCCCGAGACAGGGCAGAAAAGCACTGGCATGTCAAGACCCAGCAAGGTGGAAAGCGCCCTTTTTAGATTTGTTTCTTCCAAGTTCACAGGGTCTGGGGCCAGGAGGCTCCTCTGCAGAGAGCCTGGTCAGAGTAACAGAGACCACGGTCTGGGCAAGGCTGATGGTGCCTGAGCTGTTTGGCTAGTGGGTCCCAGAAATCATGGGCAGAAAGGGCTAAATCTGGTTTCCTTCCAATAAAGCTTATAGTTTATGACCCAACTCCTTATTTGGATTTGGCATTTACCCAGGTTCAAATCCAGCTCTGTCCACTTAAATTACTGGGCCCTTAATAATGAGCAATTTCCTTGACCCCTGAGCCTGTTTCTTCACTTATAAATGGGGAATAATACCTGTTCTTCAGGAATTCTGGAGAATTGAATGAAATAATGTGACGTACCTGGCATACAGCAGGTGCTCGTTATGTTCATTCCTCCCTGACCTTCACCTATATCTCTCCACTTGGTAGGTTCTGGTGGGAAAAACGGGGTGTTTTCACCAAGAGACAGCGCAGGGCCCTGCACCAGATTTCCTTGTCTCGAATTGTGTGTGACAATACCGGTATCACCACCGTTTCGAGGGACATCTTCAGGGCCAACACCTACCCGCGGGGCTTTGTGAGCTGCTCGCGCATCCCGAGGTTGAACCTGTCAGCCTGGCGAGGCACATGAGGCCTCTACAGGTAAGGGGCGCCCTCCTCCAACATCCTTCCCGACCAGATGACTGAGTCTTTCTAGACCTCCAAGCAGAGGCAACCAAACCTGTCACCAGAGGCAGGATAGTCTTTCCTACTGGCTTCTGGTATCTTCTGGACAGAGCTGCTCGACGGAGAATGAATCCAAGGCCTAGGACTTTGGGGGGCCATTAGGAAGCCTCAGCTTAGTCGTCAGCACCCTAAAACAGCCTGGGTCTGGACCCCTGGCAAGTTCCTCACTTGTCCACGTGTGCTGCTTCCACAGGAGCCCACCCCAAGCCTCCGGCCTCAGGTGCAAGAGAACCTGGGACAGACCATGAGGCAGCCTTCTCCCCTGGAGCAACTGCACCCTCTGACGCTTTTGCTGGCTCTGGCTCATTGCTGGTTCTGTGGCTGGGAGTGACAGTCGGGGCTCCTGGCAGCAGTGAACCCTCCCACCCTGGGAGCCTCCCAGGTCTTAGGTCAGGGATCGGCTCTGGGTGCAAGCAGGTCTTGAGGCCCAGGCAAGAAGAGTCATCTGGATGGGGTCCGGCCTCTTTGCTATTTCCCAGCCCGTCCCCATCCCCCGCCCGTAACTGCAGCCCACGGCACACCCGGCCCCAGCCGCCCCACCATCCTCTGCTGAGCCGGCAGGCCGGGCGGTGAGCTCCGCTTGTACCAATAAAAGACCGCTGAGGGCAAGAGCTGGTTTCTGCGTTAGGCTGGGGAGGGCATAACCTCAGCCCCGTGCTTGGCTCCAAACATGTAAGAGGAGCACTGCCAGGGCCCCACCGGCACTGACCCGTAAGCCTCTCTTGCGGGCTGACTCCCGACACTCTGGAGTGGGGAAGGGCAGAGGGGGGAACGTTCGGGAGAGCACCCTGGCCACGCCAGCAACCTGAGCAGAAAAACAGCCAACACATCAGTCAGTACAAAGAGTTTTTATGTACAAAAAATACAATAAAAGATACTACCCGGCTAGCAGGAAGGACTGGGCATGGCCTTCAGCCTTCACTTCCTCCTATCTCAAACCCAGCAGGCCCCAAGTGGTGCAGGGAGACTCCCTGGAAAGAGGAGGCTGAGGCTCCCGGGCCAGGCATTCAAGGTCTCTCTCCTCTTCCTTTCTTGAGCCTCCACTGGTAACGCAGGCTGTGAAGTAGGAAGTGCCTGCAGCTCTCTGCTCTCGAGACAGCGAGACAAGCCAGAAAAGAGGCTGTGTGAGAACAGGACTAATGGTGGGGTCACCCCACACTGGGCTAATCCAGCAAGCCTGCCCTGGTGTGACAGCTGCTTGCAGGACGGAAATATGCAGAGGGGGACCGTGGGGTCTTCAGTGGTACTGCCGCCCAGCAGAGGGAGGCCGTGCCAAAGACTGGGTGGAGGGGCTGGCCCGGGACTTTCTCCGCTCTTCTGGTTCTCAGCAGGCCAGTGGGGTCGCTGGGGAGAAAGATGAAGAGGCGGGACGGCACCAGCCTCAGACATCACCTGTCTCGTCGTCTTGCACGGCATGGGGGAGCCAGGGCCGCCGTGAGCTAGGAAACCATGGTTCCCGAGGGGCTCACGAGGTCCTGGGGAAGGCTTTCTCGGGCCTCGTGCATGCGGCGCCGGGCGCGACGGAAGGCCTCTGCGAGGGGAGCAAGTGCAGGGGTCAGCCGCCGCCGTGTGGGGCGGGGCGGGGCTTGTGCCGATGCGGGCTGGCCGGCTGCGGGCAGGAGGGAAACCTACCCAGCACGTTGTGAACAGAACTCTGCTGGCTGAACCCTTCCAAACGGTCCAGCACGCTCCGCATCCTCTTCCGGAGGGAACTTGACTCCATGAAGGCCCTGCACAGAAGCCCAGCGCATGGCCATGGCTGCTGCCCAGCCCTCAGGGGTAAGGCTCCCCAAGGTGGAGGGCCGGGGTCACTCACCTGGATTGCTGCAGGCAGTGCAAGCGGAAGGTGACACTGCCCGTGGTCTCGGTGCGGAACCCAAAGCGGCTCAGACGCTCCCCCTTGGGTGAGCAGTTAAGACAGCGTCAGGCTTCTGGGGGTTCTAGACCCCAGGCACCGTGCAGACCCATTCTTACTCCCACTCTTGGAGAACAGGTCTGCTGGGGGGAACTTCCTTCCAGCACTGGACTCATCACCCCAAGGATAACATGGGGCTCCAAACTGTACATCAGGGGACGCCCCATCTCAGCTGAGAATAAGCAGTCTGACAAGTGGCCTGCCAATCCTTGCTGCCTTCTATGACTGAAGCTGCACTGACAGGCTGGAAGGCGGGGCCGGTAACTCTGGCGGGACCAGGGCAACCTCTAAGTCTACCCATTTCCTGAGATCTCCCAGGATGGCAGTGTAGACGTCTCTACCTGCTTCGGGATGTGGCCATGACCTCTAGCTGAAGCCACAGGAAGGAAGGGACTAAGTAATAATGAAGCAACTCAGGGGCCTTAAGCCTGATCCCACCTTCTCCAGAAGAGATAGGAACCTGGCTCCCAGCATGAAGTCCGCCTGGAGACAAAAGGTACCGTGAAGGTTCCTGGTATCCGCACGTAGGAGAGGTCCTCCAGTTCCAGAGAGCCGCCGATGAAAAACCGCCTCAGCTCAGCCAGCGTGCCAAGCTCCATGGGCCTCCACGTGGGGACTGTCAGGGTGTGCGAGCCTGTGCCGGGAGAGTGGGGCCTCGGCCAGAGAAGGCACGCGGTCCCTCACTGGACTCCCCGCAGCGACACAAGCCTCACCCCCACCGGAATGCCTTGTCGGGGGACCACCTGACCTCTGGGGAGGGGTTCCTGGTGTTCTGGGGCACCTGTTTGGAAATCAGTCAGCTGGAAATTCACACCTCAGCTCTGCCGGTTATAACCTGTGTACCCAGGACAAATTTCTTCACCCCTCTGAGCCCCGGTCCCCTCACTAGTGAAACGGCAACAGTAACGCCTGCGCCTCGCCGAGTGGCTGGCGGAATTACCAGAGAAGCACGTGGCACAATGCCCGGCAGCCAACAGGACACGGTGGCTCTTATTTCAAAACAAATGCCGATCCATTCGATATACAGATGCCCGGGCCCACCCTGCCCCAGCGCCTCCCTCCGGGCCTCGAGTCCAGAGGCGCTCAGAGCAGACGCCACAGAGGCCCGGGCTGCTCGGCTTCTGAGTCAGCCGCGAGCTCGCTCAGCTGGCTCTCAGGGAGCGGGGAGAAGGCCTCAAAAGGAGCAAGGAATCCGGCAAGTTCAATGCTTCTAATTCCTCGCTATCCCTCCCCCTCCCTGGCAGAGGCTGAACGTTTGAGAAGTGTGTGTTGGTCCTAGGAGCTAGGGCGTGTGGGGGGTGGGGACGCGCCGTCACCTGCGGTGGCGGGCAGCAGCACGGCGCCGTAGCCTTCCACGCGATACCTCTGCCAGAAGTCCAGCGAGAGGACCTCACAGTAGAGCACAGGCCACTCCGGGAGAGCATCTGGGTGCGGTGAGAGAAGCAGCTAGGTCACAGGAGGCCGTCCCCAGGCAGGGTGCCACCGGAGGAGTGCTGGGGCCCAGGATCTCCTGAGCTACTCACCAGCAGATTCGTCTTCGTGGAGGAAGGAGGCCTCAAATGTGAACGGGTAGGAGAAGTAAGCCACCTTCTCCTAAAAAAGAGAAGTGTTATTTCATACTCCAGGTCACGGGGTAGGCAAGGCCTCACTGAGGATCTGTTCTCCTTGCGGCCAGTGACACATTCCCAAGGGAGAAAGGAAAACTATGTCCCCCATGGGGGAAATAAGAGGCTGAGAGAGGCCGGGGCACCCACACACAAGCTGCCACCATCCTCAGAAAGACAGAGAGGGCAGCCCTGCACCAGACGGCAGCCCGCAGAGCCCGCGGAGAAGGCCCGGACCCAACTCTGAGTGCTCCCCCGGCAGGCGGCCCGACAATCTTGAGTCCTGCTCCCCGCCAGAGAGCCCTCCTGTTTTCCATACCAATCCCAGGGATTTGGTGGCACAGGTCTGCGTTATTCCTGAGAGCTGCTGGAATGCTGGGCTTGACCAATCTGAAAGCCAGAGACCATATACAGTAAGCTGACCTGGGAGGGAGGCAAGTGGTTGAGAAAAGGACAAAGCTCCTTCACCTCTTCATGTACTCACACACCCCGTCATTCATTTAACATTTACTGAGTGTCTCCCATGTGCCGCGACCAGTCACTGGGGATCTTGCTGGGCAAACAGCAGGGATCCCTGTCTCTCAAGGAGCTAGCATGCCAGCTGGCGGGGGACACAGACAACAAACCAACAGGAGGCTATCAGGTAGGGATAGATGCTGTACTAAATAGGGAGCAGGCTCTTAGATCGGGTGGTGAGGGAGGACCTCTCAGAGGGGACACTTAAGCTGAGACCTGAACTCAGTCAGGCAAAGATACGACAGAGAGGGTTTCAGACAAAGGCAATGATCTCCCAAACGCCCGAAGGTGGAAATGGACTTGGTATGTTCAAAAACAGAAAGTATGACTGGAACATTGTGAGGGAGAGATCGGTGGGGCCGGCCTGTTCCAGCTTTGGAGCTGGGATTTTACTCTAAATGAGAGGGGAAGCTGTTGGGGTTTAAAGTTCAAGAAAGATACGACGAATTTCCATTTTCAAAGGTTCTATTTGGCAGTGGTGTGTGTGGCAAATGAACTGTAAAGGAAGCAAAGGGGTAAGTAAGAAAGCTAATTCATGGGCCCAGGCAGGAGCTGGAGGAGGCTTGAGAGAGGGGCCGTTCGGGACATCTCTGGAAGGTCCCGCCGACAGGAACCGCTGATGGAATGACTGGCTGTCGGGAGCCAGAAAAAGTGAGGAACCAAGGATGTCTCCTAGGTTTTTGGAGGCAGCAACTAAGTAAATGGCATCGCCATGTCCCTTAGGGAAGACCATGAAGGCAGGTTTGATGCAGGAGGGAGAATTAAGAGTTCTTTGGGTCATGTTAGGCAGGAATGACAAGTGGATATGAGCCTGAAGTTTGGGGGAAAGGCCAAAGTTAGAGAGAATACTAGGGGTCTAAGACATACGTAGTATTTAAGCCATGAGATGGAACCACCTAGAAAGACTATAGAGAGGGAGTAATAGAAGGCCCAGGCCCGGCCTTGGACACTCTACAACTCTGAGACAATGGATGAGCCAAGAGCCGAGGGGACTCATGAGCCACCAATGAGAGTAAAGAGAGGAGCGTGGAGCCAGAAGCCAAGAGGAGAGTTCGAGTGAGGACCCATGAGCTGTGCCGTGTGCTTCTGAGAGGTCATGTAGCACGAATGCAGAGATGTCACCACAGGATCTGACAACGTGAAAGTGATCTATGACCTTGAAAGGGACAGTCACAGTTTCTTTGAAAAAAGTGGGGAAGCCTGACTTAATGCCTCTAAAAAATGTCAGAATGGGTATAAAAGAAACTCGGGAATATTACTTACTAGTGGTTGGCAATTCCACAAAGAAGTGGACGTAGAGATTGTCATACTCATAGCCTTGCGCTGAAACTAAGAAAAGAGGAAACAATTTTAGCTTATTCTCCTATCACCCTTAGCGCCCAACCCCGTCCTGAGGACCTATACACTTTGGGAAGCAAGGCCCTTAAGGTCCAGGAACGCCCTGCGCTTCCAGGAAGGGCTCACGACGGAGTTTCCCAAGACAAGCCAGCGCCTCCACCAGGGTAGTGCGGATTACCTCACAGCTGCCGCGGCGCTTGGCCAAGCATCAGGGATCCCTGTCTGGCAAGGCACTTACCTACCTCTCCGTTTACAAAGAGCCGGAGGGCACCTGGTACAGTCTAAAGAAGAGAGAAGTGGGTCAGGATCAGGATGCAGGACTCAAGTGGGCCAGCACTCATCCTCCAGCCAGTCTGCCGATCCCCGGAAGGCCTGACACCGGCAGCCACATCTGCGTGCGCCGCCACATCTGCGTGCGCTGCCACTGTGCTTCCTCCCCGCCACCCCCCAACATTTCTCCACTGCCCTGTTTCCTTCATTTCTAGTCTGTGACGGCAGAGAATCACATAATTTAAAGCGTGAGGAGGGCAATGAAGCACGGAGAGTTTATAAGAATAGCCAAGGGAAGGATGCACAGCCGCCCTTCACCATCCAGTGGGACGCTGGGGCCCCTGTTCCCTTTAGGTGCCGGAGGTCAAGGATCTAGGGAGTTTGCTCTTTTAGTTACCTGTGTTTCCTTATCTAACTTTTAACACTGCACATCTGCTGCTGATGCAATATAAAGATAATGGATTTTTTTAGGGGGGGGGGAGAGAGAGAGAGAGAGAGAGAGAGAGAGAGAGAGAGAGGGAAACCACTGAATAATCCTAAGCTTGTCCCCTGATCTAGGAATGGAACTTCTGGAATAAGGGAAGACAAAGAACGGGACCACAGAATGACTGAGAGAAATTATTTTGTTTCTTTGGTTTAAGAGCTAAACTATTCGATAAACAGAAATGATGCTCCTTCTCTCCCTATGGGGTACTTAGGAAAAATACCCACATGAAGGGTGAGGAAGACATTGTCCATCTTTATATTAATTTTAAAAATTAATGATAAAGTAATATGTGAATGCACCACTGATAAAAATTGAAAACCATTAAGTTTAGGGAATAAAAAGTAAACATCCCTGACATACCCCTCTACCCCCCAACACTCATTGACCTTCCCACCCCCACCCCAGAGCAAGCCGCCCATAGCACGTGTGTGCCCTTTTAGACCTTTTTCACTGATGTTTTCTTTTTCATGAACAGTTCTCTCTCAGTATGCTATATTTAATTTTATTATTTTTTGAGAGAGAGAGAGCATGCACAAGCGAGGCGGGGGGTGGGCAGGAGGCGTAGGGGGAGGGGATCTCAAGCAGACTCCACGCGGAGCTTGGGGCCCGACATAGGGCTCAATCTCATCACCCCGAGATCACAACCTAAGCTGAAATCAAGAGTTGGAGGCTTAACTGACTGAGCCACCTACCTACCCCTGCTATATTTAAAACACATAACAAGAACTGCTCTATATGCTGGTCTCTGATTTCCTTCTGGCATAAAGCATATGTCCTTTAAGAGAGGTGCTGTTACTCAGTCACAGTCCGAATGCTCTGGCTAAAGCCGGCTCGTGGTGCTGCAGGAAGCCAAGCCACTCACCGTCTCAAAGTCCGTGCCCACGAGGCTGCTGAGATACTCCTTGTGCCGGCCATAAAGCTGAGGAAACAAACCACATGCAAACTCAAGATGCAACCCCAGCGTGACCGGGGTCAGCTCTGAATGGGAGGGAGAAAAGACGCCGTAACGGGAAATGCCACAGAGAGACGCAGGCCGAAGCATCCAAGGCACCAACATTTTCAAGTAAAGCACAGAGGTTCTGGAGTCTGCCGGTCTGGGACCCAGTCCTGGTACTAATAAGCCCCATGACCTCGGGCAGACTTCTTAGTTTTCCAATCTCAGTTTCCTCATTTATAAAATGGCAATAATAAAAGTATTCACCTTAAAGTGAGGAAATAAAGTACGTGACAGGCCTCGCAGAGCACGGTACATGCTCAAATAAATGGTCATTGTTATTATGTTATGGTGGGATCAAAAGCTCAGGTCTGATATGTCAGCAACGCTTCCTATGTCAGGAGAGGACCAGTAAGAAAGACCCTGCAACTGTGGACATGAACCTCAGACACAGTCTCAGCTGCCAGGCACCCAGGCTCAATTCTGCACTTGGAGGGAAGCCGCTCTTACATCCTTGAACACACGCTGTTCCCGCTCCTCCTCCTCCGGCTGCGCGAGGGAGGACACGTTGTCCACTGTATACTTCCACAGCTCCTGCTTCTCCCCCTCCGTCTCAATTCTGTAAAGTCAAAGCCACAGAAAGACCAACTCTGATACAATGAGATCTCTCCAGATCTAGCCCAGGGATGAGCCATCATTGGCCACACACCTTGCTCGAAGTGAACGGGGACGAAAGTGGCCAGAATGATGAGCAGGTGAGGAAAACAAAGAGGAAGAGCAGAAAGGGCATTCGAGTGGACGTGGAGCATAGGTTTGGGGCCCTTTCCTGTGTCAAAGTCATGGGGAAACCCTAAAGCATTCCTGGCACCCAGTTCTCTCGCTTGAAAAACAGACAGGCTGCGTCATTTCTAATTTATAGTTCTCTTACTGTAAGGCATGGAGGTAGCAAGAGTCAGGCCAGAGGAAGAGATCTGGCTGAGCTCATCCCGCCCTGCTCTGGCTGGTCCCTGCAGGCGGCAGCACGGAGAACTATTTTCACCTAACCACACCACTGAAGTCAGCCCTTCCAAATTGATAGAGCTGCCCACTTTCTGAGAACAGGGTCCCCAGGATCCTAAGGGCCTCTTATAAAACAGAATATGAACCATTGGCTGGGAATTTAGAAACCAGGGCAGATGAAGGACTTTCTCAGAATCTCCTCCGCTTGGGGCGAGAAGTGAAGCCGAGGCCAAGGGAAGGAACGCCAGTCCCCACACCCTCTTTCTTCCTCTCCTCACCTGTAGGGCCCTTTGAGGCCGGTGAAGTCAGGTTTTACTGTGATCACACCATTGCTGTCCACCTTCAGAGTACAGAGGACATGTTCATACTTCTTATAGCCAAGCCTAGAAACCAGGAATCAACACCCAGGTTCAGGACTGCTGGTCCCACTAACCAGAGAGAGGAAGAGGTAGTCAGCCCACGTCAGGGGACAGGACAGAGGCTGTAGTGAGAACTGTCACAGTCGAGTACCTTTTTCCCAATACGACTAGGAAGAAAAAGAAGAAATAGTACCCCCCTTCCCCATTCCCTAGGGGTCCTGTAGCAGGGTAGGTGATGGGTGACGAGAAGAGGAGGAGGATCTGAGCTGGGCGGTGCGGGCTTCACTCACTTCCCATAGGGCCCCAGGTCTGCCATGATGTACATTGTCTGAAGAGGGGTGTTGATGACATGGTTGTTCCTGACAAACTCTTCTGAGGGTTCCCAGGTGACAATTCGTGACTTGAGGATGCCGCCCTCCCTGGAAGACACCACAGGGAAGGTGGCACCCCCTGAAGAGCCCGAAGGAGGCACCTGGGGGAGCACACCCGGGGGAGGCCCCCTGCAGAATGGGAAGCTCAAGGTGGCCGACATACCCGGACACTGGCCTGGAAGGACTACGAAGCCCCCCCCAACCCCGCCCCAACACCTACTCATTTGCACTCACATCCCTCGCCTGTCCTGCCGTCGCCGCCTGACATTGGCCATTCGTTCGACCAAGAATGATGGCACCTCCCGGGCTGCGGTGGTCATTTTCTGACAGTGCTAGGGAAAGAGAGCCGCCCTGTGGGACCCGTCTGGTCAGGGCCACACGGGGTGAGGTACTGAAGGCAAATCTTCCTTCTGCAACCTCATTTGGGACCTGAATCTAATGGGTACAGCCTCCTCACAGTTATACCCGTCAGGGGAGGGGAGCGGTGGCACAAAGAAGCCAAAGAAGATTCCTACCATGTCTCGGTTTGTTCCAAGATTTTAGGAGCATATCATCCTTCAGAAATGAGTTTATTTATGCTAACATTAAAATGAGTCTGCAGGGGCACCTGGGTGGCGCAGTCGGTTGAATGTCTGACTCTGGGTTTTGCCTCAGGTCATGATCTTGGGGTCCTGGGATCGAGTCTCTCATCAGTCTCCACGATCAGTACCAGAGTCTGCTGGAGATTTTCTCTCTCTCCCTCTGCACCTCCCCCACCACGCACGTGTTCTCTATCTCAAATAAATAAATAAATAAATAAATCTTTTTAAAAAAATAAATGAGGGGTGCCTGAGTGGCTCGGTGGGTTGAGCCTCTGCCTTCGGCTCAGGTCATGATCTTAGGGTCCTGCGATTGAGCCCCACATCGGCCTCTCTGCTCGGTGGGGAGCCTGCTTCCCCCTCTCTCTCTGCCTGCCGCTCTGCCTACTTGTGATCTCTCTCTGTCAAATAAATAAATAAAATCTTTAGAAAAATAAAAATAAAACGAGTCTGTAATCTCTGGATACATACCAACAAAAATTTGGATGAGTGTGCCTGGTAGCTGCTGATGTTACCAGGTACTTGGAAGATGCCAAATGGGATACAAAGTATCCTGTGAAAAGTCCTCCCATGGATAATTCAGCGCTAACTAATTCCATTTACTTTTGTAAAACAGAAAATCCAAATTTTATATGCTATCAACCCAGAGCTTTCCTAACATAAGCATCAGTCTTTCAAAAACATTCATTTAATACCTGCTCCTTGCAGAGGCACAAAGGTCATAGACAAAGATCAGAAAATACAGGCTCTACTCTCAAGGAGTTTCAAAATCTCCCTAAGAAGAAGGAACGTGTCATACAGGGACTGAGGCAAATGTAAGGGTATGTGAGCACAGGCGAACGCAGCACCAAGCCACTCCCCACAGCTGTCCTGAATCCCTCTTCAAACCTATAGATTCAGAGCTGTGGCTGCATGCCCTGACGAGAATGCAGGGATGGTTCAAGACTCCACCCACCTGTCTCATCCCACATGCATGGAGGAAGTCTTCTCCCAGTCTCTAGCCTGCCTAGCATGAGACACACTGCCCGTTCCCCCAACCCCTCCAGCAGGTGGAGAAGGAGCAGGAGCCACACCACCTGAAGACTGGGCCCAATCTATTCCAGCTCGACTACCAGCAGCACAAGGCAGTTCCTAGAGAGGCTGTCTGTCTGAACAGGCTTCTGGTTTAACACACGGAACCCAGTGAGGCCAGAAAGCTAGGGGAGGGGAAGAAGGAAGCTATGGGGCCGCAGGAAAAACAGTACCTCCTCCACATTGGTGTATCTATCAGAGTCCGTATAGGTAAAAATTCGTCGGTTCTTCCTGCCACCCGAATCCTCCAGCTTCAGGATCTCTTGTCGGTACTGATGATCCAAAGGGCTCTGACAGGCTGCTTCATTTCGGTACAGATCTACTTCAAACTGAGGTCACAAGGACACAGAGATCTACTGAGAATATGTCAAACTTGTTCCCGTAAGTGTTTCGTCAAATCAGTTCTATAGAGCCAATGCAATTTGACATGTTCCCATAGCCAACTTCTACTTATCTGAACTGAGGGCGGGGGATCCAAAGAACGTTAGAGCTAAATGGAACCAGAGAGAGGGTCTAGTCCAATTAGACTGGTCTAGGTCTAGGTCTAGACCCTGTTACAGATGGCAGATTTCACCCAGAAGTGAAAAGTGTTTTACCCAGGATCATAAAACTGGGTAATGTTATATTGCCCTTTAAATAGAATGAGGGGCGGAGGAGGGTAGTGACACCTGGGTGGCTCAGTCGGTTAACTTTGGCTCAGGTCATGATCTCCGGGTCCTGGGATCAAGCCCCATGTCAGGCTCCCTGCTCCATAGAGAGTCTGTTTCTCCCTCTCCCTCTGCCGCTCCCCCCACTCATGTTCTCTCTCTCTCTCTCTCTCTCTTTCTCTCTCTCCCTTTTCCCCTCTCAAAGGGATAAAATCTTTAAAAAAACAAAACAAAACAAAAACAACACACACACAACAGAGGAAAGTATAAACTGCTATAACTTTCTGGAAATCAGTTAGGTGATATGTATCAGGAATGCTTCCCTGCTACCAGCCAGGTGGAAGTGGAGCCGGTGGATGTAAAGGGAGTGGAGAAGTGGGCTCACCTGGCTGAAGAGCTTCTCCTGCCACCCAATCACGACCTCTTCCTCTTCCTCTTCCTCTGAGCGATGTCCACCTCCAAAGACCACAGAGTGAGTCAAACGTTGCTGTCAAATCAGCACCACTTCTTGCTCGGTGATTGATTATAACCCAAGTCCCTGCTCTAATATTTGCCACAAAACCAGTTGGAGTTTGGGGATTTATTAAGCACTCACTCTAAACAAAAGTTAGAGAGGCTGTGGATATATACAGACGCCAGCATTAGGACCCAAGAAGTCTTAATTATCACTCTAATTTGAATAAAAGGAAGTCATGGCTCTCAGGAATTATTTAATCTAATTCAGTGTCAGGAGTTAAACTCAGGATATAAGCTGGATAGCTCTTCCTCAATCCCAACTGTCCACATTTGCTAGAAAGGAGCCCTGGCGTTCTTGTCTTTACTGTTCCTGAAGCCATATGTCTAGAACCAAAAGCACCGTGACCTTAGGAGACAAAATACCAAAAGAGAAGAGGAAAGGCAAATGAACCAAATCGAACACACTCTTGGCTGAGTATGCCTTTTTGAGACACGCACTTCATAACACACCAGCCCACACTCATGCCCGGGAACATATCTGAACAGATACAACAAATGCAGAGAGACTAGTGATTTAACACAAACACACTGTCCTCTCTTTCTCATTCTTCTGGCTTCTGAGATAAGGAAACTGCAAAAGCACAGTTGATGTTAATATGTACCTTTTTCAAGCAGACCCCAATTTTAAAATTATTTTAAGTAGTGTGCATATATATATATATACACACACACATATACATAAAGTATACATTTACACACTATATACATATATACTATATACACTGTGTATATATGTATGTATAGTACATACATGTATGTATTGTATACTCATATATTAGGGAGTTTGGAGCATATTTTCTCTTAGCAAAAATGCCACAATCAGTATTTAGTTTGCCAGGCAGATTTTTAACATATCGAAAGTATAGCCTTTTGTTATTTTACAACATTTGACCACAGTTCAGATCAGCTCTTGATGGCAAGAATCATGTCTTAACTCAATTTTCTTAACACAACATAATGAAGTAGTATTTAAAATTGCTTCGGATCAAATCCTTGCTTCAACATTTACCAGTCATGTGACCCTGGGCAAGGAACCCAACCTCTCTATGCCTTTTCTCAGACTACAGATCTCGGCCTACTCTGTCTTAAAAGGCAACAACCCCCACCCCCACCCCTGGCCCTTCCCTAGGTCCCCAAGGGGTCGCATCACCACCATACACCCACTGGCAGTTGGGTGAGGCCTAAAAGTGGCCAAGTCTATGAGGTCCTTCCCAGGCTGGGTAGCAGGCTGGTAACGGAGGAAGTTGCTGGATGTGATTCTTTGCAGGTGGACTCTGTCAGGAAAAGAAAAGCCCGGAATACTCATTACATGACACACAACCTGAAGATAAGCACAGAGCAAAGATGGGAGGAACAAAACAAAGAAGAGGGTGAGGCTATCAAGGTGTGTTGGGTGCACGAGAACGCGGCCGGGGGTCTTAAGAGGAAGAGGGCGCTAAGTGTACTGGGTACAGAGCTCTGAGGAATTTGAGAAGGGCAGAGGCTTGAAAGGGCTTGGGTAGGTCTGGAAGCCGTGAGTGGAGCGGGTTGAGGGGAGTGAGGGAGACGTGGGGAGACCGGGAGGCAGACATCAGGATTGAAAGCGCAAGTGGGGACTCAGCAAACAAGAAGTGAGGTTCAAGTTCGAATTATCTGAGAACATAAAAGCACAGGGCTCTGGGACGATGCGACTACCGGAGGCGCAAGTTGCGCACGGGGTCCCGGGAGCGATACACAGCCTCCCCGGTGTCAGTGCTCCAGACCGTCTCCGCCATGACAGCTGTGACTCGCCGCGACAGCGCCGGAAAGCGCGCCGCCCCCAGTTCCCCTGGCAACAGCGACGCGGGGTTCGGGAGGTGGGGTGGAGATGCTGCGCGCGCAACCTACGGTTCCCGGAACTGCGCCGAAGCCGAGCGCTCTGGGCAAGCCCGGCCCTGGCAGAGCATGTGAGCATTCGAGTTGAGGTACTGCGGGGTCACCGCTTACCACGTGTGCGACAAACCTAGCTCACACCCAACTGAATTTGATGCACTTACAGATGAGGAAACCAATGCAGCAAATCGGCCCCTTTCATGTAGATTCAGAAATGGTAATGGGGACCAGACCCAGGTGACCTGAGTCCTGGATTCGACTTTCCTCACGCTGCCGCACTGCCTTCCACTGAATGCGCGGAAACTGTCCTGAAAAATCGGTGAACGTGACTCACAGAATGCACGCATTCTTCCCAAAGGAGTCAGGGAAGGCGTTGGCACTTACTCACACAAGAAAATATATTTTTGGAAGAAAACAAAAACAAGTGTCAGAAGAGTTATTAGTCCTTGTGTTGGTATTCACTGAGCCGGAGAAAGAAGAAACAAGGAAGCTAACAGTAAGGAAGGAAAATTTGTTATTATTGAATTGGTTTTCCCCTTGTATGTGTTATTTCCGGATTTTTAAGCCACCTTAAGATACTCTACTGGCCTCCTGAAAAGTCAACAAGGTGCTATTCAGAAGTCATGCTTCATTGGACTATCAAAGCAGGAAACATCATAACCTGGAGTCTGGCTCCCTGGCACCTTGGGGTAGGTCAACAGTTATCAGCCTTTGACATTTGCCACTCCCCCATAAGCACTTGTCCCCTGAACTCAGTAATCTCACGCCAGTTTGATTATATGGCATTGGGAGTCCTGGACAGCATAGCTGCTGTTGTGTAACACCAAGGACTCACCTCAGTAATGGTGCCATTTATTTAGTATCTAATACAGCCTGGGTGCTCTGTTTGCATTGTCCCTAATCCTCATAGAAAACCCTTAGTAGGCATTGTTATCTCCATTTAAGGGATGAAGTCAGGGAAGGCCAGGGCTTAATGGGCTAACTAAGGTTGAACTCTTTTAAGTGGTGAAGGACCTGGGACCCAGGTCGGTCTTTGGAAGCCTAAACACCTTCCGCTCTGCCTTGCAGCCTCACCTACCACTGAGCTCTTTATTCCATAAGAACACACAATCTCCAATGTGAGAAATAATTATTTCAGCAGATGGAACTATGGAGGCTTCAGAATACTAGCTCTTAAGAAATGGTCTAATTTTTCCTTTTAAAATTGTAAATAGACAACACTATGCCACATGAACAACAAATGGCAAAGTGGAGCATGCATCAAGAGTTTACTTTATAGCCAAATCAAACTTAGAGCAAAGTCAGTCTGACATAATTATAAGTAAAATAGGTACTGTACCATATGGTATGGAAATATAAATTATTTAAGTAACCGTAATTGAATTATTTTTATACTGATATGCTAGATTTTTATCTTTTCTCTTTGTTTACTGGTATCTGTATATCAGGATTCTTAAAACAAGGGTCCATGAGTGAGGCTCAAGGGATCTATGAACTCTTTCCCTAGAATTTTGTGGGGTGCATTTTCTGGAACAAGTTCATGGCTTTTATCTGATTCTGGAAGGAGTTTGTACTGTAATATCAAGAATGATGTTCTCCCCACCACACTTATATACTGACAGCTTGTTAGGAGTCAAAAGTTTGGATTACATAGTATAAAAACCCAAATCTCTTGAACCGTCACCAGCAAACCTACCACTCTCATCCCCAACCAGGATGGTTCAGAGCTGACATCAGTGTTCTCTCTAAAATAACACCATCATTTGGAGAAATTGTTTGGTTTAGAAAGCACTTGTACAAGCCATCATGAAGGGTAAGTATTATCCCCTCCATTTCACATATTTATAAACCAAGACATTAATTAAATTTCTCACATGACTGGGAAGCATGGAGCCTGGACTTATATTTAAGATAGTCTGACTCAGCTCTATGGGCTCACCTTTGAATTGTGCTGCCTCCTTAGATCTACTACCCCAACCCCCTAATTTTTTCATTCCTAAACCAGTGCAATTCTGAGCCACATTGGAATAGTCCATCACGCTTCCTTTCCCTTCCCCAGTTGGTACTTTATAGCTCACTCGGGCTATAAGACTTCAGGAAAGCGTAAGAAAAGGGACATCACTATAGTTCTTCAAAAACTTCTCTGGGTCCCGCAGTATCTGTGCTTTGTGCTTGATAAATATCCCTTGAATTTACCTTAATCCCAGGAAGAGATCCTCCTGAATGAAACAGTTTTATGAGCAATAATAGGATTGACTTCTGCTTTACTTTCTCTCTCCCCAACTTCGACAATGGAGAAAGGGGCCATAAAGTATAAACACTCTAATTATAAGTCAGAGATTGTCAGATTAGATTAAAAGAACCAACTATATTGGGGCACCTGGGTGACTCAGTGGGTTAAAGCCTCTACCTTCTGCTCAGGTCATAATCTCAGGGTCCTGAGATCGAGCCCCACATCCGGCTCTCTGCTCAGCAGGGAGCCTGCTTCTTCCCCCCTCTCTCTGACCGCCTCTCTGCCTACTTGTTATCTCTCTCCTCTCTGTCAAATAAATAAAATCTTTAAAAAACAAAACAAAAGGGGCGCCTGGGTGGCTCAGTCGTTAAGCATCTGCCTTCGGCTCAGGTCATGATCCCAGAATCCCGGGATCGAGCCCCGCATCAGGCTCCTTGCTTGGCAGGAAGCCTGCTTCCCCTGCTACCATTCCCTCTGCTTGTGTTCCCTCTCTCACTGTGTTTCTCTCTGTCAAATAAATAAAATCTTAAAAAAAAAAAAAACCACCCAACTATATGTTGTCTGCAAGGAACCCACTTTAAATATAAAATAGTTTAAAAAGCTAAAGGATGGGTGCCTGGGTGGCTCAGTCGTTAAACGTCTGCCTTCGGCCCAGGTCATGATCCCAGAGTCCTGGGATCGAGCCCTGCATCGGGCTGCCTGCTCGGCAGGAAGCCTGCTTCTCCCGCTACCATTCCCTCTGCTTGTGTTCCCTCTCTCGCTGTGTTTCTCTCTGTCAAATAAATAAAATCTTTAAAAAAAAAAAAAAAAGCTAAAGGATGGGTGGCTCAGTTGGTTAAGCGTCTGCCTTTGGCTCAAGTCATGATCCCAGGGTCCTGTTATCGAGTCCCGCATCGGGCTCTTTGCTCAGCAGGGAGCCTGCTGCTCCCCCTGCTTGTGTTCTCTCTCTCTCTCTGACAAATAAATAATCTTAAAAAAAAAAAAAAAGCGGAAATGTATATGGAAAGGTCCAAATATTTGGTTATTTAACATCTAAATAATCAATTTTTCAAGAAAGAAGTCATAATGGAAACTAGGAAATATCTTGAACTGAATGAAAAGGAAAATACAATGTATCAAAATGTTGGGTATGCTTAGAGGGAAATTTATAGTATAAAATGCTTCTATAAGAAAACAACTCTCAAACCAGTAATCTAAATTTAAGTTTTAATAAACTAGGAAGAAAATTAAAACCAAAGTAAGAAGCAGGGAAAGAACAATAAACCCAAGAGCAGAAATCAGTTAAATAGAAAACATAAAGACAATTTAAAAAAAAAAAAGCCACATCTGGAATGCTGGAGGAAAAATCTCAAAAGCTGACTTCTTCATAAAAGCAGTGAGAACACTGGCAATACTTATCAACATCAACTTTTTCAAAAATTTAGAAATTAAATGCATATCCAAGGAGCACTTATTCAAGCAGAACAGCCAGATTTCAGTAGGAACCGTGAGATGTGTGGCATTTTAATTGTCCTCTTTCCTCTCCCAGCTCAAGCTTCCTGTGAATAGCATTTTCCCCTTAGGGGAATGTCAAAAGCAATGACATTGCTTTTGTTTAATATTGCAGTTTCTTAATACTGCAGCCACTTGGGCGCCTGGGTGGCTCAGTTGGTTAAGCAACTGCCTTCGGCTCAGGTCATGATCCTGGAGTCCTGGGATCGAGTCCCACATCAGGCTCCCAGCTCCATGGGGAGTCTGCTTCTCCCTCTGACCTTCTCCCCTCTCGTGCTCTCTCTCACTGTCTCTCTCTCCAATAAATAAATAAATAAAATCTTAAAAAAAAAAAAATACTGCAGCCACTTGAGGTGATGATAATAACTGAAACAGCCAAGAAACTCACCAAAACCTTGAAAGGAAAAACTGGGGACTGATATGCCCATGGGAGTTTTCCAAAGCTCTGACATTATCTTGGAAATCTAGAAGACCACACACATGTGCAGGGTGGTGTGTATATCCAGGAAAGACATGAGATGCTGGACTCTATCGTATCTATATCTATATATGAGTAATAGATAGCTTACATACATGTAATGTTTCTGTGAAAAGAATTTTTATATAAATATGTTCAAAGAACTAAAGGAAACTATGTCTGAAGAATGAAAGGCATGTAATGAGAATGATGTCTCACCAAATAGAGAATATCAGTAAAGAAATATAACTTATTTTTGAAAAGAAACAAAAGAAATTCTGGACTTGGAGAGAACAATAAGTGAAATGAAAAATTCACTAGAGAGCCTCAGTAGCACATTAGCACTGGCAGAAGAATGGATCAGGAAAAAAAAAAGAGAGAGAAAAGAGGGAGGGAAGGAAGGAAGAAAAGAAAAGAAAAAAGAAAAAAGAAAAGAAAAAAGAATGAATCAGCAAACTTGAAGATGGGCCAATTAGTTAACTCCATACCCAGACCTTGGTTTCTAACTACCGTACCATTCTCCATTACAAAGCCATCAGGGCTCATTGGAAAAAGGATTGATTCCCCGAAAGAAGCAGAATGGAACCTCTTAGGCACCTCTGCTAGGGAGCACTGATCAGCCCAGAGCAATCCTGAGATAGGTCCACGTATGAGCTGTTGACAGTCAGCATGCTCCGCAGCTGGTCAGGGGGACCTGGGCAGGGCACCAACAGCCTCTGTTACAAGTACGTTTGAGGGAGGTGATCCTGGGAAAGGCTGACATGCGAGTGGGGCTAAACCCAGGTCAGGGCATTCCTTTCCCTCGCCTCTTCCAGGCAGTTACAAACAGGTAGGATGACACGGTATTTGCAAACGGACAGTAGCAGAGTTGGTAGGAGAATAAAGTAGGTCAGCAGTACCCAGGAGCTCAGCATCTGAAGATGTTCATTCATGTGCCCTAGTCAGATCTCAAGTGCCTTTTCCCAAGAAATATACTCCATTTCTGATAATAACTGCTTTTATCTTGGGCAGCCCCATTTTCCCTACAGTGTGTCCCAACAGGTTAGCCCAGCTCTTCAGTGACATGTGAAGACTTGGAGCAATAGGAGTGTTCTAAATAGTAGGACTCGATGCCATTGGCCCCTCTCCCCTCCAAGAAGTTTCAATTTTTAGAAATACAGGGACTTTAAAATTCACCTTCCATGCTTCTCTCTTTCTTGGTATCCTCATAATTCTTTTAATTTCCCCTGGAGCGCCTGCGTAGCTCAGTCGGTTAAGTGTTTGCCTTCGGCTCAGATCGTGATCCCAGTCCTGGGATCAAGCCTCACATCGGGCTCCCAGCTCAGCGGGGAGCCTCCTTCTCCCCGTCCCTCTGCTGCTCCCCCTGCTTGTGCTCTGTCACTCCTTCTGTCAAACAAATAAATTAAATCTTTAAAAATAAATTTTAAAAATTTTTTTAAAGAAAAGGAAAAAAAGCACCCAGCAAAGAAGCAGGTTGCTACATAAAGAAATGAGCTCCCCAACCTGGGGGTTGTAAGCAGTGACTTGGTGGCCATCTGTCAAGGATGAGGAAGAGCGGTGCTTCTCCAGCTTCGTTGTAAATAGGTATTCCCCGGTGGTCTTGTGAAAAATGCAGATCTGAGATAGGGCTTGGATTCTGTATTTCTAACACCTCCCGGGAGATTGCAATGCTGCAGGTCCTTGGACGATAGGTAGAAAGTTCAACTAGATTATTAGTTTCCAAACCTGCCTGCAGTCAGACTCACCTAGGAGATTTATTAGAAATAAGGTTTCTTTAGCTCAATGGCTGAGATTCGAATTCCGTAGTTTAGGAGCAAGGCCCAGACATGTGTATTTTTAACAAGCTTCCCACTAATTCAGTGTGTGGGAACCACTGAACCAGAAGTTTCCTAAATGTATTTCAAACTCTAAGCTTCCTTTTCTCAAGAACCTGAAGAATATTAATCAGGAGGGACAAAGCCATGTTGACAGTCATTCTCCCACTGTATTTACATGGTAGCCACACAAGGTCAAAACATTTCCCTGTTTTAAGAGTCTACATTTACAGTCACTCCCTTTCCTAGGAACTTGGCATTTTCCATCCTTTTGCAGAGTGACTTCCATTGTGCTCTCAAAACAGTTACATTATTGATTTCTTGAGTTCCATCAACCTGTGGTGCTATAGCATAATTATGTTAAAAAAAAAAAAAAAGGAACTTCCACCATGAGTTTCTTGGAGAATTTTTCCAAAGACAAAGATAGCAAGGAAATCTTGGCCCTGTGTGACACATTGAAAATATCCCGTAAACATGAATAATCCAAATGGGACTTGTGAGAGCCATGATCTCTTAGACCATGAATAGAATACCTCTCTCTCAGTTAGAGCTTGTTAGAGCCACGATCTCTTGCTCCAGAAGCGGCTGCAAGCCAGGAGTTGCGGGGCCCTAATCTGAGGCTGTATTTTTGTTTTGATTTTTTATATTTTGGTTTTGATTTTTATTTTGTAAATTTAATAAATTCTAAGAGGACAGAATCACAGACAATGATTCCTGTTTTTCTTACCTGCTCTTCGTCACTATCCTCTCTTGTAACAGAGTCACCTACGGAAGGCTTTGTGGAGATGACAAAGACCTGGTCCTAGGCCTTGGGGCTGGAGAGAGAGGCTGGACGTTCCCTGCATAGCAGGGGATCAGAGAAGGGCCAGTGAATTGGTAGAATGCAAAATCTGTGGGCTATAGGGGATAGCCTGGAAAGACGCAAGCAGAAGGGAAGGCCTGTAAGGTTGGCCCTGGTGAGTGCCTTGGCTACTCTTAGTAGCCAGGGCACAGGCCTGGAGAAAGAAAACAGGCATATAGGGGGCCTTTTCTGGGTGATCTGCCCACAGTCCCATCTGTCAGGATCATTTGTCCATCCAGTGTCCCCCCACCACACAAGAGTGTTCTCACCGTGGGCCCCTCTGTCTGATGTCTTCCTTTTACTCCTCTGCTTCCCTACTTGAGCCCACTTCCCTACATACCTCCCTCCAATGTCATCTTGCTCAGGGTAGCCTCCATTACCCTCCTCTATGTTAGATCCCTGCCACATGCCTGCAGAACATATGTTCCCTCATTTTCTGCCATTCTCATGGTTGTGGTTACACAATTAGAAGTATAATTAAATTACTCCCAACCCTGAGTTCCATGAAGGCAGCAATCACGTCGATTTTGAGTCCCAAAGCGTCTCCAGATTTTAAGAGCCCAGCACAGGGTAGGCACTTGTTCAATAAATGAACAATTATCTTTTTATAAGTCTTTCTGCTTCACTAACCAATGAGCTTCCTAAGAGGAAGAACCCAGACTCAATTTATCTTTGTATCCTCAAGGAACCCAAACAATTGCTCAATGCATACTTATTTGGATTGTACTAAACAGAATTAAATGATCAGAAGTAGCAGTGCCCCAGGGAGTGAGCTAGAGTTCAGGGGAAGGGGGGAGAGAAATTCCAGGGTTTGGACAGAAGAGAGTAACAGTGAGGCTATCAACTCAGGGACTCGGGTATTTAGATGAAGGGAGGGCCTCCTAAGGTCTGCAGACAGAAGAGAAAAGAGAAAACACAGATTACTGTTAGCACTGCAGGCTGGTTTGAAGATATAAGGCTAGGAAAGCCTGTGAGGCTGCTTTCTGGGGGACAGACGTCCCCACCTGTGCAGTAGCCAGACCCACAGGGACTTCTGAGAGGGGTGAGCAGCTAGCTCAAAACTAAGAGCTGACACCTCGGGAGACAGGGTGGTCCTCATGGTTCCCATTACCTCTCTTTTTCTCATCAGACAACAAGCAGGCCACGGGGGTGTGGGGTCCCACAGTCACCAAGACAGGAAGTCCAACCACAGAAGCCAAACATTTTTTTTTGCCATTTCCCTCTCTCCCACCGGTGACACGCCACCTGGCAATTAAGCCATGGGATTTAAGCATGTTCCTTTCTTAGTTTCAGCCTCGGACCTTGCTTGGGACTATAACTGGAGATTCCGAAGACGCCGAGTCAGAGTATTTTAATTAGGCCAGGAAGTGGTTTCCAGAAACAGCTTTAGAAGGGACAGTCAAGAACTTGAACTTGAATTACTAACTGAATCCAAGGGTTACACCACTGTCATCATCTTTATAATCAAAATAAGTATCATTGATTGCCCAATATAATGTAGAGCTCTTAAGATACTGATAATCAAATTTTGACAACAGAAAAATGCACAAAGATAATAAATAGGAAAAGCAAAGGGGGAGAGAAAGAACCGATGGCCAGTGCTCTCTGGAGCTTGGAAGATAGGGAAAGCTTCATAGAGGAGATAGGGCTTGAGCTGAGCACTGGGCTTGGACAAGAAGGGAAAGAACAAGCTAGGCGTGGAGGATGGCAGAAGGAAAGGCACAGGAGCGGGAACGTGCATAGCGTGTTGGAGGGAAGGGGTGGGTGAGTTTGGCCCGGGTGGAGAGCTTGGGTAGGGGCGTGATGTGCGATGGGCTAGGAGAGCTAGGAGGGGAGGCAGGATAGAAACCTGGCTAAAACTCGAGACTTTGTCCTTTGCGTAGTGGGAGTTCTGTGGTGAAAACTCTGTGGTAGAGGAGGGCTGGGGTGGAGAGAAACGGTGGCCGGGAGACCAGTGAGAAGGTGCGACGCCGCGGGCAAAGCTGAGCTCATCAGAGCAGAACCAGAGTGCGAGGAACGCAGGGGAGTGAGGGTACAAGAGATTTACGAAGGACACGTGGGCAGGAGGTGGTGACTGATGTGAGACAGAAGGAAGAAAAAGGAAGAAAGGGAGGAGGAGGAGAAGAAGTAGGGGAAGGAGAAGGAGGAGGAGGAGGAGGAAGAGGAGGAGGAGGAGAATAAAAGCATCCAGGAGGACTCTCTGGTTTCCAACGTGGGTGACAGAGAGAACGATCACATTCCCGGCGGAATTTTTCCTCCCCTTTCTCAACAAGAATCTTCTCATTCTTTTATTTCAGTTGTCCCTCAGAACTAAAGAAAACCCCGTCCCAGCTGGTCCTGAAAGTGAGTAACATGGGACTCTGGTCCCCTGTTTGTGCAAAGAGAGCCCAAGGAGGTGTGGCTTGTGCAGGATCGTACAAGGGGGCAAAGCAGATGGGTACTGCTGGGTCTGGTGACAGAATCCTGACATCACAGCCTCAGGGCAGCATCGTGTTATTTCGTGGATCGACTTCTCTTTTCAGATAAGGAAACTGAGGCCTGCGAATGAAGAGTGACTTCCCCAAGGTCACACAAGTGAGAAGCAAGCTAACACTAGAAGCTGCTTGCTGTGTCTTACTCCAGCACTCCTTGCTTTTCCGCTTGTTGATTAGTGTTTCGTGTGTGTGTGTGCACACTCGTGCTCGCTTGAGCCCCAGGGGGCATTGATTGGAGTGGTATTTTCTCTGTGGATTTACCATAAAGCATACCTCGTCAGACTCCTCACATAATAATGATAATAATTCAAGGTTGCTGTCATTGAAAATCCAGAGTTTATTTGTGATGTATATGATAATTAGCTTATCTCCCATCTCTACGCTCACCATGTCTGGATTTATTTTGGGTCGAATTGTCTTGGCCGAACTCAGATCTGTTGCTTCTCCCAGCCCTATCCCTACATTACCCTTCCAAGGCAGGGAACAGCCCTGACGCCTTTTTCATTTGAGACAAACTTACCAATTCATCATTTGTAAGCAGAGAGAGGATTGAGATTAAGAAAAGAAAAAAAGAAATGAGACAGACTTAAGGCCAGGTGCTCAGTGAATATCCAAAAGGACAGGGAGTGAGAAGAAGGAAAGAGAGACAGAACCCTGGTGGGAAATGGGAGAACGGCCTTGGCTGCCCCCCCAAAAAAGGATTTGCATTTAATGAAGAGAAAGAAGGGACAACATTCTTCCCACTCCACTAAGGTTCTGGGGGGGCCTGAGCAAGACCCAGCCCTTCAGTTCCCGGCACGCTGTGGCTAGTTGGAAAAACTCATTGACACTAAGTTTGCCACTCAGAACCCTTAGGTCGTGCCAGTCAGAAACCACCAAAACATTCAGTGAATCTTCCACCACAAAATACTTAGAAAAGACAGTGGCGTTTCTTCTTGTCTGCTAAGGGAGGCACACAAATTATCGCAGACGGTCTTTTTATCTTCCACACACCCCTCCTTGCTCTGAGGGGGTTGCCTGGCAACGTGCCATCCCTCCCAAGGGCCGTGCTGCCCGGAGACAGCATTCAGGGAAGCCTAGTCATCCCCACCCCATCCAGAGGCCAGGACGGCTTCAGCCAGAGCACCTGGGCTCTGAGGCAGAACAAATGGAGGAGGCGCAGACAGGGTGAACATTGGCCTCTGGAGGGGGTGATTCAGTCGGTTAAGACTCCAGCTCTTGCTTTTGACTCAGGTCATGATCTCGGGATCATGAAATAGAGGCTCCACGCTCAGTGGGGAGTCTGCTTGAGATTCTCTCTCTTCCTCTCCCTCTGCCCCTCCCCACAGCATGCACTCTCTCTAAAATGAATAAATAAATCTTTTAAACAAAACCAAAAAAATGGGCATATGGAGCCATGCTGGGGACAAGAAGTCTGTTTGTTTGGTGTTCTGGGAAACAAGAAAAGGAAATGCGTTTTAGCCAGGAAAGAAAAAAAATAAGCTGTCCAGTTCTGAATGACAACCAGGACACTGGGAGGTGCGTGCAGACAGCTGGGGAAGGGACTAGCTAAGCTTCCAAGGAAGATGGCACCCGAAATGGTGGGGATATGAGGAAGCCATGATCCATGGGGAGTTTGAGAGCCACGATCACCTCATAGAAAGAGAGTGGCCACTTTATCACTGACCACGAGTGTCCCTTTGATCAGCTAGAGGTTTTGTGTGCAGCATTCAGAATTCTACTTCTGGAAGGTGATAAAGGAGAGCCAACCATGTCTGAGATCAGATGGACTCCCTTTCAATGGTCCTCCCAGCCACTGCCACTCTATTACTAAAGTATCTTGGAATCTCTGTGCTTATAAATGAGATTGTGTTGGCCTTTTTAGCTTTCTACTGGACTTTCTTTTTTTTTTTTTTAATTAAGATTTTATTTATTTGACAGAGAGAGACACGGAGAGAGCACACAAGCAGGGGGAGTGGGAGAGGGAGAAGCAGGCTTCCTACCAAGCAGGGAGCCCAACACAGGGCTCGATCCCAGAACCCTGGGATCATGACCTGAGCCAAA
>CM053619.1:21092645-21133243 GCA_028646535.1 Procyon lotor | reverse complement strand
GACCCTGGGATCATGACCTGAGCCGAAGGCAGACGCTTAACGACTGAGCCACCCAGGCGCCCCAAGAGCTTATGTTTTAAACTGTCTGTCTATAAAATACACTTGGATGAAATTTCATTTTCTCTGAACCTTTCTTTTTCCCTCCTGTGTGGATCTAATGAACTTGAAATTTCAAACTCATTGAGGTAGGGGTGGTATATAATATTATATTTGGGCTTTAAGTCAATACGTTTCCAGATATTGGTGTTTTTTAATGGGCCACCCTATAGAAGGCATGAAGCCATAGAATCCTAAAAATTATCTAAACCAACTATCAATTTTGTAACTAGAGAATGTGACTTACCACAAGGTGAACTGACACACCCAGAGCCATATACTGACAGAAGCAGGGACATAACTACCACCCTGGCAACAAGTCCAGAGTTCTCACCTCTCTGGTGGCCAGAACAGGGGCAGTATTTTGAAATTTAGACCAGAAAAAAAAAAAGTCAGCATTTTTTAATTGCCTCAAATCCAAAAGACAAATCTACCTGCTTCTACAAAGAAGAGGGAAAGGTAAGGGAGGGATCAAAGGACTGAGTAAGTGAATGGGGAAGAGAGAGATCCAGTTGTTCCCAATCTTAAGAGCTATTCAGATCCCACAGAGAGCTCAGAGTTTGGAGTTTTGCCTTCTGTGACCGCCGCAGGACCGTGTATTTAACCTCAAACATGGGAAGAAGAGGTTCTGCTTTACTGGGTCAGTGATGCTGCATCAACCAATCCCTGCAGTTTCCTCGTGCATCAGCCTGGAGTCACAGGGTGTCTCCTCCTAGTCACATCGGCCCCTCAAAACCTTTCCCAGAAATAAGTTCTTGGTGGAAGCTATAAAACATCAGCTCCTCCAAGCAGAACAACTCTGTGGCTGACACCAGAGGCCAAGGCACTTGGCAGGTAAGCCTCATTAACTTTAATCTTTCCTGATTTCTACAAAGTTGATGATGAAATTTCCTCATGGCTTCTCAGAAAGCTTGGTACTGCACTGGGACTTGTCTTCCTTGGGTATTTTCTGGTGCCAGATCTGGCTGCCGCCATGGCTGCTCATCCCTATTTGGTATAAGGGAGAACGTGACTAAATCCACTGTGGAGCAAGGCAGCTTTCCTGAGTCTGAAAACAGTCACAGAATCATAAACTTTTAGGTCTGGAAGATACCATAGACCTCTCATCCATCCTCTTTAGAAACTGAAGCCTAGGAGATAACACAGAGAGTTAGGGATAAATAGTAACAGAATGATGCTCTGTATGGTGTTCTTGAGACTAATGTGATAGCCTGTGACATTCTAAACTAGAGTGAAAATTTTGCAGTGGTTTAAGGGTTCCCTAAGTCGGAGCTCTCAGATCTTTATCTTGTTTCTAGCACCGTAGGCCTGCTATTTCTAGCATATCTGAATATCTAGTTATCCCTGAATGTCTAGTCCCAGGTGTCTTCAATGCCCCTGTGTACCCTTGAATCTTAATCAGACATACAGATTGCAGCAATATTAAATGGGCTTCACTTTGGGAGAATGGAGTGGTTGGATTTTACTGTGTTTTATGTGACTGGATGTCCCAATCACATAATGGGTGTTATGTGATTGGGTGTCCCAATTGGGTGTCCCAATCACATTATGGATATCCCAAACCCTGTGGCTGAGGTGTGGGATTGTCTCTTCTAAAGAGGTCTTGAGAAGAACTTTCTCCTCACCATTTTCCTCTTGATTCTGGAGCTGCTCAAGGAGAGATGGTGTGTTTGCTGGTTTTCCTATTGGCTCAACCCACCACCCTCAACAGAGCTCTTGTCATCATGGAAATTAATCCCACTAATTCCTTCCCTTCGCAGGCTTTCCTGCAGCCCCTCTCAGTGACTTCTCAGCAAATCCGAAAGCCTGTCTCTGGAAGGCCTTGGTACTCAGTGTATGGTCTGCAGACCAGCAGCATCTGCATCACCTGAGATCCTGTTGGAAGCACAGGCTCTCAGGCCCCTTCTGTGACCTTCTGAGTTAGAATTTGCATTTAACAAGGTCCCCAGGTGATTAGTAGGCACATTAAGGTGTGGGCTAAGGGACCATCACCACCCTCACCCTCTGCACCCTCTAGATGCTGAACTTCTCTGCCCTAGAAGTTTCATTCATTCTGCATGTACCCAACACCTATTATGTACCAACGGTATGCTTGGGCATGGGAAAAAACAAAAGTAGAGAAGACATAGGCCTTGAGGAGCTCATGGTCTGATAGGGGAAACAGACATGAGAAGGGTGATATGTGATATGAGTAGAGTACAGTGAGAGGACAGGAAGGTGAACGACCTAACTGTGCCTGGAGAAGTCTGCTACTCTTCACAGAGAAGGTGGCATTGGGCCTGACTTGAAGAGTGAATAGTTGATCAGACAGAGAGGGCTGTGCGTAAGAGAGAGTGAGCAGAGGCAAGGAATGGCGGACCAGCCTGCCTCTAGAGAGGCAGAGGCTGTGACTATCTCCGGATAATGCTTCCTGTCATAGGGAAGCATTGGGGAATGATTTCTTCACTGAGTGTGGTGATAAGAATGTGGACAAATATCCAAATATATCACAGAAGCCTCTTGTTGGCCTCTTTCACTCTGAAGCCTCATGTCCTCCTCCCCCTGCCCTGCTTGGCTCTGGCTGTAGACAGTGTCCCTCCAGGTGGCCAAAGATCCTTCAGGATCTTCTAGCTCACCTTTTCTCCAGTGCAATGTCATGAACTTGCGTTTGCCTGGGTCTGCTTTCTGCCCTGCATCCTTCCTTCACATGCACCAGGGAAGTTGGCCAAGACATGGAAAATAATTTGACTTTGGCCTCGAGGTCCCTTCCCTACTTCCCGGTGAGGGGAGCGTGAAGGGGGTTCCAAGGAAAAGAAAAGAGAAATGAGCACTGAAGTTGTGCTTTCCTGTTCAGATTTCTCAGCTGTCTTGTCTTTTGCTATGATATTTTTCTTCCTCGGTCTATCTCAGATGATGCCCTTTTTTCATAGACTGAACTTGTACATTTTGTTTTTAATTTATTACTAGTCATTGAAAAAGTAGTGTAATGAGTACTTGTGTGGCCATCCGCCCTCTTTAAAAGTCAATGATATGGTTGTTGCCAGGGGCTAGGGGAAGAGGGAAAAGGGAATTGGTTTTCAGTGGGTATAGAGTTTCGATTTTGCAAAATGAGATGGTTCTAGAGATCTGTTGTACAGCAGTGGGAATATACTTGTCACTACAGTACTGGGTGGTTGAAAATGGTTACGATACTAAGTTTTATGCTTTGTGTTTTTACCAGAATTTTAAAAAATATATGATACTTTGTTTTACTCCCAAACCGTCATCTCTGTGTGCCTGAAAGGACAGATTTCTGCTGGCTCTATGGTCCCCTCAAGTCACAAAGAGGAGGACTACGGTTCTACTTGGGGTCATAGAAGTGTAAGACAGGAGCCCACTGAGGGCCAAGCCATTTGAGAACTTCTTTTGGAAAAAAAAATAAAAGTGCCAAGGAGAATGTTGGCCAGAAAGGTATTTATTCATACCTTGCCTTTTTTTTTTTTCTAAAGTTTAGTGTTTTTTTTCTATACTTTAGCTTACAAAAAGTATATTCAACAAGATAAAAGGGGAATCATAGAAGGACAGAGGGAAAGATTGGGGGAGTGTTAGGCCAAAATGACCTGGCCTGGATGCACAGTTCTCTCCTGGGCTGGCCTAATTCAAGGGGAGAGTATCGGAGGGTGTCCAGGAGACCACCAGGGTGGCCCCTCAGGCAAGGCTCCAGAACCACAGTTTCTCTTAGGGGACCCCAAGCAGCTGTGGAGGGGGCAGCCAATCTGAGATGTTCTCCCTGGTGTGTTTCTGGAGTCCAGCCAGTGAGGGCACACGGAGGGGAGAACCCATGCCCGCCTGTGAAACCGAAGAGGCCTGTCAGGAGTATGGTCTAAACACGGCATCATTCCGTCTGCACGCCATGGACTCTTCCCTGGGCTGGAGCTAGAATCCCCTCGAAAGATATTTTGGTCTTATTCCACCAAACCTCGTGAACAATCTTAAGTAAGCCCCAGAGCCCCTCATCAGCAAACAAGGCTGCATGAATTTTAGTCCGATGACTTAGGTTCAGGGTTAAAGCTCACAAGGAAGGGGTTAATCTAAGAGCTGGAGTCTCTCCAGGCAGCCTGGGACCAGCTGTGGGCTCAGGGGAGCCCTCAGCTTTGTCACGACTTCCATTCCTGTGCTCCCATTAAATTGGCTCTTTAAGGAAGGGGGCAGCCCCTGCTGATTTCCGAAGGGAGGAGCTGAGGGCCCGCTTCTCGGTCACACTCCCCTGATGCAATGCATCCTCAATGGTGGGGGGGGACATTCCAAAGCCATGTTCCAGGTTTGGTAACAGCATTTCTCACACCAGTGACAAGACAGGTGTGGGATCTCAGGTCACAGGCTGTCAGGGCAGAATCAGTCACTCGGCAGTCCAGGGGCCCAGAGATGTTAGGTAACCTGCCCGATGTCACAGAGCCAGTTATGGCAAATGCAGAACTACAGCTCAGGACCTTCTGCCCCCGAAGCCTGAGTGCTTTCCCTTCCAGGACTGCCTCTTTCCACGTCTGCCAGTACCTGGCATGGGTCTCACGGATGGTAGATGCTGAGTTAGTTACAGTACTTTCCCCTTCTCTGCTCCAAGGTGAGGGCATCTGTTGTTCCCTGGGCCTTCTCTGCTTTACCATCCCCTTCCTGTGACTCAGTCCCTCCCATGGGAGCTCTGCAAGGCTCACACATGATCCTGAGTCTCGTTTCAGCTATGCAGGTCCTTCTCCGTCTCGCAGCCCTTCTAGCCTCCCTGACCTTGCTCCAGACTGCAGCGTCGGCCGCAAATGGTAAGTGTCTCCCTGTATGGGGTTCCTTGGGCTGCTGGAACAAAGGACCACAAACTAGGGGGCACAAGACAACAGAAATTTAGGGGCGCCTGGGTGGCTCAGTTGGTTAAGTGGCTGACTCTTGATTTTTGGCTCAGGTTATGATCTCGGGGTCCTAGGATTGAGCCCTCCATCAGGATCCACGCTCAATGGGGAGTCTGCTTCAGGATTCTCTCTCCCTCTCTCTTTGCCCGTCCCCCCACCTCAGGAATAAATAAATCAATCTTAAAAAAAAAAAAAAAGACAACAGAAATTTATTTTCCCACAGTTCGGGAGGTTAGAAATCCAAACTCAAGGTGTCAGCAGAGTCCTAATCTTCCGAAGGCTCTAGAGAAGAATCCTTCCTCTTCTGAGCTGCTGGTGGCTCCAGCAAGTCTTGGTACTCCTTGGCCTAGAGCTGCTTCAGTCCAGTCTCCATCCCTGTCTTCACACACTTCTCTATGTGGGTCCTCTCCTCTTGCTGTAAGACCACCAGTCATTGGGTTTAGAGCCTACCCTAATCCTGTACCTTTATGACCTCATCTGAATTCCTTACATCTGCAAAGACCCTATTTCCAAATAGGGTCACATTCTGAGGTTCTCGCTAGACATGTATTTTGGGGGGACACCATTTAACCCACCAGACTCTCCTTGTTCAGAAAATGCATCCTTCCCCTCATGCATCAGACTGCAATACAAGTGAAAACAACAAAAAATCCTACCTCTACCCTATGCCATCCCCTTCTCTACCCCTGGGGCCCTGATCAGCTAAGCCCTTTGATGGACTCACTTAAGCATCTATCTTACCCAGAACCAGAAAAATCCCCATAGCCCAGTAGCCTGAGCCAACCTGAATGGTCACCCACCTTAGTCCCATCTCTGGGTATTCTAGTGGACTCCCTAAGAGCAACTTTGATATCTTAGCAAGGCTCAGAGAATATCCATCCCATTCTATGCTTTTTCTCTTTGATGATTCTTGTGAATGTTTCCTAATCTCGATCTTCTGCCTGCTCAGATTTGAGGGGTGGGGATAATGGCTGAGAGAGAAGGAGACAGAAGCAGAGGGTATCTCGAAGGAATGGTGTCAGATACTCGGCTCCTTGCCCCTCCCCCTCCAAGCACAGACCACCACGACTGCTGCCATGTCTGATGCTGTGAGTCAGGTCAAGGTCCAAGTCAACAAGGCCTTCCTGGAATCCCGGACCAGGTACGTGAGATGCACACACAGCCTACTTCTCCTTCTAGACTTCCGGTTAATGACAAGCGCCTCCGGGTCAGCCCTGACAGGCCAGCGAGCAAAGCCTTTTACAAGCTGTGCTACCCCCACACCACACTTACTAAGGCCTGCTCTCAGGAAAGCTGTGAATGAAGTGAGGGGGCGAGCTGGAGAGGTCAAAGGAGGAAGTTAAGCAAGGATTGGCTCAGTAATCCCACCAGAAGGGTTCAGGTGTGAGCCTTCAGCAGCTGCACCCAGGGTGGCTAAGGGCGCAGCACCCCAACCCCATAAAAAGATCTGAGGATGCTTGAGGACCCCACAGGGTGCCAGCAGAGCGAGCCAGCCTCCAACCACGTGTAGGGGCTGGGATCCCCGAATAAGCAGTGCGGAAGGGCTCCCTGCCCTCAGGAAGCCCATCCAGCTAAAGACGGACAAACAATAACCATTGTGTTGAGCAGAAAGCAACCTTATTCCTTCCGCTTGCTGTCCCTTTGTGCTAGAATTGGGGCTTCCTTCCTCCTTGGCCTTTGAATGAGCTCTTAAGCAGTCACATAACTGTTCTGTTGACTTTTAGATGACAATATGTGCTACGGTCACTTCCTGTGTCAGCGTAAGGAGAACAAGCCCAGAGCATCTCACCTCCCTCAGCTCGGAGCTGCGTTAGGCATATTATAGTGAGAAAGTGAGCACAGTCTGTCCATCCCTCTCTTTCCTGGGCTCCTCCCTCTCCCCCAGCACAAGTTTCTGACTTCTTAGGGTTACGCTGGGGAAGGGGGGAGAGATACCAAAGGTCAAGGGCTAAGTCACCTCACAGCGTAGTGCCTTGAGGGAGTAGAGACTCAGAGAAGTCTCTGGCCAGCAGCTTACAGCTCCAACCCTCAGCCCAGAAGCATCTGGCTCACTCTCTCACCTCCCTGCCCCCCACCTTTGAGCCATGTCCCTTTTAAGCAGGCTCCAGAGAGGAAAGGCTCTGCCCCACCGCCAGAGGCTATGTGGACTTTGCCCAGGGCTGCCCTTTCTGGCTCGCTAGCTCTCAGGTGCATAGTGACAGCTCCCACCCCGTGGGGCTCTTTGGGCAGGTGCCAACCACT
The DNA here is from genome assembly GCA_028646535.1 of Procyon lotor. Classification (NCBI taxonomy): domain Eukaryota; kingdom Metazoa; phylum Chordata; class Mammalia; order Carnivora; family Procyonidae; genus Procyon; species Procyon lotor. The sequence continues at coordinate 21,126,050 of CM053619.1, read as the reverse complement.
GGCCGTGACTCTAGGACACACAGGCAGGGCCTCCTCTTGAGGTCCTTGTCACCAGAATGAAAGCACAGAGGAAGCCCCATGGTGGCAGCAGGGAAGTGCCTGGGACTTCAGCACCCATCTCCAAATGAACATTCTCTCTCCCCCCTGAACTTCAATCCTTGTATAGCCCCAAGGTGGGGGTAGAGTAAAACCCACAAAATAAGGTTCCTCACTTCTTTTATGAGTTGTGCACAGCAGGACCTGCCCTGCTTTGGGACTCATCCCCACTGGTTAGTTCTTGGACTCGGGGGCCTCATAGAGACATAAGGAATCACACAGAAACCTCACCTTACACGAACACAAATAATCCGACGAGTCATGATTTGGGAAAAGGATGAGGAAAATACACAGACCAATGGTTGCTACTCGAGGTCAGGGATCAGGGAAGCCTGATGGAGAATGAGAAGGAGCCGGCCATGTAGAGAGCTGGGGGGAGAGCATCCCAGGGTCTGGAAGGGGCAAAGGCAAAGGTGCTAAGGCAGGAAAGAGGCTTTGGGGACAAAGAAGGCCAATGCTGGTGGAGGCGGTAGGCAAAGCACGAGCACATACCGGTGAGATAGAGAGGGGGCTCTGAGGGCCATAGAGTCAGAAAGCAGATTAGCGGTTGCTGGTGGGAGGCCGGTGGGGAAGGGGGAGCAGGAGAGAACTGGAAGTGACTGCTTGATGGGTACAGCGTCTCCTTTGGGGGAGATGAAGATGTTTTGCAAGGTTAGGAGCACGTGTGCAGTGAGCACACGGATTCATCCATGTGCTGGGGTAAGCCGAGGAAGGCCTTCGTCATGCAGAGTGGCATGGTCTGCTTTTCCTTCTAAATTCCCTGCCGCAGCTGTGTGGGGAATGGACAGGAGACAGGGAGAGGGATGGCAGTGGGGGCAGGAGTGCCTGTCAGGAGGCTGCTGTGGCCGTCCGGGTGGGGGGTGGTGCCTAGGGTGAGGGTGCAGGCGTGGAGATGGATGGACTTCTTCCCAAACCCTGACTGCTCCCACGGCGCCCAGCCCTGAGCCAAGTAGGGGTAAGTCCCTTGGCGGGGTGGGGGTCAGCCTTCAGGCAGGAGAGCCACACAGAGCTCAGGGCAGAGGAAGCAGGAAGGAGTACGGAGAACCTTGAGTGGGACCTTCCAGGCAGAGTCCTACAAGGCCCAGCACCCCACCTTGTTTCTGGGGTTGGGGGTCCCTTTGGGTCCTGGCTAACGAGGATGGTGGCACTGATGCTAACACACATGAGGGTTTATTCTATGTCAGCTTTACGTTCCCTCCTCCCCACAGTCCTATGCAGCGCTAACTCGACCGATGTCAAGTAGCTTGTTGAGGTCAACATGATCATATAGCACGGTTCAACCGAAGGTTACTGTCATTATCCCCTTTTATGGATAAGGAAGCTGGGTACGGAGAGGTTGAGTAACTTGCCCAGAGGCACACAGCTAGTAAGTGGCAGGCATCAAAACAGAGTCAAAACAGCCAAGGGTTCAAATCTTGTTTCCTAAGGTCAAACTCTAGGCCAGGGCAGGCCACTAGAACTTTCTGTGATGATGAAATGTTCTATATCTGTGCCATCCAGTACGGGAGCCACTAACCACACGTGGCTATTGAGCACTTAAAATGTGGCTGGTGCCAGGGAGGAACTGAATTTAACTTGATTTAGATGAAGTTCCATTTAAATAGCCACACGTGGCTAGCGGTTACCACGCGGCCAGCCAGGGCAGCACTCTGGGCCACCAGGCTGTGCTGTGTCGGAGACAGGAGCCACAAGACAGCCTGCTTTCTTTCCTTGGTCCTATTTTATTGGGGTTGGGGAGGCTGGTCAGGGGTAGGCCTGCTGCTGAGAGCCCAGTCATCACAGCTGTCCTTGTGCCTGTCCCGCTCGCCCAGGAAGCCCCTCAGTGGAGACACCATGCCCCTCACTCTGGAAATAGCGAAGAACCTGATCCATGGTGAGAGCCCAGGTACTGGCGCCACGGAGCCGTCCCCAAAAAGCAGAGCTGTCCTTTGTGAGGATGTGAGCCACTTCCAATGTTTCAGTCCTAGAGCCACAGACGTCCTCTCCCAGAACCCTCCCTCTCCCACCTGAGGAGACTGAGGCACAGGGAGGGGGTGGTGGATTCTCACGGAGGGACTTTTCTGACCCCACCTTGCACTCGGTCACCTCTGTGTTGTCACGAATTTCTTAGGAGCAGGGATTTGGGTTTCTGGTTTTACACACAGGAAATTAAGAATAAAAGGTTGGACATCTTGCCCCAAAAATGGTCCACAAGGGGCGAGATGCTATAGCCGACATCGAAACAAACTCCACGCTGACTCTAGGGCCACATGCAGCTGAGGGTGTTTCCGTGGGAAGAACTATAGGCCCGCAGGCTTGTTAGCTCTAGAATTCTCAGTCCGCAGGGCTACATGGCAGGAGTTCTTCAGTCTGAACTCGCACATCGTGGATTTGGGTGTTTTAGGCTTCCCCCAGTTGATTCTGAGCCAGCCAGCACAGCCACAACCCTCTGATTCTAATTCAGGAAGCGCTGTCCTCCAGCTGTCTGCCCTTTCTCAGAACCAGACACACTGTCGCTCCCTCCTCCCAGAAGGGATTTTCCAGAGGCATCGGAAGGGAAATGAGAAAAGAGCACAGGAGTGCTGTCTCCTGCGTGCTGCCCACCCCCGCTGTGGCTCCTCCCCAGACACGCGTCCCCTCACTCCCCTTCTACTGGGTCGGACTCGAGGGGCCGTCGTGACTCCCCATTGCTCTCTGCTGTAGGCTGAAGACGGCCCTGAGCTCCGAGGCGCCCACCACCCGGCAGCTCTCGGAGTACCTCAAGCACGCCAAAGGCCGGGCGCGCACCGCCATCCGCCTCGGGCAGGTGTGGGAGGAGTCCTTAAAGAGACTGAGGCAGAAAGCGGCCTTGACCAATGCCACAGGTACAGAAAACCCACTAGCCCTCGGATGGCAGGAAGGGGCCGTCCCTCTGCAGGAGAGAACAGGAGCCGCAGAAGCTGTGTTCTCTATTAGGAGCACCTCCTGGGAGGGGCCCTCTGGCTCTCCCTTCTCAGAGTCGTGGACCTGCAGAGCGAGGGGACAGAGAGGATGGCTATGCCAGTGTGGGATGTGTTTTGCAGAGAAAGGAGCCCAGGCCCATGTTGCCAACTCCAAACGAGGGAAATTCATGCTCTTTGTAAACTGCCATCTGTAAGTCTCTGTCCAGAGGAAGTACTAAAGTCAATAAACATGGGCTCCCTGTCCAAAACCACAGTGCCACCACCATGGCCTGTAAGGGAGACATTTAAGCCACCTGATCAGGGGGATTTACTGGGATTATGTCACAGGAGGTGAGATTTCCATCTTGTTTGGGGTAAGCTTTTGTTTGAAGCTGAAACAGTAGGTAATGGATTGATCGCGACCTCCTCTGACCCACCCCCACCCCGCCCCCTGCCCCACCAAATGTCACAGTTCCTGGAGGGTCATGGAGGAAGGGGTTTGGTCGTGACCAGAGGAAGAGGCTGCAGGTTCTCCCTGGGAAAACATCAAGTCCAGGAAGATAACTGGCCTAGGACTCGGGCAAATTCCAAAGGTCCAAAAGAAGGAAACTCGGGCAAGATGGGGAGAAGTAGGGATCCCCCTGAGACTCTGAGGGTCCAAACAGGAGGAAGGTTGAACCTCTCCTTCGCAGATGGTCCCCGGATGAAGCCCCCACAGAACCAGGTTCCCATGCCTGGTTCCACACAGACACCAGGGTGCATCTCGGGCTGCATTAGGAGGTCAGCACTTCCCTCCATTCTGCACCTCGGATGCCTGAAGCTCCCCACCAGGTTACTTTTCCCAAGACCACCATTCTCCTCACTTGAAAATTCCTTGTCCCTTCCCAACGTCTTCCTTATCTAGATTCCTGCTCGCTTGGTGCTTCAGAGGTCAGTGAAGCTTTAGAAGAAAAGCAATCTTACCAAACTAATTCAGACTAACAGGTGCTCTACCTCTCGGGGCATTTTCTAAAAGAAAAATCTATTGAGTTGAGTGACCTGATAAAAACAAAGAATCATTAACGATTCTGGGAACTTTCACAGTTACTATTTGTGTGGCCTCAGGAAAGTCTCTTGAGCACTGTGATCTCAGTTTCTTATCTGTAAAATGGGAATTAAAATTCTACTCTAATGAGTTGTCAGGACTGAACAACAAACCACCAGAGAATTGCTTCCCTAGAACATAGACATGTATTCCAAGAAATGTAAGTGACCTCTGGTTCCAGTGTCCTGCCCTCCCCCCAGTGCTCTAGAAGGGAGAAAGAACTCGGCAGCTTTGGGGCCCCTTCTGTTTCAGAGCCCAGTCTGGACTTGACTGCCCTGTCTGGAGAGGTGGGCTGTGATGCCCCTGTTCCCGTGGTGAAATGTGACGAGGACAGCCCTTACCGAACCATTACAGGAGACTGCAATAACAGGCGAGCGGGCAGGGGCCGGGGTGGGGAGCGGCCCCTCCCAGTGGCCATGCCCAGCCCACCCGCTCCACCCCGCCCGCCCCTGCCCAGCCCAGCCCAGCCCAGCCCTGCGGGGGACTTGGCCGCGGGGCGGTCCAGGCAGAACCCCCACTGCCTTACCTGCCTCTGCTTGCGGCCCCCCGGAACCCGTTCTATTGGAACCCTCCCCGAAGAGACCACTATATCCCACCGGCAGCGCAGCCCCGCACCCTCAGGGTGGACGCCGTTCCGAAACCCCACATGTGACAGGCGTCTCCTCCGCACCCAGTTTCCTGCGGGTGGAGGCTCCCGCCGCTCCCGCGCGGGTCCTCACGGGCTAAGCACGGGTCTTGCTCGGTTTCAGGAGGAATCCCGCGCTGGGCGCAGCCAACAGGGCGCTGGCGCGCTGGCTGCCCGCCGAGTACGAGGACGGGCTCTCCCTGCCCTTCGGGTGGACGCCGGGCAGGACGCGGAACGGCTTCCCCCTCCCGCTGGTGAGGGCGGGCCCGGGGTGGGTGCGAGCCGCGAGCTGGAGGGGGCGAGGGGGCAGTCAGAGGGGAGGGGATGCGCCCCCAAACACACGTGGGAAGAAGGGAGAGAACGAGGTGGGAGGGCAGAGGCTGAGCCGCGGTGGTGGAGATGGACAATCGGACGGTCTCCCCGACCGTGCTCCCCAAAATTGCCACTAGAGGGCAGCAGAGCCCGGAGCCCGGGGACAGCTACGTGGTGGTCGCCGCCTGCGGCCACAGGCCAGATACCCTGGAGTGTCCCAGGCAGATGGCCTTCCTGCCCTATCCTGCCGGCGCTTACCCCGCCCCTGCCCCTGGGGTGCATCAGCTGCTGTCTGCCTGGAGGTCCTATTTGTTGGCCTCATCTGAGTTGGCAGCCCCTCCCCAGAGCCCCTCTCCTATTGCCAGGCACCTGGCACCTCCATGACAGTGACTTCAGGAGCTTTTGTTTTCCCCTTCCGTCGTGGAAAGGGCAGTGGTCTTGCAAGCCATCAAGTCACGCAGACCCGTGTGCGGTCCCATCCCTACCCCTTTTATAGCTGCAGGACTGCTGGGGATTGGCCTGGCTTCTCCAGGACTGGGTTTCGTCCCCTACAAGATAGGTGTGACGCCACCCACCCCACAAACAGGTATCTGTTACACCCGAGGGATACAGTACACGGCAGCTCAGTCGGACTCCTCCAAGCACTTCTCCCTCCAATCCTTCCTCCCCTTCTCTCTCTGTCCCCAGGCCCGGGACGTGTCCAACCAGATTGCAGACTACCTGAATGAGGAGGGTGTTCTAGACCAAAACAGATCCTTGCTCTTCATGCAGTGGGGTCAGATCGTGGACCATGACCTGGACTTTGCCCCCGACACCGAGCTGGGGAGCAGCGAGTACTCCAAAGCACAGTGTGACAAGTATTGTATCCAGGGAGACAACTGCTTCCCGATCATGGTAGGCCCTGCAGCTGTGAGGGACAAGCCTCCCGCCTCCCCGACGACGGACGGTCAGCCAGGGACTCAGGATAAGTCTCAAATGCGGATCTGACGGCTTCCCAAACCTCACACGTCCGTTCACTCACCCATCCATTTATTCCACGAATGGGTGTTAATTCTCGACTCTGTGCCAGGCAGTACCCTAAGCACTGGGGATTCAAACACTGCTCCTTTCCTCAAGGACTGAGAGCCTGAGCGGGAAATAGACAAGTAACCGCTAACGGCAAAGTTGGGGGAGCTCTGGGGAGGGTCGTCTCCGTGCCTGGCCTGGAAGCATTGGCACCACTTGGGGACTTATTAGGAATGTTAAAGTTCAAACCTCGTCCCAGACATGGGGAAACAAAATCTACATGATACCAGGGTCCCCAGGAGATTGTTTTTATACATAGTCAAGTTTGTAGAACAGCCGTAAGTCACCGTGGGGTCTGGGAGGGCCACTCCCAGAGGGAACTACGATTCGATGGATGAATCCAAGCAAGGGCCAGGATTTGTGGGGCTTTCCAGCAGGAAGACAGAGGAACTTGCCATGGTGCCCCATTTTCTTCTTATTTCTGATTTTATAGTTAGAGAGTGATTTATTCACTCGAACAAATCAAGGCTATGTGCTGTGATATAAAGAACGTGAGCTGTGGACTGAGGTCAATCTAGATCGGAATACCATGTACTTCCCTTCCTAGGCAAATTAATTAACCTTTCTGAGCCTCAATTTTCTCACCTGTAAAATGAGACTTAATTATCTGCCTTTTTCGAGGACCGAAGTGACAAAAGGTATGCACTATGCATAGCACATGTTAGGCCCAAAATAAATAAAGGGTAGCTGCTGTTAGTAATAATTAGTAACAGAGCCTTTCCTAGATCATGTCCTGCTTCCCTGTCCAGGGATCTCAGGACTCCCTCTGCACCAAAAATGTGGAACCTTTGCTGTGAAGGATTGAATGATTCCCCTCAGCCTTTTTCACACGGTGGGATGTAATGAACTTCAGGGCATTGTGGCCCAGGACGCACGACGTCAGCAGGAGTATCCGGAGTCAGTGTCTGGTCCCAGGGCCCCAGGAGGGCTCCGTCAGCATCTTTGCAGCCGCATCCAGACCTGCCCTGGGGGGAGGTTGTCAGGTCCCAGCTCTGCCACCTCTGCCCAGTCACCTACCCCCCAATCTCTCCGCAGTTCCCTCCCAATGACCCCAAGTTGAGGACTCAAGGCAAGTGCATGCCTTTCTTCCGAGCTGGGTTCGTCTGCCCCACTCCACCTTACCAGTCCCTGGCTCGAGATCAGATCAACGCTCTGACCTCCTTCCTGGACGCCAGCTTGGTATACGGCCCCGAGCCCAGCCTGGCCAGCCGCCTTCGCAACCTCAGCAGCCCACTGGGCCTCCTGGCTGTGAACCAAGAGTTCTACGACCACGGGCTGGCTTACCTGCCCTTCGACATCAAGAAGCCAAGCCCCTGTGAGTTCATCAACTCCACCGCCCGAGTGCCCTGCTTCCTGGCAGGTGAGTCTAGGCTGGGAACAGAGGGACCCAAGGACTAGGAGCAGAGAGAAACAAAAAAAGCTTCAGGAGGCTACTAGGCACTTCCAGAGAGGCTTTACCACTGCCTCGTCTCCTTTGCCTTCTGGAAAAAAATCACGCCAAGTCCCCACTGCCTCTGGCTCTGGTCCAGGACTGGCAGAAGGGCCCAGATGAAGACAAAATCTAAGAACATGTGTTCACTATAAAAAAAAAAAATTCAGTCCAGAGAAGCACAAATAAGAAAATCCACAAAACCCACCACCCACAGATAATGTGGTTTACGATAAATGCCCAGGTTTTCAGGTTTTTAAAAAAACCTTAGAGATCTACACTGTTTTATATAGTTGGGGATATAATCTCAGTTATGCTCTATAACCTGATGTCTTTGTTTAATATATCACATCATTAATCATTCTTCTACAACATGATTTTTACTGGGTGCCTGGTAGTCCATGCATATATTAGAATTTATTTTATTAAATTATTTACTAAATTACAAGTTATGGAATATATACTTGGAATATATACTTTATAATATAATAGTTGGAAGCATTTAAATAATTTCTAGGTTTTCTGTGATTTATTGCTGTTTTTTAGGTCATGAACATCCTTGTTGATGAAATTTCGCACTCATTTTAATAATTCTGTTTTTTAAATTTTTTATTTTTACGTTTTTGAAGATTTTATTTATTTATTAGAGAGAGACAGAGAGAGCACAAGCGGAGGAAAGGGACAAAGGGAGAAGCAGACTCCCCGCTGAGCAGGGAGCCCAGTGTGGGGCTCAATCCCAGGACTCTGGGATCATGACCTGAGCTGAAAGCAGATGCTTACCGACTGAGCCACCCAGGTGCCCCTCATTTTTAATAATTTTATTAAGATAACTTGCTAGAGGAGGAAATTCTAGATTAAGAGGAATGCCTATTTTTTTTTTTTAAGATTTTATTTACTTATTTGACAGAGAGAGATCACAAGTAGGCAGAGAGGCAGGCAGAGAGAGAGGGGGAAGCAGGCTCCCTGCTGAGCAGAGAGCCTGATGTGGGGCTCGATCCCAGGACCCTGAGATGGTGACCTGAGCCAAAGGCAGAGGCTTTAACCCACTGAGCCACCCAGGCGCCCCAAGAGGAATGCCTACTTTTAAGGCTTTTTATACACTCAGCAAAAAGCCCCCACTCCATACAACCTGTGCACAACCAAATCCCCCAATTCTGTTCATTTTGGGGGCTGGTGCCCTCCTGATGTGCCCTGAGGCCCTCTGCGTTGGGCCTGAAGACCCAAAAACTCACTCTGCAGGACAAACCCCTGCCCACCCAGACATGGCAGGAAACCAGTCCAAAGGCCCAGATCTCTTGGGTAGACCTCTTGGATCCCATGTTCACACATATCTCACATCAATACAGATACAAAACTGAACGCTTTCCTGTTTTCCACAAAAGTCCCTGCTAAGACCAAGCATTTGTGAATTTAATAGACTTTTCCTGAAGCTTAGAGGGCACAAAATGTCCCCTTGTGAAACACCTGCTCTTCTGCCAGTTAACTAAGCCCCCTCCCCCCACTTCCTTCCTTCTTTCCTTTCTCCCAACGGCCCCCATCTCTAGATTCTTCTCCTGTTATTGCATCGAGAAATTCGACCCTACCCACACTCCTGGCCTCAAAGTGGCATTCCTAAAACTTTCGGAGTTGCTCTGCACAAAAAGCCCCTGTTAACTTCTACTGCCCCATTTTAGAGGGCAGTTGGGATTGTAATTGGCAAAATTTTACTTTTTAATGTCGTCTGTAGTTTTTAGCAGTCTTGTGCAGTCAGCGTTATTGTCCCCATTCTCCCAGAGACAGAGGTTTGGAAGTACCCAGTAACTTGTCCAAAGTGACTCAGCTAAAAACTGTGTGTGTGAAGCTGAGATTCAAACCTGTGAATCCCTGCCCTGATCCCTTGCCACTTGACTTCCCTTGGGTTAACTAGAAGGAAGGGCTTAGGAGGGGGTCCCTCGGGGGCACTATCATCTATTTCTTTGTACAGGTTACTGGGTTCTGGGGCTGCTCCGGGGGAACCAACCTTCCTGCCTTCTGGGCTTTCAGGAGATTCCCGAGCCTCGGAGCAGATCTTGCTGGCCACTTCCCACACCCTCTTTCTCCGAGAGCACAACCGGCTGGCGATGGAGCTAAAGAGACTCAACCCTCAGTGGGACGGAGAGAAGGTCTACCAGGAAGCGCGGAGGATCCTGGGAGCCTTCGTGCAAGTACAGAACCCCAGGAGCACTGCCTCCCATGCCCACCCGGCTTCCGTCTCTGGCTCTGCCACCTTCTCTGTTTTCCGCCCCTCCGATGCCCCTTCTCCTGCTCTGCTGCTTCTTTCCCACTGCCTCGTGCTTTTCACCCTCCCTTTCGTTTCTTTAGCTTCTTTGCACCAACATAAATCCCTGGATTCAGAGTGTCTGAGAGTCATCTGTATGTTGGTCGCTCAGGTGTCATCCCTGGGACCAAAGTCTCGGTCACTCCTGGGACTGTTGAACAGCAGCTAGATGGGTTATTTCAGCTGGATGCTCTTCTTTTTAAATTCTCCACATCCAAGCCACGGGTCACAGGCACCGTCCATTGCTATAGGAGACTGGCTGATTGACTAGCTAGAATAACTGGGCACGTATTGAAGCATTTTTTTTTTTTTTCTGAAATGAGTACAGATTCTTAGGAAGCTGTAAACAAACAGTGCATGCACCCAGCTTCACCCAGGGCTAAGGCTTTGCATGCCCGTGGTACAACATCAAAAGCAAGACATTAACATGGACACAAACCAAAGGTCTTACTCAGATTTCATCAGTTAGAAATGCAGTTGGGTGTGCGTGTGTGTGTCTGTGCAATTTTATCACACGGGTAGTCTCATGTCATGACCACCACAATAGAGACTTCCCTCTGCCATCACCACAAGACTCCCTCCTGCTTACCCTCTGAGAGCCCCACACACCCACCCCCTATCCCCTGGCAATCACTAACCTGCCCTTCATCTGTATAGTCATGCTATTTCATGAACGTTACATAGATGAAACCATGCAGTATGTATCCTTTTGAGATCGGCTCTTCACATTCAGCATAATGGCCCTGAGGTCCATCGGGGGTGTTGAAGGTATAAAATCCCTTCCTTTCCGTTGCTGAATAGTGTTCCGTGGTTGACTTAACCATTCGCCCATTGAAGAACATTGGAGTGGTTTCCAGTTTGGGGCTATTATGAATGAAGCTGCCATGAACAGTCTGCGACAGCTGCACCCAAAATCTAAATTCCTGAGAGCCAGAGTCTGACTAACCAGCTGTGTCTGGCGCCACAGCGGGGAGGGTCCTCTATGGCCAGAGGCAAGTGCCTGTTGCTTGCTACCTCGAAGAGTCTGAGAAGCAGACCACCTACTCCGAGGATGAAATCCCCACAGCCTATGCTATTGAGTAAACTGCACGCAACCTAAAAGTACAACAATAAGAGCAGGATCCATGAATGCCAGAGAATATTCACGTTGAACTACATAATAATGGTGAGCTAGGTGGAAACGTGAGAAGCTTGAAGTGAAAAGAGCAGAATGTAAAAGTATGTATTCTCTAGGAGTACACGTGTGTAAAAATATATATTGTATAGACAACGATTGGAAAAAAGAAAAAAGTAGAATTACTGCATTACGTGGTATCGTGATTTTCTGTTTTCAAAATTTTCTCTCTGTGTGTTAGCTCATTGCTTTGAGTAAAACAAGCCCCCAGACTGCTCTTTGCAACATTTGTCTCAGAATTGGAGATGAGGCGAACGCACCCTGTGAACCCTTCCTGGGGGTCGTCATTGCTTTTGCTCTGGCCCTACGGGGAAAAGTTGGATGATGTGGCATCGTTATGTTCAAGTGACACACAAGGACTGTCCCTTTCACTTCAAGGCTGTAGACCTGGAGCAGAGGTGACAAAGAGAGTAGATGTCTCGTGCCAATTCAAAGGACTGATAGATGGGGCCCGAGTTGAGGAAAACGATGAAGGACCAGCAGAAAGAATGTCATGATCAATTAGCAACTGTCTGCCGCGGCCACGGGAAGGGAAGTGGGCACGTGGGCTGTCCATTTGCCCTCCTAGATTTTTGGTCATGCGTCCCTCTTGATTGCAGCTTCCTCTGACCTCACTCTGCAGAGGTCGTAGTGTTCTCCCACCCTTGGCTCATGACATGTTCCTTCCGCCCAGATTGTCACCTTTAGGGACTACCTACCCATTGCGCTCGGTGAAGAGATGCGGAAGTGGATCCCCCCATACCAAGGCTACGACAAATCCGCCGACCCCCGAATTTCCAACGTCTTCACCTTTGCCTTCCGCTTTGGCCACTTGGAGGTCCCCTCCACCGTGTCCCGCCTGGATGAGAACTATCAGCCGTGGGGTCCAGAGGCAGAGCTCCCCCTGCACACCCTCTTCTTCAACACCTGGAGGATAGTCAAAGACGGTGGGTCCTTGTAGGGAAGCACTGTCTCCCAGCGGTCTCTCGCGCTGCTTCCGGGGAAGCCTGGCTTAGAAGTCAGACTCCAGGAGCCTCCTTCCTGTGTGACCTTGGGCAAGTGAATTCACCTCACTGAGCCTCGGTTTCCTCATTTGTAAAGCAGGGACAACAATAGTACCCACGGCAGTAGGATATACAAAGAATTACGCGGCATAGATGTGAAGAGCACCCTACAATGGTTTCTGACACACAGGAGGTGGTCAATAAATGCGTTATTATTCTTTCTCTCCTCCTCTGGCCTCCAAGGTGTCTAGGCTTTCCCTGCCTCAGGCTTCCCTGCAGAAAGAATTCATGGGTTTGGTAAATAAGGTGCTCTTTTCTGCTCTCTAGGACTTTCCACCTCCATCAAGTGCCAAAGGTTGGGCCCAGCTCCCCTTTATCCTGGGCCGGGCTGCACTGAACATGGCTTTGCTTAAGGCCAGACAAGTCAGGCCCATTCTTTGTAGCCTCCTGCTCCCTCTCGCCATGCTTCACAGTTCCTCGGGCGAACACGTGGGAGGAGGAGCCGACTCTCTGAGCCAAAGCTCTAAAACCTCCTGACATCCTGCCATCATCCCAGGAACGTCCCGTTTCCCACCCCCCACTGCACCCCCGGCAGGCAGTCTAGAAGCCCTCAGCCCAGCACACCCTGCAGGCCGCACCTTGCTCTCCTCTCCCGGCTGCCAGCCTGAGATGTTCGGTTGGCCTTACTTTTTACCTGAAAGGAAACCTCTGGTGGAGGGAGGGGTGAGCAGCAGAAGGCGGCCTCACCCTACCCCCATCCCCAGGATGGCCTCTGGGTCTCCCTTGCAGGCGGAATTGACCCTCTGGTCAGGGGCCTGCTGGCCAAGAAGTCCAAGCTGCTGGATCAGAATAAAATGATGACAAGAGAGCTGCGCGACAAGCTTTTCCAGCCCACCCACAAGATCCACGGCTTTGACCTGGCCGCCATCAACATACAGCGGGGCCGAGACCATGGGATGCCCGGTGAGTGGCCTGGGGTCCTGCCTGGCCCAGGGAACTTTCCATTACTTTCTGAGGTTCCTGGGGACTCTTCTATAACCCAGGAGATCTGGCCAATTCTAAAACAGAAAGCAGAGATGCCAGTTTTTAAAAATTTTATTTTGTTCATCTGTGAAATGGAGTCTTCCATTCTCCCTAATGCAGAGATAAGAGAACATACCTAGTACCATCCCGGAGCTCCTCAGATGAACAAGAGGCCCACAACTGACTTGTCAGAGCTGGTTTGCTTATTTATTTTTTAAAAAGATTGTATTTATTTGACAGGCAGAGAGAGATCACAAGTAGGCAGAGAGGCAGGCAGAGAGAGAGGGGGAAAAGCAGGCTCCCTGCTGAGCAGAGCGCCCAATGCGGGGCTCGATCCCAGGACCCTGAGATCATGACCTGAGCCAAAGGCAGAGGCTTTTACCCACTGAGCCACCCAGGTGACCCCAGAGCTGGTTTAAAAGCCCAGAAAAACATTAAGAAAGGAGAATAGAGACAAAGCAATGAGTTTTGGACCTTTCTTTTGTACCCGCAAAAGGCAATTTAATGTAGTGATTAGGAGCCCCATAGCCTGGGGTTCAAATCCCAGCTGTGCCATTTCTAGGGACGTGATCTTGGGCAAGTTACTTAGCATCTCTGTTCTTCAGCTGACATATTTGTACAGGGCTTAGAGTAGTGCCGGGACCCACAGTCATCCCCATCTAACCTGCTAGCCTTCTCGAGCCTGGAGTACAAGTAGAAACAGTGGAGCCCTGCCCACCCCGCCCCGGGGGCCCTGAGGCCGGGCTTTCCAGGGCCGATGGAGCTGGAGCAGGTGTGTCCCCGAGGGGAGTTGTGGGGGACAGGCCCCTGGGATGAGACAGCCTCGGGCCCTCCGTTCTAGGGTACAACTCCTGGAGAGGCTTCTGTGACCTCCCGCAGCCCCGGACCCTGAAGGAGCTGAACGACGTGCTGAAGAACGAGAGGCTGGCCAAGAAGCTACTGGATCTCTACGGGACCCCTGACAACATCGACATCTGGGTCGGGGGCGTTGCTGAGCCCCTGGTAGAGAGGGGCCGGGTGGGGTCTCTCCTGGCCTGCCTCCTGGGGAAGCAGTTCCGGCAGATCCGTGATGGAGACAGGCAAGTGAGAGCTTGTGCGGAGGGCAGGGGAGAGCAGGGCCCTTCTCTGCGAGGGTCCCAAAGTCCTGCGTGAGGACCAGCCCAGACCTCCGTGCGTTCCCAGCCACCTCCCTCGTTCCCCTTCCGTGTGGACAGACCCTGCTTCTGTTTCTGCAGATTCTGGTGGGAGAACCCCGGGGTCTTCACTGAGAAGCAGCGGGACTCTCTCCAGAAAATGTCCTTCTCACGCCTCGTCTGTGACAACACCCACATCACCAAGGTCCCACGGGACCCATTCCAGGCCAACAGCTATCCCCAAGGCTTTGTGGATTGCTCCACCATTGACAAGCTGGACCTTTCACCCTGGGCCTCTGCGGAGAATTAGGGGCCCAGGCTTCCTGGCCTGCCGCACTGTGCAGTGGCGCTCCCTTTGGTCTTTGATGCCATTTCAAGCAAGTTCAGTGACTCAGTCCCTTAGAGTTCCACACCCTATCCCGGCCCTTCTTTTCAGCAGGTTTGTCTCTGCTCACCAGATACACACCTCGCTGGAGCCCAAGGCCAGCCCCTCAGGCTTCCCCGCCCCTGAATCCCGCTGCCGCCACACCATCCCCTCTGTCCGTGGAATCTCACCCACCCTCTCCCTGCCTCATGTCTCATCTGAGGCCACAGCCGCTGGGCTCCTATCTTTCCACCTCTCCTTTCAAACTAGATTGTAAGCTCCTCTAGCCAGAGACTTTAGTCTGCTTCTGAGTGTCCCCTGGGCCACCCAGCAGGACGCTCAGCACACGGCACGGGCTCAATAAACATCTGATGATTGACTGAAGGCGGTGGCAATGGCACTGTTCCCTTCCGGAAGGCAGACCTTGGAACCATGGCCAAATAAGTAACTAGATGTTCACAGTGCAGACATGTCTTACCACTGGGATGCTGTGTGCATGGGTCCGTGGGGGGACAAGGTATGGTGTGTGAGATTTCAGCTCTCAGAGAAAAGGAGGAGGCAAAGGGCTCCCGGGGGAAAAAAACAATGGCCACAGAGAGCCAAGGGAGAGGGCTTGGGGTGCTGTCTGGGATCAAACAGGGAGGACGTCCGAGCCTGGATTCCCGGGCAGCTAAAGTTGATTTCCCCTCCAGAAACCCTTCTGGGAACTGCGGTTTTTTTGAGGGCAGTCCTTGGAGCCTATGAGAACTTTAGAGGTGCATCTCCAGAATATTCCTTGCACTGCTACCCGATACAGACTCATGTGTTCTTTTAAAATGACCCTCCGGGTAAGGTCGGCCTAGCTGGCCCCTCCGGGTCCCCTGACCAGTGGAGTGGGTCGGGGGGAGGCACTGAGCCATCCCGTGGGAAGAGCCGAGGAGCCCGAAGATCTGGACTGCTGTCCTGGCTCTCGCACCTACATCTTCGAGCCTCGGATGAGTCCCATCCCCTCTCCAGCTACCTTCTCATCATCAGTGAAATGGAGAGTATCCTGTCACGGGAGGTCTTAATGCAGCCTGCGGCTCCCACGGGTGCACGAGCCTTGGTGTCCTGCAGCTGGGGAGGGGCAGGGGGAAGGGAGCGAGGGGGGCAGGAGGGGATCCACCAGCCTCAGACATAGGGGTCCAGCTCCAGGCAAGATTATTTGGGAAATACCTTCCTTCCCTTCCCTCAGTTCTGGCCCTGTCCTCCTGGGCCCAGCCACCTGTTGTTGTCCCCACTCTCGGAGACTGGCTGCATGAAGCCAGGACTGAGGAGTCTGCTGTCTTGAGGGCCTCCGAGCCACCGTGCCAGGCTGCAGGGATGTCCGAGCCAGAGGCCCCCCATCAGCTGGGAAGAGCCCACCTCCCCATCACACCTCTGTTCTCTCCTGCACGACAGCGTTGTGTCCCCTCCATCTCCCAGCCCCTGACTCAGGCCTGACCCAGAGCGAGCACACAGCCAATGTTGGCTAGAGCCATGAAGGAGCGTAAGGGCTTGGTGACCACCGTGTCTGTTCTCCGGGGCGGTGTGGGTGCAAGGTGAGTCAGGATGGTCTGCTCGGCATGACCGGGCCCGGAGGCTTCCAAGCACTGCCTGCCATATGTGCATCAGAGGATGACTCCCGGATACCCTCGCCGCCCCCCATTTCGGAGGCACGGACCACCCTGGTTCAAGTTCAGAAGCCAGACCAAGCCTCATGCCGAGGGCCCAGCCCCATGCCGAGGGCCCAGCCCCATAGCAGACCAGGACAGAGCGAAGATCCCTATCAGTGGTGCTTTATTATCACAGATGTCAGGTACAAACACAGGGCACAAAAGGGCCAATAGGCCCCACTTCCTCTCCAGGGGGACTCCTGGGAACAAGCAAGAGAACAGTGTAAGGAAGCAAAAGGGGAGCCACTGGCCGAGCCCTGCTCCCCTGAGCCTACAGTTCGACCACCACACACAGCCTAACTGCCATGGCCGTTCCCCTAGGGGGTCACTGGGTCACCTCTGTTAGTCCGGACACTCACATATACGCTCCCCGGGGGCCAGACATGGTGTAAACGGAGCCTCTAAGGAACCGCAACAGCTTTTATTTGCAAAGAAGAAAACTCAAGGTTTTCTCAAGAAAAAAGTGAGGTCGAGTTATTTGTTCAAGGTCACACAGCAGGAGAGCTGCAGAGTCAGGATTCGAACCCAGCGAACTGGCTCCAAGCTCCCGCTCCTCACCTACGCACGCTATTCTCCTCCGTATACTAACGCTCGTGTAAACAGCAAGCACACACTCCTATAAACGACACGTATACACATCACACAAAACACAACCCCCAGTCACAGAAAACTCACACATAGGAAATGCAATTTCTATATACTGCACACACGTGTGTACACACACAGACACACACACAGACACACACACACACACACACACACACACACACACACACGAATGAATGTCTGGTCACTCATTTTCTCGGCCAGAACGGGGAGGCGCTCACCTCAGGAAGGGTCCCCCCCAGGGGACCAGCCTGGGGACCACCCAGGCGTCACCTCACCAGCACACCCCCTTACCCAGCCTCTAGTCACTGTCCCTCCAGGAGCTCAGGTCCAGCCTGGGGAGTGTGCTACAGCTGACGAAGTCCCGAGGGAACGTATTGGACATGAAGATGTTGTTCTTGGACACGGTGGTGATGCCCGTGTTGTCACAGATGATGCGGGGCAGGGAGATCCTGGTCAGCGCCTGCTGCTGCTGACTGCTGAACACGCCCCTGTTCTCCCACCAAAACCTGCATGGGGACACCCATGGACATTGCGCCCAGGCTGCCCACGGCCAGGAGCACCTCCGCTGGCTCAAGCCGCTCCCTGGACGTGAGACCCCACCGCAGACACCTGCCCCACCGCCCAGGAGGGCTCCGGGCCCTCTGCCAGCCCAGGGGCTTCCACACAAGCGGTACCCTCCTCATGGGGCAGGGCGGGGGGGAGCACCCTGCCCAGCGGCTCCGTGCTGCCTGCACCCCAGCTGCCCCCAACACCCCACTCACACTGCACGGGGAGCTGGGCCCGCGCTCCCTCACAACTCCCTGGGTCCAGGCCCGTTTCCAGGGCGCAGAGAGAACTTTGCAGTCAGTTTATAACGGGTCCACCCAGAGAGGGACACCTTTCTCTAGTTTCCCAAGGGTATAATATGAACCAGGTAAGAACTAGACATGACAGGTGTCGTGACACTAGCAGAGCCCTGGGGACTGTCCAACAGCGAGCACCCCAAAACTGGAGAAGGAGTAGGTAAGAGCTGCGTTTTCTCTGTCTTCCCTCCTTCACAACAGGGGGTCCAGGTCCCTCCTGGCTGCACCCCCAGTAGGTTCAGAGCACATGAGGGATGACCTCGAGGCCCCAGAACACCCTGGAAAATCACCGATCCCTTCCTGCCCCTCACTTCACAGGCAGAAGTGCCCCCCACACACACACAGAGGTTGGGGAACAGGCCTGCAACCGCATGGCCGGCCTGAGCCGCTCGCCGCCCCTCACCGGTCACCGTCCCGGAGCTTCCTGAACTGGGTCCCGATGAGGCAGGCGAGGAGCGGGCCCACGCGGCCGAAGGGCTCCAGGGGCTCGGCCACGCCGCCCATCCAGATGTCGATGTTGTCGGGCGTGCGGTACTGCTGCATCAGCTTCTCCGCCAGCTGTATGTTCTTCAGCACCGTGCCCAGCTCACCCACCGTGCTGGGCTGGGGGAGCCCGCAGAAGCGCCTCCAGGCATTGTACCCTGCGGGGGGGGGGGGCGGGGGAGCGGCGGCTGGGGGAGGGTCCCACAGAGCCCACCTCCCCAACACCCCGTGACCGTGACTGTGGCTGTGGCCATCTACCAAGGGCCATGAAGGACAGGAGGACACAGAGGGGCTTCTTCCAGGCTATAAGCCCCCAGGGAACCCGGAACTGAGGGGCCAAGCCTCTCTTTCCTTTGCCCCCCACCGTGAAGCAGATCCTAAACCGCCATAACTCCTACAGCCTCCAAGAATAGGAACATCTCACTGTCCCCCTCTGAAGATCTCAGACCCGTGAGGGGTGAGGTGTGTCTAGGGGGTTCAGCCAAACCAGCTGTCTCATAATGTAGGCACAAGCTCTGCGGTTAGGCTGATCTGGGTTCAAATTCAAGCTTGGTCACTGACTTGGCTGGAGAAGAACCTGGGCAGGTTCTGAATCTCCTCAAGCCTGGGTTTGCTCATCTGTAAAATGGAAGCAATAGTAATCTCTTCCCCCTCAAAGTTCACGTAAAACAAAGCCACATGAAATGTGATCGGGCCAGGTTTCCAGCCCACCGGGGCAGCTGGGGGCCACTGCGGAGGGCAGGGCCCCAGAGTGGGAGGCGGGGAGGCAGGGGGCCTCCTGCAGCCCCTCACCTGGGAGGCCGTGGTCCCGGCTGCGCTGCATGTTCAGGGCGGGCAGGTCCAGCCCGATCCTCATGACCTGCTCAAACAAGCGCTCCCGGATCTCGTCCACCACGATTTGGTTCTGGCGATTCAGCTTGGCGGGGGTGGCCATGAGGCCCCGCAGGATGGGGTCAATGCCACCTGGGACGAGAGGAAGGAGCTTGGGGAAGGATGTGGCTCAGGAGCCAGAGCTCAGACTGGAGTTAGGGAAAAGTCCCAGACGCCATCGGGGCACCGCAGAAGAGGGCTGGGCACACGCAACTCCTGGTGCCAAGGTGGCCTCCGTGGTCTGGTCTTGGCTGGGGAATCGAGGTCTCAGAGGATAATGCCATTCAGACTTGCCAGTCGGGGTGCACCCAGCCCCTGGGCTCCTGGGTCACTAAGAATCGTAATACACAGGAAGGACCCGGCTCCCTGCAAGCCGTCTCCACTCCCTTCCCTTAGTATTATATACAGAAGCAGTCAGGTGAGCCGAGGCTGGCAAGTCAGCTAAGATCCCCCAAAGCTGGAAGAAAGAGGATCTCTCCTGCCCCGGCCACCCCCACCACGTCCTCGGCTGCCACCGTCCCTCTCACCTTCCAGCACCACCCTCCAGGTAGCAAAGAAGACCCTGCTGAGTGGAACACGGGGGTTGGGCCCCGTGGGCTGGTACTGGTTATCCAGGCGGAACATGAAAGGCTGGATGAGGGTGTGGCCATAGCGGAAGGCATTGGTGAAGACGTTGGCGATGCGGGGGTCCACCGAGTCATTGTAGGCGCGGTAGCGCGGCAGGTACTTCCTCATGGCCTGTGGCCCCAGCACCAGGGGCAGGTAGTCCCGGTAAGTGATGATCTGAAGAAGAGTGTGCTCAGGGAGGCCTCCCCACTCACCCTCTGTGCAGAGTCTCTGCCGGCTCCTGGCGTGGGGAGGTGGTGGTGGTGGGGGGAGTCCCTCCACTGTCCGGGGCCAGGGAGTAGTTTCCCACAGCGCTGGGTCTGGATCCAACGGGGTGGGGTGGCACCGAGGGGCAGACCTAGAGCTCCGCCGCCTACCTGCTGTGTGACCCTGGGCCAGTCTTGAACCTCTGTAAGCCCCAGTTACCCAAATGTAAATTAAGGATAATCACGCTGCCCTCTGCCTTAAAGGGTTAAATAACAAAGAGCTTTGTTAGTCAACAGCTCCTTGCCCTTGAGTTACTCCTGTCTTTTTTTCTCCTAATTTATAAGCTCCTGAGGACAGGGCTTGTATCTCATTTCTCTTGAAATTACTCCATGCCCAGCAAGCATTTGGCTCACAGTAGGGTTCAATACGCCCTTGTGGAGAAGGGAAGGCAAAATGGAAAAGGGCCACCCTAGAAGATTTCCCCCACAGCAAAGAGAAGATGTAGATTCTAGAGTCTGGGATCTTCTGTGAGGCTTCAGTGGTTCTCACTTAATGTTCTTAGTGCAAAGCAAAAACTTATCCTCCGCACCTACAACTCTCTCCCCCTCCAGCGTCTAAAAGTATGAAAAAGGTGTGTGTGTGTGTGTGTGTGTGTGTGTGTGTGTGTGTGTGTGTGTGTTGGGGAGAGGATGGGAAGGCTGAAGCATCAGAAGCTGGCAGACAGAACCAGGAGCACTTTCCAGGGATAAACAGGGGTGAGGAGGCCTGGTGACCTATGATGGAGCCAAGAGAAGAGCTGAGTGGGGAAAGGAGCTAGGAGGCACAGGAGATGAGGGAAAGAAAGGCATTTACTGACCAGCTACTATGCACCAAGCACTGCAGACACCACCCTCCCTCCCCCTGAACCCTCCCGAAACCACTCCAGATGGACAGGACAGCACAAAGGGAGCCAGCCTAGGAAGGAGGGGATGGAAGCCAAGTAACCTCTCTCAGGCGCTTAGTATCTGCTTAGTATCTGCTAGGTGTTTTCACCTGTATCGTTTAATCTTTACAGCGTCATGGATGCACACGCTGAGGCTCCTAGGAGTTAACCTGCCCCAGGTCGCACAGCTAGGATGTGGTGGGGGCATGTTTGGATCCCAAGCCGGCTGGACCCCTGGCATTGCTCATGCTCAGCCTGCCTACCTGGATCATGGCTCCCACGATCTTTCGGGCTTCCTGGTAGAGCCTCTCTCCATCCCAGCGGGGGTTCAGGCGTTTGAGCTCCGTGGCCAGCCGGTTGTGCTCCCGCAGGAAGAGTGTGTGCATGGAGGTGAGCTCAGGCATCTCGCTTGAGCGGGTGTCCCCTCGGGGATGCAAAAGCTGCCGTCATTCCTAAGATCCCATCAGAAAGCGCTTGCTCCCCCGAAACTCCCTCCCCAGCCAAGGTCTGAAACCCAGACCTCCTCTCTGTCCGTCTTTCCACACCATGTTCAGTTTCCACCTCCTCTAGGAGGTCCTCCCTCGATGCCCTGGTCCACCACGATAACTTCCTCCTCTGGGCAGGGGCCCTGCTGGCTGAAGATGCTCATTCAGTGGGCATTAGAGCTGACACGTGACTTGCCACGTTCTGGTAGCTGAGACTAGGGGCTCCTGGAGGACGAGGACCATGGCTTGTGCCTCTTTGTATCTGACCCTCCACCCAACTCACGCAGAGACACGTGGACGTGGAGTTTAACACTGTGCCTGCTACAAAGTAGGCGATTCATGAACTGCCTGGTCGACTTATTCTCTTCACGTGGGGAAGGCCAAAACAGTAGCAGGCTCTTGTCGCTCCCTATTTCCCTGCCCGTGCTCCACAGCCAATGATCATAGCACTCTCTCCTGCTCAGACTGGATGCAACCTCAGAATCTTTCTCAACACAGGACTCTAGAAAGCCACTACCATGGGATCAGAGTTGCCATCCCCATCCTTACTACATGCTAATTAGCAGCCTACTCAGGCTCCCGGGAGTTGGCGGGGGACAGGGGGCCTAGGGCACAGGATGCTCATAGTGAGACTGTTCAAAAAAAAAAAAAACCAAGTGCAATTTTAATCTCTTGAGCCCTCCCCACCTTTCCTCAGGAAGGCCAGAGAATTGGGGCCAGGCCCTTTGAGCAGGGCACTGGGTCCAGTCTTTATCAGCTCCAGATGCTGGTGGGAAAGAAATTGTTTGAGAGCAGGTTTTACTCTCCCATGATCGGCCAGCGGTCACGACGCTCCAGGCCCAGGACACCCAGCTTGACGCCAGGATGGGGGCAGCCGTAACTGGCTGAGGAGCCCTTCTCTTCCCTCGCTAGCCCAGAGACGTATGGGCTCCCATGTGGACCAGAGCTGACCTTGACTCTCCTCCCCAGGGCCTAGTCAGAGGAGAGACCGCCAGAAGCCAGCAGGAGAGGCTGGGAGGCCAGATGTGAACAGAAGGGCCTCCGGACCACACTGGATATATGTTAAAAATATCGGACAGGTGCCTGGCTGCTCAGTTGGTGGGACACACGACTCTTGATCTGGGGGTTATAAGTTCGAGCCCCAGGTTGGGTGTAGAGATTCCTTAAAAATAACACCTTGGGGCGCCTGGGTGGCTCGGTCAGTTGAATGTCCAACTCTCAATTTCGGCTCAGGTCATGATCTCAGGGTCCTGAGATCAAGCCCGGTGTCATGCTCCAGAGGGTTTCTCCCTCTCCCTCTGCTCTTCCCCCTGCTCTCTCTCTCTCAAATACATACAGAAATGTTTTTTAAAAATTAAATAAAATAAGGGCGCCTGGGTGGCTCAGTGGGTTAAAGCCTCTGCCTTCGGCTCAGGTCATGATCTCAGGGTCCTGGGATTGAGCCCCGCATCAGGCTCTCTGCTCAGCAGGGAGCCTGCTTCCCCCTCTCTCTGCCTGCCTCTCTGCCTACTTGTGATCTCTCTCTCTCTCTCTGTCAAATAAATAAATAAATAAATAAATAAATCTTTTAAAAAATTAAATAAAATATTTTTTAAAAGAGGGGAAAAAAACCCCATTGGGAAATTTTGGGGCGTGGGCACCATGACTGCCCCAGCCACATCCCCAGAATTGCCAGGTGTTTAAATTTAAAATCTCACCCTCTCTTATTGCAGGGAATGGAGCCGGCGGGAGGTGATACTCTGCAGCTGCACCATCCCATAGAACTTTCCGAATTGATGAGAATGTTCTACATCTGTGCTGCCCGATACGGGAACCACGAACCTAGGAGGCTACTGAACACTTGAAATGTGGCTAGCGTGGCAGAGAAACGGAATTTTAAATTTAATTTGATTTGAATTCATTTAAATTTAAATGAAAATTGCCAGGCGTGGCTCGAGGCTACTGCTGTGGATGATGGGATCCTAGAGAGTGAGGAAGCCACCTTGCTCTCTGTCCCCGCACGTTCCCTGTCCCCGGGGTCTCAACTCTCTGCCAGAGTCCAGAGGGAAAGGGAGAGGTGGAGAAAGGGACGGACAGATGGCCAGAGGCTCCTCAGATGTCCCCAAGTCTCCTTCTTAGGTTTGGGTTTTTGGGGTTTTGTTAGTTTCAGTTTGGGCTTTTTGGTTTGTTTTTGCTTTTTGGGTTTTGTTTGTTTGTTTGCCTTCCTGGCTCCATCCAACCTGTCACCGGGGCAACTGGATTACTGTGAAGTTGGTGAGGATGGAATCTGTCTAAGGGCAAACGCACAGGCTGCTCTCAAGCAGGCCCCCTGTGGCCCCAGCGCGGCGCCCCGCCCCCTGGCCCCCGCCCCCCGCCCCCGGTTCGCACTCGGGGCTGACCTGCCAGGAAGCAGGGGATGTTGACCGAGCGGTTGGTGAGCAGGCAGGGGTCGTCATGCAGGGTGTCGAAGGGCAGCAGGGCCCGGCCGTTGTCGCTGAAGCGGGTGTTGACAGCCAGCAGCCCCAGCTCATTGGACGTGTTTCGCAGTCTGGCGGCCAGAGGATCCTCGCTGCCGTACACCATGCTGGCGTCCACGAAGGAGGTGAGCGCGTTGATCTGATTGCGAATGGTGATGTTGCTGTCTGTGCAGGCGGGTGAGGAGCGGAAGAAGGGGATGCAGTCACGTTGGTTTTTGATGCGGGGGTCATCTGGCGGGATCTGTGACACAGACAGGGCCGGTTGGCTCTGCGCCTGTCCGCCCCCTGCCCCAAGGCCTTGGCCCCACCTCCAAAGCAGCCTGGAACCCAGGACCAGAGGGGGAGACGCAGACACCGAAAGGAGGGCTCTTCAGGACTTCTGGCCCCCTCTGTCTGCAGGGGGGCCTCTCAAGGCCCACAGAAGCTCACAGCCGGCCGGAGGGTGCACCAGCGCAGTTCCTCCCAGCTACCAGCTTTGGGGGTGATGACCAGAACTCTGGACTGGGGGATGTGTGGCCCCCTGGAGGAGGGCCAGCCAGTCCAGCCTAAGCTTCCTTTCTCTCTCTCCTTTTCTCCAGGGTGTCTGCCCCTCCCTCCCCTGTTCTCTGGATGTGGTCTCTAACTCTCAGTTAGCCTCCTCTTGCTTTTCCTTTCCTGCTCCCCTCCCTTCCCTTCCCTTCCCTGTCTTTCACCCTGGCCCCTGCCTTTCTCTCCTCTCCCTCTCCCTCTCTGCCGTTTTCCTTCCTTTCTCTACTCCTCTCCAACCATCCAGTCTCCTCCAGCCTCCTGCAACCGACAGCCCAGGCTCTGTGCAATGTGCGCCAAGGGTTGCCGGGGAGGGGGAATGGGTGGGAAGGTGGCCCTCTGTGCGGAGGAAAGGGGACTGAGCACCCCGCACCTGTACGGGGAGGTTGGAGGGAGGCGGGAAGGTCCTGGGCCGGGAGGCGGAGGCTAGTGGGTGGGCAGGGCCAGCCCTAGTTGCTGGGGAGGGAACTCTGGGCACAGAGGGAGATGGCCGCTTCCAGGAAGGATTCCCCCTCTCTCCACCCGGCAGGCAACGGCGGGGCGGGAAGCAGGGCGCACCTTAAGCGGGAAGCAGGGCGGCTGCTGCAGGCAGCTGGTCTCGCAGTTGACACTAGTGACGAAGGAGACCCGGGCGGCCGGCTCCGGGCTCAGGTCGAGGTCGTGGTCGATCAGCTGGCCCCACTGCATGAACAGAAGCGAGCGCTCCTGGTCCGGGGTCAGCTGCTCGGTGGGGAAGCGCACGATGGCGTTGGAGACGGCGCGCGCCTGCGGGACACGGAGCGTCAGGGGCCGCCCGGGACCCCGCGCGCCTCCGGGGCCGCGCCCCGCACCTCCCACCCCCCCACCGCCGGCCGGCGCTCACCAGGGGCACCGGGAAGCCGCTGCGCTTGACCCCGGGCGTCCAGCCGTAGGGCAGCGAGGAGCCGTCCTCGTACTCGGCCGGCAGCCAGCGCGCCAAGGCGCGGTTGGAGGCCCCCAGCGTGGGGCGGCGCCTGCAGGGGGAGGACCCGGCGCTGACGGGAGGTGGCCCCGTAGGATGTCGCCCGCCCGTCCAGGGGACGCCCGCAGCCGGCCTCACCTGTTGTTGCAGTGGCCGGTGATGGTGCGGTACTTGTCGTTCTCCGGGCACGTCGACCGCAAGTCCTGGTAGGCGCAGCCACTCGACTTGGACAGCAGATTCAGCTGGGCCCCCGTCAGCACGTCTGGGGCCGGGAGAGAGGGGCGTAGTTGCCGAGTCCCCCCATTTCCTATCCTAAACTAGGGAGCCTTGGTTGGGGGCCCAGTCTGAGGACAGGGGAAAGCAGATCGCGAGGCACCTGAGACTCCACGAAAGAGTGGGGAGTGGGGGTCACTGGGAGATGACCGAGGTCGCTAGCGGAGGTGACAGGGGTTATAGGGGCGACAGTACCAGTTACATTGAAGGGCCCCGGCCACAGAGGCCGCAGCTTCCCCTCCAGCAGGCTGAGGGCCACGTGCAGGTAGTCAGCAGCCCGCACAGCTGTCCTGGTGGCTGCCACCGGCTGCTTGAAGTAGGACAGGAGTTCCATGGGGCTGGCCAAGCCACTGCGAAGCCGCTGCTTGATGCTGCTTGGAGAACGGAGGAGTGAGGCCAGAGACAGTGGGGGTGGGGACACTCTGCAGAGCCCTAGCCCCGGCCAGCACGCAGGACAGTGCGGACAGACCCACAGACAGGAAGAAGGTTTCTCTTTATAAACAGAGTGTGGACCTGGGTGTCCAGACAGAGACAAGACCATGGGGAGGGATGGTTTTGAAGGTGTTCTCAAACCCAAAGACACAAAGACCAACAGGCAGACAGGGGGCTCCACCCCCACCCACGAAGTCCCCATGTCAAGTTGCTTCTCTGAAAGATCTGGGGCAGCCGTGCCCAGAGCTGGGAAGTGCCCAGCACCGCACCTCTCCCGCCGCTCCTTGTAGGCTGTGTCCACTAGTCGCTTGGCTTCCTGCATGCAGGTCAGCACCACTGAGGTCTCCACCTCCTCCAGGACACCTGGCCAGAACAGGGGTCACACGGTCAGGAATGGGCCCCAGAGCCAGGGTGGCCTGCGCCGAGTCCAGGACACTCAGAACCGCCCCTAATGCACCACCTTTTCCCTTCTTTCTGCCCCGTTACCTGGACCTGCACCCTCAGAGCGCTGGGGCACAGCCAGAATGGCCAGGAGCCTGGCCAGGGCCGGCAGCAGCTTCATCTCTGCAACAAGACCCCAAGCCCAGTTAGTCCAGAGGGCCCAGTGCATTTGGGAGAAGAGAGCCCCACCAGCCCTCTCCCCTGAGCCCTCACTCCCACCTTCATACTCCAGTCCAGCCTCAGTGGGTCCTACCTACCTCCTCAGGGAAGGGGTCCACGGCGCCCTGCTTTTGCTAGCTTCAGTCTCTCAGCCCCCAGGACCTCACCTCTGAAGTTCACCTGGTACCGGCCACGAGGCTTACCTGAATCTAGGCCTTTATATTTTCCACAATGAGGGAGGGGGCGGGGCAGACAAAACCCCGCCCCAGGAGACTAAATGCTCTCTCTTCCCCCACTGGGGTTGGGGGGCCCAGAAGGTGGTCCCTCATATGGGAGAGAGGGACAGGAAAAGAGAGGCCAGAGCTGTGCCCAGCCTTTGAACTTAGCATACCACCCAGAGCTTCTTAGCTCCCATCGTGTGCCTAGACCAATGCTGTCCCTAAGGGGGACAATTAATGCCCCTCCAAAATTCTGGGTAACCTGAGTATCCGGGGATCCTTTGAAAGGGACAAAAGTCAGGAATCAACAGACTAAGGAACTGTGGGACATGGAGTGACCCCAGAGGAGGAGGGAAGGTGTAGGGGACATCTGGAGTCATGATCAATCAGCCTTGGTGGGGGGTGTCCCCCACCCCCAACAACACGCTGGCCCTGGCGGCACCCCCATTCTTGACAAAGGCTAAAGGGACAGGAAACCTGGCAAGAGACCGTTGGGTTTCATAGGAAAGCCTGGGGGCTACAGGCTCCGGACCAAGGTAACTTCCTCCCTCCCTCTCCTCCTCCCCTTTCTTCTGGGCTTCGGGTCTCAGGCTGTCTTCAGCACTCCTGCCATCTGCCCCCAGATTTCAGGAACCAGGAAGAGCAGAGCTGGATGTGGTTAGCGGTCAGTTGGGTACCACAGCCCAGGGCCTCTCTGGGACAAGTTCAGTGCAGTTAAGAGGAGTGGGGTTGACTTTTAGGGTGGCTCTGAAATAGAAGAGGGGGAGGTGTCTCCCCTTAAGAACGCTGGCAAAGCAGCTGCCGTCCGCAGGCAGGACCGGTGCCCTCTGACCAACGGCTGTGCTCGTCCACCTTCCTGGGCCCCTGTCCCATGGTGCGTGGTCTAGCCACGTCTCCCACTCCAGCCACCTCCCTGCCCTCCCTCTTGTCTTTTATGCCCAGACCACATCTTGGCTGAGGACCAAGGGACAGCAACACGTCCAGAACACCTTCTGGGTGTGCCTGCACATTCTGTCACCAGTGGAGTGCGGTGGAACCCATGAGAAAGGAGGCCATTCTTCAGGGCTTGCTCTCAGTGTCTTGCTGTGTGTGAACTTGGACAGGTGGCTCCTTGTGAATCAGGTCTAGAATTTTACACTCTTGAAAATACCTTTTTAAGGGCGCCTGGGTGGCTCAGTCGGTTAAGTGTCTGCCTTCAGCTCAGGTAATGATCTTGGGGTCCTGGGATCAAACCCCGCGTCAGGCTCCCTGCTCAGCAAGGGGTCTGCCTCTCCCTCTGACCGCACCCCCTGCGTGCGCTCGCTCTCTCTCTCTCAAATAAATAAATAAAATTTTTTAAAAAGAAAATAGTTTTTTAATCCTACAAGTAATATATTTCTATTCATGAAAAGTTAGAGAACACAAGGAAAAAAATAAGCCAAAATTACTTCTAATCAAGTGAGGTTAAAGGTAAATTTTTTTCTTTCCAGGCTTGTCATTTTTCATACAAATAAGAAGCAGGACAAAGGGGTGCCTGGGTGGCTCAGAGGGTTGGGGCCTCTGCCTTCGGCTCAGGTCATGATCTCAGGGTCCTGGGATCCAGCCCCGCATTAGGCTCTCTGCTCAACAGGGAGCCTGCGTCCCCTTCTTTCTCTGCCTGCTTCTCTGCCTATTTGTGATCTCGCTTTCTCTGTCAAATAAATAAAATCTCAAAAGAAAAAAAAAAAACCCGCAAAAAACCCCTCCCTTTGTTAAAAAAAAAAGCAGGAAGAAAATAATTTCTCATAACCCCACTCTCATAAATAACCCCATTTAATCATTTGACACCCTTTGTGTAGATATAATATGTATTTTTAAATGGTGATAAAAATATACTTTAAATATTGCTTTACAACCTAGTTTTAGTACTTAACAGTTTAGCCTGGATTCTCTCTATGTCGATAAATAGACTTAGCTCATTTATATATCTGCATAATATTTTGCATTAAGTACTAGGATTTACTCGCTAATCCCCTCTTGTTAGATTCTTGGGTTGTTTCCTATTTTCAGTGTTATAAGCAGTACTAGGGTCAACATCTGTGGGGTAAAATCTCTTGTCACAGTTTCAATTATTTCCTTAGGCCTAGAAGTAAAATTGCTACATATTTAGGTATCAATATTTTTAAAGGCTTTTAAAAAATTGTCAATTATCCTACTTTAATGTTTCTCTTTTTTGAGTTAAACGTATGTTAAGTATTTATAAAATATTTGGAGAATTATATCTTTCATAATCCATATAGCATCTACCCTTTTCCTAACAGCTTAGTTTTATTCTATGTTTTAATTTCAATAGAATTAATTCACAGTGTTATAGTAGTTTCTGAGGTACAGTAGAGTGATTCAGCAATTCTATACATTACTTGGTGACCGTCACCACAGGTGGACTTCTAATCCCCTTCACCTGTCTAACCCGTCCTCCCATCTGCCTCCCCTCAGGTAACTAGCAGTTCGTTCTCTGTATTTAAGAGTTTGGGTTTTCGTTCGTCTCTTTTTTCTCTTTGTTATTTGTTTTGTTTCTTCAGGTCCGCGTATGAGTGGAATCATTTGTTTTCCTCTGACTTAATCACTTGGGATTTTACCCTCTGGGTCCATCATCAGTGTCGTGGCAAAATGGCAAGATTTTTATTTTGGGGGGCTGCCTCGTGTTCCATTGTGTATATATCTTTATTCATCCATTGCATATCTTTTTTGTCCATTCATTTATTGATGGACACCGTGATTGCCTCCATAGTTTGGCTATTCTACGTAGGGCTGCAATAAAACGTAGGGGTACATTAAAAAAATTGTCAAATGGCCTCATGAAGATTGCATCGCACCCTCCCCTGAGCCATGCGTGGAACACTTGTTCCCTATTCCCCTCATCGACTCTGACAATTAGCATCCTTCTACTCTTTTAGGGGGACTGTCAAAGCTAAAGAGGAAAGAGACATTTAACACAAGCCCCTTGCAGCACAAATGAGAAAGACAGAGACAGGGAAGGAAGTGCCTATGCCAAAGGTGACCGTGTGGCACAGTTTAGAATAATCTGGCTGTTAGGTGTCCTGACTTCCACATCAGCAGTCTTTAAAAAAAATCTTTATTTAAATTCAATGTAGTGAACAGATAGTGTATCATTGGTTTCAGGGGTAGACTTTAGTGATTCATCAGTTGCGTCTAACTGCATCACATCACGCGACGCGCCCTCCTTAATGCCCATCAGCCAGTGACCCCATTCCCACCTCCCTCCCCTCCAGTAACCCTCTTTGTTTCCTAGAGATTAGCATCTCTTATGGTTTGCCTGCCTCCCACACCAGCACTCTTCACTCAGTGGCCTCTGCATACTTATTTGTGACCTTTCTTTCGGGCACTTATCCAACAAGTATTTACCGGGCCCTTGCATCTGCCACCTGCCCTGTGCTGACGACTGGGCACACCCCACCGAGCGAAGGCCTCATCCTCAAGGAGCGCACAGGAGAATACAGACGGCACAGTAACGGAACCTAAGAGCCTCGTGCAGCGTTCTTTGGGAGCACTGAAGAGCAGCACTTGGACCAACCGGTACCGAGGAAAGGTTTCTTGAGGAGTTGGTGCTTGAGACTATCTTGAAGAATGTTTAGAAGTCAACCAAGTAGGAACACCTGGGTGTCTCAGTCAGTTAAGCGTCTGCCTTCGGCTCGGGTCATGGTCTCAGGGTCCTGGGGTCAAGTCCTGTATTGGGCTCCTTCCTCAGCAGGGAGCCTGCTTCTTCTCCCTCTCCCTCTGCCTGCTGCTCCCCCTGCTTGTTTCTCTCTCTCTCTGTCAAATAAATAAATAAATAAATAAATAAATAAATAAATAAATAAATAAAATCTTAAAAAAAAGAAAGAAGTTGACCAAGTAGACACAGGGAGGAAGAGCATTGTGGGCCCAGAGAACGACCTAGCAAAGGCCTGGACACGAGTGGGGTTCATTTAGACAGTTCCAACCTGGGGGTAAGGATGAGGCAGCGTGATGTCAGTAAGGCAGATAGGCCTGGAACCTAACAGTCTTGCTGACCTGTTGAGGCGTCCTTGTCCTGAAGGCTCCGGGGAGCCGTGAAGGGCACAGAGGTACATTTTAGAAAGCTGACTCAGCACACTCAAGGGTGCCCCGGGCTCCAGGCCCAGAGGCGAAAAGCTGGGCAGGAGGCACAGCCTGGATTCAGGGGCAGGGGTGAGAGGCCGGCCCTGTTTTCTCACAGGGGACAATGAGGCAACGAATGTTTGAAAAACTAAAGCCTCATCAAAGAATGATGTTAAAATGCCCTTCACTCTCTCTACTCATGTGGAGGTGGGAGGATTCTCAGGAATTCTCAACCATCCCCAAACCACATTTGGCTCAGGCCTGGGGCTGTGGGCTTGCGTTTAGGGGCAGCCGCTTGAGAGATTCCGTGTGGGCCCATGGGGGGGGGGGATCCCTTGTGTGGGCCTTGTTTGTGTGGCCCAGGGGTATGCGAGGCTCATGACATATTCCAGTATCTGGTCCCCTGGTCGCCATCCCAGGGGTGGCCTCTGGAGGGCACTGCTGCCGATCCTACATCCCCAGACTAGAGTCCTTTGAGGGAGCCCCCCCTCTTTTCTCCCTGCGTACCTTCCCCAAACATCCCCACCCCTGAGGTGAAGTCCAACTGCCTGTGGGATAACGGGCCCTCTGCTACTGCTTGCAAAACAGCGTGTTCTTTCTTCACGCTGTTTAGGAAACAGTTCAGTTGGGATTGCCTCCAGATTTCCTGTGTGTCTGTGGTTGGAGGGAAGGAGGCTTTGGGAGCTGGGGGAGGCGCGGGGGGCAAGGACTCCTCAGGGGCAGCCCTGGCACCTGGCCCAGAGACCTTCTTGCCTTGCTCTTTACATTTTTAAGAATTGGTTTTGAAGGGCACAGGTGATGCTTGGATATATTTTGAATACAATTAAAATACCGCCGATCCGGCCAATGCGCCCCGTGGATTAGGTTCCCTCAGGAGCCCGTGCCCGACTCCAGTTCCACAGAACTGTTTCAGTTCACAGAAGCACACCCCGGTCATCCCCGAGTTGCTCCTTCCAGACCTTTTACTTTCTACTCATTCCTATGTCTGGATCTGTGGGCAACATTCTTCTGCCTTTATTTTTCCATGAATGGTATCGCATTGCACGTTTGGCTGGGCAATGTGCTTTTCCCACTCAGCGACATCTTGCAGACCTATATGCGCCATCTTTAAAACAGGTGACTTTCTTTAACTTTTACACATATTCTTAGTTGAGCCCTACCTCCATTATGTGACCATTCTTCTCTTGATGGAAGCTGACATTTCCCCCTTTTTTCACTATTAAAAACAATGCAGCGAGAGGCCTCTGCACACACTGCACACACACACACACACACACCTTGTTCTCCAGCGTAAAGACTGAGAAGTGAGCCACAGGTTTTGAGCATTTAGAATTTTTAATAAATAGCTATTACCAATATGTCCTCCAGACCTGTCAAAATTCTCAACAGTGTGATCGGACTCACACGGTTGGTTCATTTTTTATTTCTTTAATTAATAGCCAACATCTTTGGGGCACCTGGGTGGCTCAGTGGGTTAAAGCCTCTGCCTTTGGCTCAGGTCACGATCTCAGGGTCCTGGGATCCAGCCCCACATGGGGCTCTCTGCTCAGTGGGGAGCCTGCTTCCCCCCCTCTCTCTGCCTGCCTCTCTGCCTGCCTGTGATCTCTCTCTCCATCAAATGGGTGAATGGAATCTTAAAAAATAATAATCTGAAACCTTCTTAAAAAAAATAGCGAACATCTTTTTATTTGTTAACTCTTCTGTAAATATCCTGTTCGGTGGTGTCTATTTTTCTAACCAGTTGTCACTCTTTTTTTTGATTTGTAAAAGTTACCATATATTCTGAATAATACTATCTGTCAGCAATTATGCACATTGTTAACATTCTTTCGGTCCATCATTTATTATTTATGGTTTTTATAGGGTCTTAATTTTTTGTTGTTGTTGTTAGGGAGAGAAGGAGGCGGGAGGGGCTGAGAAAGAGAGAAAGTCTTAAGCGAGCTCCACACCCATGAAGAGCCCGACACTTGGGGCTCAATCTCACAACCCTGAGATCATGACTGGAGCCAAATTCAAGAGTTGGATGTTTAACTGACTGAGCCACCCAAGTGTCCCCAATATAGGGTCTTAATTTTGAAGTGGTCAAATTCATCAGTCTTCTCCTTTATGGGTTTTCCTTTTCAGACTTGTTTAAAACGATCTTCCCTTTTTAAAGATCATAAACATATTCTCCTGTATATTCTTCTAATAGCCTAATATTTGGATTTTTCACATTGAGATCCCTAAAGCATCTGGAATTTTTGTGTGTGAACAGTGTACGTGTACAGTGTAATAGTGAGCCACTTTCATTCACTTCCAAATGGATAACCAATTGCCCCAATGCCTTTAGTTGAATAATGTTGTTTCGCCACTGAAATGAGATACTCCTTTTACTCACTTACTGTAAATGTGTGTTTTTTTCTAGAGTATTCTATTCTACTGGTCTACTAGTCTCTCAATTCCTGTGTCAATGCCTTATCATTGCAATTACCATAACTTTTTAGTATGTTTTGATTTCCATTAAGATAAATTATCCTTTCTCATTCTTCTTTTTCTTTTTTTTTTTATTTTTTTAAAGATTTTATTTATTTGACAGAGAGAAACACAGCGAGAGAGGTAACACAAGCAGAGGGAATGGTAGCAGGAGAAGCAGGCTTCCCGCCGAGCAGGGAGCCCGATGCGGGGCTCGACCCCAGGACCCCG
>CM053619.1:21071211-21083660 GCA_028646535.1 Procyon lotor | reverse complement strand
GGAGGCAGAGGCTTTAACCCACTGAGCCACCCAGGTGCCGCAAATAAATAAAATCTTAAAAAAAAGAGCCTTCAACAAACATTTGGAGACTCAGAATAACAATGCGAACAGCCCCAGTTATCAGCCTGTGCTGTGTGCTGGGCAGCTGACGTCCTCTGCGTGTTCTGAACCTGGGCCTCGACTGCCTCTGGGAGGCAGACGTGACCGTTATCCCCATTTTACCACTGAGGAAACCGAGGCCCAGAGCAGCTGACTCATCTACCCGAGGTTGCACAGCTACAAACAGCAGAGTCATCACTGGGCTCTGGAAGCTGTACCCTCATCCGTGCAGGCTAGGATACGTCCAGGACAAGAGAGGAGAGGGGACCGGGGCCTGCAGTAAGTCAGTCACCTTCAGGATCTGGCCCTCCCGGAAGGGGAGCTCCTCTTCCCCAGCATCAGGGTTGGGCGACATTGACACAGGATCATAGTCAAACAGAGCCACGAAGACCCTGACAGGCAGGTCCTGGTAAAGCAGCGCTTCCTCTGGGGGGCTCCTCAAAGGGGCTGTGGAGAGAGCAGTGACCATGAGCTCTGGCCAAAGGGTCGGGTTAGGGGAGGCCCCGCTCAGCCCAGCCCCGCTCCCGTCAGGGGCTCACCCAACTCGGTGGTGCATGTCCTGGGGGCCTGAGCCCCTCTCCGTGGGGGGCCCCTCCGCCCAGAGCCGTCCTGCCCTCTGGGCTCCCCAGTCTCTGCTGCCTGCAAAGAGAGGGCAACAGATGGCAGAGGTGAGCCACTGGCCCGCTGGTGGGCACCGCAGCAGGGGAAGGCCCCCGCGGGCGCTCCCCAGCTCTTCCCCAACAGCGCAAGCAGCACAGCCGAGCAGCGGCACAACATTCCTCTCCCGGAGCCTCAGTCCCATCTCCCAGAGACATCCGACACCCCCCGTGGAGGGACGAAGGCAGGAGGGGAGACCCTGGCTCCGGCCGACCGGGCAGATGAGTGCAGTGGAGGGCACTAAGTCAGCTCTGAGAGCTGGCGGAGGAGCGTGGGAGAGGAGAGCTTCTTCTCAGGGTCAGTGTCCCCGAGATGTAACCAGCTAAGCAGACGAAAGGGCCACCCTGCCCACAGGTGGGGGGCTGGCTGGCGGCAGATGGCGACCGGCGGTCCCAGAATATTGTGCCTCCCGGTTCCGATCAGCAGAAGCAGCAAAGCAGTGGAATGCGGGTGGGAGGAGGGAGGGGAGGGAGCCCAGAGGCCCAGCCCCACCTCTGCGGATGGAGGTGGCAGCGTGGAATGGGAGCAGCTGGTGGACAGCAAGCAGAGCCACCGGGCGGCAGCAGGCAGGGGGCCGCCAGGGCGGGGAGTGGGCACGGACCCGGGAGGGCGGCTCCTTGGCTCTGCCAGTCGCACTGCGGCCTCTCCGCTCTGGCTCCCCCTTCTCCCAGGCCGAAAGGCGTGGGTAGGGGTTGGGGCCCGAATGAGCCTTCAGAGGCCCCCTGGACCATCCTATGGGGGCTGTGCCCCAGGCCTCCCCATCTCCAAGGTAGCAGGAGCTGGCGATGCTGATGCCCCCGCTGCCTGCCTCCTGCTCATCCTCAGAATCATATTCGATGCTGATTTCCAAGCACTTGGGGGAGAGGCAGCCGGCCAGGCTAGATTCTGGGGCCCAGCCACGGGAGCACCTCCGGGAAGGGGGCGGCCGGCCCCTCCCACCAGCCTCTGGCACACCCTTGGTCCCCTCGCCCACAGGGGGGCTGCCCCTCTCCCGAGTGGGGCCTGGTCGTCCAGAGGCCTGGGGCCCGCCGTTGCTGAGAAGTCGGCTGCAGTGTTCACGGGGATCTGGGGACCGCCTGCGGTTTGGGGGCTTCTCGGGGGACCCACTTCCTCGCCTCCGGCTGCTCCCACCCACTAGTCCAGGCGTGTCTTCCAGGCGGTCCCCAGCCCTGCAGGGCTCTGCAGACAAGGGACACAGGCCAGGTCCTCGAGGCTGACCGCTGTCACAGCCCAGCCCCAGCGCCGCCGGCTCAGGTGGGCCCCGGCCTTGGGAAGAACAGCCTGCCCCTGGCCTGTCCTCATCTTCCTCCTCCTCGTCTTCCTCGTCCTCCTCTTCCTCCTCCTCGGGGATGCTAAAAAGCTTCTTGCTGCAGAACTGCTGGAGGGGCAGCTCCAGGATCTGCTCCAAGATCTCCTCGTCGCTGTCAGTCTCACAGAAGGGCTCGGGCTGGGGCTGGGGCTGGGGCTGGGGGGGCAGGGAAGGGCGGCAGGGAAGAGAGGTCCGTGGGAAGAGGAGAGAGCTGTGACCTCTGTCTATCCTCCAATGAGGGCAGGGGTGGTGGGCAAACCCACAGCCCTCCCTCAGCTTCCTCCAAGAGGAAAGACCAGAGAGGGGGCTGGCGCGAAGCCCCGTGGCACAGCCAGAGCACAGCCAGAGGGACTGGGGAACACACCCAAGGAACAGGCCACCCGGATGCTGGCGGGGGGGGGATGGAGCCACGGGGAGCAGACTGCGCCTATAACAGCAGAGAGGCCTCCCCAGCCCTCTCTGGAAGCCCCGGCAGGGGTCTCAGATGGCCGGGGCTCTGCATGTGGTGGGCTAGAGCAGGAGAAGGGGCAGAAGAGAGCTCCTCATCCTCTTTCTTCCCAGGAGGGCAGAGGCCAGCCCTGAGCAATTCCCTGTGACTGTGAGGCACAGGGCCCCGGCCACACACCTAGAATGTTGCTGGCACTCAGTGGTGGCTGGAGCGGCTGCGGGCACGGGGGTTAAGAGGCCCCGGATCCCAAGGTCTAGGGCCCACCGGCCCCTCCTCCCCCCATTACCTTGGCCCCATTCTCCCTGACGCTGTGGCCAACAACCTGCTTCTGGAAAGAACCAGTCGTGGAACCCAGCTCCTCTTCCTCCTCCTCCTCCTCTTGAATGTCTGAGAGATCGGAGTTGCGGCCGTGGTCCACAAGGGAGTTCACCAGACGGTCTCCGAGCTCTGCTGCGTCCTCCCTCTGCGAGAGGCGAGACAAGGAGGCTCTGGAAGGGCTGGCCCCAGCCAGAGTGACAGGGGTCCCTTGGCAGAGGGAGAGATCATGTCCCAAATGGGAGGCTTGCACAGGGTGGGGACAGGGAGGTGTGGGGGCAAGAAGGACAGTAGCCAAAAGGAAAAGACATCTGGGAAGGAAGCAGCAAACTCGGAATGCAGACCAGAGCAGAAAATAAATGAAGAGGACCCCCCAGATTTGGGCTGGCAGAGGCAGGGAGGCAGGCCCCAATTCTCCCCAATTGGGGAGATGGCCCAGAGTGTCCCCAACCCCGTACCTCAGCCCTGGGCCTGAGCCCAGACTCTGCGTCCCCTCCGAGGCAGGCCTCAGCACAGGTCACCTGCTGGACCAGTGCTCCCTGGGTGGAGCAGGGTGCCGGGAGAGTCTCTTCCTTGGCCAGCAGTGAAGCTGCAGGGTCAGGAGCTCTCTGGCCCACGGCTGGCTCACTGGCCTTCCCATCCTCCGAGGCACCCAGCACAGCTGCCCCGGCCTCCTCCTGGAACGGCAGGCACTGAGGAAGGGCCCAGGCCTTAGGCCTTTCTCCCAGCCTTCACCTGGTCCCCCCGGCGAGGTACCTGAGAGCCAGGTGCCACAGGCTCCTCGTGGGATCCTTTTGGCGTCTCTCCGGGAGGGGGGGCCCCGGGGGGCTCGCGAGTTCCACGGGGGTCAGGGCGCCGGAGGGGAGAGCCGGGGTCTCCAGGCCCAGGGGAGGCCGGAGCAAGCGGTGTTCTGGCCTCAGAGCCTGGCCGTGGTGAGGGGCAGGGGACGGTGGCTGGCAGGCACACTGCCACCAGGGCTGGGGGGACGGGAGCTGGAATGGAGTCGGCCGACTCGCCGTGGGGCGACATGGTGCGCACGGTCACCTCGCTGCACACCTGCAGCAGCTGTAGCTGGGACAGCTCCACCAGCACGCTGCCCGCCGTGGGCGAGGCCACCTCCATGATCTGCAGCATAGAGGGGGTACAGCTAGGAAACGGAGGCTGCAAGGGCCACGTGTCAGGACTCGAGGGTAGCAGCGGCTAAGCCTCCTGCCAGGCATCGCTCAGGGCGGCCTCGGTGCGCCTCTTCCCACTTAACCCCTCCTGGCCGCACAGCCCCAATTTTTGAATTGCAGTCCCCTGCTACCAAAGCCTGTGCCCTCGACCAGTCTGCTGGCTCCGTGGCGCCCACCTGCCGGGGGCAGGGCACCTGTGTGCCAGGCTGGGCAGACTTGGCCTGTGAGCACGGCAAGGAGGGTACCCCCACCCTGTTCCCAGGGCACCGGGAGGCGGAGTCCCCAGGCCGTACCTTCTGCCCATCGGCGTAGACGGCGTAGCCTGTGACCCGGACACCATTGGAGGTGCCGGCAGCGTCAATGGTTACCGGGAGCCAACTGATGACCACGATGCCGGGAGAGGGTCCCGGCTCAATTTGCACATCCAGGGGGGCATCTGGCGGACCTGGCAGGAGGAGGGCACAATACCCAGGGACGCGGGACATTCACCTCGAGACAGCAGCCTCGTTGGCGCACCCCTCCCCCCCCGCCGCCCCCACCGTAAAGCCCACAGCCCCGCCTTTCAGGTGCTCCGGACAGTCCAAGTCCAAGTCCGAGCCCCAGCCTACCTACCTGCCGGCAGTGTGGTGAACTGCAGGGTGGCGGCCCGCTGCTCCGGCCTCTCCCAGCCTGGTCCCCGGGACTCTCGAGGTGGGAGTTGAGCCTCTACTCGGGCCTGATAGAGGGTCCCCGGCCGCAGGTGGCAGAAGGTGGCCCAGTAGGTGCTAGGGCGGGCAGGGGGGCACTCTTCCCCATTGAGGTAGACGGCATGGGCCAAGTTGCTGTTGCCGGGCACCCAGGTGATCTCGGCAGACGTGGCCGTCAGTCGGTGGACCCGCAGCTGGCTAGGTCCCACCCCGGCTCGGGTACCCACCACCAAGCAACAGCGCAGAGGGTCGGAGCTGCCCTGGCTGCTCAGGGCCTGCACAGAAACACGGAGGGGCCCGGCCCGCAGGTCCAGGTTCTCAAGCACAGCCTTGGGGGGCACCCCTGGCCCCAGGGCCTGACGCAGCTCCCCATTCACGCAGATGTGGTAGCCCCGTAGCTCCACGCGCTCAGGGGGCGGCTCCCAGGCCAGCACCACACTGTGGGCCAGCTGCCTGAGGACCACCAGGCTGCGGGGGTAAGGCACAGCAGGGGGCCCACCCAGGCCCTCAGGCTGGGGGCTCAGACTGCGCTCGTCCCCGGCAGCCTCGTCCTCAGGTCCGGGCTGGCTGCGGCCCCCGCTGCTCTGGCCCCCGCTACTGCCGCCACCCCCACCTCCACTCAGGAAACTGAGTTCGGGGCCCGAGCTGTGGGACAGATCGGCCAGCTCCGGAGGGAGGGAGGTCAGGAGGTCATCGTCGGACACACGCTCTACAAAATTGGAAGGGACCAGGCCCCTTCGGCCATCCATGAGCTCCCCTGGCAGAGGGAGGGCAGGGAAGGGGAAGACAGAGAGGAGGTAGAGAAAAACCAGTCCAATCAATGCGTTTTAGCCATGGTTCATGCGTGATCTTAAGCATTTGACTCAAATCAACATTTACCTGTGAGCACTTTTTAAAAGACAAGAACAGTTAGCAATAGAGAGTTATGGCTAATATTCACGGGTGCAGCCCTGTGGTGAGAGAGGACAGCGCTTCTTAAACTTTAATGTGCATCAGAATCGCCTGGAGATTTGTTAAAATGCAGATTCTGACTTAGCTCTGGCTGGGGCTGCAAGCCTGCCTTTCCAACGCGCGCGTGGGCGGTGCTAAGCCGTCAGGGAACTAGCAGCCTGAGGAGCCGCCCGCCGGAGCCTGGCAAGGCAAAACGTCCTCATGTCTACAACCCACTTTTACCCCATTTTTCTTTTTGAACCTACAGACGGAGAAAGCAAATACGATAACACGTTAACAGCTGTCGAATCTAGACGGCGAGGATATGGGTGTTCACCGTATCATTCTTTCATCTCTCCATGCGTTTGAAAACATTCATACTGAGAAGGCCATGAGAAGGCCCCATACTGAGTGGGGACAGGGGCGCCCTTCAACTTCCCTTCGTGGAAAACTGACCTCCTCGATGGCAGAGGGAAGCAACCTGGTCAGGGTGAGGGAAGGAATCTCCAGGGACAAAAGACCTAAGTGCCAGAGAAGATTCCCCTGTGCGTTCTAGAAGGGATGAGGCCAGGGTCTAGGAATATGACTGGCGGCCGGTCCAGGCAGTGACCAGAGGTAGGTTCTGTTACCTTGTGCACATTCCCCTGAACACGCGACAACAGGGGGATGCCCAGGAAGGAAGAAACTGGGCACACAGCATGTCACGTCACAGCTAATTCGGGAGAAGGGAGAGGGCTCCCAGGGGACAGACAAGCTGGGGGCTGCTGTGCCTTATTAGGAAGAAGGGGAAGCAGGGGCTGGGGCTGAAGGAAGAGGGCATGGAAGAAGATGGGTCTGAGCAGCAAGAGGGCTGGCAAGTTTCCCCAGCACCCTCGCTCTCCGCTTATGCTAGGAGCAGGAGAAAGTAAGGAAACTTGAAGAAACAACAGTGACTTCCAACAACTTCGATACTGTAAGTGCTTGGAGAGGTAACCTCACCAAAGCATGTCCCCATCCTAATCCCTGGATCCTGTGGCTGTGGCCTTATTTGGAAAAAGCATCTTTGCAGATGTGATTAAGTTCAGCAGCCTGAAAAGAGATCATTCTAGATTATATGGATGGGTCCTAAATCAAATGACTAGTGTCCTTCTAGGAGTGGCACAGAGCAAGATACTGAGTTAAGAGGAGGAAGCAATGGGGGCGCCTGGGTGGCTCAGTCATTAAGCGTCTGCCTTTGGCCCAGGTCATGATCCCAGGGTCTTGGGATCGAGCCCCGTATCGGGCTCCTTGCTCAGCAGGAAGCCTGCTTCTCCCGCTACCGTTCCCTCTGCTTGTGTTCCCTCTCTCGCTGTGTTTCTCGCTGTCAAATAAATAAAATCTTTAAATAAAAAAAAAAAAAGAGGAGGAGGCAATGGAACTACAGAGGCAGAGACCAAGTGATGTGGTCACAAGTCAGGAAACCACCAGAAGCTGGAAGGGACAGGGAATGGAGACTCCCCGAGGGCCTCCAGAGGGAACGGGGCTCTGCCAACACCTTGATTTCAGACGTCTGGCCTCCAGGCGTGTGAGAGAAAGCATTTCTGTAGTTTTGCGCCGGCCAGTCAGTAACCTGGTCGGGCAGCCCGAGGACATCAGTCTAAGCACTGATGCTAAGGAAGGGGACAGGAAAGGTAGGAGGCTTTGCACCCAGCAGACCCACTGCCCAGAGAGGTGGGAGCTGCAGCCCCGGCCGGAGCCAGGTCCCCGTTCCCGAGGCTCCAGATGTGGACAGCGGTCCAGGCGGCCCCAGACGTAGATGAAGCCGTCACTTAGCTAGGTCTGACGGGGGTGAGGGGGCATCCTGGGCCCAGCTGTCTCCAGGCCTTTGAGTCTATCCCAGATCAGAGAGTTCCAATTCTAATAATTTGTGGTTAGTTACTATTCGTGTTTTGGCTGCCCCCCTCCAAGAAAAGGTGTGGGCTTTCGGGTTTTTCATTGAAAAAGTGGTTTTTCTGGGAAATATCTAATCCCACTTCTGTTATGCACATCTCTGGGGAGCTCAGCTGCTCACCGTGATTCATGGCAGCTACTCCGACACCAGCCGCCGGGCCCAGGGAAGGCCCGGGGAAGGCATGCTGAGTGGGCTCGAAGCCCGGGCCTTCCAAACCCCAAGCTTTCAGCCTACGGATTCAGACCTGGCCTCTACCCTAAGTCCCCATCTGTGGTTATGGCCCTAACCCTGCCCTGCCTGCACCACAACCCAGGCTCGGCACGGCGTCGTTCTCCCTGCTGGGCATCCAGGGCCACCTGGGGAGTCTCCCGAGACTGTTTCTCTGGCAGGCCCTGCCCTGGTGCCCAGTCTCAGTCACCGGGCAGTTGCTCCGTTGCCTGAGCTCCCCAGGGCCCCAGAGAGCTGCCCTGAAGCCCACGCCCCGCCTGGGCCTGGACACTTGCTGACTACTTCCTAACCCCCTTTCCTGGGCTCTGGACCCTGATTCCTCCTCCCCACATCCGGCTGAGTCCAGGGTCGGCTCTATGCCACACGCCCAGGGTCTGCTCTATGCCACATGCCCAACTCTGATGTCACTAGAGCTAGGCACTGTCGGCCCTGTCCGGTAGCACAAAAGCAAACTGAGCCCGAATTCCCTGTGACGTCATCCGTCGTGCGGACGGCAGCAGGGCCTGTCCTTCCCTGCTTGGGGCAGATCTGCGGTCAGACCAGCTGCCCCCTTGCCTAGGTCCCTTTCCCACGGGCTGCCCTTTAGCAGAGTGGGAAAAGTTCTGGTGGGCTGAGCGGGCTGGGGAGAGGGTCTGGGGTGCGGGGTGGAGGTCCTGGACACAACAGCCCTGCGACCTTCCTACCTTCAAAAAAGCCATCCTCATCCATGTTGCCATAGATGTAGATGTACTCGCCGGCAGTAAGAGGAAGCTCCGCCTCTGGGTTCTCGTTGGGGCCCTCGAACGGGTTGTAGCTATTGAACGAGGTGCAGAGGAGGAAGAGGACAGTGACCTACATCCCGCCTCCGTGTCCCGTCTCCTCTCTTCCACTATACGAGGGCTTTGTGGTCCCTCCGTGGTCCGCCACAAGCCAAGGAGAGTGCTCGCCGTGCCCACCCGGCCCAACGAGGCTGAGAGGACACATCCCACCAGGATCCCCATACCACTGCCACCACCTCCAGAGATCTCTGTCTTTGTCACCTGGTCCTTTCCCCCCATGCACCTGAAACACTAGGAAAGTGGGGAGCAGGGGGAGGCGCCCACCTATAGCGTGCTAGGAAGACCTGGATCCTGGCTCCTCCCCGGCTGCCCTCAGGTGCCGCTGGGAGCAAGGAGACACTGTCTGCCTCCAGCTCCTCCACCTCACTGGCCGTGTCCACCTGTGGGCAAACAGAAGGGGCCAGTCCTCTTCAGGACCCGGGGACAGCAGCAAAACAGGCAGGTTTCCAGGATGAGCCAGAGGACCCACTGCTTCGAGAAGGGAACAGACAGCTCCTGCTGGACAAGGCCAGCAGCAATAATCCCCCATGTTTTCTGAATCAGCATCCAGGCCCTCAGGTCCTGGCAGAGCCCCACTGCCCTGGCAAAGGGGAGCGAGAATAATCTGGATCCCTCCTGAGCCCTAGCGTCTACCGTACTGGCCGAGTAAGATCACTTTCCCCATCCGAGAAGCAGCGCCCAACACCCGTGTGCGGTGGGCAATCAACAGCAGTTTGTCTCCTCAAGGGAAAAATACCGCAAAGCACTCCAACTG
Source organism: Procyon lotor (assembly GCA_028646535.1). Lineage (NCBI taxonomy): Eukaryota > Metazoa > Chordata > Mammalia > Carnivora > Procyonidae > Procyon > Procyon lotor. The sequence goes on along the minus strand of CM053619.1, from coordinate 21,074,332 downwards.
GGCAGAGCTGGAGGGCAGGAGACAGAGGCACTGAAAAGTCCCTGCAAGGAGGTTGGGAGCAAGGAGCCAGGGCCGCCTCTCCACCACCACCAAAGACTGCACTGTCCTCCTGGCCCACAAGGGGGCAGTAGAAGCCGGGGCTGGGTTCTACCACCTTCCACAACCTCGCACAACAGGGCTGCTCCTGACAGGCCGCCCTCCCCCCCAATTTCTGGGGTTTGGGAGGTAGAGAGAGGGACAAGGTGATCAAGCACTTGGTAATGAATGTGTGCCCTGCAGTAGTGCTCTTCCGTTTATTTTCTCATGTAATCCTCACAGCAACGCTACAAGGCAGGTTTGATTAGCTCCCAAATCCAGACAAGGAAACCAAAGCACAGGAAAGGCCAGAGACTCGCCTAAAGAGAGCTGGGGTGGGACCCCCAGAACCTTTGCTCTTTCCCACACAACCATCTCAGACACTCACGAGAACAGTCTCATTACACGGATCCTGGCGCCGAAGTGTCTCCCTCCATCCAGCTCGGGACTCTGGGGCCTCTCTGAGCCCCAGAGGGGTGGAGCTGGGCAGCCCCTAAGTAGGGCCCGCAGGGAGCCCTAGGGGGCAGGGCAGCCGTCACCTGGGCTCCTCGCCCGTCAAGGAATCCACAGGCCCTTCTGTCCCAGGGCCCGGCTCCACTTCCCAACTTGTGACCCCCCGTGGCCAGCAGCCACCCCGCTGCTGGGGACCCCAGAGGAGGAGAGGGCCACCCACCCCACTTTCCCCCCACCCCTCCCCAGCACTGACCTCGGGCGTAGGACATGACTTGGGGCTGTTGTGGATGGATTCAGAGCGAGAGGAGTTGGAGAGGGACTCTGCCTTCTTGGCCGTCCTTCGGGGGACCCCGGTAACAGTGGCGGGGGCAAGCTCAGAAGACTTCGGGATGCAGCGCCCAGGGGAGCCCGGAGGGAGATCGAGGTCTAAAGAGAAGATGGCACGTGGGGTCTGTGGCCTGAGGAGGGACTAGGGAGCAAGGGCGGGGCCGCTCAGAGAGGAGGGTCAGGGCCTCCATAGCCACGGTTCCTTCTAAGAGGGAAATATTTGGAGGAAACTTACTACGTGGAGGTGGAGACGATTTACATAGATTATTTCACATGACCCTCGGAGCAGCTCGGTGAGGCGCTCTGAGTTTTCCCCGTCTTACAGCTTAGGAGGTTTAGCAGCATGCTCAGAATCACGTGGGCTGACAAGTGAGAGGGTGCTGGGGTCCCTGGATCGGACTGATGCCGGCCCAGCTCTTCACAAGCCCATACAGCCAGCTGCTGAGTCTTAGGGCCCAGCTCCAAGCCTTGACCTCAGAGTCTTGCTGGAGGAGAGGAGCAGTGGCTGAGATTCCTGGCCAGACTCCAGGAGAGCCACTCCTGGGAGCTCATTTCTCCCCCATGAGAGCCTTGTTCTAGCCAGGCCTGGCTCTAACTTGCTGTGTGCCTCTGGGTGAGTTGCTAGCCTTCTCTGACTCTGAACGCTCTGCTCTATTCAAAAGCTCCAGGCCTGGGGATTCCAGACTAATATCCCTGGGATCCAACTTACCTTTGGGGCCAGACCCACGGCAGGGCTGGGGAGTGGAGCAGCAGCAGGGGGGTGGGGGGTGGTCCCCAAGGGTACTGTAGCCCAGGGCAGAGGTGAGTAGATCCAAGGGCCCGGGGTGCAGGCGGAAGGCTTGGAGCTCCTGTGCCAGGAGGCTGAAGCGCTCTGTTTGGGTGCGGCACTGCTCCTCCAGCTCTCGAACCCGGATCTGGGCCAAGACCTCCCATAAACCACCGGGCCCAGCCAAGCTGCCCAGTCCCATCCTGTGCCACGTCCACATGGGAGGAGCCCACATCAGGCCTCAGCTCATATCTGCCCAGCCCTAGGCCCAGGCCCTAGCCTGGCGGCCCCACTGCCTCAATAGTGTCTGAGCTGGGGGTGAAGTGCCAGACCTCCTGGGGGGCCCACCTCCCACTCGCTGTACCTTCACACCCCTGACAGTGGCACTGTCTGCTTCCAGCTGCTTCTAGGCCAAAAGGAATGGCGCCCACTCCCTCCCTCACGGCCAGCCCCTCCTCAGGAGATTCCTCGGCTCTGCGGCTTGTCACCCTCCCACAGTCAATGACCCAAATCCCTACCCTCAAGAGATACCCCACACAAGAGCTAGGGACATCTTTGTGGCAGGAAGAAGCCAATTCTCAAAGAATTTTTCTCAGGTTTCAGGAGCGTCCCAGCATTTGGGGCCTCTCCCCTGGCCAAGGTCAAGAGGATCCTGGGTTAGACTGGTCTGAGAGGCTAGGTTTTAGAGAAGGGACGGCCTCATGTCTGCCAGGCCCTGTGGCAGGCGTGGGTCGAGGAGGTGGCCCCCAGTCCGCCTACACGTTCTCGGGTCTCGGCTACCAGTCACACCCTCCCCTGTGGGCCATGAGAGCTGGGGCCTCTTGGGCCTGAGGAAGGAGACGCAGCTCGGCCAGCCTGGAGAGGTGTACGGAGGGGTCGGCCCAGGGAGGACGGAGGCCGGGGGGCCATACCTGCATGGAATCCAGGGTCGACTGTGGCAGGAAAGGAAAGCAGAGGACAGGTTAGAATGGCTCACCCTGCGAGTCACTGCGCAGAGAGGGAGGGAGGGAGGGAGAGAGGGCCCAAGTGGACACTACCTGGTCGGCTCTCTCGACTGACTGGGCAGTTCCTAAACGGAAGGATATTTCAGGGTGAAGGCAGCCTCTGGGGGTGGGTGGCAGTGGGGGAGACTGCTGCCCCCAGACCCAGGGGCCCCTGCCCAGCTGTGCCTTTGCCTGAGAAGTAGGCCGATGGTGGAGGGGGTTCCCAGGGCTCTGGAGCGTTTAAGGGCCCTTCCTGCAGCCCCACGCCCCCCACACCCACAGAGTCCGCTCCAGCTCTCCCTGAACTTCCCTGCCTCCCCCCCCACCCCCACCCCCGGTGCTGCCGCTGGCCACCTGCAGGGACCCTACCTCCAGCAGCTGCACGGCCCCTTCATGTTCCCTCTTGGCTTCTGCCTGGGCCTGCGTGGAGGAGGAGGGAAAATGTGGGAGGGGTAGGATGAGGAACAGGGGAGAGGATAAAGGGAGACGGATAGAGGAGAGGCAGCAAGGGCAAAGG
>CM053619.1:21021944-21061423 GCA_028646535.1 Procyon lotor | reverse complement strand
CCCATCCCCCCACTTTTGGAAACAGGTAGAAGCCGTGGCTACTCTGGTTCGGACCCCAGTTCCGACCACCCCCACATCCCCCTGATCCCTTCCAACCACACTACCTGCCCTTCAGAGTCCAACTGAGGCAGCCACAGCTTCCTCCCACCAAGGCCTCTGTCCCTAGCGTCCTCACCAGCCCAAGGCCTTGACTCCCCCACCACCCAGCAGCTGCCCAGGCAGAAGCCAAAGGCTATCACAACAGAGACGGTGGCCATGTTGGGTGGAGGGAGACATTTAGCGCCTCTCGATGACACAGAGTCCCGCTTTTCAACCTCCACCCACCCCCTGCTATCTCCACCCTACTCTCTACCCCTTGTCCCTTGAAACCCAGGACCCCTCCTTTCTTCATCTGGGGCCAGGAGCCATTTTACCTTCCTTGTCTAGAGTGAAGTCAAGGCCCAGCATTTGGAGTAGCTGTCCCATCACAAAAGCTGAAAGCCGATAGCCCGGAGGGTTATTGCACCTCTTTGCCTAGAACTTTGCTAGGAAGCCTTGGCCCCCAAGCTCTCAAAGTCCCTCCCCAGAGCGTCTCCACCCAGGGCCTACAACCTGAACCCCTCCTCCCCCGTTGAAGCTGAGAGGCGAGGAGCCCCAGTTGGAGTTGAAGCGAAGGTGCAGATCCTTACCTGATGCTGCAGGGCCCAGGGGAGCAAGCCCTGTGCTCCAGGCTCCCAAGTGGGGTTCCCTTCAGGGCGGGCAGGGCTTATAACCCCGAGGCCACGTGGGCCAGATCTCAGGGCGCCCAACGGTCTTGGAGCCCGCCCCCACACCGTGGCGGAGATTAGCGTGCCCCTCCCCTCCCTGGGGAGGACAGACTGACAGGAAACCCGCGACAAGGCTGGGTATTGGCGGGAGGGGGGCTGAAGAGACCATCTTACACATCCTGGGCAGGTGGCTTCCGGGACCCCAGGGCTTGCCCTTCCCCCATGCCACCAAGTCCAGGGGATGCTGGTTCAAGAGCTTGGGACTGACTCAGGGACTCTAGGAGATAAGGTCTCCCTCTCAGGGCCTTTGGTGAGGGCCCAGAACACAGGGCTCTGAATGCAGCACAAGAAAAGGACCTTCTCTGTGAGCCCCAACCTCCGACCCTAGCCCAGGAAACTCCCTGCCCTTTGGGATAGCAGTGACATTCAAACCAAGCCATGGCTCCTCTATGCATGTCTCCTGGAGCGGCCACAAAGGTACAGAGGCATGAAGGGAGGTCAGAGCCAGCACACAGCAATATCCTTCACACAGTCAGAGGCCTCGGCGCCTCACAAAGCCATTCCTCCCTGAGGCCCAGCCGGGGGAAGGCCGGGCCTGTGCCCTCAGCACAGTGCGGAGGTCCCACTTGGCCCGGTAGGCTTGTGAGCTCTAGACTGGATGTTCCTGCTTCCCTTGGGGCCCGTAGGGACAGGGTAGAGCAGTGGTGAGGACCAGGGTCTACGGCAGAGCACAGGTGCCATTGGGCTTGGAGGAGTGGAGGGAAAGAGACTCCAAAAGGAGGTTCTGACAGCCACCGGATGTGGGCACGGGGCCCGCCCACCTGCATGCCACCCCCGCTTTCCCCATGGGGAAGGCAGGAAGCTGCCCATCCCAGGGCCCCTGGCTGGGGGAGGGGAACAGGGTGTGGGGCTGAGTGGGGGCTGGGCCGGGCTAGGTCTAGGCCACACATTTTCCCCCAAAGTTTTCCATGCCTCTCAGTGGGCTTGTTTCTGGAATCAAGAGGAATAGTTGGGGGTGGGGGGGATGGGAGGGTGGTATGCATGGACAAGAATCACCCAGTGACTCCTTCCCAGAAGGCCATGGGCCTCTTCTCTGGGTCCCCCATTCAGGGTAAGGTCCACATGAACTTAGGGGACACTCAGATTCAAGGGCCAAAGAGGATTGGCATGGAGTAAGGGCCAGCGGGGAGGGAGATTGCCATGCATTCTTTCCTTCAGGAAAGGGGATCCTCAACCTGAGAATTAGATTCCAGCCCAGGCCCCTAAGGGGACAGAGAAGAGGAGAACCAGGCCCTTCCTCCACTAGGGTCTGAAGAGACAATGAGGAGGGCGAGCCGGCCAGAAACGGGACAGTGCCCCTTTAACAGACCACCGCCGCTCTAGCCCCTGGGTGGAGGGGAAGTGGCTGCCCTCCCCGATAAGAGGAGAAGAATATCAAAGTTGTGCAGTAACCTGAGTTCCTGGACCCCCACCCTTCGGGGCCCCTCCTCCTAGAGCATCTTGCCCACCCACCACCACCCTCGGCCTAAGGGGAGCTATCACCTCCGAGGGCTCTTGTCCCAGCGAACTGGGGCCTGGCTTCAGGGCCCAGCCTGGCTACAGACCCCCTCCACAGGTGACCCGCAGCAAGTCCGACCCAGGTTCCTTCCCAGCGACCCACAGGTCCCTCACAGCCTCCAGCCCAGCCCCTTCCCAGGCCCTGAGGCCCGCTCCCCGTGACAACAGAGACTACTTTTCTTTTCTTTCATATAGGTCCTCAGTGCCCAAGGCCAAAGACCACTCCTGACTTTTGTGTCTGTGGATTTTGTTTGTTTGTTTTAGGAGAGAGACTAAGGCCCAGTGTCTCTACCCCCAGAGTTTCTGGAATCAGGAGGTTGCGGGGGGGGCAGGGGGGGGCTGGGGTTGAAGAGGATGGAACAGAGGGGGGGCTCAGTGTCTCTGTACCCTGAACTTCTGCCCCTGCCTGGCAATGGCTCCCAGCTCTGATGGGCCTCAGGTAGGAGAAACAGGACTGGGCCAAAGACGAAATCAAGAATGAGGAAAGGGCTCGGTCTGGTATAAGAACACAGAGACAATAAGAACCACCCAGGTGAACAGGAGGTCTGGGCCGGAAGCCCCACTCCAGGCTGGCACAGCCCACAGGTGTGTCCCGCGGGACGGACCGACAGGTGCCTCAGGGACAAGCAGCGGGTGCCTAGGCAGACACACACACACAGGGACACACAGGGCCCAGAGGGCCCCGAGGATTCCCAGTCTGCTTTCCAGAGAGACACAGCAGACAGGGCCCAGAGCCACACAGACAAGCTGCGGGTCGTGGCCCAGCTCAGGCCTCCAGCACACCTGGAGAAAGACCGACCACATGTCCCAGCCTCCCCTGCCTGCTTCCTGGAAACATCCGGGAGGGCTCACTAGGGACTCTGGGCCAGCCCTTGGAGGGTGACCACAGGGAGCTGGGGCTGGCTGCAGAACACGGGCATGCCTGTGCGGAAGGGGCGAGTCCTGCTCCTGCCCCCAAAGCCGCCTGTCGCCTCGGTTCCCCGGGGCGAGAAGTGATGGCTGGGAGAGGGGCCCTCTCTGCATGGAGGAGAGAGGAGTTCAAGCTGACTCCGCAAACTCCGCCCCTTGGCAACAGGTCAGGGCTCCGCCAGACACTCACTGGGCAGCCCTGCTCACTTGGACTCCGCTAGCAAGAGTCCCCCCACGGTCCATTCTAGTTCCAACACTTAGTCCCCGGGTCATAGTCCTGCTCAGAGGCAGCAAAAGGGGAGGAGGAGGAGGGACCAAATCAGGAGTAGAGCGGGGCAGCTGGCATCAGAACAAAAGGGGGAGCAGCGCTTCACCAGGTGGCAGGGCTGAGGCCACTGGGGTCTGGGATCCTGGAGGGCTCCGGGCTCTCAATTCTTCACGTCTACCCCAGTCTCGCTGACCCGGGGACAGCCATCTTTGTGTGCCATGCTGAAACTGGGAGTCAGTAAAGGTGGGCCTGAGGAGAAAAGGACTCAAGATCCATCTTTAGGGACTCCTGCTCTGGTTGACAAGACACAGATAGGTACACAGGGTTTGAGAGTTTTTGGGGGGGGCGGTGAGAGCATTTGTACCAAAGCAGGCATAGAGCTTCAGGTCAGACGGGGACCCTTGGCTCCTACTCGAGCAAACACCCATCTGAGAGGCCGCGTGGTGCACACATATACACCTGCACATGTATCTATATCTTTCAAAATGACAGCAATGAGGGCAAATCGAGTCCTGGGCGGGGTGGAGGGGCCCACGGGGCTGGACTGACAGATGCTACGGTAGTGACCTCAGAGTCACGGGGCCCATCAGATAAGGCTTCCTGGAGAGAGCGAGTGTGGAAGAGGATTTGGAAAGAGAGGTGATGGGGTAGAAGCTGGCCGGGCAAGGTGGAGAAACAGAGTGAACATGGCCCTTCGAAGGCCTAACCCTTGCAAAGGAGAGCAGGCCCCGAAGGTGGGAGAAAGGGCAAGGGCGCTGTTGGTGTGGGGAGGCAGAAGCGCTCCCTGCAGCTGCATGGGTCTGGGGCCCCCCGCTCGGCAGGCAGGCAGAGATGGCAGCCCAGATAACCTGCCTTGTGAGGAGACAACACGACGCGAAGCCACAGGACCTAACCACTCACAAACAGGAAGTCAGAAGGCAGAGCAGGCCCGCCCTCAGGGGAGCAAGGGCTGGGGGCATGCCTGGCTACAAAGGAGGGAAACTGAGCCCCCAGCATGACAGAATGGGACCAAAGACAACTGGGATCAAGAGTCCCAAATGCTAGGACCTTTCACCACCCTGCCTGGAAGGGCCACTAAACGAAGTGGGGCCTGAGAAAAGAAGGGGCCTCGGGAGCCTACGGTGGCGCCTGTCCCTTGCAGAGGTCAACTCGGCCCCTAAGCAGGTCCCCTGACTCCTCTCAGAGCCTGAGGGAGCACCAGGCGTGCCTCGAGGCCTCCAGACAAGGGGAGTGGGTGCTTGCTCCCCTGCGCCCTGTCTGCACTGCCCGGGCTCCTGCAGGGAGGGAGGGCTGGAGCCCCGTGCTCTCCTGCGCTGCTGGGGGCAGAGGCAGCCGCAGTGCACCCTGGGAGGCCGGCTTTGCCCTAGGACAGGGTCCTGGCTCAGCTCTCCGGACCATAGTACTGAAGGCCTTTCAGGCAGCAAGCTCAGGGGTAGTAACTGGGCTGGCCTGACTCGGGAAACTGAGCTGCAAGCCCAGAGAGAGGCAGAAGGTAGCCTGAGGTCACAATGCAAGTTAAGGCCAAGTAGAGGGTTTTGTCCATAGCACCTGGGGAGAGGCAAGATGGGCTGGGTAGGAAAAGGGGTGTGGGTGTGAGGAAGAAAGTCACCCTGACAACTGCTGTGGGAGCAGCCACGAAACCAGACGGCCCCTGGGATCTCCCAGGGACACAAGCGGGAGCAGCGCCCGGCCAGCTCTCTCCAGCGAGGTGCTTGGTTTAACCCAGTTTTAACTGGTGCAGATGAACTCCGTGTGTATTGTATGTGTGTGTCCCAAGAGCTGGGGCCCGGTCCCTGCCTGGAGCCCACTCTGATCGCTCATCAGCTTGCCTCCCTACCCCAACACCAAGACCACCAAACAGAAGGCACCACCAGAAGGCAGGAGACGAGGGGCCCAGCCCCCACGCTGTGGCTGTTTACAGTATGACTTTGGACCATTCACAGAATCTGACCCCCACCCCGCAGCCTTTGTTTCTTCACCTATAAAACTGAGAAGGAGGTTGACCAAGGACCCGGGAAGTTCCCGAGAGCAAGGGGCCCTAGGAACCTTGGAGGAGGAAGCAGCAAGATCTGGGTTCCAAGACCTGCCCGGCCCCTGGGTAGCTGACAGATTTCCCCAGCCGGCTCAAGGGCAGAGCTCCCATTACTCAGAGAAGGCAGGTGGCTCGGAAATGCTCTAGACCAGAATCCTCCCCTTATTTCGGCTGGAAACAAGGGACGAAGGGCTGGGGGCATTCCTTGGCCTATCTCTCCCCTCCTGCCAGCATTCTGCCCCCCACAGCATCCCTCGAGTGCCAGGGACAGCTGGGAAGGCAGAAGGTGAGGTCCGCCCCGGCGACCGCTCTGGGCTCCATTGCTTCATTCACCGCCCTGTGTTGCACACACCGAGCTGGGGGGAAAGGGCAGCCACTGAGGCCTCTAGAGAACTTTATAAAACACACTCAGTCTGAATCTCATTTGATAAGCACGCCGAGCCGGTGATGTAAATAAATGATGGTATCCCCTCTCAGAGAGGAAGAACCGGAAACTCCACAAGGTTAAGTTTCACCTTCCTGAAAACCAGCCAGCAGTCCGCCGCCCGGTTCTGTCCCCCTAAGGAACTCAATTCAAAGTGCCCCCGGAAAGAACCAGACCTCAGAGAGGTCACCCAACAGTGAGGGGAGCCGCGGCCTACGTCTGCTCACGGACCCAGCCAGGAAAGCGGATTGGAAGAGGCGGCGGGAGGAACTCGCGTGGCCCCTGCTCCCCAGGCTTTTGGGGGAGGCAGAGGGCTCTGCGTGGATAGCCAAGTGGTCTGCAGAATCTCCCCAACAGCGAATGCCACCCCCGCCCCCAGCCCCTTCCCTGGGAGCCTCTTAGGCCGTCAGATGAGGGAGAGCTGGCCACGAAGCCTGAGGGCCCCCAGCAGCCACAGCAGGGCTCACAGCCCCGGAGCCGTTAAAAAATGACTCAACCAGAAAGTGCGTTTGAAGCGACGCCTGCCAGGGCCCCAGAGCCAAACCTCAAAAAGATGAAGTGAGAGAGAAGAGCCTGCGGGGGCCGGGCTGGGGGTGGAGGCCCGGCCTAGAGCTGGCCTGGCCAAATAAGGGCAAATGCTCCCAGGCTGACCAATGGGGCGCGGGCAGCCCTGTCTCGGGGCTGCGGCTAGAGGGGCGGGCTGAGAGGCCTGGGGCCGAATGGGAGCTGGGGACTGGGGCAGGGGGCCCAGGCCCCCCACGAAGGGCCCGAGGATGAGTGCCGCGAGGTGTTGAGGCCCTCATCCCCAAAGACCTTGGTACTGAGGTCAGTAGACCTGCACCCCCGAAAGCCCCACCTACAGGCTGGGGCTCAAGGGGGCAAAAGGAAGACAAGGAGGACCCCCTCACTCTTGCCCCAGTTATGGGCCCTAGATCCCCATCCGCCACAGCAGAAATCAACAGAAGCCGTGAGGACAGCTGGGTTGACTGCCCCCTGCCCCCCAGTGTAGTTTTGTCTGGCTGCTGAACTTGGGCAAGTGATATAACTGAAACTCAGTTTTCTGTCTGTGAAAGGGTTGGTACCGAGGATCGGATTCAATAATGAAAGTGGTGGGTTTTGAACCTGGTAATTGCCATACCGACAGAGTAAATTATCAGAAGCTCAGGGACAGCTTCTCACTCATATTCTTGCCTCCCAATTGCTGTGAAAGATCCCTTTGCAAGGACACCATGTGGTTCTCAGCTGTGGCCCCTGGTGTTCACAGCAGCGGAGGAGAGCCGTGGAGGTCAGAGGGGTCCTTCTAACTTGGGCCTAGTCCCTCCTGCTGCAGAAGCAGAGCAGACACACCTTCCTCAGGCTAAGTCACCAGAGACGTGATGTGTCCACCTTGACCACCTCCACCTCACCTTCCCGCCGGGCCCCTCTGAGCTCTGCCCCCCCCTCTACCGCCCGGCTCCCCTGGGGTGCAGGGCTGAAGAAGTGAGTCTGTTCGGCTGCCCAGAGAAAGTGCCAGTGTCTCAGCTGCCAGTGCAGGGTGGGGGCAGCTGCTGGCTTCTGCGGGACCTGTGATCGATCGTTCCTTTCCCTCGGGCCTTCCCAGCCCCTGCTGGGACCACAGCCCAGGGGGAAAGCTGAGCAATGGCTGCCAGCCTCTTCCTCTCCCTGGAGTCCTTCTCTGTTCCAAGCACTGATTTGCATTTCCCCCTCTGCCCTCTGCTCCTCAAGCCTCCAGGGACAAGGTGACAGTTAAACCCCTATCTCCAGCTGGTGGCCCCAAAGCACTCACTTCCTTCCAGGTATTTTCCGGGATGGGGGGAGGGGTGGAAAGGGTGGCAGTGGCTGGTGGTGGGCAAGAGTGAGGAATCCATTTTGGAGAGACACTGGGTCCCTCCACCTTGGTGTCTGAAGCTACTGCTTACCTTCCCTCAAGTTCTCTCTTTAGCACAAGAGCTCAGTGTGGAGGAAGGAGAGTGCACAGGCAGGAAGCAGCACATAGGAGCTCTTGAAGTGGGCCTACCAGGCCCCTGACTTCTACAGGCCCAGGCCTCTATCCAAGGGATGGACCCCTAGTCCTCTGTCTTTGACCCCATAATGCCTGCCCTCCACTGTTGGGGGAGTGTGGAGAATGGGAGTGCCAGAGGTCTGCAGGAGAGGGGTTTTCCGTCACATTTCTCAGAGGATCGGGCATCCTGGTGCTAGCAGCTCTCAGTTTTCTCTGCCCTCAGTTCCTGCTTTCTGGGATCTTAAAGCAAAAAGAAACACAAGCATCTCTGGGCAGAAGGCACCAAGCCAGGTAGTGTAGGACATATAGAGTAGCAGAAACCCCTTTGGGATCAGGTTGACCACTGCCTCTGGTACTGTCTTCTCACCCATAATGGCGGGGGGTGGGGGGGTGGGAGGGTGATGGCGTAAGTCACAACTCTCCCAGCCCTCACATTCTCTGGATGACCTGTCGCTCTACAGCTCCAACACTCTGGCCAAGACCTCTGGACCCCGAAGGCCCAGGCCGGCAGCCATGTGCTTTCTTCCTCAGTTTACGCCTTATTGGCTCACCCTAGAGCCATTTTTACCATGTGGGGCTATCTGTTCTCCTAGCTCAGATGATACTGGAAGGCGGACAGCCACACATGGGCAGCAGAAGTGACAGACTGACATGAATCCAAGAGGTAGAAAAATAATCAGTCCCAGAACCATTTCACCACATTATACAAAAATGGAGGTTTCTAACAATGATTTTGAGCCAAGCGGAGGTTAAATCACACCCAGAATCTTGTATCCAAATAGCAAGGAAGTATGTATTTAAAGAAAGCAACAACATATGTCATAAAAAAACAAGAGAACTGAGAGAAAAACGTTAAAAGTCACGTGCTTAAAGGAAAATATGTCCGTTGTGATATATTTCTGTATGATAGATGTATTGGAACATCCATTGTCCCATAAAACTACAGGGATGCCATTTTTTTTTTTTTTTTTTTTTTTTTTTTTTTTTTTTTAAAGATTTTATTTATTTGACAGCGAGAAACACAGCAAGAGAGGAGACACAGGCAGAGGGAATGGCAGCGGGAGAAGCAGGCTTCCTGCAGAGCAGAGAGCCCGATGCGGGGCTCGATCCCAGATCCCTGGGATCTGACCCGGGCCGAAGGCAGCCGCTTAACGACTGAGCCACCCGGGCGCCCCCAGGGATGCCATTCTTGCCACACTTATCTAGAACGTACCTGGAGGTGGACCACTTTGGATAAAGATGATGCCTTACATACACGTAATAGCAAACAGCTCTCAGAGAGCTTTTACATAAATTAATGTGTTTCTCACAATGATCCTAAGATATGACTGCTGTGTATTTAAGTGAACTTTTGAAGTTAGCAAAGTGAGCAAATCGTGAGTATATAACTCAATAAATCTTCAGAAGCTGAACCAACCTATGTAACTGGCATCCAGATGAAGAAACAGACTATTGTTATCCTCAGGATCCCCTCGTATCTCCTTTTCCACCCCCAGCCCTCACTGGTGACCACTATCCTGCTGCCTAAAGCAGTTTTGTCAGCTGCATTTTGTAGAAAGGAAACGGTTTTAGAGTAGTCAAGTGACGGGGAGGCAGGGGCCCCTAATTGGATATGTACGTATACTTTCATCACGAATCTGTTCCAGTGGAATGTGAAGGTGCCACACTGGGCTGCAGAAGGAGGTGGTGAGTAGGAAAAAGGCAGAAGGGGTTGGGGAGGATGGGGCACAGGTCAGCAGATACCTAAGAACTGCTGGAGTAGAAAAGAAGCAGCAGCTAGGTGGGAACTGGGGGAGGGCCCGTTTCCCAATGTTCTGCATAGGGGTCCTTGAGTAAATCCCAAGGACCACCTCCCTGGACCTTTTCCCCACACTGCCTCCCTCTCTTTGGATAATTTTAGACTTGGGGACTAGAGATGTAAGAGGTAGGTGTAGGGGGTTCAGGGGACTCCATGTACAGGGACATGTAACTCTCACTCATGATGAACTAATGCCTCATGCTGGTTCTTTCTGTGGAATCCTCACGAAGGGAGCAAGCCCACCGTATCTGGGGAGAACTGTGCTGGAAGGAGTTAGCAGCCCTAAATTGGGTGTGAGCAATGCATTTCTTGAGCTCGGGCTCTACTTCTTGATCATGGTCAAGTCACTTTAACTTTGACCCTGTCTCTTCATCGCGGCGTAAGGATGTTAACTATGTAGTGGTTTTGTGAAGATCAAATCAGGTAATGGACATGAAAGCCCTTTTGTCAACAGTAAAACATCATTTTTTTTTTAACTTTTATTATTTTATTTTTAAAAAATATTTTATATATTTATTTGACAGAGAGAGAGAGATCACAAGTAGGCAGAGAGGCAGGCAGAGAGAGAGAGCAGAACAGAGAGAGGGCTCTCTAGCTGAGCAGAGAGCCCGATGTGGGGCTCAGTCCCAGGACCCTGAGATTATGACCCAAGCTGAAGGCAGAGGCTTTAACCCACTGAGCCACCCAGGCACCCTGTAAAACATCATTTAAATGAAAGGTTTTACTGACAAATATGAAGCAGACTTCTATCTTCAACATCACGTACCTGTCTCTTACGTGCGCCCAGTATCAGGTGTCAGGGAGGGGACGTGAGGATTGAATGGCAGGTTATAGACAGGCTTGGAATGAGAAGGCAGTGGTCAGGCCCAGAGGAAATAGGCCAAACCTAAAGAGCCCAGCCTGACCTTACTCTCCCAGCTCGTCCCCATTACTCTTCTGAAACAGCTACCCTCCAAAACCAGAATGTTCCGACCCTCATCCCGACCCTAGCCATCAATGGCTGCCTAGGAATGGAGACCACATTCGCAACGAACTGCCACTGAGTCTGTTTTCTAACCCAATGGGCAGGAGTGAGTGGGAAGTAGAGAACAAGGAGTAAGAAGACAAGGGAAAGGCAGCCTGGTCACTAGCTTGGCTCGCATCTGTCATTGTGGAACTGAGGAGGAGGAGCCTTGCCTTCCTGAAGTAGAGAAGCCCAATGACTGAGCAGGAGACCAAGACCCTGGGTAGACGTGGGACCGCCGTGGTCAGAACGGGGCTGAACCTCTGACAGGCACAAGGAGCAGGGCATGGCCCTCAGGGACGTGCAAGGCAGGGCAGCGGCAGCTGAGACCTCCTCGTCCACATCGTGCCCCTCCCTCCTGGGGAGCCTTGAAGAACCAGAAGGCCCTCCTGCAGTTCCTTTGGGCTCCCCACGGTGGGTGGACTCTGGCACCTGATCGCCCGTCGGGCGCTGCCGAGCAGCACCGTAAGCAGCTTCCAGGACCAGAAAAAGAAAGCGAATTGAGAAGCAGTTTCCAGATAGAGCCCACTTGGCACTGAGTCTGTGAAAGCCGGTCCTGCCGACTGGACGCCCCTCCCCCACACCCATCAGGGCACGTCTTTCGCTTCCTGCGAGGCTAACAGTTAGGGCCTCAGCTCAGTGTGGGGCTGAGGCAGCCGGAGTGTGGTTATTTGTGCACGGCTCCTCTTGCCTCCCCTCCCCACAACTGTTTCCATTCTCACCGAGCAGCCACGTCCGGGTCAGACACGCAGGACAGCAGCTGGGGATTTCCAAGGGACTTTTTGAGAAAAGCCAGTGAAAGTTGGGTGTTGGCTGCATGGCCTAGGCACTCTTGCTGAAACCCACTTCTTCCCTCCAGAACGTAAGGCTGGCCTGGTGGGGCTACTTCCCAAGGATCTTTTCAGACTGAAATTAAACAGAAATCAACACCCCTTTAGCTCTTTTAGCTTGCTGGGCTGGAGAAATCCTTTAAAAACTCAGCTGAAACAGGGGCTAACGGACCATTCCCTCAGAGCTGGAGGGCATCAGCAAAAATGGTTCTGGTTTGAGGAGGATCTGTGCGTGACATGAGCATCCTGGGCCACTCCCAGCTTCTCTCCCACGGGCCTCTGAGTGGACAAGGACGGTGTGGGAGGGGGTCACTGGAGAATCAGCACCTCTCCCTCCTCTCCACACACTCCAGGCCACAGGGAACGAGAGACACTGACTCACTAGCAACACCAGGTGGCTACGAGACAGAGCCCTAGTGCAGGCACCTCTGCTCATGAGACAAGAGCTCATTCTGCAGTGGTGACTCTGGGCATTTCTCCCACTATTTGATTAGCTGGGCACCTACTGTATACATTAAAGAATAGCTAATAAAAAGAGAGTAAATGAATTTTACTTCTCATAAAAACCTAAGTTTTAGGATTTTCACATTGCTTCATTTTTATAATCACAAAACTAAGGTAAACAGAGTGTTATCATTGTTTTACAGATGGAGAACAAGAAACCTAGGGAATCAATATGGGGATAGTAATAGGATTCTTTGTGGAGATTAAAGTAAGAATTTCTGATAAATTTTTCATTCTAAAACAAATAACTCACCTTGACCAACAACCCGATACCCAAACCCCCTCTTTGGCCAGAGGGGAGAAGGAGGGGCCCAGCTCCTACAGAGGCATGAACTAACCGGATTGAGACCCAGCAGCCGCCTGAGGGTCTCCAGCTGGAAAAACGCAGCAGAATGTGGGTAGGTGAGCAAGGGAGGGTCATGGGTACCACTGACTGGCCTCAGGTAGAGGAAGAACAGTAAAAAGAAGGAAAAAAGGGAGAAGGGAGAGTACTAAATACGGTCAACAGCTAAAGAATACTGAGAAGCCTCAGACTTTCTTTCGAAAGACACTGGCTGGGCCAGGTCTAGAGCAAGTCTGCGACCTCCACACGCCAGGACTACCAGCTTGATGGGGCTGCCTAGACTCAGGACAGTGGACCTTCCAACAAGACCCAAGGAAGCACACTAGAAAGGCTGCAACTCCGGAAGGCTGAAAGATGGGTAACGGGGAGCTGGAGGACCTCTGCTGCTCCGGGAAAGTGCTTACAGGGTTAAGTGGGTTCTTCCTGTGCCCAAGTAAAGAGTAGGAGGCAAGGCACCTGTCATGGGCTTAAGAACTTCCTAGGGGTTCATGTTTATTGGCATTTGACCTAGAGTCCTACCCATGGGCCAGGGCAAAGACCAGGTCTCCTACCCCCCATTCAATTCAGTCTCTGTTAATCCACCAATCCACCAGCCCAAACCACACCCCCACCCAGCAGTCCAAAGGTAAAATGGCTCAGGGACACGCTGTGCTCTCTCAACAGTCTGCTGAGTCCCAAAGAGTTGCGGGGGGGAGGAGGTCTCTGAAGTTCTGTCCATTAAGTTCTACAACAAAAAAATAACCAGATGCAGGAGGTGGGGAGCAAAGGTGCTGGCAGCCACGTATCCTGCTAGGTCTTTATAGCTGTGTCTCTGGATTTGTAGGCCACTCCTCGACTTTTCAGCTCTCGCACGATTCCTGCAGCAGGAAAAGAAACAGTTCTGTGAGGGAGGAATATTCCAGAGAATAAGAAAGGTCCCTCTACTACCACTCTGGTGGGGGGGCAGGAAAGGGAGAAAGAAAAGGAAGTAAGGTGCTCCTAAGCAAACTGGAGTGACTTCCTACACAGCCCATCAGCAGTCCTGCTTGGTTGGCTTGTTACCACTCAAGATCCAGGCATGTGTTTGGCAATAACTTGGTAAGAATGAGAAGGGAAAGACCAACCACACTGTAGTCGCTAAAACCAAGGGTTCTGGGATCACAACACCTGGGTTCACGTTCTAGCTCACTACTAGCAAGATGACCTTGGGGAAGTTATTTAACCTCTCTGTGCCTCACAGAGTTGCAAGGACTAGCGTGTAGTGACATAAAGGACCTCCACAGAGCGTGGCGCAGTAAGTGAACACTGGCTGCTATTATGATTATTATTACCTTGGGGAAGGCGACCAGTGACCGACACTGCATACACACCTGGCTTAAAGTTACCTACAAGAGAAGAAGAGAGATGGCAGTGAGAGTGAATTGCGTCTAATGACCAAATGGAGGTTTAAGCTAAAAATGAAAGGAATGCTGCAACTCCAAGAGAAGAGCAATCACTTCTTTTGGCTCCGGTGTTAAACGACAGGGCAAAGGACACTTTCCTCCTGTTTGCTACAACCCCATCTATTTCATCCTGCGGCCACTTACCCCCTGATTTAAGGCTCCCCACCAGACCCAAGGGGCAGCAACAACACAAGTAGGCCAGGGTAAGGAGAAAGGGAGATACTTACTGACTCGCTGCCACTTGGAGACCCAGCTGTCCTCTGGACTCATCATCGCAATGATTCTGGGAAGGGAAAAGAAACAGGGTCAGCCTGAGCCTCCCCTACTAGAGAAGAGAGATGGAGGAATATGTCCACGTTACTCTGCTTCCAGCCAGCAAAATAGTTCCGGGAGAGGAAACAAAGGAAAAAGCCAAGTATTGGTTTGGGGAAGAAAGCAGGGGAAATAGGACTACTAATGCTGGGGAGAGTCTGACCCAAAGTTAGTACAAAGATTCCTGGCCTGCCAAGCACAGGTCAGTCACCATTCCCAAAGGATTAGCTCATCAGGCTCAAAGGCGTCCTTAGCCCACATTCTCTGGGAAACAGGACAGCTTTAAAAGTAGAGAGCCAGTGTTACTAATTACAAGCAACACGACCACTAGGGGGCTGGGCCCTAGTGCAAAGGGGGAGGGTGAAGGAAAACCATGCTTACAAGGTTACAGAAATAACCCAGACTTGGCCAAGGTCTGCTCTGATGAGCTAGCTGTACAGCCTAATACACATATGGCGATCTCTCTCAGAATTTTATGGAATGAAACTCAAATACTGAGCTAATACACGACAAACACCTAGCACAGAGTAGGTGCTAAATAAGCATTTGCTCTCCTTATTATCTTAATAGTTCTCCCCAGGATAGCTCTGATCCTAGAGCACAGGCAACAGAAAGGCCATTTAATAAGGGCTAGAAGGCTGCCACTTGGGCATGACAGGGACATCAGGTGCTTTCAGAAGCCACATGTCATTTCTGTCATTCAATCAAATGCTTGCTGACTGCCTACTGTGACAGGTCTGTTATAGACACTGACATTGTCAACTGCCCTCTCAATAACCATTCCCTCTTGTCTTTGGCAACAATCTTGGATTCTTATTTGGGGAGCCTCCCTCCTCCATCCAAATCCTACATCCTCAGCCACCTGCTGGGAGTGGAACAGACGCCACCCTCTGGGGTGGTTAAGTAAGGTAACACCTGCCCTGGCCTGGCAGGCTGAGCAGAGACAGACACAGGCCGTTGTCTGGACCAACATTCTGTTGGACCAAGAGAACCAACGTTCTCTTTCTAGTCATCACAAGCTATCTTTCTAGCCTTACAGTGCCTGTCACCCAACCTTATAATTTAACCTCAACAGAATCCCCACCATTCTCCAAACATAGCCTGGTTTTCCTACCCCATGATTCTGCTCAAGTCATTCCCTTGTTTGGAATGTTTTTCTAAAATGCTTTCTCACTTCAACCCCCTCAAAAATCCTGTACTTCTTTCTTTTAGAGCCTGATTCATGTGGTATCTCCTCTGCTTCTAGTTGAGTTCATGTGGCCCTCCTGAGCTCCTTTAGCCCTTGATATACCCATTCTCCAAAATCTAATATGCACCAGAATACACAAAAATAACCCTTACAACTCAACAATAAAAAGTCAAATAACCTGCTTTGAAAGTGGGAAACGGATTTGGACATTTTCCTGAAGATCTACAAAATGGCCAGTAAGCACATAAAAAGATGCTTAACATCACTAATCATTAGGGAAAAGCAATCAAAACCAAAACAATACTACTTCACGTCCAAGAGGGCACCTACTACCAAAACCTAAACCAAACTAAAACAAATAAAATACAAATATAAACATATAAAAATAACAAGTGTTGGCAAGGGTATGGAGAAACTGGAACCCCTGCACACTGCTGGTGGGAACAGAAAACGGTGCTGCCGCTATGAAAACGGTATGTATGGCAGTTCCCCTAAATATTAAACAGAGCGACTCAGCAATTCCACTTCTGGATATATACCCTAAAGAAGTGAAAGCAGGGACTTGATTAGATATTTATAAACCCGTGTTCATAGCAGCATTGTTCATGATAGCCAAAAGACAGAAGCAAACCAACACTCTATCAACAGACGAACGGATAAAATGTGGCACATATATGTATATATGAAATATATATATGAATTATTCAGCTTAAAAGGAAAATTCGGATGCATGCAACAATATGGATACACCTTGAAGACATGATGGTAAATGAAATGAGCCAGGCACAAAAGCACAAATATTGTATGATTCCACTTATATGAAGCACTCATAGTATACTTCAAATCCATTCAGCAAGAGGGGTGCCTGGGTGGCTCAGTTGGTTAAGCATCTGCCTTTGACTCGGGTCATGTTCCTGGGAGTCCTGGGATTGAGCTCCATGTTGGGCTCCCTGCTCAGCTTCTCCCTCTCCCTCTGCCATTCCCCCTGCTTGTGCTCTCTCATTCTCTCAATAAATAAATAAGATCTTAAACAAAACAAAACAAAACCCCAAGAAATTCATACAGAAAGAAAGTAGAATGGTAGTTGCCAGGGGCTGTGGGGAAGGCTCAATCTCACTACCCTAAGATCATGACCTGAACTGAAATCAAGGATTGGACACTTAACTAAGCCACTCAGGCACCCCTGTGTGTAAATCCTTAACTGCCCTAGAGGCCAAAAGACACAGTAATCTCCTTAACCCAAAAAGAATACTACCCTCTGGCCCCTCCCTGGGAGGGAAAAAACCCCGAGACCTGGTCACTTATTGTTACTCTCATTTCCCCTTCTCCCCATTGGACAATCTCACCAAGGGACTAAGTCTAACAGCATCAGCTTTCAGTTAATAATTGACCATTACTGTACCTTACCTTACCTTCATTTTCATAAAGGATCTTCATGCATTTAACAAACATTTCTTAGCCCCCTGCCACCTTCCAGACCCTGTGCCAAATCAGTGTGCACAAGATAAACACAGTCCCTACCACCAATGAGCTGACAGTCTAATGAAGAACTGTCCAGCAGAAAAAAATAAAAACCACACAAGTCATTTAAAATTTTCTAGTAGCCATGTTTATGAGTAAAGACTAAAGGGTGAAATTCATTTCAACAACATATTCATTTAATTCAGTATACCCAAAGAATTATCATTTGGGCATATAATTAATATCAACAAAATTAAAATCCCTTACATTCTTTTTCCTTGTTCTAAATCTTGTCCGTCTAGTGTATATTTTACAGTTCGAGCATAACTCAGTTTAGACTAGCCACATTTCAAGTCCTCAATGCCACACATGGCTAGTGGCTACTGTACTGGACAGCACAGAACTAGTGTGTCTCAAAATAACTTTGAGAACAACTAGGATCATGGTCTCAAAATCTGCCTCTCATTTACTGGACGGGGAGGGGTGGAGTAGGGTGGGAGTAAAGGAAAAGTGAATGAAGGAATCTAAAGGGGCTTACCCGTCAAAGGAAGAGCTGGTGCAGTCATATACCATCTCCCGGTTACCCTTCATCTGAAGATATGCATCACAATTGTCACAACCATCATATTCGAACTGGTCTATAGTCTGGGAGGGGGATAGAGAGGGGTAGGGGTGAGCATAAACAAGGCCAAAAGAATCAGTAGCTCTCTCCATACCTCTACCTGGTCAAGTGGAAGGCTCCCTATGCTGGCTCTGTCTCATCAGGTTCCCCACCCACCACTCCTACAGCTCCATTCCTAAAGTTCCACCCACACCCTCACAGTCCTCTCTCTCTTGTTCGTTTTACCTATTCCTTTCCCTAGTCTCCTCAGGCACAGGTATCCTCTCCGACTACTCCCTCAGCTGCAGATCCCCACCCTCATCTGACTCCCAGTGGCCTTCAGCTTCAACAGAAGTTCGCTAAACGTCTGTTAAGGATCAGACCTGTGCCAGCTGAGGATTCAAAGGCATCTAAAGACTGCCTGCGTTCCTACAGACTTAAACAATGGCCTCCAGCAGCTTCCCACACACCCCCCTGCGCCCCGCCAAACTCGGGGTCCTGGAACTTAATTTTCTCTTCGCTATCCTCCAGCCCCGTTCCACCTTTTCCCACCACCTTGATTCCCCCATCGCCCCTACAACCAGCTCCCCGAAGGACACCTTGACCAGTGAACACAGCAAACAAGCCCGCAGATGCCGCAGGTCCTTCGGCACCGTCTCGAGCGCCATCGTCTCCGACAAAAGAACAGCAAAGAACTGGGACACGGATTCCTCAGCCGCAGGAAGTAAACAGCGAATTACCCAGAATGCTTTCCACTTCCGGTTCCTAGGACTTCCTCTTCCGGTGTGGGAGGACGCAGAGCCCAGCCCTCCACCCACCCACCCCCGCTTAAGGAGATGGTTTCTCCCGCCTGAGGGCGGGGCCGGCCGGGAGTCACCTGGGCCCGCGCGCGCGCCCGCCACCTGGGCCGGCGCGAGGGCGAGGCCTTGGCGGCCGTTGGGCTAGTGGGCAGGGCCCGTGGGGGAGGGGCGGCGCGGCTGGCGCCTGCGCGGGAGCGCGCCGCGGCCGGAGCCGGAGGCCGGGCGGGGCGGGTCGTTTGATCTCGGCCCCTAGCAGCCGGCCCCCGGTCCCCTTAGGAGGATCCCAGATGCCAGCCGAGATTCTGTTTTGTCTTGCCGTTTTTAAAAAGCGCAGGGCCAGAGAGTCCATTGTCTCCCTCTGGGTTATATCTCTGCCAAGAGGGAAAGAGATCAGGGACAGCGCCTTGCTTCCTGAGAGCAGTGTGGGGAGTCCATCTGCCGTCCGCCGGAATGCTGGCTCGTGAGCCGATGGCGCTAACAGGCATATTTATTTTTTAAAACTCTTTACGTACTTTACTTGTTCCAGCTGGTAATTTAGGCTTTGTGCAGCTTTTAGCATTTAGACAGTTCCTGTACTCGAGAACATCTGTAGGGGACAGGAGAGTGTGTCTTTTTTTTTTTTTCCACCTTCTAGAAAGCTAGATGCTTCTAGCTAGATGCTCTGTGGTTAATAAGTGGGAAACAGACAATGACCAGCCCTATGAAACCTTTCCTGGAGAAGCAGAAGGGGAAATGTGCTTTGTGAGGACGGGAGCAAAGGCTGCCCCAGGCTCTGCGGAATTCATACCAACTTAGCACCAGCTCTTGATCCTCACAGTAGTCCCAGGAGTAGGCAGAGCACAGTCACTTCTGTTTATCAGAATTGGAGCTCTGGGATATAAATAGGTAGTTTCAGGCCCTGCTGTTCTATCCTCCCAACCAGGTCTCCCAACTGAAACAGAGCTGCTTCTGTTTCAGGGGGGTCAGGAGGGGTGGTGGCTGCTTCTTGTGCCCATGCCATGCTGTGTTCAGATGAGCTCTGTGACTGGGGTTAGAATGTTCTCCAGCGCTGGATACTTTCCACCTCCGAACATGCTTTCACTCTTATCTCAGGGGAGCCCTGCAACAGCTCTGTGAAGTAGGCCTATTTTATGGGTGGGAAAGTGAGGCATAATTTGCCAAAGGTCACAAAGTCACTGAAGCATCACAAATAAGAGTGTGAAGTAAAAGGTACAGTAATAATACTGGAATCCAGTGCAATTTCCCCCTTCCCTGATCTCACTAGACCATGCTTTTAGGGGCTTACAAACACAATTTTTGTTGCCCAGCCCACCACTCTGTCCTATCCTTTCATGAATCAGAGCCTAACCGCTGATATCAGAAATAATTTACTTCTGTTAAGGTAGAAGATGAAACTTACCCTGAGTGACCCTCATGACAGAACAAAACCACGAGACCAGACCGCGTTTATGGATAAATATATTAGCAAATAAATACATTTCTCAACATAGTGCCTGATTCAAGCGTCTTTCTGTCTGGTTCAGATATAAATACCCATGTGGGTGCCTAGGTGCTAGTTCCCCACTGACTTTGAGGGAAGAAGGTTCCCAGGTAGGGTCCTGTGCCCACTTAGCTCCCACATTCACATTCCAAATGGGATAATGCCTGAGGAGCCGGCAATGGTCCAGCTGCCCTGGGGTGAAATGTCACCCTCAGGAGGCCCCTCAAGCCCTTGCCCACTCGGTGCAGCTACCGGGGCCAGATGTCCTGCGTGCACAACTTCTTGCATGCACACCTTCCTGGGTATCCCTGGCCTATATGGCTTCTCATGGGAAGCTGGGCCTTGGAGCCATCTAAACCCAAATGTCCCACTTTGCTTTTCCTATGTTTTCCCGTTCCTCATCCCTGCTCGGAGGGAAAACTCCCAGAGAAGAAGTCGTCGTTGTCCCTGTTCAGCTGTTAATTGTGTCTTTTCTACCTTCATTCCATCCTCCCTCTTCTAGTGCAGTCCAGCAGAAATCCTCTTCTTTCCACCTACTTTGGGACTTTGAGATAGGCAGCTGCTGGGAAGGAATTATTCCTCCCCACTACCCCGCCCCCCAAAGGAACTGGGCTGCTAGAGTGACGAGGGAGTTCTTCAGGGCCCCGCACCCCTTCAGGGACAGAACTCCACACCCTGGCCGCCCAGAGCCTCCCCTCTGACTTAACAGAGTGGATGTGACAATTAAGGACAAGAAGGGAAGAGCATTCTCCCTTACGCACCAGCGTAGGTACTGCGTGGAGAAGCTGCACAGCCTCCCTTTTTAGGGCTCAGGGCTCACCTATGTTCCTGATCCTTTCACAAAGAAGGAAAATGATACAAGCCGAGGTTGCTGCTGATGCAGCAGCTTCACCGAGGTGTCAAAGCTGGTGTGCAGGACTCACCCAAGAAAGGAGGTAAGAAGGACCCATTGGCAGGTGTGCACGTGAGACTTGGGATGAGGAAGACCTGCTGGGCCTGGGAAAGGAGCAGCACCTTTATAACACCTATCTACCCATACCTAGCTTCCTGTTCTCTAAAGACAGCCTGTCAGGGAGCTGGCCCACCTAGGGAGTAGCTGGCTGCCCTGCTGGACACAGACTCGCTGACTGCGGATGCGTTCTACACACAAGGTCCAGGGCTGGGAGCAGGGAGCACCTGCCACCCACCAGGACCACTCCTCTTCTGGAGGTGCCAGGAAGTATGGCACAAAAGAGGGGTGTTTTCTGAGGTCTTTTCTTCACTCTGTGCCAGGCAGGGCCCGAGTCATCCAAGCACACTCTTGGTCGGAGCTAGGTCTGAGCATCTCACACAGCCTGTTCACACAGCTCCTCAATCTCCTCCTCCGAGCCTGCATTCAGAGAGAGGGAAGGAAAGAGGTCAGTGAGGGTCAGGCCAGCCGCTTTCCTGTCCCACCGGCAAGACAGTATGGCTGGGAGAGAACCACAGAGAGGGAGGAGCAGGGAATGTGTCCAGGGGCAATTAGATTGAAGGCTGGGAGGGGCCCCAGTTGGGATATATAGGGGAGAGAAAAAAAAAAAGCTCAAGAAAGAGAAACATATATAGCAACCGGTGTGTTATAATTACTTACTATTCGCTCATTAACCCAATAAATACTTATTAAGCACTTGTGAATCTGGCCTGTTACTGTGTGCCAAACGGAAGAATAAGCAAGGACCTGACAATCTTGTAGGAGAGAAGGTGTGCATGCAAAGGGAAATTATGCAGTGGGACAGGACTGGATCCCAAGACCTTTCCTAGGGAGGGGACAAATCATGTTCGAGGGGAGCAATCGGGAAGGGCTTCCTGAAAGCGCAGATAGATGAGCTCGTCCTGCAGAAACAGGTAAGAACTGGATTTCTGGGAATAGGAAGACAGCAGAATATTCTGCATTATAGGGACTGCAAGAAGTGTTTACTGGGTTTCGCTAAAGCATGGGGCAGGGGAAGGGAAGGGGAAGACTGGAATATAAAGCAGGGAAGGAAGATGCGGGCTAGTTGGGGCTAGAGCCTCGAAGGCCAGAGCAGGCTCAGCTTTTCTTTACTGTGGACAAAACAGAACATGGGGAGATTTCTGGACAGTTTGAGGAAGATGAGCCTGGCAGCGGAGGGCGAGCAGGGTCACTGGATGTGCAGGGCCCAGCCTTCGTGGCCCTGTAAGAGGAGAGAAGAGCGAGGAGGCTCCGCCTTGATCTTTAGGCTACATCCAAGACATTGGCAGGGGCCACCAGTTCTGAAGGAGAAGGTAGAAAAGCTCTCAGGTTCAGAGTTAACAGAACCTGGTGCTGATGGGACTTGAGGAGAGGGAAGAGGGAGGCGTCGAAACCAGTTCTAAGTACAGGAGAGAGGGGAGGTGGTAGTCTGGCTCCAGCAGCTGCAAAAGCGCCCACGTGACAGGGTCCAGATGGATCGTCAAACACATGGCCAAAGCTTGTTTACATGGCTCCACGGAAGCCATGGTTTTCTCCACTGTCACTGCGTGCATGCCTGTGACTGCACAGACCTGGATCTCCTGGTTGACAATGTCCATGTCCTCAGTGCCTAGCCTGGAACCTAGCCCATAGCAAGCATCCAATACAGGAAGAAAAAAGGAGGGAAGAAGTGAATGAAAAAACAGATTTAGGTCTTGACTGTAGGGTTCCTAGACTGAGAGGTCTTATATTTCCAAGATCTTTGGGTTCCCTTTTGGGGTGCCTAGGGATACCTGTAGGCAAAGAACTGTGTCATCCACACCATGGGAGAAGACGAGGAAAAGGAGGGGGGTTTGCTCTGGAGGAGGAAGAGGAGCATTTGAGCAAATAAACACCAAGTTAAAATGGAGGATTTACATTATCAATATTGGTAGTAATACAATTATAAAGGATGCACTGAGGTCCCAGGAAAATGAGGTTGGTCTTATTAATAAGGGTGCTTAGAAGGGAAGCCTTAGTTGTTCTTTTACCCCAGGGGAGAGGAGAAAAACCTAAGGACCCCCGGGGTTGCTGGGAACCACCTATGATCTTTTTTTTTCTTTTTTCTTTCTTCCTTTTTTTTAAATCTTTTTTTTTTAAGATTTTATTTATTTATTTGACAGAGAGAGAGATCACAAATAGGCAGAGAGGCAGGCAGAGAGAGAGGGGAAAGCAGGCTCCCTGCTGAGCAGAAAGCCCGACGCAGGGCTCGATCCCAGGATCCTGAGATTATGACCTGAGCCGAAGGCAGAGGCTTTAACCCACTGAGCCACCCAGGTGCCCCTTTTAAAAAAAAAAAAAAAAAATCATTTCCATAGCTTTTCTCACGTGGCCTAGTGTTACGGATATCTGCAATTATTCCCCCCCCAAGACCTCACATTGGCTGGGATTATAGCTATCAGTGAGTACTTCTCCATGCTCTCAAGAGCAAGGAACATTCTTGGCCTTCTTTGTATTTAAAGCTGATAATTGGGGATGCCTGGGTGGCTCAGTCAGTGAAGCACCTGGTCAGGTCGGGATCTCAGGGCCGGGGTTCGAGCCCACCCCCCCCAGACTCTGCACTCAGCAGGGAGTCTGCTTGAACATTCTCTCCCTCTGCCCCTCCCACTCCCTCTCTCAAATAAATAAATAAATCTTGAGAGCTGATAACTGAACTGTGGGCACAGCTCGACTAATTATCACAACACTGAAACACTTACATCTGAGCTGTTGCCTCAAACCACCGCAAGTGCTTTCCGGTGTTTCCTCCACGCTGGCGCTTCCCCCGAGACCGCCCTCTGCTCTGGCAACCAGAGGATCAACACCCGGCAGAGTCGGAGGACCTCAGCCAGCATCCTGTGCTATGCCTGCTGTTCAGGATTTTGACTGTTACCCCACTGCACCCTTCTCGGCTCTGTCAACCCCTTGTTGGCTGACTTCCCCCATTCTGTGGTAACCTCCAGTATACTCCGCTTACCACACCCTCTTCCCCTGAAAACTCACCCGGCTGGGCTGGCGGCAGCTGGCAGTGGGGGTGAGGGCATGGCCTGCCCTCCGGGGTGCCAGAACTCCATTCGGAAGGCCCCTCTCCAGGTGGGTGTGGTCCTAGGGACTGGCGTGGAGTCAGACACAACCACACTGGCTGTGAACTTGGGTAACAAGGGCCTGGGCTTTCTGGCAGCAGCCTCCTGTCCAGGCCCGGAGGCCCAAAGATCAACGGGTGGGCCTCCGGGGACCAAGGGTACGCCGAGCTGGTACTGTAATGGGGGAAAATCTGGCAAGCTGGGTGGGCCGTCAAGTCCTGGGGCCGAGAGGCTGGGGTGGGCTCTGAGAGGCCCCCCCGCCTTTTCCTCTGTGGGTGTCGAACAGGGAGGCTGGATTTCTGCAAGTGGGAGAGGCTGCTGGGACTGGGGTTGGCGGCATCAGCTGGGCCCGGGGCTGCCTCCGGGAGGGCCCTGGGCCGCTGTGTGTTGGGGAGCTGCCCTGAAGGGGCAGTTGGGTTGGATCTGGCAGCCTGCTGATCAGGGGAAGGCGGCTCTGGCTGGGGCTGTGTCCGAGCGATGGCAGGCCTGGCCTGGGGGACCCCAGTTTCTGGGCCAGGCTTCCGGCCATGCCACTGGAAGCGCTTTTTGTAGTGGTGGTGCCGGTGGCGGTGGTAGTGGACGTGGCTGGAAACCTGGCTTTCCCCTGTGGGCACCACGGAGTCCAAAGACCGGGGCCGGGAGGTCACACGAGGCCGCATCTCCTCCCCCCGGGGCTCCCCTTCCGGGGTGCAGTATACCAAGGGGTCAAAGTCACTGCTCAGGGAGCTGCGGAAGGTAGAGCTGCTGCCGTGGATGCCCTGCAGACTGACGTCTGTGCAGTTGACCACTGAGTCACTGGAGGAGCCGTGACAGGGCCCCGAACTGGAGTCACTGGCGGGCCCGTCCGCCATGTAGCCACTGCGCTCCGTGCGGTAGCTTTCTCCAGAGCCGCTGCTGTCGTGAGGCCTGGCCCGGCGTGCGGGTGCTGAGCAAGCCGAGGGGTGCTGCGAGGTGCATCGGAGCTGGCTCAGCCCCCAGCCCTGCGCGTAAGGGTGCTGGGCCGCTGCCAGGCGCTGCTGCTCGCCCGGAACCCTGGGGTGTGCGGCTCGGGGGAGGCGGTGGTGCCGGGGGCCCAGGCCCGGCTCCTGCGAGGCTAGGAAGGGGCCAGGTCGTGGGGGCCGACCCACTGCACCCCGGGAAGGGCCCAGCACGTAGGCAGCAGGCAGGTGGTAGTGGGCATGGCCAGGATGCTGGCGAATGAGGTGCAGTCTCCGGCCTGGTTCCTGGTAAGATCGAGAGGGTCCCAGGGACTGAGAAAACGAATCTCCCTCTGGAAGAAAGAACCAAGAGCATGGGTGATTGACTCCACGAACCTCTGGAGGGTGGCTGTAGCATCCCTGTTTGAGCCCACATGGCCTGTGTGTTTAGGGAGAGTTGGGGGACCAAGGACATTCCTAATCTGCCTGTGCCCTGGCATGCCCTGGCTCCTTCCGGCCAGTCTCTCTTCCTGGGGGGTCCACCATGCCTGTCCATCCCTGCTCCCCTCACCAGCCCATGTGGGGCTCTTTCACGCAGAGCCACCACTGGCCTGTAGCACACCTTTGGGTAAATTAGAAAAAGGCTCTTTTTCCTCAAGATACTTCACTTTGATCTTTTAGGAAATTTCCATACTATCCTGGTTTTGTTAGAATAAGATACTTTATTGCCAGAAACTCAGAATTATAGACAAACCACCCAGATTTAGAATCGACAAACTTGTCATAAAAATACGATTTTTAAGGTAACAGAGATGTCTACGATGTGAATGGTGGGTGCCCGTCCTTCATAGGAGGCAGCCTGGAGCAGTGCGCAGCCTGAAGAACTGTTACGGCAGACTGGCTTTTCCCTCAGCTTTAAGGCAACACCCTCCGTCTGAGGGCGACCCCGTCCCAGGAGCCCCCCCAACCCAACTGGCGGCACACAGTGGAGTGCACGGC
Organism: Procyon lotor; assembly: GCA_028646535.1. Taxonomy (NCBI): domain Eukaryota; kingdom Metazoa; phylum Chordata; class Mammalia; order Carnivora; family Procyonidae; genus Procyon; species Procyon lotor. The sequence goes on along the minus strand of CM053619.1, from coordinate 21,035,798 downwards.
CCACCTCCTACCTACGATGTTGAACATGCAGAGAGGACAAGTCCGGTGCTGATGGAGCCAGGGGTCCACGCACACACGATGGAACTCATGGAGGCAGGAAATGACCCGTAGCTCCTGCGGAACACAAGGGGGTCCAAGCCAAAGTTACCTGTAGCTGCAGCAGTAAACCGGGCCTCCCCTTCTTGCCATGAGCTTCTTGTAAAATACCACATAGCAGACTAGAAATGGTAAGGGCTTTGGGATCAGGTCACCCTGGCTCTTGCCACTTGGCTGCATGACCTCGGGCAAGTTCCTTAACAGACAGTTTTCTGCTCTAAAACGAGGATAAAAAGCGAATCTACCACCATTGGGCATCGTCATGAGGCTGAAAGGAGATCATGCGACTGAGCACCCACTGCGGAGCCTGGGACGCGGTCCACACTCAACAGGGCCTAGCTCTCGTTCCCTGGAAGACCAGGGAAAGAGCCAGAGCTCAGGGCTGCCCCCTCCTCTGCCTCATGCCAGATACACAGGGCATAGATGCACCAGGGAAGCAGCCTTCAGTGCCCCGCCCGGCCTCCCACGTCCCTCCCACATCCCTCCCCTTCCGAGTTGTGGTCACCGAGGGCAAGCGCGAGGCCCGCCTTACCTGGCCCTCCGAGAACTCCTCCAGGCAGATGGCACACACAGGGGCTGAGCTACAGCTGCTGCTCGAGTCTGGCCACTCAGCCCTAGCCCTCCTGCAGCTGGCCCGGTACCTCCGGGTAGCCAGTTGGCTGATGGCCCAGGCGGTTCGCTGTTGAAGGGGATCCTGGGAAGAGGGCTGGGGCTCAGACAAGGGCAAGGGCTCCTCGTCCCTCACCCCGGGATCTCGGTCTATACTCGGTTCCCAGTCACCCCGTGGGATCACACGGCCGATTGGCTACCCCTAGGAGTGTGTCCCCTTCAAGCTCATACACAGCTCTGCCAAGCCCGCCAAGCCCTCCCACCGCCCCCCTTCCCCCGTTCGTACCACCAAGACTTCCCTTCCTTGAGGTCCTGGGAGAGAAGTTTTTCATCCAACTGCCTGCCTGCCATCCTAACTTGGATATCCGATAGGTCCATCAAACTCTATTCCTAATCCCATTAGCCACCAACCACACACCCATCCTCCCCCCTTAAAACTTAAGTCAGATCCTGGTACTACTTCTGCTCAAAATCTTCTCGTAGCTTCCACTTCACCCGGAGTGAAAAACACCATCCTGCCGTGGCTTCCATGGTCCAGCAAACGTCTGTCCTCACCTCTTGCTCTGCCCACTCACTCTACTCCAGCCCCACGGCCCCCGAGCTGTTCCTCAGACATACTGGGTACACTTCTGCCTCAAGGGCACACTTTTGCCTGTACTGGGCTCTTTGTCCAGTCACACTCTCCCCAAATATCTGCACAGATGACCTCCTCACCCACTTAAGGGTCTTTCCTGCAAATGCCATCCTCCCAGGGAAGCCTTCTCTGGCTTCGCTTTTAAAAATTAACCCTTTCCCTTTAGGTTCCCTCTTCTCTTCTCTATTTTATCTTTCTCTCGGGCACATACCACCATCAAAAATACCACATAGTTTATCTATTTATTTAGTTGATTGTCTTCCTCTTCCCATTAGAATGAAAGCTCCCTGAGGGAAGGGATCTTCCATCTTTTTGTTCACCCTGCTATCTCCAACACCTGGAGCTGTGCCTGGTCCACTCACAAGTGCTCTATTTGCTGAATAAATAAATGAATGGGCAAACCTCCGTGGAGGGGCTGCTGGAGATCAACAAGTCAGAGGCCAGGGTATTTAGATGTAAATGATTTCAAGAGCCTAGGGCATCTTCTTTACCCTCTTTTCCACTCCCCCCACCCCCCCTCTTTACCCCCCCCCCCAACAGGAACACACCCCCCCCCACCCGGGAGCCCCCCCCAGCTCACCGGCCTGCTATGGCGGGGGCGGCACCGGAGGCGCAGCACAGAAGCCAGGATGACCACAAAGATGGTGCCCACCACTGTCAGGAGGATCCACACGTCATAATCTGGCTGGGGGAGTGAGCAGAGATGGGGAGAGTCATGCTTCTGGGAGGAGCTGGGCCAATCTGGGAGAAGCTCAGGTGCCCGGGAGGCAGAGAGCCAGAGGTCCCTTTGAGTCTTCCAGCTGCAGGGACAGGTTGGGGAGGGACCAGTAGGAGGGGCCAAGTGGTCCCTCTCTGCCCACAGACACTCACAGGAGAGGGTCCTCCAGATGTCCGCTTGGAGAGGTACTCTCTGAAGACCCGTGTGCTTGGGAAAAAGAGGCTGCAGAGTGGCAGCTTCCCCATGACCCCTGGGTGAGATTTCCAGCCGGTGGAGAGACACCAGCCGGGGATCAGGGGCTGGGGGCCAGGGTTTCAGTCTGGCTCTGCTACCCTGTGCCCAGAAACCGTGGAGCTGGAAACAACTTTAGAACCCAGGGCCCTGATCTCTTCCTTCTGCAGATGAAGCCCGGAGGGGGAAGAAACGTGTCCAGAAACACACAGCTGGTGCGTGAAGTTGAACGGTAGGCTTTCTAAACTCCAGGAGTGCAAGGGCTTTTGATGGCAGTTGTCACAGGACGAAGTGGAGGTGAGACCGGGTGCCAGGGCAGGGGCTGGAGATCTGGTGTGCTCACCCAGGTTGGGGGCTCCTTCAGCTCAATCCTAACGTGGGCCTTTCGGTTCTTGTACACAAACTCCATCAGCTTCTCGGCGTCCTTACCCCAGATCAACACCACCGGCCACGTCAGCCCCAGAGGCTGCTGAAGCTGTGGGAGGAAGAGTGCCCACAAGGGCTGCTGTGTCCCGACTTGTCTTTCTCCAAGTGACTTTATCTCCCTCCATCCAGCTCCCTCCTCAAACACCCCAGTGTCCCTGGGTACCTGCTCTGCCGCAGCTCGATCCTCCGTGATGTCAAAAAGGACGGCGCTGGCTCCTCGCTCCCCCGCCATCCGGGCCTGCAGACACACACAGCAGAGGTGCCGCTGGGGTCAGAGCAGGATACGGCCCGCCCAGGCCCTGGCCTCCCACGCCCACTCCCATGTCTACCCTTCCTAGGGCTTCACACACATCGTCTGTCTGCACACTCCTATAGGACACTTGCACGGCAGCAGTGGGATTAGGATCCCTGTCCTGCCCGGAGCTCACCCAGCTCCCACTGCCTTCAAGGACAACATTGAGTCCTAACTTTTGTAATCAAAGAAACTCTTAACAAGGGTTTAGTTGTACCAGGCAGTGGACTAGGCTCTGGAGCTAAGGACAAAGTACCCCAAGTCTGCCCTCATCGAGAGCTGGGACAGCAGAAAGCAGGGAATGAACAGCACCCCCAGGGAGTGGGGAAGGGTGACCAGTCCCCAGTACAGAGAAGGAGAAGGGGAGAAAAGACAGGCCCTTCAGAACAGAGCTGGGCTGTCTGGGGGACAGGAGCCCTGCCAAGAGGAGGCTGTGGGCATCCCCCAAAGGCCTGGGACCCTGCTGCCACCCAACGTCTCTGTGGCAGAGCCCTGGGCTCAGCCCATCTCTTGGTGTCTCTCTCCCAGCCACACTGGGACACACGTTTGCTGACACGTTTCCTGGCTCCGGTTCAAGGACTTAATGGGGTCCCCATCCAGTGTTTTGTCCCTGAGGTGGCACTGGAGATTCAGTGGGGAGAGACCCCCGAGGGCTATTCCCACAAGGACACGACCATGCTGCGTGCTCGCCACGGCTCCAAGAGCAGGCTTGGGGCAGCAGAATTTAGCCAGCCAGGCAGAGCAGAGCAGAGCCAAAAAGAGAAAAAAAGGCAGGAATCTAGCAGCTCTGGGTGTGGGGTGAGAGAAGGGAGATAAGGGCAAGGGGAGGGTGGAGGCACAAAGGCAAAGGAGCGGGACAGATACTGCCCTGCCTTGGTGTCCGGGCGCCCTGCCCGGCACCGCCACTTGCCAGCCTTTCTCCCCAAAGCCGAGGCTCATCTTGTAAGGGTGTCAGGCTGGGACCTCGTGCCCCCGGGGGGCCTGCTGAGTCTCCGGGGCTGGGCTGCAGGCACCGAAGGAGTTAATCCCTCTGCCAGCAGCAGTGGCGGGTGGAGGAGCCAGTGCTGAGGCTCACTCACACGGTCAGGCCTTTGATCTCTGCTTTTCTTCCCTGGGGAGAGCCTGTCCCAGCAGGTCTCCTGCCTGGCAGGCCTGGGGAGCAGGGAGCGGCTCCTCGCTCGCTCGCTCGCTCCTGCTCCTCACTCCCCAGGAGGCAGCAGGGACCAGGGGGCCCCTCAGAACTGGCAGCTTGCGGGCAGGGGAGCCCTGGAAGGTGGTGGAGACGCTCAAGTGGGGCCCCATGTTGGGTCGGGAGGGTAACTTTCCCCCTTCCTCCTTGTCTCCCTCCCCCCAAGCTGCTGAGTTGCCAGGCTCGACTAGCAGCACCCTGGCCCAGCCCAGGCTCAGGCTTGCCAGCCTAACCGACTGGAAATTCACAGGACTCCGGAATGAAATTGCTGAAGAAATCGAGAGGTCTTAGCCTTTGGTGTCCTCCTGCCCACTTATTCCCAGGAAGTCCAGCCCAACTAGGGGGCCCCAGGCAAAGAGAAGCTCTCCAGTCTTCAGAAACCCCCAAGCCAGAGTATGGGAGCAGCCCCAGAGGACAAGGAGAGGGGCTCCCACTGCTAATGTCACAGTCTGGGCGTTGGCCAAGGCATGGAGGGGTCAACCCAGTAGTGAAAGAATTGAGACCCCTGGGTCCTACGTGCTGCCAAGGGCTCATGTTCCTCAGGCCCAGACTGAGATCCTATATCCAGCCCAGCCTGGAAGAGCATGAGGGAAGGGCACAGAGACTTTCTTGCTTTCCCCACTGCCCCCCTCTTTGAAGGACTGGGGTAGGAACAGTGGAAAGTAATTATGCTGATGTTCAAACACCCCAGCCCATTACAGCCCATAATTACAAAGTTGTAAAAGAGATCAAAGAGAGCGTACTGGCCAACAGGGGGAACAGACAGGACTTTCAGGCAGTGGGTACCTGTGTCCAGAGTTCTAGGAATCAAAAAGCGAGGCTTGGGGCCAGCCAGATGGCAGCCGACTCTGGGGCTGTCCATGCTCCCTCCGGTCCACCCGCACCCAAGAAAGTGGGAGAGAGGGAGAGAAAGGAGCACTTCCTGGGAGACTGGAATCGGGAAGGTAAAGAGGGTGGGCAGACCCTCTGCATGGAAGGACTGGGCTCTAGAAAAGCAATGCAGAGATCCCTTTGGGAGCTGCCAAGAGTCAGCCAGCCCCCTCGCCAGCTGCCCGCGGCCTCTAGCTGTTGGAACCAGGACATGGCGGGAATTGCACACGACCCTCTGCGCCTCTCTGGGCTGTAGGTTTCCTCTCCAGTCACAGAGGCAGTCTCTGTCATCTCCTCCTCATCAAAGACTGAACGAGTACCTCCTGTGCCCAGGGCAGCAAGCCAGGGAAGGCCAGGCCCTCTAGAACAACCCAGCGTCTAGTTGTAGAGACAAGGCACATACATAATGCAGTGCCGCTAATGCTCTAGAGTATGAATGAATGAAATAGACCAGTAGTGCCCAAATCTTTTTTCACTGAGGAAAGCCCTTCCCTCCACTCCTCCCCGACAAACACACACACAATCTGACACAATACACAATAAAAGTGAGCTGAGTTTGGGGATGGGGGTGGAGTTAAGAAAGAGCCTTGGTTTCCCGCTCCCCACAAAGCCTCTCCGTGAAACCTGGGGTGTAAAGCATGGACAGAGACCCTGGCCAGAGCGCCAAAAGAGAGGGATTTCTGCCCCTAATGGGCTAGCTGGGCTGGGCCAGTCAGGGAAGATTCAACAGAAGAGGTGGGGTTCATGTGGGCTTGAAAGTGATGGTAGGAGGAAGTAGAAGGGATATAACCTTTATTGAGACCCGCTCTGCCCAGACTGCTCAGGTTTGAGTCCTGAATTTGCTACTAACTATTAGCTGTGAGACTTTGAGCATGTCACTTAACTGCTGTATACCTCAGTTTTCCTTTCTGTAAACTGAGAATAATAATAGAATGTACTTCACAGGGTTGTTTTGCAGACTTTATAAATTAATCCACACAAAGCCTTACAGTAGTACCTCGGATATAGTCAGCGTCCCTGAAGTATTAGTCATTGTCATATCAGCTATTACTACATGCTTTGGGTACATGATTTCATTGACGCCTCACATCTGTACAAGACAGTCATCAGTTTTGATTTGAAGAAACTGAGGCTCAGAGAGACCCAACAACTTGCCCAGGATCACACAGCTGATAAGCAATGGAGGCAGGATTCCCACTCAGGGCTTCAGTCTTCCGAGTGCCTGGTTGGTTACCAGGTGGTGCTCGCTATGGTGGGAGAGGCAGGGCCTTGCTGCCTTCCACCAGGTAGAGGGCCACGGCTCTAGTCCCGGCACGAGGCAACTGGGGCCCGAGTAATCACAAGGATGGCTGTGGAGTTGCTCACAGAGAAACAGAAACCGATTTGGATGACTAGATGGGGGGCGAGGGGGTGTTGGCGGTGACAGGAATGGAAGAGTCCAGATAAATTAGGGTGAGGATTTCAGAGAAGATCGAGAGAGGTACCAATAAGAGAAAAAACCCAATCTTGTGAACTATGAAAGCATGGGATGATGGTGCCAATGATGACAAGAGTAGTGACTGATCGCTCATTGAGTGGTTCCTATGTGCTTGGCATGGGGCTGAGAGCTTCCATCTACACTTACCCATGAAATCCTCATAACTACTTTACGATGTAAGTTCCATTATTATTCCCCTCCTACGGATGAGGAAACAAGAGGCCCACAGAGGCGAGCTCAAGTGTCCAGGTCACACCGAGGGGCAATGGCCATGCCGGCCCAGGGCTGTCGAGCTCAGGAGCCCCGGGTCCGTGGACGGTGATGGCACCACCGACAGTGAGCCGTATTCCAGAGCAGAGCCGATGGGAGTCAGCAGTTTTCAAACCCACCTTTCCCCTATGCCTCCCGGGAGCCGTATGTTATTTATTTTTTAAATTTTCTCTAAAGATTTTATTTATTTATTTGAGATAGAGTGCGAGCAAGAGAGAGAACCAGCAGGGGAAGGGGCAAAGCGAGAGGGCAGAGCAGGGAGCCCGATGTGGGGCTCGATCTCAGGACCCCGTCATCATGACCTGAGCTGAAGGCAGACGTTTAACCGCCGTCTAAGGTTAACCAGGCACCCCGAGCCATACTTTTAAATGTTTTACCAAACGAACTGCATTTGTTATGTATAATTCATTTTTCTATGAGATAACTTGTAACCAAAAGGAACAAATAAATATTTTAGTTAAGTTCATGGGACTCAGGAAATCTTGGGAGTAGCTCAGACACCTCCATTACTACCTCCACAGACCTCCTCTGGGCCAGGGGGCCCGAGGTAGGAGCTGCTTGGTGAGGCCCAAGGATGAGGCCTGAGGGAAGCCTTGGACCTACCCCCCTGAAGAACGTGGGGTTACAGAGCACCCGCAGGGACGAGGGAGAGGAGAAGCCCTGTATGGCCAAGGCACTTCTTCTAAACCTCTAATGGTTTTTTGTTTCTGTGTTTGTTTTAGCTCAGGCACTATTTGGTACTTGACATACATCATTTTTATCCTGATGATGATCACTGGGGTAGAAAATAAAAGCCCCATTTCATGGCAGAGGAAACAAAGGCGCAATAAGGTTAAGTGCCTCAGAGAGCACTCACCACATGCCCCTTGCTTCCTAGCCTCTGTGCACACGCCTTAGTTCTCCCCCGGGGGTGTGACCCTCCCAGGGGGAGAAGGAAACCTCCCGCGTGGATGGCATCCGGACGTGGCCCAGTCAGGGGATGAGAGGGGAGAGAGGGAGAGGTCCGGGGAATCCTACAAGGTTTAGAAGCTTTTAAATCGTGGAGGAGGAGCTTCTCAGCGGATCTGAGTCCTTCTCCCCCATCTCTGCTCCCAGACCCCTGCACCTCACGCACTGGCGTGCACACACTCTGCCCTCACATTCCTACTACCAAACACTAGGTATTCGTCCACTGAATGAATAAATGAATGATCTTTGCCCATATTCTGTAAAGCAAGGGAAATGGAATAGCCAGCCAAAAGCAAGGTAGCTTCAAATTAACAAAATTCCGAGCCCAACAAAGGGGGTGCTCCACGTGGGGCTTGAGCTCACCACCCCAAGATCATGACCTGAGCTGAAACCAAGAATCGGCGACTTAACCAACCGAGTCACCCAGACACCCCACGACCCACACAGTCTTGCACTGAAACCACGCTCCCCCCATCCCAGGTGTGCCCTGGCCCCTCTTTCCCACCCTCCCTCGGCCCCCTTCTGCATCAGCGTTGCCAGCCTGGCAGAGTAGCTTCACCCACCTGTGGGGCCACATTCGAATCCTGCCCTCATCCCTGTCTCCCCTGTGGGCTCGAAAAAGCACCCAGGCTGTTTCCTTGAGATTCCTGGCTCAGGACGCCGGCCTCGGGAGGATCAGGGAACCCCCAGGGGGATCTGGGTTCGAGCACAATGAGCCGGCACAGGGGCTGGGGCCGTCAGCTTCCTCTTTTTATCCCACCGGAGAACTGGGCCCCTTCCCCTAAGCTGACCTTAGTCACCTACAGAGAATCTAACTACTCTCTGCCTTAGGTCACCATGAGAATCTTCTCATATACATCCAGTGCTCCCAGCCAGAATGGGAGGCAACAGGGCAAGGAGATTAAAAGCCCAGGTTTGGGAAGTAGACACGGCCCAGTTCTAATCACAGCTCCACCCCTTCCTAGCTATGTAACCCTAGCAAGTTACTTAGTTTTCTTTCTTTCTTTTTTTTTAAGTTTCTTTCTTTTTTTTTTTTTTTTTTATTTATTAGACAGAGAGAAACACAGTGAGAGAGGGAACACAAGCAGAGGGAATGGTAGCGGGAGAAGCAGGCTTCCCGCAGAGCAGAGAGCCCGATGCGGGGTTCGATCCCAGGACCCTGGGATCTGACCTGGGCCCAAGGCAGACGCTTAACGACTGAGCCACCCAGGCGCCCCTCTTTATTTTTTTAATACTCTCTACACCCAAGGTGGGGCTTGAACTCACAACCCTGAGATCAAGAGTCACACGCTCCACTGATTGCACCAGCCAGGCACCCCAGTTACTTAAGTTTTCTGACCCTCACTTGTCTCATATGTCAAAGAGAGAATAAAAATGTCTAGCTTTCCTGATTGTTGTGCAAAGTAAACAAGATAATACATAAAGAATCTGTCCCACCTGGCCCACGGTCAGCGCACAGAGAACGGTAACTTATGTTAGAGCAGGAATCACAAGCGCACACATTCACAGGGCCTTTGAGGTAGCAGGCCAGGGAGGAGCGAGGCAAACCCGAGAGCCCAGGACGGTGGAGAGGGGGCAGCTGCCGCCAGCTCCAGCCAGTGAAGCCCCATGGAAACTAGGAGCCACCGGTCTGTGATCTTGTTTACAGAGAGGGTAATGGCGTCTGTTTCTGCTATTCCTGCACGTGCTTGGTTAATATTTCTGAGAGGTGGAAAAGCACTTCAACGGACCCCTCCTTGCTCTGATCTGGGCAGGGGAAGGGGTTTAGGAACTTCCAGGTGGTGGGGGAGGATATGGGGTGGGCAACATGCCCTAGATGACAGTCAGGAGGTTCTGCTACTAGAGGGTGGTTGGTGGGGAAAGGACGGAGGCCTGAATTTCCACCCCTCTCAGAACCGTCCTGAGTTAGGAGAACCTGAGTGAACTGGGCACGTCTCTCCTAGGCGACAAGGGGACAGAGAACAAAGGGGCCTCTCGTGGCCTGGAGGTGGGTGAAGTTCAGAGTGGGGGGGCAGGAGTGAACCCACCTTGCTGGCCAGGGACAGGCAGGGGCGGGGGGCCCGCTGGGGACTCTCCAGCTTGACAATGCTGATGAATCCAGGCTCCAGATTGTCGTCATCACTGGCATTGCACAGGTACAGGGGGTGGGACTGCAGAGAGAGGGAGAGAGAGAGAGGGAGAGGTTAGGGAGGCTCGAGGGGATAGCGGTAAGCGGCGGGAGCCAAGCACCTGCCCGCTGTCCAGGCAGGGACCGGGCAGGTCTCCTAGCGGTATGAAAGAGCAGGCCTTCTCATCTGAAGGCCTCAGAGGAACCTAGTAACCATCAGTTGTCATTTCCAGGGTGCCAGGGCCAAGAATAGACGGAGGCGGGGGGCAGGTAGGCAGGAGGTGTGTCCAAAAGGGGGACCTCCGTGGAGAGTCTGCTGCAAAGCCACTCCGACAACCCTCACACTGCCCCAGCCTCTCTCACCTCCTACTTCTGCCACCTGCTCCAAAACCCCGGGCTAAGAGCCCACCTCAGTACCTTCAGAACCTTGCCTTCCCTCCACGTTCTCCCAGGGCAGCGCTGAGTGCCACCAGTGCCTCCCGCCTCCTCAGGGTGCCTCCTGAGATCCCCGTCTCTCACGTGGCTTGGGTCTTCTCACTCGGCACGGCCCTGTTCCTCTCAATAGCTCCCTTTGGCCCTGCCCGGGACCCATCCCGGGATGAAGCCGGGCACGGGCCGGGAGAACGAGGCTTGGCTAACGGCCTCGAACATCACACTTCCTGGGAGCTTGTCCCGCCTCAGCAATGGTGCAGTGGGGAGGAGCCCGCCCAGTGCCTGGGCTCTGAGGGTGTGGGGGGGGCCAGTCCGACCCCGTGCCCCTAGCCCAGCAGCGCGGAGCAATGACTCGGGGGCTTGTGGGCCCCACATGCGCTCACGGACAGAGGGCAGAGGGCCAGGAGTGCCCTTCTGCATACGCGAGCTGACTCAAAGGCCCACGTGAGTCTAAGTTTCCCAGAGTGCTGTGCGACAAAGTACCCAGTGTAGGCGGCAAGAAGGGGGATTCTGTGTGAGGGAGGCGTGCCTGCTCCCTGCTGCTGCTGAAGTCGAATGGACTTCCAGATAGAAGCATCAGAGGAACGAGACGGCATTTTGAATTTAGGAGGATGTCTCTGAAGATGCTGATGCTGATGATGGACTTAAGGGCACAGTCACGTCTTGAGAGGACTGTCATGCTGCTTCTCACTGTGCCACGGCAGTTCCCAGAGCAAGCCGTTCTTGCTCCCAGAATTTAAGGAGTACTAGTCTGGGGTGACATAAAGTTTAGTGTGGGAGAAATGTTATGCACATCCCCCCGCCAAACCCCCAAAAAAGGCCAGGGCCCGGGTTGTTTTCATTTCAGTGAGTCTTGTAGCCCGTCTCCACAAGTCCCATTAGTCTGTCTGTCTGCCCATTTGCCCAACCACGCATCCCTTCATTTCCTCATTCTACCAACACTGAAGGCCTCCCTGGTGCCAGGCCCTGTGTGATCCATGGGCGAGTCAACAAGAAATAAGACAGGCTCTGCCTTAAAGAAGCTCAGGAGACAACTTACAAACACACTGTATGGTGATGTTATGATGCAGGTTCATTCAAGGGCCCGCGGGAGGGTGGAGGGGCTTGGGGCTGGGTACCGATCAGGCGGCGCTCACCTTGGGGGCCCGCAGGAAGGGGGAGGGGAGGGTGCATTCCTGGCCGAGGAGGCAGCGGCAGGGGGCTGGGAGGGACCGCGGGCAATCAGGTCTGGTGGGGAGGGGAAGGCTGGAGCCGAGGCTGGGAAGGTCACCAAGCACCAGACCAAGGAGCAGAGACTGCAGATTTGCATTGGCAGCCTCCCCGGGGATGACAGGAAACTGTCTGGGACGGTAAGGAGGCAGAAGGCAGCTGTTCCAACAGAACGAAAAGGTGGTAGATCCCCCTTCAGGAGACAGATCGAAGCTGTGGGGGTCCACCTTGGCGTGCTCCCCAGCCGCGACCTACGGTCAGCTTTCTTCAGAAAATTTCAACAGGCTTCTCACGAACCAGGGGTCAACTGAAGGGGCAGGTCACCTCAGAGAGGAGTTGTCTTTAGAGAAAGGTGTGCAAGTACTTGACCGCCACTCTGCCCCAAACCTCTGCAGAGGGAACCAGCACACACAAAGCAGTGCCACAGCCTAGGATGCCTCCGATGAGACGCAAGAGAAAAAACTTGGAGTCGCCAGACTTGTCTGGTCCTGAAAAGGCTATGGAAGAGGGGAGGGGAGGAAATTAGCCATTAGTCAATGCCTCTTGCATACCAGGCCCTCTAGATGTTATCTCACTATGAGGTAGCTGTGATCATCCCCATCTAGAGAAGGGAATGAAGCTTGAGGCACAGGGAAGTGAAGGTCACACAAGATTAGAACCCAGCTCCATCTGACTCCAGCCTCTGGAGTCATGTAACTCCAAATGAACACGGAGTCGACACTCCATCGTCCATGCTGCTGCTGCTGCTGCTGTTGCTGCTGCTGCTGATGACGATAATTCTAGAAACTACTGTCTCCATTTTAAAGATGAGGAAACCGAAGCGTTAAGTGGTTAAGTGATCAGCAAGGAAGAAGTCAAACTTTTACTATTGCATATGACATGATGCTATTTATAGAAAACCCAAAGACTCCACCAAAAAACTGCTAGAACTGATACATGAATTCGGTAAAGTTGCAGGATATAAAACCAGTGTATAAAAATCTATTGCATTTCTATACACCAATAATGAAGCAGCAGAAAGAAAAATTAAGAAATCAGTCCTCTTTGGGGCGCCTGCCTGGCTCAGTTGGTTGGGCATCTGTCTTCAGCTCAGGTCATGATCCCGGAGGTCCTGGGATCAAGCCCCATGTTGAGCTCCCTGCTCAGTGGGGAGCCTGCTTCTCCCCCTGCCCCTGCTTGTGCTCTCTCAAATAAATAAAATCTTTACATAAAAAAAGAAATCAATCCCATTTACAGTTGCACCAAAAACAAAAGATACCTAAGAATAAACCTAACCAAAGATGTGAAAGACTTGTACTCTGAAAACTATGAAATGTTAGCGAAAGAAACTGAAGATGACCCAAAGAAATGGAAAGACATTTGCTCATGGACTAAAAGAACAAATACTGCTAAAATGTCTATACCACCCAAAGCAACTGCAGATTCATTTATTCTTTTTAAAATATTTTATTTAGGGGTGCCTGGGTGGCTCAGTGGGTTAAAGCCTCTGCCTTTGGCTTAGGTCATGATCTCAGGGTCCTGGGATCGAGCCCCACATCAGGCTCTCTGCTTGGTGGGGAGCCTGCTTCCCTCTCTCTTTCTGCCTGCCTCTCTGCCTACCTGTGATCTCTCTCTCTCTCTGTCAAATAAATAAATAAAATCTTTAAAAAATTATTTATTTATTTATTTGAAATAGAGATAGAGTGAGAGAGAGCATGAGCAGGGGAAGGGGCAGAGGGAGAAGGAGAAGCAGGCTCCCCGCCAAGCAGAGAGTCCGAGGTGGGGCTGGATCCCAGGACCCTAGGATCATGACCCAAGCCAAAGGCAGACACTTCATTGACTGAGCCACCCAGATGCCCCAGCAATCGACAGTTTAATGCAATCCATATCAAAATACCACCAGCACTTTTCACAGAGCTAGAACAGATAATCCTAAAATTTGTATGGAACCACAGAAGACCCCAAATAACCAAAGCAATTTTGAAAAAGAGAAACTGAGTTGGAGGTACCACAATTCTGGACTTCAAATTCAATTCTGGACTACAAAACTGTAGTCATCAGGGGCACCTGGGTGGCTTAAAGCCTCTGCCTTTGGCCCAGGTCATGATCTCAGGGATCTCTATCTTTAAGAGACTCTTATGGTTTCTCTCTCTCTTTTTTTTTCTCTCTTTCTCATATAAATTCTTTATATATTTTGGATACCAACCCTTTATCAGGTATGTCATTTGCAAATATCTTCTCCCATTCTGTAGGTTGCCTTTCAGTTTTGTTGATTGTTTCTGTCACTATGCAGAAGCTTTTTATTTTGATGTAGTCCCAACAGTTTATTTTTTATTTTGTTTTCCTTGCCTCAGGAGACTATCTAGA
>CM053619.1:20976551-21016631 GCA_028646535.1 Procyon lotor | reverse complement strand
GTTCAGCCCGGGGCTTTGCATTTTGGAGGTTCTTAGTATTTGCTGAAAGAATTAATAAAATTTCATTTGAATCCAGCTGCCATACAGTTTATAAAGAGATATGAGTTGCTAATTGCTGGGCCTGGTTCATGCCTCTAAGGGCCCTTCAAAACTTCATTTATACGGATGAGGAATGTGAGACTCAAGTCACAGAGTGCCCTGGCCACACAGCTAGTTAAAGGAGGTGGAGGTCTCCAGAATTTAATCTCAGGACCCTGTCTATCCCACCATGCCGCCTGCAGGGGTGTGCAAAGGGAGGTATTCTGGGCAGTACAGCAAGCATTAGCCGCAATGCACGGATGGAAGGCTTCAGGACCTCCATCTGTAGAGTGTTCACACTCGAATCATTCTTAGCAACAGCACAGAAGCAAGGTCTGTTTGCTCATCTTCCCTCTGGGCCTAGGCTCCTTCTGCCCAGCCAGCCCCGGCTTCCTTTCCGCCCCCTAAGGCTTATCTCATCTCTTCTCCTAGCCACAACAAAGGCAGCCAGACCCAGATACTGCTCAGACATGCTTTCCCAGTGAACAGTCCATGTTTGTTTAGGATGAGAAAGGTGTGTCCTGCAATTAGAGGTCACAGAAGCTCAGACCCCAATAATGGTCATTCAGCCAGACTACAATTTCCCTCGCTATCTTGCTCCGCATTACTGGCTTCACTCTTGAGTTTTAAAATTCACCTATCCTTCTCTCAGATCCTGGACAAGCTCCATGATATAAGTGGACCTCATGACCCTAAAATGGCCTCCATGGTGGGGTTTTCCGGATCCTACACCCTACCGGCATCTATGGAGGGGTGGTTCACAAGGTCAGAAGAAGAGTCATGAACAGGAAGAAGGAAGGAGAAAGAAGAAAGAGCTAACCATCTAAGCTGCTTTTGAAATAAATTGGTATCAGAGAAGAAGCTTGCTTGGCGATCATCAGAGAGGAGGAGGAAAATCTCCACCACCCAAGAGGTAGAGCTTCCTCTACCAGGAATCTGGTATTTCACAAATACCAGGATCTGGTTATTTCACACATGCCATGTCTTTGAGGCCTCGTCCCCTGCTCAGAGGCTGTAGGGATTTCTAGTTGTCCATTCTATTCCCATCCAGAAACACGGTTTGTCCTGACTCAGCCCAGAAGGACCTCTGGTTACAGGGCCACCAGGATGCTAGGAGCAAAGGAGAGGGAGCTCACCAAACATTATTTTAATTGCATCAGTGCTCTTTAGAAGGAGAGCTATGAAACAGGATGCCAAGGTTCTGAGGCCCACGAAGGTCAAGATGGAAGACACCCCAGCCACGCAGTTTGAACTCCTCTCCTCCACCAGGCGAGGCTCTCAAGGATCAAACCTCTAAGAACCCCATACTAGGAGGTCCCGAGGTGTCCGCTGAGTTCTGCCCATCGGTCAGTGACCACTGTCGCAGGGAGACCCTACTGCCTTCAGTGGCCTCCATCCTTCGGGAAGCACCGCTAGAGGCCCCTCACTTACCTAAGTCTTGTTAAAAGAAGTCATCGGCAGAAGAGCTGAGGTCTTGGCACAGGCAGCAGTACGGCTAGGGCGACACCTGCCCTCCCATTTCCAGGACAAGGGTCTAAGGAGGCTTGGGCCAGGGGCCCCTCCTCGGGACAGCCTTCACTCTTACCGCAGGAAGCTCGCTAACTGCTCTCCCACGAGGGCTCCCGTGGGGCCCTGGGTGCTACCTGAGGAAAGCCCCGCTCTACGATTTTGCCGTTCTTGTGGCAGCTAAACTCTCGCCAGAGATGGGAGGGATTTAGAGACCTGCTGGAACCAGGCAGTGCTGCTGCTGCTGCTGCTGTTGAAGTGATTACTTCTGCCAAGACTTTAATGCCGAACAGGCCAAAGACTAGAACCAGACAGCCTCTGTGAGGGAAGCCCGCAGAACTGAAACTTGAGGACCTCCGACACTCGCTCCAGTATGCCCGAGGCCTTTCGGGACTCCCAGTGGAGCTACTCAAGCGTTGCTGAGGTTGGTGGGTTGAACGCAAGAGTGTGAAACAGCCACGTGGATCTGGTTATTTCACACATGCCATGTCTTTGAGGCCTAGTCCCCTGCTCAGAGGCTGTAGGGATTTCTAGTTGCCCCGCAAAGTCGGTGCCAGTCGTCCACGACCTGCTGGCCGCAGTGCTCCTTCGTCCTTCGAGGGCAGATCCTGGATCCAGGTGGGCCAGCACAACTACATCTACACTCAGGTTTTAACTGTCACAGTGTGAGTGGGGACGGGAAGTTACAGCCTTTGCTTGGCTGGTCCCCGTCCCCAGCTCCTGGGCAGTCACACACAAGACTGCGTTTACATTGGAAAGCGAGGGCCTGAGCTTTGGTCAAGAAACAATAGAGGGGCTATAAGGTAGGGGCCTAAGAAATTACATTAAGAGGAGAAGGACAAAATTATTCAAGCCACCAGCCAACTCAGATGCCCAGAGTCTCTCCTCAGAAGCCACTGGGGGTTGAGATCAGGCCAAGAAGGCTTCTGTTCCGAAGAGGCAACAGTCAGAAGAAGCTTGTGTTGGATTCGACCCGAAGGCTCCAGCCTGGCTGCTGACAGCCCTTTGAATCCCTGTCCGCGGGGTGGCCCTGGGCAAGAGGCCTGCTTTGGGGGGACTGTTTAATGATTTGCCAGTAAAGGACAAGGCAAACAGACTGCTGGCAGCCGCCTGGATGCAATAGGAGAGTAGATTTTTATTCCCACCCACGGTAGAGCCTTCCAGGCAGGAGATAAAAGAAAAAGTGAAAGATGGTGTTGCGAGAGAGCCTGGAAGGGATTGCGTTTGGAGATCGGCACTTCACTGGGTCTCCGTGGATAGTGCCTGGATATCTTGGCATTGCTGTCAGTTGGTATTTCCATCCTCTGAATATTTTAGCAATTCCTCATAGCAGCATTTCTTGGGCTCCTAAGAACTAAAGAGTAAGATCTATTAAGTGGCCCCTTCTGGCAGGGTTCTAGCATTAAAGAGAATGAAACCAGAAAAACACTGTCTTGGCTCTCAAGTAGTCTTTTACAGAAAAGATGTATGAGCTGGGAAAGTGGTTTGGTTCTTTGCTAAATTCCTTTTACTTTCTTCTCATGGGCCTTTCCTGATCTCCTTGGCTCTACAGAGAAAAAAAGTGGCCCCTCCCCTTCCCCTGTGAGCCTGACGCCAGGGTCTAAGTCCTGCAGCTTTCCACCTCTTTCCGCCCTCAACCTCTCAGCCCAGTCCTTCTGAAATCTTCTAAGCAGCCTTCAGTCCTGAGGATTAAACACTTTCTCCCGTCAGTCCCCTAAAGTGATAGATTCAAAATTCTTAAATGACACTTACCTCTTACAATTGTATCAACACAGTGCCTGGGTCTTAGATTTTAATAAAATATTAATCCTTTCCTTCTCCCTTAAAGTAGATCCTGAGCTATTTCAGGTCAGGAGCCAGGCCTTATTCACCACTGAGCGTAATGCCAGGCACACAGTAGATGTGAAGAAAAAAAAATGCATGCGTGTAGAATTATCTGATTTAATAAATGGATGTGAGATCAAATAAATTTGGTGGTTTCTTTTTCATTTGATCAGGACATGCTTATTTTCAGATTTCTGCTTTCTCCTCGAAAACCTTCCGTATACTCTCTGTACGTTTAGGTTTAAAGCCAGCTGACGGTATTTTGACTTCTTGGCAAGGGAAAGTTTGCTTCCTTTTGTATCACGCCTAAACCTCCTCCACAACCCTGAACAAAACTCACTTCTTCCAGGAAAATCTTTCTGCTTAATAGCCCATCCCCAGTCACTCTTCTATCGTCTTCCCTCAGTATCAATGTGCTGAGTTGCACATAATCCCTAGTGGGAGAGCGTCCCCCTACCAGGAGAGGAAGAGGGCTCCTGCTCTCGAGAGACCAAAGGCCAACCGTGAAGCCACAGCGCACGCGCGAGCGTGCACACAAGGCGCTCGGGGCCGCGCGTCCAACAGCACACGGGGAACGCAGATTCACAGATCACAGCACATCTCCATTGAGACAACGCAGAATGAATGGGCAGACTAATTTGTTCTTGTGATATTATTTTGGAAGCGCTCGCTTGTCCTTTTGGGCCCTTTTGTCTAACCTCCCAGATACGACGGGCAGCTCCTTCAGGATAGGAACCAATTAGAGACTATTAAAAACAGTTTTATTTCTCTTTTTTATCCCTACAGCACGGACTCAAAGAAACTCTTGCCCTCGACTGGCCACAGACCATAGTGTTGGCTGAGTGTCTCTGGTGAACTACAGTTCCTACCAAGATTTTATGAGGACTCGGACCAGTGATCTGCATGGAAAAGTTCTGGAAAAACTCAGAGCTGCTTTACTCCCAACAGTACTCCATATTTTTTAAGTGGGTCAGATTAACATTAAATGAAATAACTATTTAAATAACATTTTTCTTACCTTAAGTGGGATGAGAGATGAATTATATTTCTCTCCTCCATCCTTCTGCTCTGAAAAGCTGATGCGTCTGAAGCCCAGCTCTTAAAGGCTTTTGCTGAGGAGCCACTTGGTACCATTGCCTTTCCTGGTTCAGCTTCCCTGAAACTGCTCAGCCCTCCAGCCCACTCTGGTCCTGAGGATGTATGTTCAAATATTCCAAGCATCCCTTGACTCGCTCTTTGTGAACTATGAGTTCTTTGTTACTTCCTAATTGCTCAGACCTCTTTATTTTTCTTGCTAGGCGCAGGCAGTTAAAGATAGGAGGAGATCATCGAAGTGCTGATAAATGGAAGAGGAATCTTCTCAGTTATCAAGCGGACTCTGCTGAACAGAAGCTCCTGTTTGCCTCTGTCAGGACATTCGGAGAGGGGCCATCACCAGACTTAGTGGGTAAGAGAAGTCCTTGGAGAGTTAGGAAGGAGCGGAGCCAAATTTCTGGGTTGAGAGTTCACAGGGCAATGAGGATCGATAGCCGTACTTCGGATTTCTACACTGTTATCAAGGTACAAAGCTACCTTGATACCCTTTGTCCTTTTTATTTTCACCCTGCTAATGGAACCCTACGCCCTGAATTAAGACGATTATTCGGCTTTGATGTTGTGTTTTATGTTAGTAAAGTACTTTACAATCCTTCATTAGCTATTTTATTTTCCCTTTATTAGTACCACCCATTTTACAAATTAGGGTGAAGAGACAACACAATACATATTGAGCTTGCAACCAGGAATACCAAATTCTGGGCATGGATTGCATGTATTAAATATAAAGAAAGGCAATGCGACAGACCACAGGAAGAGCCACAGAGTAAGGAATAAAAGCACCAAAATTCTAAGAACCTTCTTGGGAACTAAACTCCCAATGATTTAGAGCAAGACCCGAAAGGTTCACTTTATTCTGCTAGCAGCAAAATTGAGAGCTCTCACTAGCTTACCAAAGCTAGTGTTTGTGATCACCAAACACATCTTTACTGGGAAAACGGTTCTCCTGGTTCACTAATTTCCTCCATAACACATTGAAAGCAGAGGGGACAAAGGATGTATGGTGCCAGTTGTTTTCTAAGAGAGCGGAGTGATGCTAAGCCAAGACCAATATCCCTAACTCACTTCTGACATGTTGAACATCCCTTCTTGACACTCTCCCTACTTGCTGTTTGTGATGTAATGCTGTTCTGTTCTTCCACTTCCTGTGCCTCATCTGATACCTCTGCCTTCCTCTTCTCTTCTTCTTCCTCTCATTTAAATATAAGGAGGTGCAGGGATGCTTGGGTGGCTCAGTCAGTTAAGCAGCTGCCTTTGGCTCAGGTCGTGATCTCACGATCCTGGGATCAAGTCCCACATGGGGCTCCCTGCTCAGCGGGGAGCCTGCTTCTCTGTCTCCTTCTGCTGCTCCCCCTGCTTGTGCTCTCTCTCCCTCTCTCTAATAAATAAATAAGATCTTAAAAGTAAATAGATAAATAAAAGGAGATGTTCTCTGATTTTATTACCTTTCTTCTGGGGTTCTTATTCACTCTAATACCTTCACAAATTCCAAAAGTTTCTCCTAAGTCAAATTATCCTGCACTACAAAATGCCTGATACACACTATTTCTTGGAGGTCTTTCTGGTCCCTCAAACTCAAATATACCAAACATTCATAAATCATCATCTGTGTGCACTCCACCCTAAGCCAATAACTTCTCTTAATTTGTCTGTTTTTGTTAAGGGCACTGTCACTAGAGACCCAGGCTGAGCAGGCTGAGCACCTCAGAGCCATTAGGATCCCCCCTTCCTGCATCCAAGCACTCATACTTCTCTTTGGGAACCTACCCTCTCTAGCTCCCTGGAGTCTGAAGCACTACAATAGCCTTTTAACTAGTCTCTGGTCTCTCATCATTCTAAAGCGCTCTTTATCAGGGCGCCTGGGTGGCTCAGTGGGTTAAAGCCTCTCCCTTCAGCTCAGGTCATGATCTCGGGGTCCTGGAATCGTGCCCCGCATCAGGCTCTTTGCTGAGCAGGGAGCCTGCTTCCCTCTCTCTCTGCCTGCCTCTCTGCCTACTTGTGATCTCTGTCAAATAAATAAATAAAATCTTAAAAAAAAAAAATAAAGCGCTCTATTATCTCTCTGCGAGAGCAATCTTCTGAAATATAGCACCAGTCAAGGTGTTGTCTGTTCAAATACCTTCAGTGGCTCTCCACTGCCTTCTGAACCACATTCAAACTCCTTAGCCTATCAGATCAAGGCTTCAGCTCTCTGCACTGGCTTTGGAATCAGACAACCTGGTTCTACATTTCAGCTCTGTCACTTGAAAGATGTGTGTGACTTGGAGTGGGTACCCTAACCTCTTGAGTCTTGGTTTCTTTATGGGTGAAAAAAAATGCAGGTACCACTATCCATGCAAGAATATCACTGTAGAGATTAAATTACATATTTAAAGTACCAGTATTTCCTGCACATAGTAGTAGGCCCTCAAAAACATTAATTCCTTCCTCTTCCCCTCTGCTTTTTCAGCTTTCTCCCCACATCTCTCCTAAATGTACTATACTGCTTGTCCACACCAAACTGTCTTACTCTTCGCTCACATCCTCTTGGAATGCCTTTACTCCCATCCTGTCACTTTTTAAAAGGCTACTTATCACTCAAAGGCACATTTATATGCTATCTCTTTCATGAAAAAATCTCTTCTTCTTCTGAAAAGTCCCAATCAAGTTGTTTGTATTTATGGTGTGGCACTTTCCCCTTCTGCTTTATATTGTTATCTACTAAAGTGAGAGCAGGGCTTTCTTCATTACGCACAGAGCACAATGCCTTCATATAACGGCCACCAATAAATGCATGCTGAATTAATATTGAAAGCTTGTGCTTTTGGTCTCTCGAGAGTCCATTTGTTTGTGATTCATACTTCACACTGAGAACTCCTTAGAAACAGTCTCTGGCAGGCTATCAGAATTTCAAACAACTTTAACAGAGAAGCTGAGTCAGTCTAGAATTAAGTTCAGTTCTAGTTGAGCCAACAGGAATTGTCTGGACCCTGTTCCTGACTGAGATATGGTAATTTGGCAATTTATGAGCCTTGGAGCTCATTTGAATAAATTCAGATGAGAACATATCTGTTTTAGGAATAGGCAAGCAAAAATGCATGACACCTATTAAAAAAAAACAACCACTTTGAGGTTGACAATGACAACGGCTTCACTGGTATAGGAGGAAGTTCCCCAAAGCCATCCGGTCTCTTAGGTTCTGACTGTAGCTCAGCTACAAGGTCACTATACCTTACTCTGGATTTCATCCAATCCATTTCCTTTTGGCCCAGTTAGCCAATGGGTAATTACATGACATCAGCCACCATGGGGTGGCTGGACCATAAGGTGGCTTCATGGTGCCATATAATGTGGCACCAAGTTTCTGAATCACCAACCACAGGTGTGTCGACTCTTCCCCCCACCACACCCCCCCACTCCATAAAATTCACCTTATCTGATACTGCTGTTGACACAGTGACTACATTTAGGTTCTGAGCACTTTCCTCTGCTTCTTCATACTGTTTGTTCGGGTGGGTGCTCCGTGCAGCCTATACATGAGAACTCACAGTGCAGGAGTGATCACCCAGTCATCGGGCCATGCTTTTGCCTTTAGGCAGGCTTACTTCGGAAAGTAGCAACACATCTAATTGCTCAGTTCACGCCTACCTGAAATACTTCAGAGGCTGAACTGCCTTCTGAGCCAAATACCTAACTAGCAGAGTTGCTCTCTGTCACTAAGTTTCATTCTTATCCTGGACACTTCAGGCTGATTTCTGGAGCCATCTTTTGCCCTAAAATAGCAGATGCTACAATTTCTTCCCAAACCCTTTGTTTCGGGGAAGATCAAATAGCTCCCAAATGCTCCTTGTGAAGATACAGTCACGTGATGTCGCTATTGAGTAGGATGCTAGATGGGTACACATGGAGATTTGTCCCGTGGCACATTAGAATGGGTCTGAAAAACGGCCTCTTGGTTGGCAAGGGTTTGATGAACACTTATCTTCTTCCCAAAATTGTTAGATCCCACCCAGGGGTTCTAGTCTTATAGGGAGGTAATATATGAACACAACTCAATGGTGGCATAAAATGGTACACTATCAAGTGTCACATTGTGTGGCACAGCCAACAAGTCCTGTGGGCTTTGTGGAGGTGATGAATCTTAAGCTAGCCCCTAAGGAAGACTGAATTGAATAAGATTTGAATAAGAGAAGAATGACCACATATGTAAAATAAGGGCAAACTGATCCACGGGCTCTGTGAAATGGATTTGGGGAACTTCCCAGCTACAGCCTTGAAGAAAAACATGGGGCCAAGTCATAGGAAAAGTGGGCTTCTTGATCAGTTTCTCTCAAGTCTTCAAGGTACAAGAAGACTACTGTGACTGAAAAATAGAGCTGCCGAGACAGTTTAGATAGCTGAGGTATGGTCAAATTGTGAAGGCCGCTGAATGCAGAGATAAGAGTGAGGCTTTGCTGCCATATGAGAAAAAAGAAGCACTCTAAATTCTTAAGCAAGGGGATCTCGCGATCAAAACAGTATTTGAAACACAACTGAGTATCAGAGTAAAAACTATAGCAGAAGGAAAAGAAACCGGGGGTTGGAAAGCCAGTTAGAGAGCTGCTCCAGAATCCAGCATGGGAGGATGAGCACTTGAACTCTGGTGGTAACAGTTAAAAGGTGAAAGGATGAATCACAAAAATTATGCAGGAAGTGCTGAAAGTACTTGTTGACAGACTGAACTGTAAGAATAAAGGAGCTAAAGGTTCTACCCCTGGAGAATTGGCAGGGGGTACGGGGTGGGGGTGGGGGTGGGGTGGGGAGTTGCATCAACCCAAAGGAGAATATTGGAAAAAAAGGTTAATTTTGCACAGAGAAAAGTAATTCATTTTTGGAAATACTGCATTAGAGATGAACATTTAAATCCTATAGGCAATTTGAAGTAAGAATCAGAGGTTGAGTGAAAGGCCAGGACTGGAGACACAAATCTGCCAAATAGTGTTTATGTCTTCAGCTACAGTACTATTGCTCTAACGTTTTAAATATTAAAAGATATTAATAGAATAGAAATAGAAATAGAAAAAGCTAAAATGGCTATATCAGTGAATCCAATTAAAAGCAGAGCTTCTGGGGCACCTGGGTGGCTCAGTCGTTAAGCGTCTGCCTTCGGCCCAGGTCATGATCCCAGGGTCCTGGGATCGAGCCCCACATCGGGCTCCCTGCTATGCGGGAAGCCTGCTTCTCCCGCTACCATTCCCTCTGCTTGTGTTCCCTCTCTCGCTGTGTTTCTCTCTGTCAAATAAATAAAATCTTTAAAAAAAAAAAAAAAAAAAGCAGAGCTTCTGATTATTGGTTCGCTTGAACTAGCACAGAAGGGTCAGTGCTATGTAGCCCGCCTCACGAGAGTGTCATTCCCCTCACTTAGCTTCTAAAATCGTCTCACGTACAACTAAAAGGTTGTGTGGCTCAGGGAAGTGGAGAGGAGAAAAATGAGAACTCATTTTTTTTTCCTTTTCCACATTTTTAATTACCATCATTGCACCAAAAGGAGAACTCCTAAACGCAAGGCAACCTTGGAGTTGCCTTCTCTCTGAGGCAGATACAGAAGCTCATCAGCAGTGTTGGTTTCATTCTCCTTCCGTCCTATCACTAGTTCCGTAGGCCAGCTAGTAGTTTTTCTAAAAGGAAGCTCCCACAAGCTACCTGCCACTCGAAAGAGTCAGGAAGCCATTTGCCAGGGACCCAGAGGGAAACGGTCTGGCGTCCAGGCCACTACTCTGCAAGTAGGACAAATCCTTTCATCACCAAGAGTTCACTTTTAGGGAGGAAAGCCACGGGGACTTCAGTGCAAGTGGGTTGCTGTGGTTCTCTGTTAAAGTCTTCGTCGTTCCAAAGGAGGCGGTAACCTAGAGCAGTGGGTCTCCAAATTTGGTCCCCAAGACCCAGCAGCATCAGTATCACCTGGGAATTGGTCAGACATGCAAATTTTCAGGCCTCCCTTCAGGCACAGGGAATCAGAAACTCTGGGGTAGGGCCTAGCCATCTGTGTTTTAACGGGCTTGCTAGAACTGACTCTGATAGACCTTAAGATCTGAGAGGACTGATCTAGAGGAACCAAAATGATTGCGGGCAGTTGCCTTACTACATGCATAAGGAAAACAAGTGGGGATGAGAAGCCAAAATTCAAGAATGATCATTTCCCAGAAAACAGACTATATTTGGGTAGAAGAGCAGGGACTTCCTCCACGGCTTCCTCCTGCTAAACCTTACTGTAAATGACCTCAGAATCAGCCAGGGTATTGAACTGGGTGGGTCAGATAGCAGCCACAAAGCTTCCTTGTGCACCTACCTTATACATTTTGTATTTCTACAATTCTACTGTATAAATGTGACTTAACACGTCCTCTCAAATAACCACTCTCCTGTTTACCATGAACAAATAATGCTGAGCAAATGGTAAAGAGGCTTGGATTTGTTTCCTCTAGTGCCTATTTTCTTCTAAAGGACTTGAATTCTTTTTTAAAGACTGAGCTGTTTTTTTCTATGAATTAGGGGAAAGTGTTAGTCCTCCTGGATGGCAGAAGGGGCTCGTCCTCGGCAGATGGGTACATCAGAAGCAGAACACAGGATGGAGTACAAGGTTGCATGTCCTCAAGCCATACCTTCTCTTTTATTTTACCCATGCTCCCCTAAAGCTACATTCAGAATCAGCAAAGGAAACTTGGATAGTAAGTCAGAAGCAAACCCTGAAATATGTAAAGGGAATGAAGAGGTGATCCAGAAAGCTGAGCAAAACGGAAAATGAAACAAAGAAAATAGAGAGGCCTGAGATCAGAACTTTCTAACTAAGTCATGAGGGCCCCAGTCTAGTTGACTATATAATGCAGGTCCCCCACCACCCTAGGTTTTTTTGGGAAGAATGTCTTGTGGCTGTATCCTTTTTCTTCAGTTGAAATAAATGAGGCAAGTGTTAAGACACTATCTTGTAGAGAAAAATAATCTAGCTGCTTTACACTTGGGATTCTGGTGTAAGAGGCAAAATCTGGTGCTCACCTTGAATACAATGAGTGTAGGATTTTATTTCTCTCATTCACTTAAAACCTATGGCCTAATCTAAATTTTGCTCCTGTGCTATGTACCATAAACTGCTTCAGCAATGACAGCCTTAAAACTAATCCAAACATCTTTAAAAATGTTCATCAGGAAAGGGTCTTCTGCAATCAAGGTGCTTAGAGTGAGCTGTGCTTGGTGTCAGAACATCCCGTGGGCAGGCAATTTCTACCTCTGCAAAATTCTATTCATCAGAAAAATTCCAAAAGAGGCTTAACGATTCCATTTACTGTATGTCTGGAACACTCAATATGTGGCTAGCAAAATTAGCAACGATAAAGACAAAAGAAAATTTATTAGAAATATGGAAGAGGGGTGCCTGGGTGGCTCAGTGGGTTAAAGCCTCTGCCTTCGGCTCAGGTCATGATCTCAGGGTCCTGGGATCGAGCCCCGCATCGGGCTCTCTGCTCAGCGGGGAGCCTGCTTCCCCCACCCCCCTCTGCCTACTCGTGATCTCTCTCTCTCTCTCTGTCAAATAAATAAATAAATAAAATCTTTAAGAAAGAAAAGAAAAGAAACTAATAAAAAGAAAAGGACTGAGTGTAAGGTTTCTCACAGACTTGGAGAGGACTTTCCCTGATCACTCTTGTCCATGCTGCTGCTGTTCTTTCTCCTTACTGCAAACTCCCAAAGAAACTCATTGTATGCCTTAGTTGGCACTTGTTACAAACTCTCGTGATGGTAGTTATCTCTAGAATATATCTAGTATCATCTTAAGGTCTCAATTAGTAAGCACCATGAGGGCAGGACGTCTGTTATCAGGGCCCAGCATTGTGCCTTGGACTTGGGGTCCAGTAACACTGAATAACTGTAAAGCTGATGGGAGCCATGGTGTATACCGAGACTGAAAGCTGGATTCAGTCTGCAGCTAAGGAACAAAATTAAAATGTCAATGGTGAGGTTGTAATGGTTTCAGAACACGAATGTGGGTAGGAAAGTTGAGCTGAAAAATGAAATTTCCAATCTCTGATGATAATTTCTTCCCCACTATTTATTCCTGGTCAAGGTTTTCCTTTCTCTTCTTTCTTTCTTTTTCTTTTTTCCTTCCAGCATCAGCCAGGTGCAGAACAAAAGGAAATGAATGATTTCGTTATTGCTGCAGTGCTGACAGTCTGGATGTCCGTCAGTCGGAGCAGGCTCCATTGCACAGCCCCGCGCGTCCCGGGCCTCGGTGGCTGTGCACAGAGCTCTGTGCTTCCAGTTGCCCCAGTGGGGGCCAATGCTGGACGCCTGGCTTCTAAGCAAGAGAGATGAAAGGCTTCTTCTAGTGTAATAACTGACGGCCTCTCAGTGCCGTTTGAACTGTTTACAGACTGAGTTAACGATTACAGGCTATGTGTATCTTGGCCAGGTGCCCGAAATTCTTACCCACCCGTCAGATATTATCAAAGAGCCCTTCCATGCCTGGCTGGAGTCCTTCCAAAGCACCTCACAGAGATGCCGACACAAAAGGAGGAGTGTTCAGAATGTGCTCTCTCTCCCGAGGCCAGGGCAAGAAAGTTAGAGGATCAGGCATGGATTAGGTGCTGAGGGGGGCAGAGCTTCCAAGACTGCTCAGGACTGGGGAAAGGGTCAAGGTCAGCACTGAGGCCAGAAGAACCGGATTCCTCTCTGAGCAGTTTAGGTGGTGCAGGTAAGTAAGAGCCATCACTGACGAGAGGAGGGAAACGAGACCTTGAAGGGAAGCAGAAATCTGCACTGCCACGTGAAACAGATGCCCCTACGACATCAGATCTGCAAGGCTGGATTTATGCTGGGGCAGCATGCGGAGGGCGGAGGGAAGCAGATTGTGTTTTCTGAGAGCAATATACAAGTTGAAAAAGAACATCATCTCAAGAATAAGAAAGAAGAGACTTCAAAAATGAGAGCAAATAAAGTTAAGGGAAGCTGAGAAGACACCTCTTGACTGAGGCGAGTCTCAAGAGACCAAATGACATCTGTGTGAGCATTATCAAAACGTTTTCACACAAATACAGACAGTTAATCATGAGATATCAGGGAAAACTGGCGAGCTTATGACTGAAAAAGAGACTTAACACTAGGAATGCCAGAAAAGCTTTCTGGGGGCAGCAAATTATTTTATTTTATTATTTTATTTTATTTTATTTATTTGACAGAGAGAGCAGGAACACAAGCAGGGGGAGTGGGAGGAGGAGAAGCAGGTTTCCTGCCAAGCAGGGAGCCTGATGCGGGACTTGATCCCAGGACCATAGAATCATGACCGGAGCCGAAGGCAGACGCTTAGACTGAGCCACCCAGGTGTCCCTGGGGGCAGCAAATATGAAGAGCACTCAAGCCAGAGAACACCAAATCTAGTTATTATTTAACTATATGCTAACTTGTGGACGCCAAAGGAAGATAGTAGGGAGTTTCTACTATTTCTTTATTAAGTACCTATTGGCCCCTGAATACATCTGGAAGTGGAGTCAATGGCAGCCACCGCAACTAAGCCTTATAAATCTAAAGTCAATATATAAGATAGTTGCACATTCACTCCAGAACTATTATCATTACTACAAATCTCCCCAAGAGGAACACCTGCCTTCAAAAGCTAAGGAAGGGTTTTATGGCTTTTTTATTTCCATACGTGGCCTGATGAGGGAATAGACATTAAATAACTTATCACAAAATGCTCTCACAAGAAAATTTGGGAACAATGCAACAATTCATCTTCCTCTCTCCATATATAAATATAATGATCATTATTACATTGTGTTTTCTTGAATTTTCTTTGCAGCCTCAACTGGATATGGTTGTTTTATTCTCCTGTCCTAACTTGCTGAGCAATGTTGCTATTATGGAGCAGCTGGTGACCTACCCTGTGCAATGGGGGACAGGACATCATGTTAGAAGATAATTCTTCAGACTATCTACCTTGAGGTGGGGTGAACTTGACATTACTATTTTGATTGCAGTATAGATTAGGAAATTGATCTGATTTTTGAGACTCGTTGTAATGTTTACATTTTCTACAACAGACCACAACCCATGTGCATTTACTTGCACAAGGCTTGACTAGAAACACAATTAGATATCGTTGAGCTGCTTCAAAAAAAAGCATTCCAACATTCCTATACTACTATCTATATGGGGATACTCTTCTCTCCTGGGGTGAGATTAGATAGAGGTCAGTTTGATTTTTAGAATACAAAAAAAAAAAAAAAAAAGAATATAAATCAAAATCTTGTTTGCACTGAAACTGTAGAAAGAATATGACTCAGTGGTAAGCTTGAGAGGTAAAATTACAAAAGTAAATCCTATCGGTTGATATTGAATTTTATCAAGAAATTCCAGATAATCCCATAGATTTTGGCCCCATAATCTTCTAGAAAATAGCTTCAAAGAAGGAAGAGAAGATGCCTTTAGCTTCTCTGTATAGGTGATTAGCAATGACTTGATATCAGACAGAATGAAAAGAAGTAATGCATTGGATGTTGTACAAATGAAAATAATTTAGAAAATCATTTGGGAAACAGAAAAAGTCAAGTGTACCAGAACTCAGAGAATATGGGGCACCTGGGTGGCTCAGTGAGTTAAGCCTCTGCCTTCAGCTCAGGTCATGATCTCAGGGTCCTGGGATCGAGCCCCGTGTTGGGCTCTCCGCTCAGCGATGAGCCTGCTTCCTCCTCTCCCTCTGCCTGCCTCTCTGCCTACTTGTGATCTCTCTCTCTCTGTCAAATAAATAAATAAAATCTTAAAAAGAAAAAAAAGAACTCAGAGGATGATACTATTGTAGTTTCTAAATTTTTAAAAAAGATTTTATTTATTTATTTATTTATTTCGAGAGCAGCTCAAGTGAGGGGAGGGGCATAGGGAGAGAGGGAGAGAGAGAATGCTCAAGCAGATTCCCCACCCAGCAGGGAGCCCAATGCAGGGCTCCATCTCATGACCCTGAGATCAGGACCGGAGCTGAAATCAAGAATGAGATGCTTAACCGAATGAGTCCCCCAGGTGCCCTGGCAGTTTTATTTACACAGAAACAAGATAGTTCAACAATGCTCCTCACATGGGGCAGCTAAGAGTCCCCCTGAAGTACTTACTATCCACTGCTTACAGCCCTTGCTTTGTGAAAGAGATTAATACACAAGAAGTTCAAAGCAGGCCAACAAAAGAATAGAAGGACTTGAGGAGATGATTCTCAAGGAAGGTCAAGGGCCAGGAAATGAATACTTTGGAGGATACCAGGAAGGCTATTGTGTGACTTCTCTAGCCACTGGACTGCTCCAGATGCACGGGTTCCACTGGAATACCAGCTGTGTCTTAGAACTTTAGGAGTCTTGGGGGTAGGAGATAGCCCTCTTTCATCCTCCCAACTCCTCTCCCCTTCAGGATGTGCAAATCGATGGAGGTACAATGGTTCAGCTATCTTGCAGACATTCCACCTTATCTAGAGAGCGGACACTCTACCACAGGGTTCTCCACTGGGGACATGCTGCTGGGCAGGCAAGGATATCAAGAGGAAAACAAAGGTCCTTATCACTTTTCCATATAATAGGTTTACCTGGACAGATCGATAATATATGGAAAATAGATAACACCAATTTCTTTCTTCACAAGATTACTACTACAACCTCTCTGCCTTCACTACTTAGTAAAACTAGCAAATATTAAACAGGATCTGAAATTGCTTTGAGGAAAAATATAAGGTAATGGCTTTAAGGAGGCCAAATGGTCTGCCACAGCATGACCTATCTACCCAAAGATTGTCGAAAGGGCATTATCAATATGAGGTGATGTAATGTGTTGGTAAGCTCCAACTTTTGGTAAACTCCAACTCCAGCTTTAAACATACACATGACTCAATGATTTCTGATTAGAGCTCTGGATCCCTGGTAAGATGCATCCAAATCTAGTATCAGAGCAATAGCACGAAGTTATTCCTTCTTTATGAAAGACAGTTTATTATTGTGCACCCTTGAACTCCTAGATTCACACTTCCCTGACAAGTAAACCTATGAGGACAATGAAATCAGAAAGCTATAAAACACAAAAATCTGAGAAACATTCTTTTGGAAGGAAGATCATGTAACTTAGTCCCTTACCATAAAGATCAAGTATTAAACAAACTCAAAAACAACAACAACAACAAAAAAACACACACAAAAAACCGGTTCTGCCACTTGAGAAGGAAAAGAAATGTGGTTTCTCCAGCCAAAAGTTGTTTAGATGATGCAGGAACTGCTGCTTAGAAACTACTCTCTAAACAAACTGCAAAAGGATGACTATAAACATTTCACCAACATATTACAATAAAATTCTCTAGGAAGCTGCTTTACCATTAACGATAGAGAAAACCACAGATGCTGTGATTTCAGTTCTTCTCTTTCATTTGCTGTATTTTGTAATTTTCTCTAAAATCTAAGCTTTGATTTGATAGGGAGGAGAAAAGGATTTTTTTTTCTGATGGGAAGACACAGCTGTCAGCATGTAACCCGACGCGCAGTCGCCTGCTAATGCAGCCTGCGGAACACTGTCTCCGGATGAAAAAAGCAGCCACACACCAGGTTATTCAACAGAATTATGAGTGAACACGTACAGTGAATCTGGTGCACTACATGACATGCCAAGGAACAGGCCAGGTCATCAAAATCCCAACCTAAATAGACCAATATAATGTGGAGGATACAAAAGTGATGGCAAATTTTCATAGTGAGAAGAGACTTTTGACAGTGGGCACAGATTTTTTTTTAATGACCCCCCCCAAATGAAAATGAGAGAAACATCATAGAGGGGCCATTATGTAGGTAAAAATTCTTTTTTTTTTTTTTTTTTTAAAGGGGGGAGAGGGGCAGAGGAAGAGGGAGAGAAGGAGAATCTTAAGCTACCACAGCTGGAGATCATGACCTGAGCCGATATCAAGAGTCAGATGCTTAACTGACTGAGCCACCATGGTAAAAATTCCTAAGGAGAGAGACAGTCCACACAACTAGGGAGAGATGAGCGAGCAGAAATTAACAAGAGAAAAGAAAGCCAGCTCCAACACGCTGAATCTGAGACAAGCCTGAAACAGAGCAAAGACATCAGTTTGAGGTTAGAATGGATCATTTTCTGCTAAGTAAATTTAACTGAAATTATGGGTGGAAGAGCAGGTGTCAGGGAAAAGAACACAGGGGGGAATGTGCTAAGGTTCTCCATTTTGCCTCTGACCATCCTTTCTCTCAATAGGCAAAATTTCAAAAGCCAGATAAGTAATTTGGCTTCAGGGTCTCAAAAGGCAACTATTTTCAGAACCTGGTCCAGGGTTGGCATAGAGGAAGTAGCTTCCCTTAAAGGATAGAAAAATAAGTATTTAGAATATGTATATATATTCTATATTCCATATATATGTTCTATGTATAATGTGAATATATATTCTATATATAGCACATACAATGTTATTTATAAATATATCTAATATGTTATTCTAATCTAAACCCTCATTTTCAATCCTTCATGTGTATATAGTCACAAACACATATTATTACCATTAGTAGTAGTTTCAGCGTGGTCGCTTTTGCTAAACATGATGTTAATTTCAAATAATTTTCTCTAGTGGTTGACATAATGTATTCCATCCTCCTTCCAATTTCCTATAGACTCTTTTGAGTTTCCTCTGGTTCTGATGAATATTTTCAATTTTTTTTTTCTTACTTTACCTTTCTTTGGTGAAAGCTAAGCTGAGAAGTACAAAAATCTGTGTATATCAGGGCACCTGGGTGGCTCAGTGGGTTAAGGCCTCTGCCTTTGGCTGGGGTCGTGATCTCAGGGTCCTGGGATTGAGCCCCGCATTGGGCTCTCTGCTCAGCGGGGAGCCTGCTTCTCTCTCTCTCTCTGCCTGCCTCTCTGCCTGCTTGTGGTTTCTCTCTCTGTCAAATGGATGGATAAAATCTTAAAAAAAAAAAAAATCTGTATGTATAGAGATGCAGAAATTGAAGTGGGGATTAAAAAAAAACAAGCTTAGTTGAAAAGCTAGAGGGGAAAAATATATGTTTGTATACAAGAAAACTTTACTGTAGAATAAACATTTAAAATCTAAAACAAATCATCGCCTAGGGTTGCCTTTTCTTTTCTTTTTTTAATGAAACATGTAGCAACCCCACAAACTCAAAGGGAAAGACCAATAGCATTAAAAAAGAAATTGAGCATTAATGCATTAATTCTACTCAATTCTTAAATATACCTACCAATCATGGAAGAGAATACTTTGATTAGCACAAGTTCTTGAATACAGAAGTCACAAAATAAAAGTTTGTGATTTATTTAGCTTGCTAAGGACTGACCAGAAGGAAGTCTTTTAAAATTTAATCTGTACCAAAGAAATCCTTTCTAAAATGTACTGGTATACCTTCCTGCCTAAATACATTATAACTGAACATATTTAACCTTTATTTTGTATCTTTGGTATAAGGATATCATTATGACCATTTTTAGCATGAAATAATTTACATTCTGAAGTGTAGGAGATTGACTGAACTTATTATGGTGCCCCTAGGGAGTTCTTACAATATTTATTTTTTAGATCCTTTATATTTGCTTCTTCCTTTTAAATTATCTCTAACCCATAAATGCAACTTGGATGGATATCCCAGTTTATTTGGTATTTATTCTAGTTAGTGAAAACTTTCCTATAAAACTCAGGAAAGAATAGAATTGGAAATAAAAATTCAAGTGATCAGATTAAACTAAGTTTGCCACTAAGACTACCAAACCTGAATAAAGGTATCCAAAGACAGAAACCTGAACTATCTATTTTTTTTTAATATAGATTTTATTTATTTATTTGACACAGAGAGAGAGAGAGATCACAAGTAGGCAGAGAGGCAGGCAGAGAGAGGGGAGGAAGCAGGCTCCCTGCTGAGCAGAGAGCCCGATGTGGGGCTCGATCCCAGGACCCTGAGATCATGACCTGAGCTGAAGGCAGAGGCTTTAACTCACTGAGCCACCCAGGTACCCCTCTATTTTTTTTTTCAAAGATTTTTTTTTTTTTCAAAGATTTTTATTTATTTGAGAGAGAGAGAGAGAGTGAGAGCACGCATGAGTCGGGGGAGGGACAGAGGGAAAAGCAGACTCCTCATTGAGCAGGAAGCCTGATGTGGGGCTCAGCTCTTGATCCCAGGACCCTGAGATCCTGACTGAGCCAAAGACACACACTTAACGGACTGGGCCACCCAGGTGCCCCTGAACTATATACTTTAAACACATTATCAGACATTCCACCCATGGAAATGGAGGCTAGCAGACATTCATTCTTAACACCCTATTACCTAGCATCTCAAGACTTTGTCCGAGAGTGTCAATAAATGTATAAAGATATCAAGAGGTAAAGGTCAAAAAAGAAATCATAAACATCAAAAAAGGCCGCTGGAAGTGACCCAAAACATCACATGCTGGGCTTTCCTTTTTAATGATAATAACAATGATAGTGTTTATACATGCCTTTATTTCAAAGAGCTTCAAATGCTTTGCAGACATCTCTCACTCATCTTTATTAGGCCTTGGGAAGAAAACAGATTTCCCCAAGAAGTACTTTCAGAGAAGGACTCTTCCCAAAACCAATACAAGGGAAAACATTTCCCCCTTCTATCTTCCCCATACACATTTGTCTTCTGACTCCCACTATGTCACACTATGACTGAAATGGATTATAATACCATGCAAGTGTTGAAAGGGTAATGATGGTAATTCAGTTGGTTTCTAAAAGAGTTATAAGCTATGTGTGTTTAATCACAACAAGGAACAGGTAAGTAGAAAAGATGAGAAAACCCATAATTACCTTTATCCCATTATTTACCTGTTTTGGGGAGAGACTTCAAACAGGTAAAGTTACAGTGTGGAATACAGATTTGTCCATACTGCAGAATATTAGTCTCTGAGATGCCTCAAAGGATATCTTTACCCAAAAATGATTTCTGGGCCACAAATATCAGATAGGTGCTAAGACTGAAAATGCTTATTCTCATTTTGATGTAATACTTTGCAGATGGGGAACCGGGAGTCTCAGGGACTTGTGGGGTAATTTCCAAGCAGGCTAAAGAAACTTATCTGCTGAGCTTCAAAGAACAACATGTTGGGACCAGCACAGCACAAGTATAATGAACTGTGTAAATTAGTTCCCTTCACAGTCCTGAACGCCTTTCCTTCTATCCCTTAGAACACAGCTGCAAAACTACACAGGAAGCTAAGAGCTTCTGCATTCTGAGCAACTGTTTCATAGCAGCAATTGAAAGAATATTCAAAATTTCAAAAAGAGAAAATGTAAGAGGGATAGGTAATATGGTTCTAGGATCCCTGGGACTCTTGAGTAGTAAAAAAAACTGAGGAAAGTAGCTATTTTGTGTTGTATCAGTGATCACCTCATTGATCCTGGAAGGAAGTTAATGGGCTCACCAGTGTAGACCAGCAACATGTACAAAGGTCCAGGGAGGGCAAGTGATTCACCGTGGCACAAGCAAGGGAGAAACAGAACTTCAGTTCTGATCCTAGGACCCAGGTGCCATTAGTCATTCTCTAAGCCATTAAGGCTACCTGTCACTACAGTATGGTAACATTTCATCTGCCCTTTGGCCCACAAAATTTTGAATCCAAAGCATTAAAAAACAGAAATAGTCTTATTCTTAGTTATTTTAAGTTAATGCCAAATTGAATTCAAACAGGTTAACTGAGCTTAAATCAATAATCCTCAAACTTAATATTTCTTATAGTAATTAGGTGAATGAGAAAGAGCTCAAGTCTAATAGCTGTTAATAATAACAATACCTTGGGGCGCCTGGGTGGCTCAGTCGTTAAGCGTCTGCCTTCGGCCCAGGTCATGATCCCAGGGTCCTGGGATCGAGCCCCGCATCAGGCTCTCTGCTCAGCGGGGAGCCTGCTTCTCCCGCTACCATTCCCTCTGCTTGTGCTCCCTCTCTCACTGTGTTTCTCTCTGTCAAATAAATAAAATCTTTAAAAAAAAAATAAATAAAAATAACAATACCTTAACATTTGCAATTTTCAAGGACAATTCTCATTTCATTTCAGGTTGGCAGACTATTACTATTACCCCCCATTTTATTTTATTTTTTAAAAAGATTTCTTTATTTATTTATTTGAGAGAGAGCAAGCGTGAGTAGAGGTGGGGGGCAGAGGAAGAGAGAAAAGGAGAGGGAGAGGAGCAGACTCCACTCTGAGCACAGAGCCCGGTACTCAGTCTCATGACCCTGAGATCATGACCTGAGCCCAAATCAAGAGCTGGATGTTTAACCAGCTGAGCCACCAAGGCACCTATTACCCTCATTTTACTCATGAGGACACAGGCTCAAAGAAAGTAAGCATTTTTCCTCAAGGATCAGAGCTGAGATTAAAACGCAAGACTATTGAGGTGCCCGAGGGGCTCAGTAGATTAAGCATCGGACTCTTGGTTTTGCCTCAGGTGGTGATCTCAGGGTTGTGATCTCACGGTCATGATATGAAGCCCATCGGGTTCACAATGGGCCCCACGTTGGGTTCCACACTCAGTGTGGAGTCTGCTTAAGTTTCTCTCTCCCTCTCCCTCTTCACCCCCCTCTCTGCGCGCGCACACACACACACACTCTCTCTCTAAAATAAATAAATCGTTACAAAAACCAAAACACAAGACTACAGTGAACTACTCTGTTCACTGAAGGATGCTGTCACTCATTTTAGAACGCACTTTATGCCTTATTATTATATCGTTATATGTGAATACTGTGCAAAGAGCACTATTTGGTGAGCATATTACTTTCAATTATCTGATTGGTGACAGAAATTATGTTCTGAGGCCAGAAGGCCTCCAGTCATACATCAAGTTAGAACACAATGAAGTAACTCTGCCCTAAGGGAACCCAAGATACACTCTGATAATTCAAAAGGAAAGCGTCCTCATCAAGGAAGTTAGATAGCCTCCAAAACAATTGCTTCATCAGAGAGTGTGTTTAACTGGTGACCCATAGGGTAGCTTACATTTCTGGGAAACGGAAAAAGCAGGGACAAATGGTAGTGTCTTCTCCTGGAAAACACTACATGGTGTTCTGACTTTGGAGATAATGTTCCTGATCTCTTTTAAGTAGATCCTATTCTCCTTCGTGCTTTTCTAAATAACAAATTACCAAGGGATCCATCATCCTTGGTAGATTCTGACAAAAATCTTCAAAACCAGTGAAGCAGAAAGCTGCATCTCCGTCTAATAATCATTGACTATGATGCCAAAGACTACCTTCGAAGTCAATGGAGAACCAGTACTAGTCCTCCTGAAACTGGGACACCCATGTTTTGGGGCATATGCGCCCACTGTTTAGGTCCCAAATACTATGGTTTCTGCATAGTTTGGCTACAGGAGAAAAATTAGATCTTCTGGCAGCACTTACAAGGCAGGTGCAGTCATAAAGAACTTGACTTTTGATTCCATTGTCTCTGCCAGGACAGGTGGTTTGGTAGAAGCATGGAATCCTGCCAGACAGGCTCCAACTCAAACTTCCCTTTAGAAAACAAAACAATAAAAATGGAAACAAAATGCCAAATCCTGTTCCATGCCTTTAAGATCGATGCTGCTGGAAAAAACTAGGGCATTTCATGTAATGTTATTAATTTGGTTCGAGCACACATCAACTCAGAAGACGTAAGATTATGATAATGAATGGTTGCAGATTGGGCCCTTCCTTTACAGTTCAATTCCCTACTCCCCTTTATAAACTTTTAAAAGGGACATTCTTAAATTTCAGTGAATTCTACCCATATACTCCTAGTGTAACCCCCCCCAAAGTGTAATCTAATACCTGCATAGGAGTAACACAGGCAAGTGAGTTTCACACCGCGGAGCGGAATAAAAACCTCTGGCAAATCCTATCTATCCTGCACGTTCTGACTTACCTTCCTGGTCCAAACTAGCGCCCTTACAATTTTGTGACAATGGTCAGCTGAGGATTCCTTCAAAGAAACTGTCTTTCCTCTAAAAACCTAGAATGTATTAGTTCAGAACAGAGTGAAAATATAAAGGATTGTTTTTGGTGGCAAAGACAGACAACTGACATGGTTACCAGGTTCGTCTTCGGGGCAAGCCTTTGTGATTGACGACGTAGGCTCCCGACCACAGGGACACCACAAGAAGGCAGTGAGGAAGGGTGCTCAAAGAATCCTTGTGGGGGCACTGGAGCTGCCACTATTGGAAACTGTGAGCATTTTTGGTGTTCTTGGAATTCTATTTCCAACCACCACTTTGTGGTTGCAATGAAGGGACAGAAGAGATTGGAAGTTTCCTAGACCAAATACTCTCTTCTGTTCAGAACCACAGAGCCAAGATTAGAATAACAAGAATGTACTTCGTCCAGAGCATAACTCCGCCTCAATTTGTCCTATCCATCACTTTATTTTTTCTAATTCTTGTTTTTGTTGTTGTTAATTGACTCTAGGAAGGAAAGTCAGATAAAGTATAAGTGGATTCCAGAAAAGCTTAGAAAAATTCATGGATTCAGAGGATATTTAAGAAGGAGCCATAATCTCTTAGAACAACGGCCAATAAATGTTCTGACTACAAGAACCAAAATATTAATCATTGTTCTGATCCAGAAAATAATTTCTTAAAGTTACAGTGTTAATTCTTCCTAAACAATAAGTAGTCTATTCAGGCCTCAGAGACGAGGCCGTGAAGCTAGTACTTAGCATGGTTGTGCCTCTTTATGCCCGAGTCAATCAAACAGTTTAAATCCAGAAGTAAGTTCCTCCTTCGTTTACCTGCCAAGACCTGAGTTCAGGCCCTCAGGGTGCTGAGGTTTTCCTTTGTGAGAGAAAATGACATCATCAACACCTTGGAGACAGCAGGGAATGCAGGGAATGTGGCTCCCGACATTGGTGAGATCATCAACAGCCCTGAGAGAAACCCTAAGTTTCCCAAAGTTGAAGTAGAAGGTTAAAAAAGATTTTTTTGTTGTTTCAAGTTGACCAATAGATCCTCATGTTTCTCAGTATCAGGTTTTAAAAGGGCAGGTAGAGTAAGGGTCCCTCTTCCACAAAGAACCTCAAGGACCAAACGTACAAGAATTAAGTCCAGATAGAGATAAATTCATCTCATTTGTAGCTTACTAGGGTACATCCAAACCAAGGAGGAATACACATTTAAGTTGTAATAGGCTTTTTCCCAACTCTGTGATGAGTATATTCTTTAGGAGGACTTACTAATGTTGCGAGTTTGCATTCAAAATAAATTCTAGGCACTCACATAATCCCCCAGTCTCCTCCAAACTTTCTTTGATGTCCAACAACTAAGGACAAGGATCTCTGATTATAAAACAATTTCTTTGGTTGGAAGAAAATTCTTTGCAGGGCGTGAACAGCAGGAGAAAGAAAAGATTTTTCTGAAGTGCAAACTAGTTGGAAACCCCCTGGGGAAAGAATCGGATTCCCAGTCTTTGAGAGGACCGGGCAGGCCCGTACAGGCTGCCCCTGCTGCAGGCCTGTAAGAAGGCGCTTTTGTGTCTACTGTATGGCCCTCAGCAACAGCACGGCAGCCCTTCTCTTTTTTTTGCCAGCGGAAGTTTTCCAGCTCTGGGGGATATACAATGCAGAAAGTCACGGTTTAATAACAAGGCATAGTTACTAATCAGAAGGCCCCGTTTCCACTCCACCCAGAGGCCTCCAGATGCGTATGGACTAGAGCTCTATCCCCGAGCCCCACATGTGAACACCCACCAGCTGCTCTGAAATCCTTACTTCTAGTATAATTATTCAGCTTCTCTTTGATAATTCAACTTCACAAAGTATTTCAGAATCAGACACATCATTCCTTTTACTGCTATGGCCCAGACTGGCTCTAGGTTATCTATGGCTTTTCCAAATCTTTCCAAAGGTTCACATTCACTTAGATGTAGGCTCATGATTGAAGTCAATGTGGTTTGGTTGCTGACACCTCAAGGAAGAATTTAGAATAAGGGTCCTCAATCCACTGCAGGTATTTTAAAATATGTATCTCCAGAGAAAAACTTCTTTTTGTGTGTTTTAACTGAATGTAAAGACAGTACAGGAGGACTGGGAGTGCACCTGAGTCCGATGCTTCATTTTGCTAACAGTTTGTTGTGTGACCTTAAGGAATCTGGTCACATTTCTTGTACTATTTACCAAATAAATTTTGTCTCAAGGAAAAGAAATAAATAAGCAAGTTACATGTTGCTTTAAAATAAATCTGTTTCTAGGGTAAACATAAACTCTGTTTAGAGCTAGAAAGGATCTTAAAGATTTTTTTTTTAAAAGATTTTATTTATTTGAGAGAGAGAGAGGGAGAGAGAAAGCATGCATGAGCAGAGGGAGGGGCAGCGGGAGAGGGAGAGCAGGCTCCCCACTGAGCAGGGTGCCGGATGCGGGGCTCAATCACAGGACCCCCAAGATCATGACATGAGCCAAAGGCAGGCGCTTAAATGACTGAACTACCGAAGCACCCCAGGATCTTAAGATTATTTAGTTACCCTACCAACTGTACCCCAGCAGATGATAGGTTATGTGACTTACTCTTATTTTTTAAATGGTCATAAGGCACCTATAGACTTTTCCTATACCCAAAGGGGACAACTAAATTCCACATGATCTCTACTGGTGATAAAAATATATGATGTATAACCACTGTTTACTAACTTCAGAGCAGGTAATAGCCTACTGCAGTTGTCATATCAGACATGTATATTCTTCTAGAGTTAGCGTCTGTCTCCCTCATATTACACTAAAGTCACAACGCATTTAAGAGAATGGAAATAACAGATACTGATGACTACTCAATAATTTTTGAAGCCTCAGTATTAGAAACGAATTTTGCTGAATAGGGATGATATTCAAATAGTATTCAGCTTCTACACAGTCTTAGTATATATTTCTTCTTTTATGCAGTTTGTAAAGAATTAAAACTGAGCTACTGAGATTCTCAATTCAAACAGAACTTCTAATATGTTGAATTCTGTTTAAAGCTAAATTTTCTGCTTTAATTTTACTACAACTTAACAGGAATTTCTTGTACGTTTTAGAAAGTTCACAATTTGAGAAGAAGACCAGGGTGTTTATTTGAAATTCTAATGAAAATGCTACAGATGAGTTTTATACATACAGGAATATTTATACAGGCAATAGTATAGCCCATATTTAACTGGTAACAGTGAACATTAGAAGGATGACTGGCTTGTAGTTGTCCTCTAGCTTGAACCTAGTTGCAGTTGCCTGGGTTAAAATCTTACGGGCTTTTTTTGTTTGTTTTTTCTTCAGTCCCAGGGGATGAAACAGAACTAGCACAGTCATTTGAAAGACTCCCGAGAGAATCAAAATCAGCATTCTAACGCATCCATGCCTGCACCTCTTGCTTGGCATTTATCTCATGCTGTGTCCTGCTGTTTTCCTCAGTAGGACCAGGCTAGGGTACTGTTCTTTGTATTCCTTCTGGATCTGTCACAGCGTTGACGCACAGTAGGAGATCCACATTTTAAAACATTGAGAGAATCCAGTGCAGCCCCAGTCTCGGTAAGCTCTTGGCCTGGAGTTCACAAAAAAGACTCTACTGCCTTGAGGAGACAATCCAGGCCAACACGCTATCTACAGCAGAATAAAGGACATGTGCACCATGTAAAGTAATGCTAAGTCATGGCAAGGTATTTTTGGTTTGTTCACTTATTTCAAAGTATGCCTTCTGGTTGACTAGGGATCAAAGAGGAAAGAGACCCTACGGCAATCCAGAATATCTTCTTACTGGAATATTCAGAGGAAAAATCTATGCCACCATCTGCTTTTTAATCTGCCTGCGATGACCCCAAAAAATTTAAAATAAATATGGTTTGCTAAAAATGCTGACCAGTAAGATATGGAGGTAGATTGACAGCTCTTTGGCAAACTACTAATCTATTTCTTCATCTATAAAATGAAATGATTGGATTAGGTGTTTTTTCTAGCTTGAAATCTGATGATTACATTTTACAAATGGAATAGCCTGCCCTATATTTTACTCTAGCTATGGAAAACTGAATAGGATTTAATTCTAATGTAAATTCAATAAAGTCCTTCACAAAGTTTTAAAAAACCTTGGCCACAGAATTGTAAATTCAGATACCAACATGGTTCTAAGC
This sequence comes from Procyon lotor, assembly GCA_028646535.1. Classification (NCBI taxonomy): domain Eukaryota; kingdom Metazoa; phylum Chordata; class Mammalia; order Carnivora; family Procyonidae; genus Procyon; species Procyon lotor. The sequence continues at coordinate 20,988,996 of CM053619.1, read as the reverse complement.
AAAAGATACAAGAGTGAAAGAACCTGAAACCTGAATCACATAAAAGATTTTTCTTTTCTTTTTTTTGAGTGTATAATTCACAAGATCGTACAAAATGGTTTAGGGAAAAAAGAATGGGAATCCATAATCAATTCTTAGGAAAGAGCAAGATCAATAGGCATAAAACATAAAACCTGCAGTCTCATCCAAACTACTCTACAGAAATAACAACAGCAATAGTATTTCCCCATTACCATATATTTATATATGCATAATAGTACCATTCTGGTATACAAGCATGCATAAAATGGGTAGGCACAGGATAACTGAATATGCTTCTTAAAAGTTGTATTACGGTTGTATTACGGTTGCTTTCCTTCATAATAGAAGTATCCTAGATTTTTTAAAAACAAACAGTGGTCTTGAAGATAGCTATGTTGCCATCTTAAACAGCTACCTCTGCTTCAAATTCCAGGGATCAGAATTTCTAAATAATCTAATTTCCTACCTCCAAGAAAAATGTGTTTATAACTTTCAAAAAACCCTCTAACTTAAATCACTTTGATTATTTTGGTGTTTCTGAATTTGCATATTAAACACAAATTCTAATATATTAAAAAGTAGCAAACAAAACAAAATGTATTCATGAGCTGTAATGGTTAGAACCCAGATCAAAATGAGAGTAGCTAAAGTAGCTTATCTGATATTTTTAAAAACAAACAAGCAAGCAGCATTAAACTTTTTTTTTTTTTTTTTTAAAGAAACAGAGTTTTCCATTATAGCAAATAGAAATGTAAGCGCCCAAGGAATTCTATCCTAGGGAAAGCAGTAGAGAGTAAAGGATAGAAATTAAAAAGAAAAAAAAGGAAAGTAACCAAAGTTAGTTTTACAGCCTCTGTTTTTTGAAATTAGGAATCAAACAGACACATACAGCCACAATTGTTCTAATTATATCAAAACAAATTAGTAAAATATTCTTTATTCTTGTGAGTCTTTCAGTGAAAACACCATAATGAAAGGATTGTAAACATTTCTTGAATTGATGCAGTTCCACTTAATATTCGGAGAGCACAATTCCTTTGCTAAATCAACAGAAGCAGACCCTTGTCATATACCAATTTTTACATCTCACGTCATTTTAGGTCAGGACAGGCTTCTTGTAACTGCATCACAATATTTTTGCCTATCTGACTTCCAGTAATGTTTACAAACACTTTTTTTTAAAGATTTTATTTATTTGAGAGAGAGAGAGGGTGTGCACAAATGGGGGAGGGACAGGGAGCGGGACAAGCAGACTCTACCCTGAGCCCAAAACCCAACAGGGGCTCAACCCCAGGACCCTGATCCCATGACCCAAAATCAAATCAAGTCAGCTGCGGGGCCCCTGGGTGGCTCAGTGGGTTGGGACCTCTGCCTTCGGCTTGGGTGGTGGTCTCAGGGTCTTGGGATCGAGCCCCACGTTGGGCTCTCTGCTCGGGGAGGAGCCTGCTTCCCCCTCTCTTTCTGCCTGTCTCTCTGCCTGCTTGTGATCTCTCTTTCTCTCTGTCAAATAAATAAAATCTTAAAAAAAAAAAAAAAAGTTGGCTGCCCAACCAACCCAGGTGTCCCTATACAAATATTTTTTAAATTAAGTAAGCTGAAGGTAAATTCATTTTGAGAATTTGGTATTGTTTCTTGAAATAATTGGGATTATTATAGGATAGCAGCCATTAATCTGTTGTCCTCAGACCCCTATATTGCAAAGACTCTTTCAATTCACGGAGATTTTATGCAAAATTGTATGTTAAGTACATGTGGTCAGCAACTTTTCTCAAAGGAGTCTGTGACATCAAGAAAAGATTAAAAATCACTGTGTTAGGGTATCTTAAAACCAGAACTGGGAATCACAAACTTAAGGACAAGAAGGTGAAGTCCTTTGGATATATGCCAATATCTTAAAATCACAGATTTAATAAATCTTTCCTGGATATTCAGAATTTCCTAAAAAGCGGAGGTCGAGCTATCTATTAAACCAAATAAATGCTGTGTAAAGGAGCACCTCAAACATACTGATTATAGCCATGTTTACAATTTAGAAGCAGCAATCAAGGAGATACTGGGCTGACTATAAGTCAGAGGAGTAAAGGAATAGAGCATGTCATATCAAACCCAAAGCACTCAAAATAATTGACCTCATAATATACTTAGAAATGTAATGACAGGGGCGCCTGGGTGGCTCAGTGGGTCAAAGCCTCTGCCTTCGGCTCAGGTCATGATCTCAGGGTCCTGGGATCGAGCCCCACATCGGGCTCCCTGCTCAGTGGGGAGCCTGCTTCCCCTTCTCTCTCTGCCTGCCTCTCTGCCTACTTGTGATCTCTCTCTCTGTCAAATAAATAAATAAAATCTTAAAAAAAAAAAAGAAATGTAATGACATAAATAAATCTGCTTCATCCTAAAGTTCTCTCCCAGCTATTAGAGTTACTCAGCACCACCATCATGTTACTTACATTTACTCAATAAATACTTACTGAGTACCTATTATGTCTGAGGCACTAAGGATACTAAGGCACTACTCCCAAGAATACATCTCCGAACTAAGGAGACAAAAAAATCTCTACTTTCACAGAGCTCATATTCCACTAAGGGGACAGAGACGAGTACAAAAGTAAAATATTACTGTATGTCACACGGCAGTGTTTACAAAGAAAAACAAAGCAGGGGTGGAGAATATGAGCCCAGGAGGGAACAGGATGAGCCCTTCAGAATAAGACAGTCTAGTCTAGGAAGGCCTCAATGAGAAGGTATATTTGATACTTGGGGGGTGACATCTGAGAGACTATGAGAAGAAAATACCTGGAGTATTAAGTGGGACTAACAAGTGGAAAAGCCCTGAAGTGGGAGTATGCTTGGCTTACCTAAAGGACGACAAGGAGGTCAGAGTGGCTAAGGCAGTGTGAGGAGAGAGGAAGAAAAAGGTCAGGGTGCCAGGCAGATCCTGATGGGCCTTACAGGTTGTTGGAAAGACTTTGGCTTTTGCCCCAATAACATTGCAGAAAAGAACAATGAATGCAGGTCAGAGCACGGGCTCTTATGGATTTTTGAGACATAAAGTTGGCAAACCACTTCACCAATAGTTTTTTAGCTGAATCATCACACTGAGCAACACAGGCCCCAAATAGAGTAGATATCAGCCTTTGACAATATTTTAGCATTTTAGAATTTCCCACTCTGTAGAACTGATCCCAGAAAAATCCACATCCTTTAAGAAACCTTAAAAATTGGATTACTCATCTATCTCTTGCAAAGCAGATTGGGTCCATCTCTGTGCAACTTTGTTCTTGTATAATTAATTGCTTTCTCTCCCCCATTATGTTTCCTTTTCTGTAAAATGGAGTAAATATCACTTATTCTTATTTGGCCTGAGGGTATTTGTGAATCATTTTAAGCTTCTTGGAAGAAAACTACTATGTAAATTCAATGGAACATTATTACCACACTCTTTTCTAACAATACCCTGCTCTACCAATTCTGGTTCCTAACAGGACATTTACAATAGTACAGTGCTCATTTATAACATCTTTTTCCTCTACTGTACTTAGCAATTTGAAGGGAATAAGAGAAAAAAAGGGGGGGCAAAAAAAGTTCCAACACTTTCCAGTGAATAAAGTGTAAAAGCGCTTCTATTAAAAACAAAAACAAACAGGGGCTCCTGTGTGGCTCAGTCAGTTAAGCATCAGACTCTTGATCTCAGCCCGGGTCTTGATCTCAAGGTCGTTAGTTCAAGCCCTGTGCTGGGCTCCACACTGGGCATGGAGCTACTTAAAAAAACAACAACAAAAACCAGGAGCCCCAGAAATGTCTTTAATATTGTATAAAAAGTAAACTGTGGCTGGGTCATCTGCGTGGCACAATTGGCTAAACATCCAGCTCTTGGTTTCAGCTCAGCTCATAATCTCAGGGTCATGAGATTGAGCCCTGCAAAAAGCCCCACATCGAGCCCCACTTTGGGCTCCCTGCTCATCATAGAGTCTGCTTAGGAAGCTCTCTCCCTCTCCCACCGGCCCCCTGCCCTCACTCACACTTCCTCACAATTAAATTTTAAAAAAAGTAAACGATGGCTAATTTTTACATAAAGAAAATTACAACACACACAAACTATTTCCTACAAAAACCAAGGAAATGTCTACTCCAGAATCAGCTAAATAAACATTAAATAGCCTCATAGGTGTAATAGCCAGAGGTATAGCTCATTTATTGCTTCCTATTAACCACAGCGATTTATGAATTTAGATTTACAAAATATTTGCTAGATTTCCACATGAAATAAAGAACTGTTATGTATACAAATCTGTTTGATGGGTGCTTATAAAAGAGATATCTTCTTAACTTGAAAAATTACCATTAAGCATATTCTGTAGCTTCCTTCTCTCCTCTGGGTGCCAGGCTTCTAGCAACAAAGCCAAGTCAAGAGAAGCTCTGAGCTGAGACTGTAGAAGGCAAGCACCTAAGCTTGTTAGTGCACACAGTGGAACTCTGTCTGAGGGTGTACTTCTGACTCTGCTCCAAAGTCAATTATAAGTTAATTGGATATTCTGCACCTCCATTAACATAAATAACTGAGGGTTGACTGTGCCTTGAATATTTATACTTCTTTTAAAGTCTGGCCTCAAAACAAAATCCCAAAACTTTGAAATCTCTCCTTCCAAGGAGCCCCAACTTGTACGAAACAATGCATATGCTATTTCAAAATTTATGATGTCAGGTTCCTGTATTAGATAACCTACCATGATCTGTTATAAAACGAAGAGAAAGATAATGAAAGTTGTTACATAAAAAGGTAGATACTGACTAAATAAACATTCTGATTTACAATATCTTTGCAAATGAAACACAAATGAGAGAAACAGAAGGAATACAGAGATCACTAGAAATTGGGGCGCCTGAGTGGCCTAGTGGGTTAAAGCCTCTGCCTTCAGCTCAAGTCATGATCTCAGGGTCCTGGGATTGAGCCCCACATCGGGCTCTCTGCTCAGCGGGGAGCCTGCTTCCCCACCCCCCCCACCCCCCCCACCCCCGCCTACCTCTCTGCCTCCTTGTGATCTCTTTCTCTCTCTGTCAAATAAATAAATAAAATCTTAAAAAAAAGAAAAGAAAAGAAATTAGCAGGATATTCAGTATTCTGGGTCAACTGCAGAAAACAGTACTCATCATTTTCATTTCTTTCTAGTCTAGTCCAAAATAAATGAATCATTTATACAAAGCACAGGCTGATGTTCTGTTCATTTGTGGCATTCTTTGATGTACAGAATTTGAGCTGGAAAAGCCTGGGCTCTAGGGTTCAAGTTCCAACTATGCCACCTACTAGCCACATGACCTTGGCAGATAATAACACTTTGAGTCTCAGTTTCCTTATCTGTAAAACATGAAGAATAGAAGTTTTGTACTTCTCTCACAAAGTTATTATGAGGATGCAATGAACTAATACATGTAAAGTGAACAGCTCAAGTTTGTGATGCACTATTACATTTGAATCTCTCATTTTTACAGAAGGGGAATCTAAAGCCTAGAAAGGTAAAAATCATCTATGTCACCCAAATCACCCAACTACATAATGACAGAGTCAGAGCTAAAGTCAAGCCCCTTGAGTTACAGTGTAGTCACTTTGTTAACTACAGTTCGCTAAAGCATTATCTCTTTGGTTTTGGCCAAAGCTTTAATTATAAACATTTCTCTCCCTCCTCAAATAATTCATTCCAGGCCCTGATTACAAATAAAGCAAAAAGGCGAAGATAGGACGTGTTGACTAAGAGGTAAGTTAAGGGGCAAGCAGAAACATTGCACAAGGGGGAATTTGTCCAGGAGGTGTTCACTGCTAGTGGCCAAATGCTAAACCACCAAGTTGCCACTGGAGGTCTGAAGCCTCAGGATAGTCCATTCTAATCTTGATCATAACTTCATCCTAGAGTCTAAGAAAATCCAGGACAACCCGCTGAGCAGGAAGAGTGTGACAGTCAAAGAATTGTCCTCTCTTATGCTACATTACAATCCTCTTGCTCTTTTGCTTTGAGAAAAACGATTGATTTCAAGTTGTCCTTCTGAGTGACATTTATAAGTAAGGAACAAGAATTGGAAAAGAAAATGGGGCTGTAATCATTTATAGAAGTGGTAGCAACTGTATTACTAGAGATAACAGAAACAAACCTTGACAAGAGGTAAATAAACCAGAAAATGGGATAGTTAGACAATGCATAAGCTCTAGCACATTTTCCATCAACAATGGAATAAACCAGGAGAAAAAAATATATATTCAAATAAAAAATAAGAACAGTAAGAAGTTATAATCACTGTCATTTAGTCCTTTCTGTCAGACACAGATAAGGAATTAGGAGATCTGGAAAGTTTCCTTGACATGGATTAATTAAACAAAATGTAAAGAAATGTCAGATTTTCTGAACTTCTCGGGGAATTCCAAAAACCACAGCACAGTTACTATCTATTTTTTAAAATGCTGTTCTTGTACCTTTACGTTTCCCAGTGCAGAGCACCACCAATTTTACAAAGGCCTGACTACATCTTTGGAGACAAACTTAATAGGCAGCTAGAATAATTCATAGCAGAAGGATACCTCGAATTATCTAAAATTCCTCAAGGCCAATAGAGAAGACTGTCTTCGGATCTGCAACACCAGGGTACAGCTCTCTATCAAGCTGAAGTGCAGCAAAGCATGAATCTAGGAGATACAAACTTCACTTACATGGAAGGCTTGGTTAACCACAGTCGAGTAAAACCTGAGCTGCAGTGTAATCTGATAAGGAACAAACAGCATGGATTCTAGAAGTGTAAACCATGTGTTCCTAACACACTAGAGTTCTTTGAAAGAATCAAACAGTAGATAAAGAAGAACTGGTGCATATCATCCAAAAGGTTGTTTTGTATTTTTAAAATAAAGTCTCTCTTAAGAGGCTATTAAGAAAATTCAGTAACTATTGTGGATTAAAAATTGATTAACAGACAATAAACCGGGTATCCAGCGATTAATACTAGGCTAGTGTACAAATTTATAATGACCTAGAAGAAGCTTATGTGAACAGAAAAAGTGAAGAAAGACTAAAAATTGCCAATGATGCAAACTACCCTATAATAGGCTACGAAATCCCTTGCTAAATAATAGATACAACGAAATTCCCTCTTCACAAAGTAAAGAAAGAACATTTTTAAAAGTTGGAATAAGCAAGATGTGATAAAGATTGGTAAAATAATGAATGGCAAAGAGAATGTCAGCTAGTCTCTGTGATAGACCTTTTCCTTTATGAATACACAGAGGCTAATGGTAATAGAAGACAACACATTTAAAATAAAAGAGACACTATTTTATGCAGCATATAATTAACCCATTGAACATGCTGCCACCGGACATTAATAAGACACAGAGCTTAGTATGGCTCCTAAAGACCTGAGAGATATCAAAATATGGTCTTATAGTAAACTTACTTATGGAAAAAAATGAAAACGGAGCATATACCTCATGCTTCAGGGTATCAACTAGGCAAGGTCAGGAAGTAAGTTTCCTTTTCAGTTATAGTCAAAATGATTTGTGATTTCAACTTTTAAATATTCCTAATTCCATCCTAGAACTCTGATTAAATGAATAGACTCTTATCTAAAAATTCCTTTGCCATTTCTTCCAGATATATTCTTTTTGCCTGTTTATTTTTCTGAACAGCTAAGCCCTCCATTTCATCTAATTCTTCTTCCACTTCATTTATCCCAGTTTCAAAATGCTGCCTAAAAAGTGATCATGAAGAACGAAAAATCACATATGTAAAACTACATGTTTGGAAGAGTTCTATAATTTGTTAAATTTTCTCACCTTCTTTAAGTAGACAAAAATTTGAATTCATACAATCTTTGGTTCTGTTCATATCACACAAATAAAATCTGAAGCCGAATGCTGAACTAAATCATATTTAATAACATCTTAACCTATGCCCAAGAGCTACAGCAAGAAGTGCCCTTTTATAAAGTGAATTTTAATTAATAATGAACATACTTCTATGGAATAAGACACCAGAATGCCACAGCAAAAAAAATACAGTCCTTTGGGCTCGATCTTCACCACGGGGAATGAGCAATTCATCTATGAAAAGCTATGGCCCCAGTCAGTTCATAAGTTCAATACATAAAGAGTAGGCTATGAATGAATTATAGACAAAATTCACAACCCAAAAGCCTAAGAAACTATGTCTGAAAAGCTTTGTGGGTCAGTAAAAAAAACATTAAATTTTTTTCAAAAATAAAATTATATGTAGACAAGACCAAAGGAGTCAAGACCAGTTACAAAGGACACCTTGTGTCCATTTTGTAACGCAGTCCTCTCCATTTTGCGCTTAGCAATAGGGTGCTACACGTGGTATAAAGCCAGCCGTAGAATTCAAGCTTGACTGAATTTAAAAGTGACGCAGTGATCAAATATGCTCCAAGGACATTCTAGAATTTCAGGGTGCTGCTGACCACTGTAACCTCCTCACAACTGTATGGTAACAGATGGTAACTAGACTTATTGTGGTGATCATTTTGTAATGCACACAATATCAAATTATTATGCTGTACACATGAAAGTAAATAATGTTATACACCAATTTTACTTCAATTAAAAAAATCAACATCTTTCATGTTCACTTCAAATCTAAACAGGATATAAAGTACAATCCTCATGTCAATTAAATAGAAGCTACCAAAAAATAGTGTCCAGAATACATCACTTGCAAAGAATGGCCTTATTACATGGATCTAAAAATGCAATGTAATATCAGGAGTTAAAAATAACCAGATGATCTTCTAAAATGCGGAATTTTATGTGTTTCTTCTTTAGCATAAAATAAGGATTTGTTTTAGAATGCCAATAAGGCAATATCCTTAAAAGAGGAAACAAACAGAAAACTAAACAGCAGAAGCTCTTGTATGGTATTTGGCTTGCGAGACAAAAGAAGAAAGGCCTAATCTGAACAGAAGAGAAGTGAAATAAAATAAATCATCCTTACCTGCATTAGTTTTCCTTCTGCCGGAGTTATTTCAGCAACACCAGCAAAAACACCTTCCAAAGTGAGATTCAGTTTTCCTGTGGGGTCCATTTTCAAGGGGATCACTCTGATAATAGCTTTCTGCTCTGCTGATCTTTCCGACTCCACCGCTGCCGCCAGTGCCAGTCCTGTGCGTGCAAAGCCCGCCTGCAGGGTAGCCATCAGCAGCCAGGGCCAGAGGGCAGCCAGCTGCGGCTGGTGGCCGCCACTCATGCTACCAGCTGCAGCAATGCACTTCGGCCATACATACCGCTCCCGCCAGCCAGTTCCAAGTGCAGCTTCTCAGATCCAGACAAACGTAGGAAAAGAGAATTGATGCTTCAGTTTCTGAAAGCCAAGTTGTGGTCTGGGCCCTTCCTTTCTCTAAAGTATCTTCCCAAGAACAGGTAGCATTCCTGATCTGTCAGGGCAGAAGGTGTTTTCAGCCCACTTCTGTGGCGGGTCTGTCATTTCCTCCCATCTTCACTATGATTAGTAAAGATACCACCACTTCTCTTTGGAATTTCCAACCTCACCCGAGGTGAAATGTTACATCCTGAATCTTTATTATGTCAGTTCGCTTGGTGCCGGTCTTCCATATGCATCAAGTTGCTGAACTACTGAACCCGATGTTAATGAACCAAACAAGGCAAAAGAAATAACGAAAGCCATGCATCGAAGGTGAGAGTGAAAAATGCCAGCTCAGAAAATGAAGAGATGGTCCTTTTGAAGCCACAAAATTTGTCAATGGTAAAAGACTAAAGATCACAGGGGAAAAAAAGGTGGTTTTTTTTTTTTTTTAATGGAGAAGGAGAGGGTACAATACTTGAGGCCACACCGTGAGAGATGTCCAAAGATGCTACAACATGCGTTCACAAGTTTCCATATTAAACTGTATTTTAGTGTAGCCAAAGTTCTAGGCCCATTGAATTTATAATACTTTTCGTGAAGTTAAATACACTATCATTTTTAATGTTCTCCCTAAATTTGCCTACAAATTAGATGGTAATTTATATGTCTTCACAGAGTATAGGATAATCCTGAGTATCACCGCCTTTTCCAACTTTCAAAATTAGAAGAGTATTTGAAAAGGTTAGCTTTCCAATTATTTTTCCCACTTAAATGATATTTCTATCTTTATTTTCCGTTCTCTCTTAGGGATTCCAGCTTTTATTCTCCTGCTTGAGAATGTCAAGCGCTTTGATTTCCCATGAGATGCTTTTGGAAACTACTTTCTTATACCAATCTTATAATCTGTAATTTTCCACGTTCTTAAGTAAAACAAAGAGCTATTCCTAACACGTTTTCAAATTCCTTGAGGGGGTGGGGAATAAAAGATAGAGGGAGTAGGGAGGTGATTAGTCTATAGGCTCTAAGTAGAAGAACATCCTGAAAAAGTAAAAATAAGCCTGAGGAGAGTAGATCTGTGCTATTTCCAGGCACACTTGCGAATCTGGGTCTTTGTACAAACAAAATTTTAGTTCAAAGATATTAAAATGTGCACCCTTAAGTAAATATAAATGCACTTCAACCACAAAGCCCGTCGTGTTCAGAGGTCAAGTTTAAAAAAATCTTATAAAGTCTTCGGAATAAGTGCTGAAAAGCCAAGCAATTGAACATGAACCTGTTATATAGATCCTTCTCTTTTGCTGAGGCAGAGGGAGAAAAATAAGAATTTCAAAAGAAATCTGCAAACCTGTTGCGCTGTCGGGCCCACCGGAATCCACGGGGGTGAAACAAATTCAATTATGCTTTTATAGGTCCTGCTCAAAAAAGGTTTCAACTGCTTAACCAAGTACAGCTCATTCTTCCACCTTCTTACTCTGCAACCAGACCAAGGGCCCCACGCTGCAGGTAGGTGCCGAGAAATTCCGCAGCCTGAAAAAATAATCCATGCAGGTCAAAGGCAAACATTTACTCCAGGCTTAGAGCTACTGTTCCCAAGAACTCTAAAAAGCACTTATAGAAGATCCAAAATCATTTCTGAAATCTCCTTTCTAACAAATGTTCTTTTTCTCCCCGAACAGCATATAAAAATGGTCAAATCTTGAGAGAGAAAAGGAGCAAAGTAACAAACAGATCAGCAACAATTCACTACCAGGAACACAGAAAATCCCAGAGGGAGAAAGCAGTATCTCTGAATCACGGATGGGCTTGGAAAGTTCGGAAAGATTCGAGTGCTTCCCTTCCAGAAAGACAATTCTGGATCAACTCCCTAGAGGAGGAAGCCTGTGGTTTGTAATTGGTGTCCTAGCTCTGACTCCCTCCCCTGGGACAGCAATCACGCTCTCTACCTGCTGACACAAAGTGAGGGTGGAGCAGCTAGAGGCAACCCGCCCCTCCTCCTGGCTGGCGGCTAGGGCAAGGGCTTGAGTGCGCGCACACTTGTGGAGCCAGGCACGTTCTTTTGCTCTCTGCTCTCTCAGCTCCTCTACGCCCTCTATGGAGCCACAGCCAAACTGCATCCAATTCAATGTTCAATAACTTTCTCCCAGTAAGCAAGCTATCGCATGTAAATCAAGTTCACTCAAACACATTATCTAGGCAGCTTCTGCACCCAACAGAACATAAATGGTGGTATGAGGAAATAAAGAGAATAAAATAATGAAAACCCAGAACATGAAAGAGCGGATACAAGATTTTGCAAATATAAGTTCAAAGGGTTTCGTTTCTGCTCTTTTCGAATTTTAGTGTCTATAAAGGGCACAATACTAGAATAAAGTGATCCAGTGCTGTAGTTCTTATTGCTGTCTCATGTCTGTTTCCCCAGTAAGAACCCTGTCCCTTTTACACATAGTTTTTCTTCAGCTTTACGTATTTAAATTCAGAAGCTCTTTTCTAAACTGTGCCTGTATGGAGATTTTAGGTCAGGTTGATATCAGAGGTCTGGAACCTCTTATTTTCTTCTCACATCATTGGAGAGTGAAATAATACTATGGATCCCACCTATGCCCTCAATGTAAGATTGCAAGGAAGTCTGTGCCATAAATACAAGCAAAGAGGTAAAACATGCATGCTTCAAAAGAAGCGTATAGGCAAAAAGAAAACCAATTCTTAGCTAACTACCACAATCATGAACTCTATCCCTTTTAGTTACTTTGTCATTAGAATGCAAAGGTTTCTAATATATGTTTCTAAAATTTGAATTTCAAATTTACCAAATTATATTTGACTGTATCCAGGCATTTTATTTTTGATCTATTGCCAATAATCTCTCCAAACTGTATAAATGTACAACGTGAATGTGGTTAACACTATTGAAGTGCACCCTTAGGTTGTTTTTACACTTAAATTTTAGTTGTGGTGAGAAGCGTAGAAAATTAAAAATGTTTTAATTGTACAAATGAGAGTATATAAATTGATCATCTGTAAAATGTAGATAAAAATAATTGCATTGTAGGTTGGATATAAAACTTTGAACTGAAAAA
>CM053619.1:20923167-20976051 GCA_028646535.1 Procyon lotor | reverse complement strand
AAAAAAAAAAGAAAGAAATACAATGTTAAAATAAGTAATCACTGTTTTTCCAAAGTTGATTCTCTCCATGAAATTTCCACTTACTGACAACACAGCTGCTCTCCATAGAAACACCCATGTGAACTCTCTTGTAAAAAAGAAACATACCCTTCATGGAAGTCAAGAGACAAAGAGGGTTGGTTCACCAAGAATGGAAAGAACTAAGGACGCCTAGGTGGTGCATTCAATTAAGCATCCAACTCTTCATTTTGGCTCAGGTTGTGATCTCTGGGTCGTGACCTCAAGGCTCCACCTCTGGCTCTGAGCTCAGTGCGGTCTGCTTGGGTTTCTCTCTCCCTCTCCCATTGCCCCATCCCTCCTAAAATAAATAAATAAATCTTAAAAAAGAAGAAGAAGAATGGAAAGAACTAAAAAGTGAACTCTTAGTTCAGGTACTAGATTTTGTAAGACAAAAAACTAAGATCATGTATAAGAAATAGAGCTAAAGGGCCTGAGTAACATAGGCGGAAGTAAAAAGACCCTAATGTGGCTTCTAGACTCAAGCTTATTAGTTTACAACTTCTAGAGCAACATACATACTTCTGGTTTATGACTTCTAGACCAGGGAACCCTTTAAGCTTCAAAACAAAAGGTTTTGAAGCTTACAATTTTGCTGTAGTAGCACTTGGGAATTAAACAAATCATACAGCATGAGTTCTTGATTTAATTCTAGACATAGACTTTTATCATTCTATTTCTTTTTTTTTTTAAAGATTTTATTTATTTGACAGAAACACAGCGAGAGACGGAACACAAGCAGAGGGAATGGTAGCGGGAGAAGCAGGCTTCCTGCCGAGCAAGGAGTCTGATGCGGGGCTCGATCCCAGGATTCTGGGATCATGACCTGAGCGGAAGGCAGACGCTTAACAACTGAGCCACCCAGGCGCCCCTATCATTCTATTTCTTGAACACAGCTTTTGTGGGATTGACCAACAGAGTAGGCAAGAGAGCTAATTCAATAAAATTTAATTCTATCATATTCGAGAAAATCCAGAAAGCATATGGAACAGTAACTACTTTTGCTATACTTTGTAAAAGGCAGGCCAGTCACAAGGGGCAGGTGAACTCATCTGGTGAACAACACTACAACCTATCCATAAAGAATAAGTGATTCGGGGCACCTGGGTGCTCAGTTGGTTAAGCAACTGCCTTTGGCTCAGGTTATGATCCCAGGATCCTAGGATCTAGACTCATATCGGGCTCCCGCCCTGCTCAGTGGGAATTCTGCTTGTCCTTCGCCCCCTCCTCCCGCCCCCCGCTCCTGCTTTCTCTCACTACCTCTCTCTCAAATAAAAAAATTAAAAAAAAAAAAAGCAAGCAATTTGCCCAGATGAGCATCTTATTTATCACTTAAAATTCATTTCTTGTACATCCATGATCATAGCAACATTATCCACAATAACTAAAAGATGGAAGCAATCCAAGTGTCCAAGGACAGATGAGTGCATAAACAGAAGGTGGTATATACATACAGCGGAGTATTAGCCCGAAAAAAATGAGGAAATTCTGACACATGCTACAGCATGGTTGAGTCTTGAAGATATTAAGCTAATTGAAATAAGTCAGTCACAAAAAGACAGATACTGTATAATTCCACTTATACGAGTACCCAGAGCAGTCAAATTTATAGAGACAAAAAGTGGCATGGTGGCTGCCATGGGCTGCAGGTTATTATGGGAGTTACTGTATAATGGACACAGTTTCAGTTTAGGAAGATGAAAAAAGTTCTGGAGATGGATGGTGCTTATGGTAGTGCAACGATGTGAATGTGCTTCGTGCCACCGAAGCGGTTAACATGCTAAATTTTATGTTTATTTTACTACAAAACAGTGCTTCTTTTCAGGCTATATAATAACAAAAAACGGTCTTATATTTATATAACATCTTTTTCAAGTCGTTAAAGTGCATTATTATAAGGTAATAATCCTGAGAAGTAAACTGCTACCAGGAGCGAGAACCTCTACTCTAAGCTGTATGCTTACTAAGTAAAGCCAGTGGTTTCTCAACCTTGTGGCACACTGGAATCACCAGGGATCTTTTAAAAATACTGTTGCCTATGGTTCCTACCACCAACATTCTGCTCTCCAACTCCACACCGATTACACCGATTACAGACTTCTAGGTATCAGGATCTCCAAAAGCTGCAGGAATAATACCTAATGATGAGCATTCTCTAAATACCTCAGCTCCATATCAGAAGGACAGGCCATATGATGAAAGAACATATTAAAGGTAAAGGCTAGTAACACTACTACAGATTTCACAGAGGGAGGCAGACTGAAGAATTGCAGCAAAAAACCCTCTTTTTTATTTTATTTTTTATCTGGTGAACAAATGTCGATTTCATGCTTATCAAGACTTTACCGTATTGATAGGTTCAAATCATAGACAAGAACACATCACAGACAGGCACGTTTAAAAAAACAATAGCCCAGGGATACCTGGGTGGCTCAGTCGGTGAAGCCTCTGCCTTTGGCTCAGGTCACGGTCCCAGGGTCCTGGGATCAAGCCCCGAATGAAGCTGCCTACTCATCGGGGAGCCTGCTTCTCTCTCTCCCTCTGACTGCTGCTCTGCCTACTTGTGTGCTCGCTCGCTTTCTCTTGCTCTCTCTCTCTGGCTGTCAAATAAATAAATAAAATCTTAAAAAAAAAAAAAAAAAAGCCATGGCCTGGATGGCTCTATAACAGCCTCAGAATGAGTTGGGTGAAGGAGTGTGCACAACAAACCCTCTTAACCTTCATGACTGGGCTTTAAATTAGCATGGCATGTGACTTCCAATAACAAGCATCTAAACATAGTAATTTTATTAAAGTGAGCTTCCTTCATTAACAAAGCTGCTGGTCAAGGAGTTAAGAGTATAGAGACCAATAAAAATACAAAAAGGCATAGACTAGCCTGGTGCTACTAGAGGTTTATATGACTTCATTTAGAAGAGAAGCTTGCATACTCATCCAAGAAGGTAAGTATTTGGGGATTATAGTAGCTCAGTTGGTTTGAGAGCTGAAAGGCCTTGAGGGAGAAGAGCATTGCATCTACTTGTTTGGGAATGTTAATTCCTACTGAGAGCACCCTCTAGGGTTTGGGGATTATTGTCTTAATGAAGTCTCAGCCATAATCCAATAGCTACAAAATGGGAAAAGTCCCTTCTTTAGGAATGAATAGAACTTTGCTTGTAAACATTCACTTTCCCTTAACCAGAAAGTAAATACCCCATCAAAACAGGAATGAGTATAGATTTTACCGTAAGATTAATATTTCCTTTACCTCTTGGTATTGTTGACCCAAAACGTATTTCCTTAAGTTAACATGTGCTCAAAAAGCCTACGCACAGCATGGCAATGGTTGTGATCGACAATCTCCTTCTAACAAAACACACATCTATTAAAATCAATACAATCTGGATACTTAATTTGAAGTCTCCTATTTGAAAAAAAATCAAAGAAAGCCTGAAGCGTGAGAAGATGCTCCTACTTAAGCCGGGCAGACACATCACATTTTCAAAATAATTCGGTTACAGAAGGGCACTGAGAAGTTCTGGATTATAGGATGCCCTGTTCAATGGGAATCTGAGCAACATAATGACAGTCCAACAGTTAATGTTAGAATCATAGTATTTCAGAATTTGGATGCAAAGCAGTCTTTAGAGGTGATTTCATGAAATTTCTTTATTTTTATTATAAAGAATGTATTGTGAAAGTCGAAACCCTATTGAGGGGAGATATTCCTAATGATAGTGACAGTTGAAATTTAAGTGATACTTTAGGAATTTCACATTTGGTTCCTTTCATTACTACTTTAATCTTGAAGTTAAGTATCAAAATTAAAAACATTTGGTCATCTATGAGAACTAAACTAAGCACTAGTCAATTTTGAGCCCTCCTCAGAAGTACCTCCTTACTCTTTTAAGGGCTTCTCTGGTCATCAAGGATCAGAAGCTAAGAACAATGACTTTGTAATACAGGTTGCAATAGACTGAATGTTTACCTCCCAAAAATTCATAGGTTGAAACCTAACCCCAATGTGATAGTGTTAGAAAGCTGGGACTTGCGGAGGTCGTTAGGTCATGAGTGGAACTTTATGAATGATGTTAGTGCCCTTGTTAAAAGAGATCCCAGAGAACTCCCTCATCCCTTCTGCCATATGAGAGACAGCAGGAAGATGGCTGTCTATGAACCAGAGGGCAGGCTCTCACTAGACACTGAATTTGCTGTGCCTTGGTCTTGGGCTTCTCAGCCTCCAGAACAGTGAGAAATAAATTTCTGTTGTTTATAAGCTAGCTACTTCTATCGTGTTTCTGTTATAGCAACCTGAATAGAAGAAGACACAGAGTAGGCAAACTTTTTCTGTAAAGAGCCAGATAGTATATAAATATCTTGGGCTTTAGGGGCCATATGGCCTCAATTGCAACTGTTCGACTCTACTGCTGTAAAGCAGTCACAGACAATACATATATGAATGGGTGTGACTGTGTGTTCCAACTAAAGTTTATTATAGACACTGAAATTGGAATTGAAATTTCATATCCAATCCATTATGTGACATGAAATATTCTTTTGATTTTCCTCCAGCCATGCTTAGCATGCAGGCCATATAAAAACAGTCAGTGTGCTAGATTTGGTTCACAGGCCACAGTTTATTAACTTGTAGCTATAGGGCTCTCATCAAGATAAATTTACCAAAAGAGAAGATTTTATCAAATAGAATATTGTTATAATAGTTGTAAAAAAATTATCTTTTCTCCAAAGAAGATATACAAATGGTCAACAAGCATGTGAAGAGATGTTCAACATCACTAATCATCAGGGAAATGCAATCAAAACCACAATGAGATTAACAGTTCACACCTACTAGGATGGCTATAACAATAATAAAAAGTGGAAAATAGTAAGTGTTAATGAGGATATGGAAAAACAGGAACCCTTGTACATTGCTGTAGGGAATGTAAAATGGTACAGCTGTTATGGAAAATAGTTTGGCCAATAGTTAAATGCAGAATTACCATATGACCCAGCAATTCCACTCCTATGTATATTCTGAAAAGACTTGTAAACAAATACTCAAATACATGTACACATATGTTCACAGCAGCACTATTCACAAAAGCCAAAAGGTAGAAACAGCCCAAATGGATAAAGATGGATAAATGAATTGTGGTATATACATATGATGAATGGATAAATGAATTGTGGTATATACATATGATGTAATATTATTTCACCATAAAAAGAAAGTTCTGATACAAATGCTACAATGTGGATGAACCTTGAAAACATTATGCTAAGTGAAATAAGCCAGACACAAAAGGTCACATATTGCATGATTTCACTTATGTGAAATATCCTAGAAGAGGTAAATCTATAGAGACAAAACACAGATTGGGGGCTGCCAAGGGCATGAGGGAGGAGGCAATAGAAATAACTACTTAATGAATATGGGGTTTTCTTTTGGAGTGATGAAAATGTTTGGGAACTAGATAGAGGTACAGGTTGCACAACACTGTGAATATACTAAATGTCCCTGAACTTTGCAATTTAAAATCATTAATTTTATGTCTTGTGAATTTTATCTAAAAATGTATATTTTCCTATTAATTTGAAATGACCAAATTTTCCCTGCTGGGGAAAGCAGAAAATGGCTACAAAAAGTAAAATTCAGGTGCCAAACACACCTCAGTTTTAAATGTCAGAGCATAATAACAAGATATGAAATGGCATCTTAGTAAGACATTCCTAATCCTTGGTTCCAGAAGAATAGAACTGTAGAGGACACTACTCGGGTGTCCCTAATGCACCTAGCGTGGTACCAAACCCAAGGCAGTTGTTCAGTAAGTACCTGTTAAAAGAAACCTGAGGGGGCGCCAGGGAGGCTCAGTTGTTAAGCGTCTGCCTTTGGCTCAGGGCCTGATCCCAGGCTCCCTACTTGGCGGGACCTCAGTGGGACTGCTTCTCCCTCTCCCACTCCCCCCTGCAAGTGTGTGTGTGTGTGTGTATGTGTGTGTGTGTGTGTGTGTGTGTGTGCGCGCGCACGCGTGTCTCCCTGTCAAATAAATAAAATCTTTTTTAAAAATGGTTAAGATGGTAAACTGCAGGTTATATATGTTTTACCACAATTTTTTTTTAAAGATTGCTTTTTTCCAGGGATTTTTTTTTTTAAAGTAGATCAGTAAGAGTGAGGAAAAAAGCAATTCATTCGCTCAACAAACACTGAGTGCCACTACTAACCTCTAGTTGCTGAGGATACAGCAATGAACAAAACAAAGTCCTCGCCCTCATGGAACTAATCATCAAGAGAGGAGGAAAATAATAAATAGAAGATGTCAAGTAGTGATAAGTCCTAAAAGAAAAACAGAAAGGGATAAAGAATAGAGATTGAGGGAGGACAGGACATGGGGAATAGGGTGCTGTCTCAGAGAACACAGTCAGGAAGAATTCTGTGATGAGCTGGCATTTGAGTAGAGAACTGAATGAGATAAAGGAGCAAGCCATGTAAATATCTGGGTGAAGCACATTTCAGGCACAGGGAACGGCAAGTGTGAAGGCAAGAATGTGCTTGGTTTGTCAAAGACTAGTGATGAGACTATCGTGGCTGGAATAGATGACAGGAACCAGGCGGTAGAAGATGAAGTCAGAGCAGTTGCCAGGAGCCAAATCATTCAGCATCTTGCAGACCATAATAAGGATTTTTATATTTTATTCCAAATGTGATGGAAAACCATTGGAAAAATTTAAACAGGGAAATAATTAACGTTTTTAAAAGGATAACTCTGCTGTGTGAAGAAAAGGCTTTAGGAGCCAACAACAGAGCAGGAAGACTGGCTACTGCAATCATGTAGGCAAGAGATAGTAGTGCTCGGACTGTGGTGAGAGTATGCTAGCGTGAGGAGAAATGGTCAGATTCTGGATCTACACTGATATCAAGCTGATAGAATTTGCTGATGCGTTGGATATGAGAGAATAGAGTCAAGATTTTTGGCTGACTAGAGGTGACCAGAAGTACTACTTCATAAAATAAGTAAAATTGAGAAAAGGATGGCATATACTAAGTTTGGAACACCTATGGGACATCCAAACAAAGATGTAGCACAGGCAATAAGGTATGCAGGTCCGGAGTTCAGAGGCAATTGAGATTTAAGATATAAAGTCTTTTTATATTTATATTTTTTATATTTAGGAGTTTTTTTAAATTTAGGAGTCATCACTATAAAGATGATAATAAAAGCAGTGAGACTAGCTGCGATTACCTAGGAACTGAAAGAGAAGAGAAGAGGTCCGAGAATTGAGCTCTGGGACTCATCAATAATTATAAGTCAGGAAAGATAAAGAAGATTCAGTAAAAGAAACTATGGAGTGACCAGTGAAGGTGAAGGAAAACCAGGAACAGGTGATATTGCAGAAGCCAGGTGAAGAAAGTACTTCAGGAAATGTGAAGTGGTCTATTCAAATGCCACTGACGTCCAGTAAAATGAAAACTCGGCAACATCACAGTCAATGGAAACCTTGACAAGAGCAGTTTCAACTGAGTAAAAGGAATGAAAACCCAAATGAGGAAAGGATAATGTTTGAAGGAGCTTTTCTCCAAGGGAAACACAAAAATGGAGTAATAGCTGGATGGAGATATGAATGAAGGAAAATTTCTTTTTATCATAGAACCTATGATGGCATGTTTGCATGCTGATGGGAATTATCTTACATGAAAGGTCAAAAGTGATTATTGAAGAATAAAGGGGGATAACTGTAAGTGCTAAGTCCTTAGATGCATGGGATTCTGTACACGAATGGAAGGACAGGCCCTCTTCCATGGTACTAAGAGGAAAGGCAGACCGTAGCGTTATAACGGGAGGTAGACTGATAGATTTGTTGGTAGGAAAATAGGAAAGTTCTCTTGTAACTGCTTCTACTTTCTCAGTAAGAAACAAGGTTACAGCTGGGAATGAAAAGAGGAGGGTGTTAGAAGTTGGAGCAGAGATGATACGGTAGATGATATGGCTTTGGAAAATGGGGAGTATACTAAGGAAATATACGATGCTGGCAACACTGGGAACCCACATGAATTTGAAGTGACACCAGGCGTTTGAAAGGTATTTAACAGTTATAAACATAAAAATATATATTATGAAAATGATAATTATTGCTCAAATTCCATTGCTACCATGTCCTGAGTAGTTACTATGTACAGGGCACTATACCAGGTTGGTTATATGTTTTACATAATCATTATCTTCATTTTATAGGTGAAGAAACTGAGCCTCAGTAAAGCAAATATGTCCAAGATTACTATGGTAAATGCTTCCAGATTTTAATTTAGAATTTTTATTTAGGAGTGCTTGGTGGCTCAGTCAGTTAAGTATCTGCCTTCGGCTTAGGTCATGATCCCAGGGTCCTGGGATGGCGCCCTGCATTCGGCTCCCTGCTCAGCAGGGAGTCTGCTTCTTCCTTTCCCTCTGCCCCTCCCCCTCACTAATGCTGTCTCTCAAAATAAATAATAAAATTTTAAAAATTTTTAAAGAATACTTAATTTAGGTTTTAATTTTAATGTAGGTTTTTCTAAAACCAAAAGTTTTCTTCCTATCAACTATGCCATACTGCCTCTAGTAGATAGTATATAAATCTTACACAGACTTCGGTTAAGGTCTTCTAATCCCACAGAACCCTATATACATCCATGTATACAGCTATTTCATAGACCATTAGGTTAAGTTCTATCAAAGTAGAATAATTTTACACTTCATGAATTGTACTTAGGTATACATTCTCATTACAAAAGCTAACTTTTTTAAAAAATTTATTTATTTATTTATTCAACAGAGAGAGAGATATCACAAGCAGGCAGAGAGGCAGGCAGAAAGATGAGGGGAAACAGGCTCCCCACCAAGCAGAGAGCCCAACACGGGGCTCGATCCCAGAAACCCGAGATCATGACCTGAGCCGAAGGCAGAGGCTTTAATCCACTGAGCCACCCAGGGGCCCCTACAAAAGCTAACTTTTCCGCAAAGAGGTTCTAGTTTAAGCATAGATGAAATGCTTAACTTCTCTCCTTGAGTAAAAAAAAAAACACAGAGAAGGTATAGCACTAGTACAAGGAAAGGTGACAACACAGCGAAGGCCATGTTAGTGACAAGGAAAGGTGAGAAAAGTGGTAAAGTGACTGAAGGCCTTTTAAAAAGAAAGATGGACAGGTATCTGGGTTGCTTGGTCGGTTAAGCACCTGACTCTTGAATTCAGCTCAGGTCATGATCTCACAGTTGTGAGACTCTCTTTAGACTCCGAGCTCAGGGCAGAGTTTGCTTGTCTCTCTCCCTCTGCTCCTTACCCTACTTGCTCGCATGCTCTCTCTCTTTCTCTCAAATAAATAAAATCTTTAAAAATTTTTAAAAATAAAAAGAAAGATGGATAACATTCCATGTAAAATTATTGGCAGTATTCTAAATGCAAACCCTTTCTACCTTCCTTCAGAAAAGTGTTGAACACATACAAATGCCTAATGTAAATGCTTGGGGGAAGGTAGAAATCAAAGGAAGAGGGCTAAGTTCTACATCTGGTTACAACATGGAGAAGACAGGAGAGAAGAGCTGTAAGAGGTGGGAAATAGATGAACTGAAATTAAACAAATGGAAATTTTAAACGCCACTGTAAGCCCTAGAAATTCTACAAAATCTTGGAAAAGCATTTTAGGTGTGGGGTAAGGTTAGCTTGAGTCAATCATATCTAAACCTCAAAAGTCAGATTAATAACTGGGATATAGGAGCACCTCATGGCATAGTCGGTTCAGTGCCCAGTGTGTGGTTTCAGCTAAGGTCATGATCTCAGGGTCATGCAATCCAGCCCCACATCAGGCTCTCTGCTCAGCACAGAGTCTGCTTGTTTCTCTTTCTCTCTCCCTCTGCCCCTCCTCATTGCATGCTTTCTCTCTCTCTCTCTCTCAAAAATAAATAAATAAACAGATAGATAGATAAATAAATAAATCTTTTTAAAAAGGGAATATAAATATTATATTTCTAAGGGAATATAAATATTTTTCAAAATATTCTTTACATTTCCCATTCCTATTATTTTAATGCTTTTATACTTATACTACAGGAACACTTTAAAATATTTAAACACTTTTTAATATTTTTTCTTTTTAATTTAAAAAATCTAGAAAAATACAAAAAGGGAGTGAAAATTTCCCATAATCCCACCGTTGTGTATACTCATACACAAATTGAAAGGTAAAAAAAGCACCTCTCTATACCTCCAATTCTACTTTCCCAGAGGTCATCACTGTTACATGAATCAGTTTTATCACATAGTTCCATATTTCTTCTATAATTATATAGTATATACTTTTTTCTTTCTAGAAAGGAGGTTGTCCCAGACATACTGTGCTGTGACTTGCTTCATGTACTTACCATATTATGAAATCAAGTTACTTTATATTCTTAAGTGGTTGCATAGTATTTCATTACATTAATTTTTCATATCTAGGTCCCTCTTGTCAGGCATTTATGCTTTTTCCAAATTTTTTTTAAAGATTTTTTTATTTATTTGAGAGAGAGAGAGAGAAAGTGAGAGAGAGCATGAGAGGAGAGAAGGTCAGAGGGAGAAGCGGACTCCCCATGGAGCTGGGAGCCCGATGTGGGACTCGATCCTGGAACTCAAGGATCATGACCTGCACCGAAGGCTCAACCAACTGAGCCACCCAGGCACCCACATTTCCAAATTTCTGCTATCATAAATGACACAATAGTGAACTCTGTCAGAGAAATTCCTAAGAGTGGAATTCTTAAATCAAAGCACATGAGCCTTTTAATTATTTACAGATAATGACTAAGCCCTCCAAAAGGCTATATAAATTTACATTCCAGTTACAGTATAGAAGAGGTTCCTTTTTTCCTAAATTTTTATCAGACCAGGATATTAGCAGCAGCTTAAGTTTTGCCAATCAAACTGGCCAAAAAAAAAAAAACAAAAACACAACTTTTTGGTTGATTTAATTTGCATTTCTCTACCGATTTCTCTGAGGGGTTCAACATCATTCTATATGCATATTTGTCATTAGTTTCTTCTGAAGCACATCATAGTATCATTTTATTCACTTTTATTGGGTTGCCTTTTTCTTATTGGTTTGTAGAAGATTTTACGCATTATGAATACAATGCTTTATATTTTGTTGTAAATATTTTCTTAGTCCATACAACAGAGACTTCTAGTTGTCTCTTAATTTATTCTTCCTTTAAAAATCATGGTGTTGGAGGTGCCTGGGTGGCTCAGCAGGTTAAAGCCTCTGCTTTCGGCTCAGGGCATGATCTCGGGGTCCTGGGATCGAGCCCCACATCGGGCTCCCTGCTCAGCAGGAGACTGCTTCCTCCTCTCTTTCTACCTACTTGTGATCTCTGTCAAATAAATAAATAAAATCTTAAAAAAAAAAAAAATCATGGTGTTGTTTAAAGGGGCAAGTGGTTCCCAGCTAAAGACAAGCTTCCCTGCAGCCAGTGTGACTGTGTGACCAAGTTCTAGTCAAACTGGTGCGAGCAGAAGCGATGATTATGCTCACAAAAGGAAAGGATATTTATAGCAGGCTGCTGGCTGACATACTGATAGAGTGGTGAGCTGTTTTTAACCGCACAATACCTGAGGGCTACCAAAGAGAGTGCAACATCGGCTCTCGACAGCTTATTCTCAGACTGTATCAGACTGAGAAGAACAAGCTTCTAAACTGTTTAAGCTACTGGGTTTTTTTGTTTGTTACAGTAGCCTAACTTACATGTGGACTAACAATGGAATTTAGAAGCTAGAAGCGAAGTGTTACTATTCAAATTAAAATACATGGTATTGGCTTAGTAGTCAGATAGTAAGTAAGACACAGCAGGCTAGAACGCTGATGATCTTTGTAATCCATATCACATCTGATAAAATTGTTGCTCTAATAACCCTGGAAGGCAGACCACACACCAAGTGAACATGTAACCATAGGGGGAAAGGCTGACAAAATTTACTGTGTGCTCACTGTTTCTTGACACATTCAGCAAAGCCCTAAAATAAGAGATGAACTCAGGCTAGAGGTAGCCAGAGAGCAAGCAGAGATGGAAGGGAATAAATTCTCGGCTTGTGGTTGAAAACTTGTTGTCTTGAGTCCAGTAATTTGGATTATGCACCCAATTGTTTCATTATCCCAGCCTGAAATAGCGGTAAGAGGTCCTCAAGCTTTTCTCAAGAACTACTGATAAACAATGGGAGAGAGCTCTGTGGCAAAGATGAGATTAAGGATGTTATCTTTCCAACGAAACCCATTCTTTTAGATGATCTCAATATAGGTTCCATTGGGTTGAATGAGGGGGATGGGCAAAGTATAGACAGTAAATCAAATACCAGACTTGTCAGGCTTAAAACTACCTCAGTGAGATCCTTTTATAACACATCTGGAATGACCAAAGGCAAACAAAGCGGTAGTCTTTTTTTTTTTAAGAATTGAAATGCCAGATAAGTATCAAGCCTGGCCTGCTAAGATGTGTGACTGTTTAGCCTCTAAAGTAATCCTCAGACTTTTTAGATCCACTCTAACAAAAAGTAGGCAACAAAAACTGGATTGTTCCAAAGAAATGTATATTCCAGAAGTGCCTGGCTAGCTCAGTCTGTAGAGCAGATGTCTCTTGATCTTGGGGTTGTGAGTTTGAGCCCCACATTGGGTATAGAGACTACTTTAAAAAATAAAATCTTAAAAAAAAAGAGTGAAGAAAAGAAATAAATGTATATTCCCCAAGGACCACATCAACATAATGAATTGTATATAACAATAATGTGTTCCTTTTTATTGCTGAGTGGTATTCTATTGTTGTATGGATATACTATAATTTGTACGTAATTCGTAATTTGTGGTGAGTGTATCTTTAATTTAATTTTTTTTTTTTTTTTTTTTTTTTTAAGATTTTATTTATTTATTTAGAGAGAGAGATCACAAGTAGGCAGAGAGGCAGGCAGAGAGAGAGGGGGAAGCAGACTCCCTGCTGAGCAGAGAGCCCGATGTGGGGCTCGATCTCAGAACCCTGAGATCATGACCTGAGCCGAAGGCAGAGGCTTTAACCCACTGAGCCACCCAGGTGCCCCTTTAATTTAATTTTTAAGAAAATGCCAAATGGTTCCCAAAAAATGGCCATACTATTTAATTCCCACTAGCAATGTATGAACAATTCTAGCTGCCTCATCAACAATTAGCATGGTCATGTTTTTTTCTTTAAAAATTTTAGCCATTCTAAAGGGTATGTAGTTGTATCTCATTATAGTTTTTGGTTTTTTTGCTTTAAAGATTTATTTGACAGAGAGAAACACAGCGAGAGAGGGAACACAAGCAGAGGGAATGGTAGTGGGAGAAGCAGGCTCCCTGCCGAGCAGAGAGCCCGATGTAGGGCTCGATCCCAGGACCCCGAGATCATGACCCAAGCCGAAGGCAGAGGCTTTAACCCACTAAGCCACCCAGGCGCCCCTCTGTAATTCATTTTAAGTTAATTTTTATTTAAGGTGTGAGGTATGGGTCAATGTTAATTTTTGTCGAAAAGACTTTCCTTTCTCCACTGCACTGCCTTGGCACTACAGCTGAAAATCAATTGACTACATATGTATGGACCTATTTCTGGACTTTTCTATATCATTCATCTATATGTCTATCTTTTCACCAATATCAAACTATTTTAATTATTGTAGCTTTATGTTAAGTCTTGAAATCGGATAAAAATCTCCTCTAACCTTTTGTTTTTGAAGACTGCTTTGGTAATTCTCTGGTCTTTGCATTTCCTTTTAAATTTTATTAGAATCAACTTGTAATTAAAAAAAAAAATTCCACTAGAATTTTGATTGGTTTACAGATCAATATGGAAAGAACTGTCACTTTAAGAAAATTGGATCTTCTTATCCACGAATATGGCATATCTTTTCATTTATATCTTCTTTCATTTCTTTCTGTAAAATTTATAGTTTTCAATGTAGAGGTCTTAGACATCTTTTGTTCAACTTATTTCTAGGTATCTTATGACTGTCTTATTGTGTTTTTAAATTTCATTTTTAATTGATTGAAATTAAAATTCACATTTTAATTAAATTTAATTTAATTTAATTTAATTAAAACAAAATCACAATTGATTTTGTATATCAATCTTATGTCCTACGACCTTGCTAAATTCATTTATTTGTTCTAGTAGTTGCTTTGTAGACTCCCTGGATTTTTTTTACATGAGCAATCATATCATCTACAAATACTTTTACTTCTTCCTTCTTCAATCTTTATGCCTTTTATTTCTTTTTCTTGCCTACTGCAATGGTAGGCCCACCAGTACAATATTGTATACAAGTGGTGAAAGTGGGTATCTTTGCCTTGTTCCCAGTCTCTGACATATATAGTTTAGTCTTTCACTATTAACTATGATCTTTGTTATACATATTTTAGAGATATTATTTATCAGCTTGAGAAATTTTCTACTATTCCTACTTTGTTGAGAGTTTTACTATGAACAAGTGCTGAATTTTTTCAAGTGCTTTCCCTTCACTTGATATTAGCCAAAAGGACGAGAAACGATCAAGTGCTTTCCCTGCATCTATTGAAATCATCAGAGTTTTTCTCCTTTATTCTGTTAACATAACAACTAACATTGTTTAACATTTGAAACTCAATCAAGTCTTGCATTCCTGAGACAAACTCTATTTGGTTATCGAGTATTATCCTTTTTAAATATTGTTGAACTTAATCTGCTAATATTTTGTTAATGATTTTTACATTTATTTTCATGAGGATTCTTATTTTAAGAAAAGTCTTTGATAACCAATTCAACTTCTTTAATAGATGTAGGGCTATTCATTTGGCTCTTGTGTGTATTTTGCTAAGTTGTATTTTTCAAAATATGTGTCTATTCCAATTTAAATTGTGGTGTAATTGATGTAAGACTGTCCCCAGTATTCTCTTGTTATCCTTTCAATATCCATAAATTCTGAGGTGGTAATCTCTTTTTCATTCTTAATATTTATGATTTGGGTTCTCTTTTTTCTTGATCAGTCTAGCTACAGGTTTGTCAATTTTGTTGATCTTTCAAAGAGTCAGTCAGAGAGAGAGAGAGAGAGAACATGAGCAGGAGAGGGAAGGAGGAGAGAGAATCTCAAGTAGACTCTGCACTGAGTGCCGAGCCCAACACAGGGCTCAACCTCAGGACCCCAAGATCACAAACTGACTTAAAACTAAGAGTCAGATACTTAACTGACTGTGCCACTCAGACACCCAATTGTCACTGATTTCTAATTGAATTCTGTTGTATTGAGAGAATACATTTTGTATGATTTTAATTCTTATAAAATTTATCTAGACTTGTTTTATGGCCCAATATATGACCTATTTTGGTGGATGTACCATGTGCACTTGAAAATCATACATATCCTGTAGTTTTGGTATGCAGTGTTCTATAATGTCAATTAGATCAAGGTGGCTGATTATGTCGTTCATATCTCCTATGTCCTTACTAATATTTTGTCTCCTTATTCTATCAATTACTTATATAGTATGTTAAAATATCCTACTATAGGGATGCCTGGGTGGCTCAGTCTGTTGAGCATCCAATTCTTGGTTTTGGCTTAGGTCATGATCTCATGGGTCATCAGATCCATCAGATTGTCTAACCTGGGCTCCATGCTCAGTGGAGAGTCTGTCTGAAGATTCTCTCCCTCTGTCCCTCCCCTCACATGTATGCGCATATGATCTCTCTAAAATAAACAAACCTTTAAAAAAAATCCTACTATATTGACGAATTGTCAATTTCTCCTTTTGTTAAATTTTGCTTCATATATTTTGAAGCTCTTATTACACAAAAATACATTTGTAATTGATGTTTCCATGATAAACTGTTCACCATTATAATCCAGATCCTTTATAATGCTCTGTCTTAAAGTCTGCTTTATCTGATATTTAAAAGTAATCATAGCAGCCTTTCATACTTCCTGTTTGCATGTTACATCTTTTCCCATCCACTTACTTTCAACCTACATGTCTCCTATAGCCAGTCTATTGTAGGAGTTTGCTCTTTTATCCATTCTAGCAATTTCTGCCTTTGAATTAAAGTTTTTCTTTTTTTTCTTTTTTTTTTTTAAAGATTTTATTTATTTATTTGACACAGAGAAAGAGAGAGATCACGAGTAGGCAGAGAGGCAGGCAGAGAGAGAGGGGGAAAGCAGGCTCCCTCCTGAGCAGAGAGCCTGATATGGGGCTCGATCCCAGGACGCTGGGATCATGACCTGAGCTGAAGGCAGAGGCTTAACCCTCTGAGCCACTCAGGTGCCCCTGAATTAAAGTTTTTAAGTCCATTTACATATAATCATTGTACTGGTGGAATCTGGATCCACCATTTTATCATTTGTTTTCTTTTTGTATTCTTATTTTCCTTCCTTCCCCCCCCTTCTGCCTTTGGATTATTCCTAGTGTGTTAGTGATTACCCTAAAGGCTACAGTATGTACTCTTGATTCATCAAAGCCCATACTAATCAATACCTTTACCATAGTCTCTTTCTGCCTGAAGAACACCCTGTAGAATATCCTTTAGTGCTGATCTGCTGTGGCACATGCTCTTAATTCTGTGTTTATCTAAAAATGTTTTCAGGGGCGCCTGGGTGGTTCAGTGGGTTAAAGCCTCTGCCTTTGGCTCGGGTCATGATCTCAGAGTCCTGGGATGGAGCCCCACGTGGGGCTCTCTGCTCAGCAGGGAGCCTGCTTCCCCCCCCCCCCTCCGCCTACTTGTGGTTTCTCTCTGTCAAATAAATAAATAAAATCTTTTAAAAAATAATGTTTTCATCATCTTGCCTTCATTCTTGAAGCATCTTTTTTTTTAATTTTATTTTTTTTTACTGAATAGAGACTTCCAGGATTGCAGTTTTCTTTCAGTATAGTAAAAAATGTGATTTTTACCCTTTTCTGGTTTCCATTGTTGTTGTTCAGAAAGAAGCTGTTAGTTTAATTCAAGTGTTTACAAATTATGACCTTTGGGTTAAAATGGGCCCAGCACCTATTTTTGTAAATACAACTTTACTGAAACACTGCCACAACCATTCCCCTATGTATTCTCTATGGTTGGTTTTGTATTACAAGGGCAGAATTGAGAGGTTAAACAGATTACATGGTACTAGCATAAGGACAGACAAAAAGACCAATGGTCTAGAATACAGAGGCCAGAAACAAATGCTCACTTATATGGTCAGATGATCTTCCACTAAGATGCTAGAACCATTTAATGGGGAAAGGACAATCTCTTCAACAAATGGTGCTAGGAAAACTATATATCCACATGTGAAAAAATGGAGTTGCACCCTTATCTTACATCATATACAAAAATTAACTCAAAATGGACCAAAGGCCTAAGTGTAAGACCTAAACTATAAAACTCCTAGAAGAAAACATAGAGGAAAAACTTCATGACATTGGACTTGGCAATGATTTCTTGGATAGGAAACCAAAAGCACAGGCAAAAAAGCAAACAACAACAACAGACAAACAAAACACCCCCCAAAAAACAAGTGGGACTACATGAAACTTAAAAACTTTTATGTATCCAACAATCAATCAACAGAATGATTATGAGTAGAATATTAGCTACATTAATAAATGTGTAACCTTATTTGTTCCTCTTTGCAAACAGGTTACTTATCCTCTCCAAGCCTAATTTTCCTAATCTTTAAAATAATGACAATACTACGTTCAGTGTTTATGGCATAAAAATGAGTATGCAGTAAATATTAATTCCTGTTCTTTTCTAAATTGCCTTTGAAGTCTATGCTGTTGTCTTAAATATTTTCTATGGTGAGAAATCTTAATCTTTCCTTATGGATTGGCCCATATATTCAACCAAAAGTGATTGTACAAGCTAGGTTTAATAAATATGATGAGTGATCTAGGTAGTTCTTCATCTAAAAGGTGTTTTCCAGAAAGAACCCTATGAGTCTGAGCAAGATCTTGATCATATCACTATCAGCTTACCTTTTGGAGAATTTCTCAGAGAAGTTCTCAATATTTTTTAATTTTTATAGGCCAAAACGATTGTCTAACCTGATTAATGTTACCCAAATTGCATGCTTATATCATGCATACAATTCAAGAATATTAAAGTTGGCCACTAGAGACTATGATGACTTGTTTTGGGATCATATAAAGAAACATCTTTTATTAGATGTCACTATTTTCTTTAAGAACAATTTTGTCCAGTTGCCTTAGAAACAGAACAGGGGCGCCCGGGTGGCTCAATAGGTTGAGTTTCTAACTCTTGATTTTGGCTCAGATCATGATCTCAGGATCATGAGATTGATCCTCGCACCAGCCTCCATGCTGAGTGTAGAGCATGCTTAAGATTCTCTCCCTCTAGTGTGCATGGCTAGAGCAGTCGGTTAAGTGTCTGATTCTTTTCAGCTCAGGTCATGATCTTGGGATGGTGAGATGGAGCCCCATGTGGGGTTCTGCGCTCAGCACGGACGCTGCTTGAGACTCTCCCTCTCCCTTTGTCCCTCTTGCTCATGCTCCCTCTCTCTCTCTAAAATAAATAAATCCTTTTTTAAAAAAAAATATTTTATTTATTTATTTGACAGAGAGGAGAAGGGAGTGGGAGAGGGAGAAGCAGGCTTCCTGCCAAGCAGGGACCCCAATGTGGGGCTTGATCCCAGGATTCTGAAATCATGACCTGAGTCGAAGGCAGATGCTTAACAACTGAGCCACCCAGGTGCCCCTAAAATAAATAAATCTTAAAAAAAAAATCCTCTTCTTCTCCCTCTGTGTCTTCTCCCACCCCTTGCATGTACTTCCTCTCACTCTCTCTAAAAAAAAATTAAAATAAATAAATGAAACAGAAACAACTCCCTCTGCCTAAAACAATCATTAATGCTGGGTTCCTACAAACCACAAGAAAAACAATCCCACTCATACAAAGTCATACTTTATACTGTCTTTATAATGTGCTCAGGATAATGTCATTAATGTCTATCTAATTCTTTTCTGCCACAATTTAAGCACATCCTCTCTTGTCCTACAGTCTGTTAGTAAAAGAACAACTACATCAATAATTACAAAGTCTTTGGCACCTAGAGCAGCTATTAAGTCACTCTTCATCCTTGCTGTCTCCAAGTTAAACAACTTAAATTCCTTTGCTTTTACTTAATATGTTCTATCTCTTTGAAAGCTGGAATTTGCAATAGTAGGAAAACACAATACTAGGAAAATAACTTTTACACACTTTTCAAGGACAATTAAAAAACATATAGAGTTAGAATTATAGTTATATAAAAAGGCAATGTGGTAAGTATAATTATGAATAAAAAATGAAGACTCAGAAAAAAACTGTCATTCATATATTAATTCTAAACCATGATTCTAATTCTAGTATTCTAGAGCACAGTAATCCTTACCAGGGGACTTTCCTTGCTGTGAGTTGCTTCTTCGCTCTCTGTATCTGGCTGGAGTGGATAAACCTGCGTCTTTACTAGGCTTGCTAGCAGGCCCCATTTCTGAAATAAGGAATCCCATCTGTTCTGAAGGCAAGATATTCTCAGGTGGATTGGTCTGGCATTTTATACTGGCATCCACCTAAAATATGAAACCCACTCATTATTCTGAATTAACCCCAAATATCTACTAAAAGTTAAGATATTTTATCAGAGGAGTTCTATTATTGAAACATGACCCAACAAACATACCTGTAAAAGGCTTTTCATTCTTATGAGTGATACTACCTTTGCTTTTGTGGAACTAATCTTGAATGTTCAGTAGTAGGATATATATTTTTCCCATGCACAAAGCATTGAAATGTATATGGAGCTAAAACATTTACTTATGATCAGAAGATTAACCATGAAGCTTGTCGATTTTGGGGGGGGAATTCACACACACACAAATTTACAATTGGTTAAGACCACTATCTTTCTCCACTCTAGTATCCCTTCCATCAGATTTCCAGTCCCATTGGTAATATTGAAATGGTCACTGGCATAATCCTGTTGGATGATGTCAGTGGAGCTGAGGACACTTTATTCTACTAATTTTGTATTCTTTGTCTTAAAGAGGACTTCAAAATTGTATAAGCTTCAGCCCCTAAAAAATCTAGATCTGTTCTGTTCATGAAATGTAAGTTTGGGGTTCCTAAGTTTTCTCAGGAATGCAAATCCCTTCCTCAAGGTGACCAACTGCTGAAATAGTCTTATTTCTTTGAATTTACTTTAAATAAAACTATATAATGAAATAAAGCTAAAAGTTAAAAAGAGCTTTTAAGGGGCACCTGGGTGGCTCAGTGGGTTAAAGCCTCTGCGTTTGGCGCGGGTCATGGTCTCAGGGTCCTGGGATCGAGCCCCACATCGGGCTCTCTGCTCGGCAGGGAGCCTGTTTCCCCCTCTCTCTCTGCCTGCCTCTCTGCCTACTTGTGATCTCTGTCAAATAAATGAATAAAATCTTTAAAAAAAAAAAAAAAAACAGCTTTTAAAAGCTCTGACGTTTATATCAAGTATATTTTTTAAAAGATCTTGAAAGTAATTGTGTGAAAGCAATTTTAAGGTATGAAACCTAATATTTTCGATGTGACTATGAAGAAACAAAGAGAAATTTTATTTTCTTTCCACAATCATATTTGAAACACAATGGGTCTATCTTCGGTCTACTGAATTCATAATATTATTTTAACACATGGTATACTGGGTCTCAACAGTTGGGCTCAAAAAGGACAATGAGTTGACAGATACCTTAAGAAAGATGGATCTAAAATTAGAGCTAAAAAAGAATGCATTAAAAAAAACACGACTGCTGGGAAACCCCTTCATGTCCCCTCCCAACTTGGGAGTTTTGTACTATCACTCAATAGACTTTGCTTTGCTGCCCCAAAACAACAAGACCCACAACTGTCAAAAAGTTATCTTGGGAATCTAAAAGTGATGATATTTTCAGGCCCATTAAAGAAAAAAAATCCAAAATTAAAATATACACGGCTAAGATCAAGAAAAAAATAAAAGTAGGAAAATATAAGTTAATTCACAAAAAGTGATTTTTTTTTAAAAAGATTTTATTTATTTATTTGACAGAGAGATCACAAGTAGGCAGAGAGGCAGGCAGAGAGAGAGAGAGGGGGAAGCAGGCTCCCTGCTGAGCAGAGAGCCCGATGTGGGGCTCAATCCCAGGACCCTGAGATCATGACCCGAGCCTAAGACAGAGGCTTTAACCCACTGAGCCACCCAGGCGCCCACACGAAAAGTGATTTTAATTTAGATGTACTTTTATTCAGAATCAAACTTTATTCATTTTCTGGTCATAAACCAACAGCAATAATGTCTCTCAAACTAGAGTCAGAATTCTGCTTTAAGAATGCAGATAACAACAACAAAAAGAATGTAGATATTAGTAATGAAATTCAAACACAGTATGCTCCTAAGTCAAATGAGAATTCAATAAGGCTATAAGAAAGTATGAAAAGACCCCTAACCATCTCCTTACCTCCATGCTACAAATGGCTAGAAACTCCTGATATTATCTGCCAGATAAACCATCCTTTCTGAGTAGTGGATTTTAATCAGCCAGGCACACCTATTCCATCCAAATTAAGATAGGAGGCAAAACTCAAGGGATGCTTTTAACATGAAAATAAGTTTTATACCACAATGCTCCTACTTTCTCTCTAGAGGTTGACTTCAGACCATAACACAGTAAGATGTCTAGGATTTAAGGTTACTTTTCTGAATTTTTTGTGCAAAATCACTGGGACGATCACTATCCTTCTGGAATGCAAAACAGGAGCACCTGGGTAGCTCCGTCAGTTAAGCATCTGACTTTGGTTCAGGTCATGAGTTCAGGGTCCTGGCATCGAGCCCCATGTCAGGCTTTGCACTCTGCGCGGAGTTCGCTTTTCCCCTCTGCCTCCTCCCAGCCCCGTTTGGGCTCTGGCATGTGTTCTCTTTCTCTCTCCCTCTCTCTAGTAAATAAATAAAATCTTAAAAAAAAAAAGAAACCATAATGAACTGGTAATAAATCCAAATAAAATGTGAACAAACTTCACTAGAACAGTCTTTAGCAAGAACTAGGTACTTTGAGCTTTTTTAGGATTTTTTCTTTGCCTTACCTGGTGTGTGCTGAATGGCAGCCCTTCCTGCACAAATACTACTGAAGATGGAGATGGATTATGACTTAGCTGCTCCTTCAGTTTGACATGAGCTTGTTGGATGGCTGCAGATTCCTGCATTGTAGTATTTTCAACAGGCTGAGCTGTGTGGATGGTATAGATGTACTCAGGTGACTGTGGTAGAGAGCAGGTAATTGCTTGTTCTGTTCCGACTACAAAGGATGTAATATCTGAGCCTACAGGAGTAAGTGGCTCCAGCTGGCTAGCCTGACTTGTGGAAGATGGATTGCTGTTGTTTGAATTAGCTAGGATATGTTGGCCTCTGTTAGACTGAGATGTTGGGCACTGATTCTCAACAGGCTCCACCTTCACCATCTCCAATTTAGGAGAGGAATGCAACTCATCTACTATCTGAAAAACAGCCTCTAGGTTTACTTCTGTCTTTTTATTTTCATCAGTAGCACTGCAAGGCCAATTAGAAGGCAGAAATTCAACTGGATAGGAGGATTGCATTGGAGGATTCTGGGAAAAGAGAAAATAGGACTGTTTGGATAGAAAATTGAATATGAGATTAAGGAGGAAAGCAACAACGTTTAGGCTGATAAATGTTAAACAAATAGATTAAATTTTAACTAAAGCTCACTAAGAAAACTTGAACACCAATCAACTTTTCAGCAATGGTAGCTTCAATTCTATCGTTAACATTTACTTAGCAACTAATATATGTCAACCACTATGCTAAGTTTAATACTAGAAAGGACCAATAATTCTCAGGGTTAAAGTATACAAAATCAAAAAGCTACAGTACCCAAATACCTATTTGCTGATAAAACATCTACACACCCAATTCTTCCATAAAAGTTGACAGACAAAAACATCACTTATATCTATCATATACTATTTTAGGAAGGTAGTAAGGAAATTTCAAACACAGGATGCTCACAAGTCCACCAATGCTTCTATAGATTCAGGGGGAGGTACTGATATTCTGTTCCAAATGATCTGGGAAAAAATGGATGGAATATCGAATGTCCTTTGGTTCCTCAGATTGTTTATTTTTAATTATAAAACAATAGATTAAAAAAGCTGTCACTTTTAGATGTATTCTTTATATCTTTAAGATATATTCTCTTATACATAGTACTTTGCACAAAGTAGGCATTCAATTACATGTTTGGTGATAAAAAATCTCAAGCTATGAATATAAAATACTGAAGAGTAATAATTAAATAAAACGTGTAATGTGTTGATGTTGCCAAATATACAACAAAGACTGCCGATCAGTTATTCGGAGGACATTAATGCTAAATAATGTAAACTTAAATGGTTTAAGCATCAAGCCACTTTCTCTAGCCAATAGGACCATTTACTGAATTCTTACTATGTGCCAAGCACATGCAAAGTACTTTATATACATTATTCCATTTAATCCTCTCAAGAGGTCTATAAAATGTGATCATCTCCATTTCCAAATGATGGTACAGAAGTTCAGCGAAACTGTGTAATTTACCTAAGTCACAATGAAATAACTGACAGATCCAGGTTTCAAGCATAGGATGCCTGACTTAAGAGCTCTTGCTCTTGACATTACACTATAATGATCATTCATGCACACTCTCACCAGTATCTACGATCCAACTAAACCAACTGCATTTATTTCCAGAATCACACCTAAATATGCTCTTTTTTTCATTTTAAAAATGTTATGTCTACCTATCTTTATTTTCCTGTAACAAACATGTATTGTCTTTCTATAGTAAGGATATTTCTAAGGACATGTTAAGTAATTTATTTAAAACATAAACATAAACAAGACATAAACACCATCAGAGTATCTCCAGTATGATCCAAGGGAGAGAGTGCCTGGATCTACAAATAAGAGCATCTAATTTGTGGGACAGATATGTCCCTCTAGCGAAGATGAACAGACTGGACTATCATGCTTGATGGTACCTGCCATTAAAAATGTCCAACTAAGTCCCTTTGATCTGATTCTAAACTCTTCAAACAACAATCTGATTATAATTTGACTTTCCATGCAATTTTCTCAAAAAAAAAAAAAAAAGGAGAATGCCACTAGTACGCTATTCTCTTAAAAACAAACTATCTCAACTACATGATATCAAAGGCAAACACATAATTCCAATCTTTAAGCAATTACAATATAAAACTACAAAGCATAGAATTTAATCTTATCCTAGAAATAGCAGTCTAAAACATTTAAATCAACGCAATTGCTTTCCAATAAATAATGAGAAAATAACTAAGTATAGTGTTCATAATACGGGAGCAAAAAGGGATCACCACTTAAATTTCTCATTTTTTATTTCACTTTTCCTTTCTCATAAAAAAAACACAACTAACTCTCTGTATCATCTTGGAAGAAACTGTCATTTGGCGACTTACATACTTTTAAAAGTTATCTGGTATTCACTTGACCACAGAAGGGCCTAGAACAGCAATGCTCAAACTAACACTCAGCAATGATGAAAATGCTCTCCATGCTGTACAATCTGGTAACCACTAGCCATATGAGGCTTTGAGCACTCAAAATGAATTTTATATTTTATTTCATTTAAATTAATTTAAACAGCCATGTCGCTAGTGCCTACTCTTTTGGACAGCACAGGCCTGGAAGAAGCCCCAGA
The DNA here is from genome assembly GCA_028646535.1 of Procyon lotor. Classification (NCBI taxonomy): domain Eukaryota; kingdom Metazoa; phylum Chordata; class Mammalia; order Carnivora; family Procyonidae; genus Procyon; species Procyon lotor. The sequence goes on along the minus strand of CM053619.1, from coordinate 20,951,282 downwards.
CATCATTTATATCAACTCCTTTTTTTTTTTTCAGAACTGAGAAATCTGACGCCGTAATCCACAGCTTACCTCTGGCTACTATTAAGATAAAATTACACTTAAAAACCGTGCAAGGTCAATAATATTCCAAGTGAAATACAGAGTGTGTCCACTGTTCCAAGAATCTTACCTGGAAGTAGTTGCAGTGTGCATAGGAAGAGGCAGTGGGAGTGACACAACTACTTAGAGCGTCCATGTGGGTAGAAGGAGAGCAGCACTGTAGCACAGCTGGGACAAATTCAAACAGAGAAGAGTCATCAACCACAACTAACCTCGGGCAGCATTTAAGGCACTCCCCTCTTTCAACTTGGAAGGAAAAATTCCAAAAGTTTTCCTTTGTGGATACAATAAAATTATCTTTAGTCTGATTAGGAGCTATTATTTGTTGAAAACAACATGGTAATAGGCTAATTTAAAAAAAATCATCTTAAAGGGTCATGTCTACTCTTCCAAATGATTTCTTTAGCACCTAAACATTTTGTTACCTTTCTAACCAAACATATATTCTTTTGTTTTCAAACACTTAGTCTTATTGAAAGTAATTTCATTTTATTGAAAATATCAGAACATATTTGGAATCCAAAATAACTGTTTCAATCATTTTAATAGTAACAATAATTAGGAGGAGGGTGTGTTTTAAGGATAAAATAAGTGAAATACTCTCCAAACGTTCCTACCATTATACAATGCATCTAGTAAAATCCAGACAAAAATGTTTTAACCATTTAAACAAATGGTTAAGAATCTGCCAAGAGCCAGACTGACTGGCTCTGGAGCCCAGCTCCAAAATTTTAATAGCCACATAAACTTGAGCAAGGTTAATCTCTTTGGGCCTCAGTTTCTGCATCTTAATAAAATAGGGAAAATAACAGTACATACCTTACTATGTTTGTTGTGAGGAATGAATGAGTTAATATGCATAAAGCACTTAGAATAGTACTGGCCTACAGTAGGCAATCAAAAAATAAATAGCTTAATGCTGCTATTATTTTAACTAAACAAGTGTATTTTCCAAGCTTTCTTTTTATAGTAAGGATACCATAAAAAGATTAACTCGTTGTACTGGTAGAGTTATACTTACAGATGCAGTCTTAATAATAGGTTGAGTCTCCTCTTTTCCAGAGAGAGACTCTCTAAAATGAATGAGAATCAGTTATAACACATCATACCTTTGGATTAAACAGAGGATGACATTTATTGAGCACCTACCATGTTCCAGGCACAGTACTAGGGGCTTTACATATATTGCTTCATTTAATCCAAACAACTATTGAATGAGGTATTAACATTACTTCACAAAATTAAGGAAACTAAAGCTCAGAAATGTTAAATAATTTGCTGAAAGTCACAAAGCTAATAGTGACAGAGCCAGCAATCAAACTTCAGAGCACATGCTCTTTAATGTACAACACTAATGTTCACTAATCTTTCCTTCTTCCTAAAATGTAACATTATAATTTTACTAGATGAATTCCACTTGATGAATATATTTTTAAGTTGTCTTTATGATAAGATGGCAACTCTCTATGTCCACATTTTTCATATTTTGTACATTTTAGCATACTAATAAAATTACTAAACAATCTTATTCTATCATCTTGGAAAGTAAATTAACCTAAGGATTGTAAAAATTCATTGCAACGTTTTCCTATTTCTCTATTATTGACTACTGATTTTTAAAATGTCAGAAGTTCACAAAGGTATACCAGAAATAAATATTTTCTAGTATCATGTGCAATTTAAGCCATTAAATTTTGCACATGGAAGAAAAAATTGAAATAATGGACAAAATTCTAGTTTAGATACACATGTAAGGGTTGATGTTTTCTGAATTACAGGATTTTAACAATTGTAGTGATTAAAAAAGCCAGACGTTACTAAGATGTCCACATAAAATTCCTGCTCTTATCACTTCCAATATGGGTTAGGTAATTATGTTCTTACACTTTAAACTTTGGGTATTATTCAAACACATAATTTCACTGTTTTGGATTTGAATTTGATTTCCCAGAATACCTGAAAGCATAAATATTCTGGGAAAGAACTTAAATCCAAAAAGGAAAACACCAAGGAGGGGTCCGCTGGGTTGGCCAAAACTGAAAAAAACTGGGACAGTTTTCTAGAGTTTTAACACCTAAGGAAAACCTAGCCCCCTAGTGGCAAGAAAAGACTCGGTCAGGAGCTGCAGGTCTTCACTGATTAGGTTACCATGAAATAGTATTTTGTTAAAAATAAATCAACGAACAGTTATTAGGCTTATTTTTCTGATATTGTTCTGATTTCATTGCTTACACATGTTAAACAGTTGTTAAAGTGTACTTTAAAATAAATTTCTTGGATTGGGGCGCCTGGGTGGCTCAGTCAGTTAGCGTCTGTCTGCCTTTGGCTCAGGTCATGATCTCAGGGTCCTGGGATCGAGCCCCGCATTGGGCTCCCCACTCAGCGGGGAGTCTGTTTCTCCCTCTCCCTCTGCTCCTCCCCTGCTTGTGCTTTCTCTCTCTTTCTCTCTCTCTCAGATAAATAAAATCCTTAAAATAAAATAAATTTCTTGGGTAAGTAAACTATACAACAGAGAGTATATTAATATATAACTAATAGCTGATATGGTACCTAAGGAAATAGCAAAACAGTGAATATCCTTTTAAGCGTCCAGTATGGAAAGTGGAAAGCTACCTGCAAAGGGGGATGTGCATAGATAATCCAAAAAGACTCCCAGTGGCTATTTCCTTACCAGTGCAGTCCTACCTTGTACAGTCAATAAAATAGAATAAAGTAAGATACTAATAAGTTTACCAGATATGAAAAACCTAGCTATAGAAATGCAACTGTGTGCTTAACACATGACAAATTAACCCTGTGTATATTATGAAAGCATTGTGAAGGTACTGACATTTATAAAACTGAGTTTATCACTATATCCTAAGGCACATTCATCTGTATAAAGATCTTCCACTGTCCTCCTGAAGGCAGTATTCACTTAAGGCATTAAATTGCACAGAGAATGAAAAACTGGAAATAATAGACAGAATTCTATTTCAGATGTAAATATAATACTTAATAACATTTTTAAAAACAATTCTGGTAATTGGGGCGCCTGGGTGACTCAGTGGGTTAAAGCCTCTGCCTTCGGCTCAGGTCATGATCTCAGGGTCCTGGGATCGAGCCCCGCATCGAGCTCTCTGCTCAGCAGGGAGCCTGCTTCCCCCCTCCCCTCTCTCTCTGCCTGCCTCTCTGCCTACTTGTGATCTCTCTCTCTGTCAAATAAATAAATAAAATCTTAAAAAAAATCTTTTAAAAAAATAAAATAAACAATTCTGGTAATCAAAAAAATCCAGGAGCACTAAAAATTATCTAGGTAAAAATTTTCACTCCCACTATGGGTTAGGAAAACAAGTTCATACTTTTTTTTATCTTAGGGAAGTAATATATATATATATTCAAATATTCAATATTCGAATATATAATTAAAATGTTCTGGACTCACATCTACTCTAGAGTAAGTACAGTGTAATGCCCAATATAAATGCTCAACAGGAAAAACATCCCAATTGTAAATTTAGTTTCAAGATAAGCTACTACACATCTAGAAACCCAATACTTCCTCACTTATAGTAAGGTAAAGGTCTTCTGGGCATATCTCCCAAAAAAGTGAAAGCAGGCACTCAAATATATATTTGTGCATCCATGTTCATAGCAGCTTTGTTCACAATTGTCAAAAGGTGGAAGCAACCCAGGGTCTCCCAACAGATGAATGGATAAACAAATATGGTACATACAATAGAAAATTATTCAGCATTAAAAATTGGGAAATTTTGACCCATGCTACAGTATCAGTGAACCTTGAAAACAGTATGCTTAACAAAATAAGCCAATTACAAAAGGGCAAATGTTGTATGATTCATCTTATATGAGTCTCAGCTGGGGGAGACGAAGTTCTACAGATGGAAGGTGGTAATGCTAGGACATACGACAATGTGAATGTATTTAATGCCACAGAACTGTAGACTTAAAAATGGTTAAAATGGTAAACTCTTTGTTATTTATATTTTACCTCAATAAAAGGAAAGGCAAATATAATTGTGCTTGTGCTTAGTTTCCTCCAGCAGCTAAAGAGAACTTCTGCCCCTCTTTCCATAAGAACAAAATCAGGCCTTTGCAGAGACACTGACAATAGAAGCTAGAGGCTACCTGGGTGCAAGAACGACAGCATTGGAAAGTTCTTATGACTCCAGGGGCTGTATCTGTTTATGTACACTATATAGAATTAAAAGCCTAAAGATAAAATCTTTAGAATTTAAATGTACTTTAAAACAACAACAGGGGTGTCTGGATGGCTCAGTCAGTTAAGTTCCAACTCTTGACGTCAGCTCAGCTCTTGATCTCAGGGTCGTGAGTTCAAGCCACGCGGTGGGCTCCACACTGGGCGTGGAGCCTACTTAAACAACAACAACAAACTCACAGTAATAAGCAATTCTTTTTTGCCCAAGATTCAAGTAAAAAAAAATTTAAATAATGATACAATATGTATTTTTTCAATAAAAAATAAAAGCATCATATATACCTTGCAGAAGTTGTATATTCTTACAAATTACTATATTTAGACTTTAAGATGTTAATATGTAGGTTCATTTGAAAGATTTTAAAATGTTTTATCCTTTTGGAGTACCTGGGTGGCTCAACTGCTAAGCATCTGCCTTCGGCTCAGGTCATGATCCCAGGGTCCTGGGATTGAGCCCCACTTTGGGCTCCCTGCTTCTCCCTCTCCCACTCCCCCTGCTTGTGTTCCCTCTCTTGCTGTCTCTCTCTCTGTCAAATAAATAAATAAAATCTTTTAAAAAAATGTTTTATCCTTTCTATGTAAATAGTGTTTTGAATTTTATAAAGTCTATTCACATACATTAAATTCATTTAATCCCTGACCTGAAGTACTATTACCACTTACAGGAAGGGAAATTGAGGGGGAGTGTCATGAAATAATCCACTGAAGATCAGGTTGAATGATTAATTGCAAAGCTGAGACTAGAGTTATTTCATTTCATTCAATACACTATTTACTAGGGAACCATTATAGCCGAGGACTACACTAGGTAGAGGGGTATACAGAAATGAATTAGAGGCAGCCCCACTCCTCAGAGGCCCCAAACAAGACCTCCCACTCTAGCAGTTGGGAGGATGTTCTCACTGCTTGGGTAGGAGGAGTAAATAATCCAGGGTAGTTCCACTGCCACCAGTATCATCACCATCATTTCCTGTTGTCTATCCTACCTGGGAGTAACTAATTCTGGGGACAAGACATACCTGGAAAGAGTCTCTCAAAAGATCAAATGAAAAGTCCTCCTCTATATGAGAGGCAGATAGGTAGCAGAGCACGATGGCCAAAAGAATGGACTCCTGAATCAGTTTGCCTGGCTTTGTTCCCCAGCCTTGCCTCTGACTAGTTGTGTTTCAGTTTCCTAACCTATAAAATGAGGATAATTACATTTCTAATCTTATAAGGTTGTTGTGAGGATTAAGTGAGTTGATATTTGGAAAATACTCAGAACAATGCTTGGTCATAGTGACTGCTATATAAATAACATCAGAGGGGGAAAAAAATGAACCCAAGATAAAGCGAGACTAAAAAGAGTCAGTCAATGCTGGATCTACAACATTTTGTCTTTGAAGCAGTGATAAGAGTGGAAAAAATGTAGTGAGCCAGGCAAAGAAAACAGGCGCTTCAAGAGAGGAATGACGAATGTAAGCATGGATTCAGATGAGTCATTTTATGAGTCAGTCTGCCAGCAATTTTCCAGTCTCAATCTTTGGCTTTACTAGAGAAACTGATTATAAAATATTACAATGTTCAAAATTTACTGGTTATACTATTTGAAGACAAGATCAAAATTTATTATCAATATAATTTTTAAATGAAGTCAGGTGTTGCTGTTTACTAAAATTTGATCCAAACCTCAAATTCTTCAAAAGGATTCAAGTATGACCATGATTCCAAAATTAGTTACTTCATTATTACTTTAAGAGCTGAATTTGGGAGTGATTATTACCCTGCCTCTGAGAATATATTCTATTTAATTCTGGAAGTCATTTGTAATGCTCTTCATAAACGGTACTCACTAAATATTGGTTAAATTGGTCATTACTTTTTGCTTCCTTCACCTAAAATTTGGAGGAATCAAATACTTCTACAGTATTTTTATGGCACTTTCTTTTCCATAGCAAAGTCTTTTGTATTTAATAATACAACCTTTTATTTTTATAGTACTTCAGAATGTTCAAAGCAGTTTTGCTTATTACACTATATCATAGACCTACTCTATATATTAGATGTCATCATGAGAGCATGACATTTCTCATTCTTATGACCTCAGAACATAGTCATTTCAGTTCTCTCTATTAAATAAAACAAAAATTCAGGTAACATAAGATTCTATTTCACATGCCCTGCAAGCTATCAAAACATCAGCAGCACTTACATGTTCTTTTAACATCTCTTTCCTAGTCCTTACCTTGAACTCTTGGAGACAATTTTTAATTTATAATTTTACATCCAAGTTAACATAAAATATTTTTAAAATAACATATCCTAAATATAATAGTTTAACAAGTAGTATTTCTATAGTGACTGAATAATATTAACTATTCGTAGTGTCTTCTGGTACATGATACATAAATGATTCTCATAAAATTTGGAAATAAGGGTTTCTAAGGATTGTCTGGAACTTGAAATACATTTTCCCATAGAAACAACATTACCTAGGCTAATCTGGCTCCTAAACCAGATTATAACTCTCTGTACCATAAGTGGGCAACTAATAGTAATATAGGACCTAACCACGGTATCTAATACATCCATAGGAAAATGCCTCCAAAATTACAGATTGGAAGGTTAAGTACATTTCTACATCTCTTCTTGCTGCAGTCCTTCCAAATTTAAACTCCCCAGAAGCTTTTGAGTCTCTAGTAGTTGGAGGAGGGGGGTTTGGAGGGAGTATAGGAAAGAAGAGAGAAACACTATGAAAGGAAGGGAGGTGGGGTACTATCCAGCTAACGGGCTATAGAATGTAAAGCAAGTGTAAGGAAGACACAGACTCTATATATGTATATCCATTCCATGCATACCTGGAATGCAGTTGAAATTATAAATTAAGATAGTAATGTCTAATCTCTTTATTAAAATGTTGAATTAAACTATTCACCAATAAAAATCTGACGCTATTTGTTGCTATCCATAAGATCTAAAACTTCTAACATGTATTTAGTCATCCTCATTTTTCAAGATCACATAGACATTTTTGTTTTTCAAAGAAGCAGTTGAAAATCTAGAAAAATACTAGACTTCAACCTTTTGGTTATACAAGAAGTAAAAAAAAAAATTAGATTTCTAACAGGCAAAATGAATATAAGTGCTAAGGCATCCTTAATCCATATACTTCCCTGGCCTTTTCCTTCCAACTCCATCTACCCAAACAGTAGCAGCTCTAAAAATACATAAAACTCAATCTAATTTAAACTCTTGTTTTATTATTTTAATATTAAAATATTAAATATTTTGGGAAAATACAACAATCCCTTTTACTGCTATCTTCAGGTAGAATGCAATAAACCAATAATAAAAGAATACAGTTGGATGTTACAGCTAATAAATAGTGAGTCCTGTTACAAACAGAAGTTACCAGATATATAACTTGTAAAAGCCAACAAATTATTTTATTCCCTTATCAAATTTACATTCCTTCCACTTATTTTAGCTTTTGATTTCCTCCTGCCTGCGCTTCCAGATCTACATATTTGAGAAAATTAATATTCCTAGAGTCTTAACAAAAGAGTACCTTCTTTCTTCTCTCTCTGGTCTTTTCTGAAAGCATTGACCCTTGTCTTATTTCCACTGCCCCATTTCGACATTCAGTATTAAAGTACTCTACATGATGAAACACGTGATTATATGGTGCTCCTACAAAACTGAAGATACATTTGAATGGAAAGGAAAGGCTATTATCTTGCAAAACTGTAACCCTCCCAAAAGACACTCCCCATCCCAAGAAGCTAAATACTTGGTCACTATCATAAGGATTCCCAATTAGTGGCTTGAGATCCACAGCATTTCTTCAATGCCCTTGGCTGAGCTCTAGGTCAATTGTCGTTGTCAGGTTCTCTTCACTGCTACTCTGCACTTCTTAGTTGGCTGGGATTAACACAGCAAGGACTGCACTGTCAAATCACACCACTGCATTTTTACTAAAAATAATCTAATTTCGTTTTAAGAGATAGAGAGTATGTTCTTTTATTAAACTTCATTACTGAGATACTAAAATGATTTCATTATGAGGTAATCTCACCTATAACATTAAAAAATACAGTACATACAGTTGACCCTTGAACAACATGAGTTTGAACTACGTGGGTCCACTTACATGCGGATTATTTTGATACAGTACAGTATTGTAAATGTATTTTTTCTTAGGATTTTCTTAATAACATTTTCTTTTCTCTAGTTTATTGTAAGAATACAGTATATAATACATATAACATACAATGTGTTAATCAACTCTTTATGTTATCATAGGTAAGGCTTCTAGTCAACAATTGGTAATTAGTAGTTAAGTTTGGGGCAGTCAAAAGTTATACACAGATTTTCAACTGCATGGGGCTCAGTACCCCAATCGTGCATTGTTCAAAGGTCAACTATAACATGTATATAATTTTTTTTAAAGAAAAGAAACAAAATACTACACCAACAGCAAAGTTAAAATGAGGTCTCAATGTACTATATCCTGATTCATTACTAGGACACATGTCAGAGATACAAAAGTTTCTCTAAAAACATATACTTTTAAGTACCCAACAGAATTTTCACAATCCTTAAGAACACAATGAAATTTTATATATTGCTTAAAAATATGCCCTCATGAGAAACCTTTGACATTTCATAGGTACACACCTATTCCTATTTTTAAGCATGCAGAAATGCATAAAAATATAAACTTTCACTATAAAGTACTTTAAGAGAAGCCACTGAACTTGAATTTCTCATACCTGTTGGATAGTAGGCTTGGGAGTACTGCGCTGAGGGTGTGTAGTTACTGTATTTTTGGGAGGAGCTGACCATTGTTTGAGGACCTTGCTGAACGTGTACGGATGTGGCGCTTGGCTGCAGGGTATAGGTAACCTCAGTTGGAAACCTCTGCAGTACAGGAAATGGAACCCCTTTATCTGAAAAAGTGGGAGACGTTTCCACTTGTCCTGGGTGCATTCCAAGGGAGTTCTGCCATGTTCTAGGAGGAATCGGGGTCCGATCTAAACCTTTCAGAGGGAAAGTACTGTGGTTGTGGGATGAAGTCGATACGTAGGAGTAAGGAGACAAACTATCTCGCCGGAATGACCGGTGGAATTGTCCTACAGCCACTGGTCCTGCATAAAAAAGGAAGAACACACTTACTAATTTTACTTTATACCCCTGGATGTAGTAAATCAAAAGTCACAAAATATGAATATGTTGAATTCTCATTTTTAACACAACAGAAATTTAATTCTGGTAAAAACAAGTTCAGAATCCAGTATACATACAATGCTAAAAAAAAAAAAATCTAAAGTTCTGGTTGGTTCTCAATATTACTGTCACAAGAGACAAAGTAGTCAAACTCTAATATTAAATCAAATGTTAAATCAAATTCAATGTTCAAAGCCTTTTATAGACAATTCAGTCATCTTACCTTTTTACCTCAACTGCCTCAACTGATTGACCCAGATTTTTCCACTGTAAGCTACTTCCTAGAAGTTTTAGAAATTCCATTCAGTTTTCAAATCATTTAGAAACCTTAATAACAAGCACAAAAGTAAACACTCAACTGTATATATAAAAGAAATGTGTAAAGAACTATAACCCAAACCAAAAAGAAAGTTAATGTTCTTTACTCCCCTTCAATTTTTCTTTTTTTAATGATAATCTTTGCAGAAAAGTCAGGCTTGAAAACTTTGACTCACTTCTCTTTTTCCTTTCTTAAATTAACCAAAAATTTTCCACGGTCTTTTTTTCTTCAGAGAATCTCTAGTAGAGTCCCTTCCTAGATATTAGTAGCTCTCAAACATTGATTTACATCTGAAATCACCTAGACAGTTCGTTAAAAATTGACATACTCAGGCCCAAAGATTCTGATATTTGCTTTCTCTTATCTAGTAAGGTAGAAAGGAATTAAAAAGTGGAGATGATGAAGAGAGAGAAAAGGCAATATTATATAAAGAGGAAAGAGAAAATGTTGCAAGCTGAACTTATTTTTCAGACTGTAATTCTTTTTTTTTTTTTTTTAAGATTTTATTTATTTGACAGAGAGAGAGAGAGATCGAGAGAGATCACAAGTAGGCAGAGAGGCAGGCAGAGAGCCCAATGGGGGGCTCGATCCCAGGACCCTGAGATCATGACCTGAGCCGAAGGCAGAGGATTTAACCCACTGAGCCACTCAGGCGCCCCCAGACTGTAATTCGTGAACATAAAGCTAGGCTAATTTATTCCCAGGAGAGCATCATGTATTCTGTGGTTCACAAATTCCTTTCAACTTGTTTTATTAAACTAACCTATTTAAAACAGAGGGAAAGTCTAATTTATGTGCTACTCATCTGTTAAACTACATGATAAAGGATGGCACTCAAAAACCTACCTTCCCAAATACTTAAACTGTAAACCCATTCAACATGTTATACATCTTTCATACTACTTCTTTGGTGTTTAATTTCCTCTAAAGAATAAAGCATTAGGGGGCACCTGGGTGGCTTAGTCAGTTAAGCATCTGACTCTTGATTTTGGCTCACGTCATGATGTTCTGGGATGGAGCCCCATGTGGGGCTCTGTGGCGGGTGTACAGCCTACTTAAGATTCTCTCTCAGGGCTCCTGGGTGGCTCAGATGGTTAAGCACCTGCCTTTGGCTCAGGTCATGATCTCTGAGTCCTGGGATTGACTGGGCTCCCAGTTTAGTGAAAAGTCTGCTTTTTCCTCTCCCCCTGCCTCTCTTCCCTTCTTATGCTCTCTCTGTGTCTCAAATGAATAATTTTTAAAAATATTTAAAAACAATTTTTCCTCTCCCTCTGCACCTCCATTCCACTTGCTGTCTCTCTCAAAAAAAAAAAAAAAAAAAAAGAAAGAATAAAGGATTAGAAGCACTCCTAACCACTTCTGGCTTGGCACTGCCTGATTCATATCAATTTTCATAAAATAAACTCTTAAAAAATAAATTGTTTTAAAGGAATAAAGCACTAATGCCAAAAACAAACACATACATACACATATACACACAAATTCTAGAGCCCTGGAAATCAAGAGGTCTAAGTCTAATGGGGGAAAAAATTCTTAGTTCAGAAGACTAAAAGTATTCAAATGATATATATACCTCTTAAAAACTGCTTTTCCTCTTTTCCTCTAAAGTACAAAAAATAGTTTTTACAGTATTTGACTAGCAACTCCATATGTATACACACTCTGAACTACCAGTGCAATCATTTAAAACCTAAAGAAACATTTTTTGTTCTTTACGATAGGTGTTTCTGATGTCTAAAACTACCCACACTTGATTCTTCCTTGGATGCTTCACGTGCTAAAACTACGTATTTTCTTCTACCTTCTTTAGAGTTAAGCTTTTAATGAATCTGCAGATTGTCAATAACTAACTAAAGTATTAAGTTAGTTAATACTAAGTAGCTAACTAAAGAATTCTCTACTTTGATTTCTCAAAATAAAATATAAATTCTACTTCCATCACAATAACCTCTGAGTGGTCACCAAATACTTAAGAGATTTTAGATGCTGCTAACATAAGAACACTGAGAGGATTAGAAGGGCATTCCTTTACATTTGTTTTTTTTTTTAATAAAGAACTAAAACATGTTGAGCTTTTATTGATTGTTAAGGGTTATCTCATAGGGTTCTATTCTGACCAACTTTACAGAATGTCATCTCTATATTTTCAGAACAGCTTCAAGATATATTTGACAAAGTTTAAATCCAAAATTCTGGAAATGCAAGGCAGGATGGATTTCTGCTCTTAAAGATTCTATTCCCTCTATATAAATGAATCTGAGCTAATTAATTCCCAGGAAAAAACTTGCCTCCTTCGAACTTGGTAAGCCCAGGCCAGAACGGATTATCTACTATTGCTCACACTTGTTACTTAGTTTAGAAAGTCTTAACAAATACTGTTAACTAATAGTATAAAATAAATTGCCACTTAAGAGCAAAATAACAAAAGTAGACCAAAAAAAAAAAAAAAGGAAAAACATGTGATCTTCACATTTCTTATCAAGTACATTCCTGAAAGGTGAACAAGACAGATAGTTCAATGGATCTAGATAAGAGAAGGAGGTACTAAAACAAAGGATTCCATTGGGTGGGGAAAAACAGAGATATTCAAACCAAAAGCTGAAGTAGAACACAGTAAACAAAGTGGAAACTAAGAAGCAACAGTATAGTCAGGCATATAACTAATGAAAGGTTCAAGAAGAATAAAAATTATATAAAGACAAACAGAAGAGCCAAGGGCTTAGAACATAGAATTAAAGCACACAAAGTTGGCCCAGTATTCTTGAACTTCAAATTACATCCTGCTCACACCAGTAATACAATTCCCTAGTGATCCAAGCCTGTGGTATAGACAATCCACCAGTGACACACCTTCTGCACATACCAACAGGCAGAATGGTAAAAAAACGAACAGTAAATGCACGCAAACTACAATGATCTAGTTATATGTGGATCGATTTATTATTGATACTGCAAAAGTATGAACTAAATTTGTTATTCAACAAATAATCTTTAAAATGCCACCTGAATGAACTATACGTGAAGAAAATCAGACCATAGGAAGCCCCCATATTTCTTTAATTAAAATGGACTCTATCTGGGGCGCCTGATTGGCTCAGTTGGTTAAGCAGCTGCTTTTGGTTCAGTCATGATCACGGAGAGCCTGGTGTTGGGCTCCTTGCTCAGTGGGGAGTCTGCTTTTCCCTCTTCCTCTGCCCTTCCCCCCGGCTTGTGCTCTCTCTCTCTCTCTCATGCTCTAAGTAAAAATCTTTAAAAATAAATAAATAAAAATCAAAGAAAATAAAATGGACTCTATCCTTAGGATACAACTGGGTGTAACATAGGTGAGGGGGGAAAGAAAGAGAAGTGAAAAAAGTGAGCAAGACCTTCTTTTTATGTATGCACGTATGGTTCTCTGTTGGAAGTGGTTATCCTATTTCTCCCAAGAACACACTTCCCAGTCTTTTCTCCTTATGCCCACCAGATACACAACCTGAAAAACAAATATCCATGTCAGAGATTCTGCCAAAGGTATGCCATGGTATTATCTCCATTGCCTTTCCCCATTCAATTCCCCCACCAAAATCACTGGCCATCACATGGAAGCAGCTTAATATTCCTTTAGAATTCCTTTAGAACATTCCTATGCCACTGCTATTTTTCCATCTTGTTACTAGAACTCTAACCTAATCCCTTATCTTCTAAACTCCACAGACACACAAGTTTATAATCCCTTATCTTCTAAATTCCAAATGAACAAAACGCTGCCTCATTCATAACCCTGGGCCTAGGTTAAACTGATGAAAGTGCTACTTTTAGTTGTATATTTTTAAGGTTTTCCATATCTGAGAAATAATCCTTACACATTATGTTAAATCCAAATTAACATGGTAAAAATGTTTCTACCGAAGGCAAAGAACAAATTCTCATTGTTATATCCAGTTGCTGTCTCAGAGTACTGTCTTATATCATGGACTCTTTACACAGAGACAAGGAATATTGCCACCCTCGTCTTCCCAGAAGAGGGGGAAGAGCACCAGAAATCAAGCTGATAAAATAATTTTCTGTCACAGAGAATTTTTGAGCTTTTAGTAAATACACAGTTATACGTTTTCTCGTTACTGAAAGGTGTAAAATTCTTTTTAACTACAACTTGACAGTAAAGAAAACCATTTTTGCCTTGTGCTTGCTTAACCATAACACCTTAAGTAAACATCAGCTCTAACTGGTTACAATGAAAGAAATGTTTGGCCAATTCATTGTATGCAGGAACCGTATCTTATAAACAATTAAATATATTACTATGTTTTTTTTTTCTTAAGATATATAAACAATGTCGACCTTTCTATACATTCCTTGGAACCTAATATAGGACTATTGTCAGGACACTTTCTTCTAAGATTTCTTAGATGTGTTAAAGGAGTGGAAGATGGCCTGTCCCTTCAAGGACACGCTTCCAATCAAGGTACCTTGTTCACTTTCCCTCGGTCGGTATAAACGTTCTAAGTGTTCTTGGCCCTGACTCTGTTCCTTCCTACCTTGACCTTCATATTCTCACCCCGTACGGTAACTGTTTTGCTTCCCATTTGACCAAAGGAGACCCTTCAATGTTTCTTCCCGACCTAGTGCTTCGACAAAAGGCCACTTACTCTAGACGTTCAAGGTAAGGTAAGGGTCTCAAGAAGGTAAATGGCCATGGAGGTCTGGAGTTCAAGAGGGGCCAGGAACAGCAGTAAGCCTACAGCACAGGTCCCTTTGGCCGCCAGTGGACAACTAACCGGAAGGGACTCAATGCCTCTTTCCAGGGGAGGTACTGGCAGACAGGGGCTGCTGGAAACGGTGGACGTGACGTGGCTGATTTCTCGGGAAGCCCAGCAGCAAGCGGATCACCTCACCGGGGAGGATGTGCGAAATGCCCTCGGCAGTGGCGGTTGCTCCCCGGTGCCCCATGTGCCCTACCGTGGGCGAGGACTCACCGTGCGGCTCGGGCCGGGGCCCTGCGGGCGGCGGCGGCTCCTGGTGCTGCAGCGGGGAGGTGGAGGCCGAGGCCGAGGCGGAGGCCGACGTGATGAGGAGCCTCTGGAAGCGGTTGGGCGGCCGGCAGGGCACCTCCAGGCCCGCCGCCAGCTTGGCCTTGTTGGCGCTGGTGAGCCTCTTGAGGTGCACGAGCAGCTGCGGCTGGTCGCGGCGGAAGTGCGGACTGTGGAAGTGGTGGAGCGGCCCGTCGCCCGCCGGCCCGCCGCCCCCTGGCCCCGGCCCGGGCCTCGCCGCGCCCGGTCCGCCCAGCACCACCTTGCGGAAGCCGTAGAGGTTGAGCTGGCGGATGAAGCTGGTGAAGTTGGTGGTTTTGAAGAGCTCGGGCTCGGCCCCGGCGCCCCCCACGCCGCCCCCGCCGCCGCCCCCGCCGCCGCCGCCGCCGCCGCCCCCGGCCCCAGCCCCTGCCCCGGGCGGGCTGAGCAGCTCGGCCTCGAAGAGCGGCTGGTCGATGAGCAGCCCCTCGCCGCGGCCGTCCCAGCGGATCGAGCGGTACCGGGGACTGTTCACCAACCGCCACAGCTTGGCGGGGAAGTTGTTGGGGTTGATGGGGGTGGAGAGCAGCGCCTCCTCCATCGCCCCCGCCCGGGCACTGGGACTCGCCCCGCCGAGCCTGGCTCTCCCACCCCGTTCTCGATCTCCCCCCTCCCTTCGCCCGGCCTTCGCTGCGCCCTGCCCCCCGCCCCGCCTGCGCCCCGCCGCCGCGGACCCTGGGACCGTTGGCGCACGAGCCCCCGCCGCGCCTTCCAGCGGGGCCAATGGGGCCTCGAGTTCCCGCCGCGCGGCTGGACGCGGCGTGAGCCGACCCGCCCCCTGGACGCCGCGCCGCCGGGCCCGCCAGACGACGCCGGGTCTAGCCGGGCCGCGTGCGATAGTGGGGGGCGCGGCCGCGGCAAGTCGCGTTCACTCGGCGGCGTCCCCGAACCGCCTGACTGCGGCGGAGTTGCTGCCCACCAGGTAGGGTTGAACCCTGCGAAGAGATAAGCCCCATTATCCGGCGTGGAATACGAAGAATCGAAGAATCGTGTATATCACGACAACCAGCGTGTGGGGGGGATTTCGAATTCTTAAGAGTGTGCATTTGGCAATTCAAAGCCACCCATTCTGGAGAACAAAGGGCCTAACTCTACAATCCGAGGAACTATGAGTATAAACTAACAGTTTGATTGCTTGTCTCTCCAAAATAAAAATGGCGATGGGGTTATGGTATCCTGAGTAAACGATTCACCTTTTAGATAGTAGCATTTCATTTTTTAATAGACCTTTTTACGGCAATATTTTGCTCAGGGCAGGTTTACTGAGAACCCAAGTGCCTGTGAGGAGGGAATGGGAAGACTAAAAATACAATTCTGTGTGCCTGGTCAACCAGCTGGTGCAATTTTAGCCATTAAACAGAAATAAACCTCACATGAGATGAGATAGAATTCTACAGTTTCCATAAGGATAAATCCCTATCCGATCCATAAATAAGAATATAGCAGGTGCTGTGCTGATAAAAAGAAAGGTCCATTTAGAAATGGAAATGATTGGGAGGAAGGAATATGTTTTAGTCCTTTCTTGTGGTCAAAGAAAAAATGAGTATAAAGTTCTCTTAAGAGGGGCGCCTGGGTGGCTCAATGGGTTAAAGCCTCTGCCTTTGGCTCAGGTCATGATCTCAGGGTCCTAGGATGGAGCCCCACATCGGGCCCTCTGCTTGACGGGGAGCCTGCTTCCCCCTCTCTCTCTGCCAGCCTCTCTGCCTACTTGTGACTCTTTAAAAAAGTTTTCTTAGAAATTAAAATGAATAGAAAGACCCAACAAAGCAGCACTAATATAGAGATTTTATTTAAATTGTATTGAGTTTTTACAGCACATTGCATGTTTGTCACAACGCAACTGCACAGTTTGGATTTTTGGCCACATCATGTCACTTACACCCACAAGAGCTCTGAAAGGAGTATTTGATGAATACATCTGAGCTGGGAGCCCAGAGTCTCTCTCCAAGGCCATGCAGTATGTTCACTGATGGGACAGTCCCTCAAAACAGCCACACAAAAGTAGACAGATACAGTCTCCTCAAATATTACCAATCTTACTCCCCCTGAAAATGGGTAGAGTGAAGTGCAATGAAAGTCAAGTTAATTAAAAAGCCACTCGCAACTGGCAGTAAATTTTAATGATTGAGAAAATGCTTAGGAGAATTTTACATATCAGAGACAAGGAATAGTTTATTACTTTTTCAATGATCTCAGGAATTCCCAGATACAAATCTCCATTATTCAACTCCATTTAAATGAAAAAAAGTTCTGCTAGGCTGACCTAAATACGCCAAAACTTTTTAGGTTACATCCATGGCAAGTATAAAAGCACAGATGCTTCTCTGTAGGACTGAAGAAAAGGTCGGGACAAGTAACAATTCTTGTTCTAAATGCAGATCCTAGTTATTTTCAAATGAAAATTTTTTTTCTAGGAAGCAACATGAAAGTAGCAGTTAGACAGACAGCTACCATAGTTTTCAAACAGGATAAGCCTAAGTGTAATTTACCTTTTATACACCAATGGATTAAGGAAAAATGTAGAAAGGAAATACTAGTGGTTTCATTATAGGTCAAGGAGACTATATCTGTCCCAACCACAGTACATGGCTATGTCACTGTATCTTTTGGTTAAGTGCCACTGGTACATGTTAAGATGAAACCAAAACAAAAAAAACGAACAAACAAACAAAAAAACCAATGTTTGGTCCAAATGGACGCATTTTCTCTCCCAATTTTGGTATCAAGGCTTTATTCTCTTCTGTTTGGGTTCCATTGTTAAGTGCACAGAAATAGACAGCAGCATTTGTACTGAAACCCTCACATACCAAACAGCATATTCTAGGAGGTAAAAACCAAATGCTAAATTCTACCCTCAAGGTGTCAAGTGTTCAGGATAAGAAGCAGTGTGACCCAGAGGAGGCAGCAGCCAAGGGAAAGACAACATTAGGGAAGTGGGCAATGGAACAACAACAACAAAAAAAAACCATTGTTTTATTTTCATGCCAGGAGAGGATCAAGGTGTAACTCCTGTGTTAGCACCAGGACAACTAGGAAAAGTCAGGCGCAAAGGGCAGGGCACAATCAGCAAATATTTGACAAGGATCATTTCTGTCTTTCCCGTCTCATTCTTCACAGTGCATACCTCAAGAGCTGCCACTGAGTAACAGAGACTACTTACTGCCTTCACAGCTCAAAGTAACTGATTTTTGCCAGAACGGAACACCAGCAGAGTTTTCCTCTGCTCCCCAAAACGTCTCACTCCTTAGAACTGTCCCTCTAAACTGAATATTCACTGATGCTGGCTGATGAGCCAAGTGAAAAAATACAGCAAAACCTCCACTTGCTGAACCAGTCTTTAAACCAAACTTCACAGAAAGACGGAACTACTGCAACTAGAGGGAGTGCCTCTAAAGACTGAGCCTTCATGCACAGACACAGAGCACAGAGGAACAGGATATAGTTCATTTCAAATAGGATAGGATTTCCTATCTTATATACTAGAATCTGCTTTTTTTAAGGTGGAGGAGAGATGAATCTGTTTATCACTTGGAGTTTGGTTATACATATGCCTTTCTATTGCTGTTTGGGGCACGTCATCAGGCAGTATCTATGAAATCATCATCTTGTGACATCCCCCCACCCCCCCGCAAGAGAAAAGCGGGAGTCACCAACTCAACATTAAGCTTCCAGACTCTGGGTCTGGATCCAGGACCATTACCCCAAGGTGAGGGTCTCACCAGTAGAAGACCTCCTGCCAAATCAGAATTCCTCTGCTCCAGTCTATGGTACCAAGAAGGATTTCTCAAGACGGTAACTTTGAGCTCTGTGATTTCATGAGCCATACCAACGAACCTTCAAAACTACACCTGAAGCAGATCCTCCCTTCAAACCTGCTAAAATTGGACAGGTCATCTCCTCTGGCATTCAGCTGGAAGCTGTAGCAATGGGTTTCTTCAGATGTTGGCTCATGAGTTCTCTGGCACGAGATACTTGGATGTGTTCGTAACATGAGTTACAGACGAGAACTGGGTCATAGAGTTGTTGATCAGGAATGGGCAACTTCAGGTGGCAGCAGCCGGCACAGAACACATTCCCACAGTTTCTGCCAAAGCACAGAGAGGGAAGAGTTCATCAGAATGCCCATAAACTGAGAATGAATGATACTCAAAAAGGCCTTACATGAGTAAATAAAGAGAAACATTGGGCGAAAACAAAAAATCGTCCCTATAAAGCTATCTCCATTTTCAGATGAACTCAAACTTAGCTATGCGTGTATGTCATTGCTTTTCGAGCCATACAGAATCCTAAAGAACATCTTACCTGCAATGGTGTCTTCGTTTGGCCAACCAGAATTCACAGTCACAGTTATAGCAATGTGATGCCATATGGTCTGGAACCCAACGAGTCACCTGACAGAAGGCAGAAGGAGAAATTCCAGCTCCTTGTCAACCAAGTGGAAGAGCAACATTGCAACAAGGAAAGCATCTCAGGAGAAAACAACAAGGTCTGTCTTTCTAGTTGGTCACTGCCTGCCTCTAAAAAGACAATCATCTAGGAGAGAGCTCTGTCTATAGCATGTCACTCATCCCCGAGAAATATGAGAACTCAGTGCCTCACGTAAGTATGCATCTGCCTGCACATACCTCAGTCTCTTTCTTATCAACAGGTTCCCAGCTTGCTTCTGAAAGGCAGTCTTCGCTGTGATCAGAGCCAAAATCTTCTATATCACTGCCATCTGACTCCTTCAAACATGTCTGAAGAAAAGACAAAGATATCAATCCATCTTCACCATCACTAACCTTTATTGTTTACTATGCATCAGGTACTATTCCAAGTATATTACATGCATGCACTTCTTTCATTCCTCCCAAGAAGCTTATGATGTATATTATTATTATTGTCATCCCTATTTTACAAATAAACTAAGTATTGAGAAAGTTAAGAGATTGGGCGCCTGGGTGGCTCAGTCGTTAAGCGTCTGCCTTCAGCTCAGATCATGATCCCAGAGTCCTGGGAACAAGTCCCACAGGCTCCCCTGCTCAGAGGGGAGCCTGCTTTTCCCCTCTCCTACTCTCCCTGCTTGTGTTTCCTCTCTCTCTGTGTCTCTCTGTCAAATAATAAATAAAATTTTTTAAAAAGAAAAAAAAAGGGTCAAGAGATAGTAAGTAGTAAACCTGGAATTTAAACCTAGTACAGCTGACCCTGGAACCACACAGGTTTGAATTGCGTGGGTTCACTTCTGTGCAGATATTTTTCAAGAAATACAGTATAATACTATGTATTTTTTCTTTCTTATAATCTTCTCAGGAACATTTTCTTTTCTCCAGCTTACTTTACTGTAAAAACTCAGCATACACTACATCTAACATATAAAATGTATGTTAATTGACTTTGTATTATCAGTAATGCTTCTGGTCAACAGTAACGATTAGTAGTTAAGTTTTGAAGACTCAAAAGTTATATGAGAATTTCTGACTGCATGGGGGGTTGGCACCCCAACCCCTGCATTGTTCAAGGGTCAACTGTACTTTGGCTTCAGACCCATTCTCTAAACCAATACGCTTTATCACAGCGTGGAAATGTTACATTCTGATTACATTCTAAACCAGGGGCTCACAAACTATGGCTCACAAGCCAAATCTAGCCCACTGCATGTTTTTGTAAATCAAGTTTTACTGGAAGACAGCCACATTTATTTACGTATTGTCTGTGGCTGGTTTTGTGCTATAACAGCAGAGTCAGACTGGGACAAGTGGGACAGAGACTGTATGTCCCACAAAGTCTAAAGTATATAATATAATATATGGCCCTTTACCAAGAAAGTTTGCTAACTCCTGTTTTAAACCATCACCCCGAGTAGTAAGTTGTTGGCCCTGACCATCCCATCCCAGCAAGCGGGCAACAGGCAAGTGGGAATGTCTTAACAGGAGGAAGGGAAGTGCCTGTGCTCATGAGAGGATACAGTAGCCAAGAAGCTAACTTGTAGAGGCTCCCCAAGAACTGTGTCCCCAAACCAGAGGGCTCCCAACACAAAAGCCTAGACAGTCCTCATCATCTCTCACTTGGGTTATTCCAAAACATCTTACCCAGCCTCCCAACCTGGGTTTCAACTGCCCACTTGACAAATTATTGCTAGAGTAGTATTTTTAAAATACAAATCTGACCATGGTTGTGGTCATATTTAAATATTTGTATTTAAAATACAAATCTGACCAAAAATTGTGCTACCTTGAGGGTAGAATCCAAACAAGGGATCTCGAGCTGACCTTTCCAATCCCTGTCTAGTTCTCCAGTATCAGATCCTGCCTCACTACCCAACTCCCTCTGGCATGGCCCCAGCACACCTGTACATGCACACATGTGCACACACATACCCTACCCCTTTGTTTAAGCCATTCTATCGGAGTACTTATTATCTTCATGCTTTTGAGAATGGTATTTCCTTTTCACGGTCTACCTAGCCAAATACGACAAATTCCTCAGTACTCAGCTGAAACATTATCAGGAAAGCCTTCTTCACTCCGCCCCAGCCCCCAACACCTGATGCTTCCTTCCATGGTAACACTTTAGACCATCATTCTAGTTGTCTCTCCCTCTAGTTTATCTCTCCCAATATACTGTGAGCCCCTTGAGAGTTGAGACTATGTCCTTCATTCTACAGCCCAACCACCTAACACATGGTACACAGCAAGTACCCAATGCATAAATGTTGAATGGATGGAAGGCTGGATGAACAGAATAAGCGAATGGATGGATAGCAGTGGTGAATACTTACAAAATCATCCTCATAGTCCATGGGGGGCTCTGCTGGAGGGGCACAGCAGTGACGGATGTCCAGCCTCATCTGAAGCTCACGCACTTGTCGACGTAGCTGCTCCACCTCTTGCTTGTATCCTGCTTCGATTTGCCGTAATCTATGCTGGATCACATCCGTGGGAAAGGGGAGTCCATCATCATCCAGGTAGAGAGGAGGCACTGGAGAAGGGCAGCTCAGTGGAACAGGCTTTGTGCTGGAAACCTGCTTTGGATGACCGGACAACCACATCCGGTTATTTTTCCCTCCTGGACCAGTACAGTATCCATTGGAATGACTAGAACAGACTGGTGATTTCACCCCTTCTCTCTGAGCCCACTGGCCCCCAAAGCAGGGCCCGGTTGCCCGCACCTGCTTATTGCTTGCCCTCTTGCTACAACAGCCATAGGAAAGCAGCCGCCGAGGGGTGGTCTCCCCACTTGGGAATGAAGTCACCATCCCTTGGAAGCTGTCCCAGTTGGATCCTAAAAAAGAAAACTCACTGATCTGGCTCTGAGAAATTGGCTTTCGGGCCAATTCTAATGGCACTTTCCCAAAGCGAGGATTTTCCAATAACTGCCCATTCCTAATATTCCCTCTTTTGCCAGTGTATTCTTCTTTATGAATCAGATCTGGCACAGAACTGGGCTGTTCCTGATGGGAGATGCTTGCCACAGACCCCGGGGGATCTTGGCTGAGGAAGTCAGTGCTTGGCTCTGGAGGAGTTTGGCAGGTAGCACTCGGTGGGTTGCAAAGGGTGCCCAGACTGTGATCTGGAGCACATCTGGAGGGCACACCTAGCATGGAATCTAGCAGCGCCCGTTGGGGGGCACCTATAAGGGAGTCCTGGGAAGACTCAGGAAAATCACAAACTCCATGACTGTTGTTGGAAGCCACTTCAGAGAGTATACTGACAGCTTCTTTTTCAGGACAAGGTCCTGGTGGCTCCTCCATGCCATCTAAAGTCCTACTCAGCTCATTGTGGGCAGGAGGGTCTGGAGCTGGTGTCGTCGTCTCTTCCAGGACTTGGATCTCAGGATCAGAGATATTGCTCTTCACCTCCTGGGGCACTGCAGTACTAAGCAGTTTGTAACTTGGAGAACAGCTCCTGTGATTCTTGAGGGGTTTATTGCTCAAGTAGTCTTTCTGGCTGCTGGGCAGAGGGGAAGGAAGACCCATTTCTCCTACAGGCTGCTGAGGACCTCCTGCCCCAGATTCCACGAAGGTCTCGGATTCCTCAGGATTGCTATGCCAGGGCTCCAGGCCTACTCTGGCCTCCTGACAGTGGTTATTGAGGTTCGGGTCACTGGATGTGCGAGTCAGGGGGCTGCTTGTGTCACAGGCAGAAAGCAGATCATCCACAGATCTAGTTTTAGGTAATCTGGAATGACAGACACAACACCTCCAGGTCAGTAAATGGGAGCCACCTCCAATATATAGAATCAGACCATCAAAGCCAGAGCTCATAAGAAATAACATTTAAGATTACAAATAACCAATGTTCACTGTAACAAGTCTGTTACAAGTCTTACTGTGCAAAAAGTGAAGGACAGGAACTCTGTACTCCAGAAGCCAGGATCTATCCCCAGCTTTTAGTAGTCCTCACCCTACACAATCTCCCTAGGCAATCTCCGCCACTCCCATGATTTCAGTGCCTTCTACGTTAATGCCTTCGAAACCTACTGTGCCAACCAGGACTATACCTGAGTCTCAAATCTAATGTCCAACTGCCGCTATCATACACAGTAAGACAGAAGGAAGACAATTTTGGAGCTAGATGATATTGGTTCTCACACTGATTAGCCATATGACTACAAGCAAGTTATTTAACCTTTCAGACATGTGCCTTTTTCCTCTATAAAATGATCATCATAAATTGTACTTTACAGAGATGCTATAAGGATTCAAACTGCAGGCAGCCAACAACAAACTAAGACTATACACACCACTTGTCATCTTTACTACTTTCCTTACCATAAATGATCCTTCATCACAGTAGAAACCAAGACAGCCTTTTACAACCACTTAGCAGCAGTGCGTGCCTTGGAGTCCTAAGTCACCATGGAAACTTCCCCAAGTATAAAGCACTCAAGAGTTCTAGAGGCATTCATGCACACCAAATGGGTTACAGACATTTTCAAGAATGTCTGATTTTTAACACATTTCAAAAGTCCTTGGAGCAATGAAAACTTCAGGGAAACTTGCCAGGAAACAGTGGAGACTTAATCAGACTCCTATTTTCAGATGCCTCAGTAAGTCTAGCCCATGCAGAAAAATTCCTCAAAGGTCGAGTTAAAATATGGCTGATTTTTTAAGTGTTTGGTTTTTGAAATGTACTATGTTTTTTAAAGATTCTTATGTGTGATTTTACTTTTGTGATCAATTTTGATTTTTATTTTGTTTTGTTTTGTCTTGTGGTATACAATTCCAGGAAGGCAACAGCAATGGTTATGATTACAGCCTCTGGGGTCCCATAGCCTGGGCTCGAATCCCAGCTTGGTGATTTTTTAGCAATGTGACCTTACCTTCTCTAAGCCTCAGTTCCCTCATCTATGGGAGAAAGGTAATAGTATCCACCTCTTAGAGCATCATGAAGATTAAATAAAATAATCCATTTCAAAGCACATTGTTCAGTACACTTACTGTTTACTTGTTTATCTCCCTCTTTGAAAATGCCTTGAGGGCAGCACTGTCTTATTTGAATCCCCAGCACCAGCCAATCAAACAATTTTGAGAGATGAATAAATGAGCTTAAAATCTAACATCAAGTGTCCTCTACTAGGTACCAACTGAATGCAACAGACCAGTGGGGTTCAGTATTTGGTGGACATTAGGAGCTCCTATAGATCTTCTAGATATACAGACAACCAAGTCTGTCTAAGACTAATGAATGAGAATGGCCCCGAATGAGAACCAGGCATCTGTATTAAAAGTATCACAGCTAACTTTGTCTTTTTTTTTTTTCCCCTTTTTTAAGATTTTTATTTTTTTTATTTGAGAGAGAGAAAGTGAGAGGATGAGAGGAGCGAAGGTCAGAGAGAGAAGCAGACTCCCCGTGGAGCTGGGAGCCCGATATGGGACTCGATCCCGGGACTCCAGGATCATGACCTGGGCCGAAGGCAGCTGCTTAACCAACTGAGCCACCCAGGTGCCCCTCCCCCTTTTTTATACTGGAAACTTTCAAACATACAAAAGTAGAAGAGTATGAAGACCTCCTATGTACTCTTGACCCAAATTCAACAATATCAGCAGTCTCCTATCTTCCACAGCTGATTCCTACCTGCACGAAAGATTTAATCAATAATGCTGGTTAAAGGGCACCTGGATGACTCAGTCAGTTAAGCTTCCGACTCTTGGTTTTGGCTCAGGTCATGGTCTCAGGTTCCTGGGATAAACCCTGTGTTGGGCTTTGCCCTCAGTGTGGAGTCTGCCCGAGATTCTCTACCTCACCCTCTGCCCCTCCCCCTGCTCACATGTGCATGTGCACACATGCACATGCTCTCTCTCTCAAATAAATAAATAAATAAATAAAATCTTTAATAATTGTATTATTAATGTTGATAGAGACAATAATGCCTGAGAAGTTTAGAACAAAGACTACTCGTCCTGCTAGGGTGGTCAGGGAAGGCTACACAGAGAGGGTAGATTTGAGCTGGGCATAGCAGAATGTGTTGAACTTCAGTGGAAAAAAGAAAAGAGCACAGGGCATTTTTGATCTAGGGAAAGTTAGAACCAAAGATAAGTCAGGTCAGATATTAGAGAAAGTATTTTTTTTATTTGCATACTACTTGGTCCTCCAAATCCAACTCTCCATCTTGATTGAACTGCCTATACTTTCTCTTTGCTAAGATTTCAATCCCAACCTGCCTGTATCTCCTCCTCCTGCCCAAACTGACTCTTCTCAACTTCCCAATGTCTTGGGGTTGGCACCAATATCCACCTAGTTTCTAAGCTATTTTTTTTAATTTTTAAAATATTTTATTTATTTATTTGACAGAGAGAGAGCACAAGCGCGGGGAGAGGCAGAGGGAAAGGAAGAAGCAGGCTCCCCGCTGAGCAGGGAGTCCAATGGATGGTTCGATTCGAGGACCCTGGGATCATGACCTGAGCCAAAGGCAGAAGTTTAACCGTCTAAGACACCCAAGCATCCCAATAAATAAAATAAGAAAGGAAAGAAGGAAGGGAGGGAGGGAAGGAGGGAGGGAGGCAGGGAGGGAGGGAAGGAAGAAGAGAGGAGAGGAGAGGAGAGAAGAGGAGAGGAGAGGAGAGGAGAGGAGAGGAGAGGAGAGGAGAGAAGAGAAAAAGAAAGATTAGTTATTAATTTAAGGCAGTGATTATTAAATGAGTGATAGAACTTACTGAGAATTTGATAAGTTCTCGGCCCTCCCTGGAAAAATGAATTATGAACCTATACCCAAATTCTGCATAGTTTGGGAAAGGAAGAAAATCACAGAATTCCTGAAACCTATCCATGGGCCCCTGACCATAGACCAAAGACCCTAAAACCAATAATTTAGGGGAGGAGTGGGATTTTTTGTTTTTCTTTATAATATTCAACCAATAATTTAAGTTATATTTTAACTTTAAGAATCCTCCACCAATAAATATCAAAATTTGAAATGTACATATCCTTTGAACCCAACAGTTTAATTTCTAGGACTTTATCTGGCAAAAATATTAGCACAAATGCTAAGATAACACATATAAGGTAATACTACTGAAATGTATACTTAAAAATGGTTCAAATGGTAAGTATTATGTGTATTTTACCCACAGTTGTTTTAAAAAACATACACATAATCAAGAATGTTAAGGCAATCCCAAAAACAATTAAACACAGAAATCACCTAAATGACCAATAGGAAACTGGTTATATAAGTCATACTACACTCTAATTTTAGACTGTTATATGCGTCGCTAAAGCAATAAACAGCTTTATATGTGCTCTAGAGGGGTGACAGCCTAACACAACACGGGAAAAACAATTTGCAGAACAGTACCCAAAGTATGATTCTGTTTTTGTATCTTAAAAATGTTTTTTTAAAAGATTTATTTATTTGAGAGAGAGACCGTGGGCATGCATGGGAGGGAGGGGCAGAGGAAGAGGGAGAGAGAGAATCTCAAGCAGGCTCCCTGCTGAACACAGAGCCCAACACAGGGCTCAATCCCATGACCTTGAAATCATGACCTGAGCAAAATCCAAGAGTCAGAAGCTTAACCGACTGAGACACCCAGGTGCTCCCAAAATGTTTCTAGGTGAGAGTGTGACAGTGTAGCTTTATCTATGTAGAGTAAACATCTGGAAGGACAGGCACTGGAGTGTTAGCAGTAGACGCCTGTGGGGACAAAGGTCTGAGAGGAAGACTTTAATTTTCTACTTTTACATTGTTCGATTTTTTTTTTTTTAAGGTTTCATTTATTTATTTGACAGAGAGATAGAGAGAAAGCACAAGCAGGGAAAGTGGCAAGCAGAGGGAGAGGGAGAAGCAGGCTCTCCACTGAGCAGGGAACCCGCTGCAGGGCTCAATCCCAGGACCTGATCATGGCTGAGCCAAAGGCAGCCGCTTAACCAACTGAACCACCCAGGCGCCCCTCGACTTTTTTTTATTTTTATTTATTTATTTATTTTTTAGATTTTTATTTATTTATTTGTCAGAGAGAGAGAGCACAAGCAGGCAGAGAGTCAGGCAGAGGCAGAGGGAGAAGCAGGCTCCCCGCTGAGCAAGGAGCCTGATGCGGGACCCGATCCCAGGACCCTGGGATCATGACTTGAGCTGAAGGCAGATGCTTAACCAACTGAGCCACCCAGGCGTCCCCTTCGACTTTTTTTTAAAATAGGAACATGCATTACTCTTATAACATAACCAACATCCATTCTACTTCCCCCAATTATTTAGCCAGAAGATAACTTAATTTTTATATCAGCCTTTAAATTCTGGCTTTTTTCTGAGGGAGAATGTGAAGGCCATCCCTCTTCTGGGAACCCACTTCCCTGAGAATCAGATGCTTCTAGAAGATATTGCTGCATATAGCAAAGGTCACTACTACTAAGATAGCAAGTAACCCACTGTCTTCTATCAGTGAATGTAAATCAAGACCCAGAAATCAATTCCCACAAAGCTTCCCGAAATAGTCTTTTCTGCTCTGTTCTCCTCTCCCCTGCTTGACTATGTCACAAAGGATGATAGCTCCAGGAAAGAAGGTAACCAATCTTATCTTAAGAGAGGACCTTGAAAATAGCCAGAGTGCTCTCCAGGCTAGCTACAAGTCCTGGACCAAGTCTCTCCTTCAACAGAGTCAAGAAGTTGCTTTTAGGGGCGCTTGGGTGGCT
Source organism: Procyon lotor (assembly GCA_028646535.1). Lineage (NCBI taxonomy): Eukaryota > Metazoa > Chordata > Mammalia > Carnivora > Procyonidae > Procyon > Procyon lotor. The sequence continues at coordinate 20,923,286 of CM053619.1, read as the reverse complement.
CAGTGGGTTAAAGCCTCTGCCTTCAGCTCAGGTCATGATCTCAGGGTCCTGGGATCGAGCCCCGCATCGGGCTCTCTGCTCAGCAGGGAGCCTGCTTCCCCCTCTCTCTATGCCTGCCT
>CM053619.1:20839162-20914327 GCA_028646535.1 Procyon lotor | reverse complement strand
TCCTCTCCCAACCAGCAGGGAGGGGTAAAGAGGGGATCCACCGGTCTGGGAGAAACCAGGAGACCCAAGGAAGGCCAGAGGAGAGAGAGAGAGAGAGAAGAGGCCTGGCAGCCACCCACGGGGGGTGGGGTGGGGTGGGGGGGGTGTAAGGAGGGGAGGGGGGGGAACATCTGAGAGGACAGATGGGGGAAGCTGGGAAGGAGCATTAAGCCGGAGGAGGGGAGGAGGGGAGGACTGGGAATGATGCAGAGGTACGGAGCCCTGCAGAGGCAGGGAAGATGGAGAAGAGAGGCTGTCTGGGGGACAGTCAAGGAGAAAAGACTGGCGTGTCAGGTGAGGTATGGAGTTGTGGAAGGGGGAGGGGACTGGAGCCAGGGAAACAGCTCAGACATCCTGTACTGGCCCCCTAACATCCCAGACAAGCCACATCCCACATCCCCAAGCAAGGATGCTACGGGTGGGACCAAGATGGAGAGGCAGAGGTAAAGGGATGTACCCCTGCAGGGCGGGGCCTGGAGATCTGCAGTCAAGGGCAGTGGCTGCAGGGCCAAGATGGGTCACAGAATTTATACACACACACACACGCGCGCGCGCGCGCGCGCGCGCGCGCTTTCCATAATCCCCGGCCCCCGAAGATGAAAGCAAGTCCAAGAAAGAAAAGGAACCCCCCTTTCCCTGCCAGGAGCCACGGGAAGAAAGATGAGCTAAAATTCGGAATCTCAAGGGCTGGCCCTGGGAGGGGCTGCGGATGCAGCAAGCACTGGGAGACCCTCGGACCCCCGCAGACCAGGCCAACACTTACGAAGCAGCTGAGCATGGAGCAGGAGACGCGGGCGGTCAGGCTCATGGTCGCGGGCGGTCTGGGCCAGCACACATGTCCCCGGAGCCGCTGCGCTGCCCACCAGTGCCGAGCGCCAGCCGCATCCCGGCTGCGGGGCCGGCCAGGTGCAGCCTCGGCTACCAGGAGGCGAGCGCGCTGGCGGCGGGGCCTCGGCGCGGCTCCCGCGCGCCTCTCCCTCCTCTCCACAATGGAGCGAGCCCGGCTCCGCCCTCCGGCACGAGCGCGAAGGGAGGGGAGCCAGACGAGGGGAGCGCCCCGGGCTGCGCGGGGGGGTGGGGGGGAGGCGGATCCTCGCGGCCCCGCCCACAGCTCCAGGCTCCTCCCTCCTCGCGGTCTCCTCCGGCCGCGTGCGAGGGCGTCCTCAGGGGAGGGACATCTGGGGGCTTTCGCAGTCTGGGCTGCGGGACTGCCCCCCAGACCGCATGAGAGGGTAAGGCAAGCCCTCCTACATCTTTTTATTTCCCATATTCTCAGGTGAGCCAGCCCACACCCTTCTTTTCACACTCTGTCCCCATGCCCTCCCCATTGAGTTCCCCCAGTGCCTGTCCCGAATTCCCAAGATAAGGCTCACCTACAGTTTCAAGGCTTCCTCTTTCCCTACAAAACCACCACCCACCATACTCCTGTCCACCATTGCCCTCCAATCCCACGACATCACTAAATCCCACTTCCTTTTTTGCCCTTTAGAACAGACACTGGTCTATGCCAGGTTGGCCACTCCCCACTCCTGAAAGGGAAGTTCTGTTAAGTGTTTTATTCCATGGCCCCTGCCCAACCCTACCCTTCAGCTCCATCCCTCCCTTGTTTCACATCCCCTGACATTTGAATAAGAAAGTTCTTCTTGGAGAAGAATTTTTTGGGCTGGGAAAGAGAAGACGGTAACTACATACCACAAAAGCTATGCAAAAACAAAACCTGAAACCCAAGAGTAGGGTATGGAAGGAATTGGGTAGAGGACCAAGGAATAAGGAGAGTCGGGCTCAAAGTGTCACCAAGACACTTTGTCACCCCGCCATAGACCCAGAAGGAGCTGGTCGGGACCTCACACTTCTTGTGCCTGGTAACTTTCAGGAATCAGGGCTTTGGTTTTGCTTTGCGGGGGAAGAGGGGATAGGAGAAAACGTGACATTGTATTAAGCATCGACTATGAGCCAGGCAGGCTGCAAAACATTATCTCACTAAAACCTTTGACTCTCCAAGAATTAACCTGCTTTGCTGGTGAAAGGTCAGGCTTAGAAAGAAAATATGTGAGTTACCTAAGCTATGTAAGTGGTGGTGCTAGGATTCAAAAATAGGCTACACTCACTCTAAAGCCCATGGGCTTTTCGGAGAGTCACAGAAGAAAAGAGGAAGGGGGCTATCAGTTGGTGGAGAACAAGACCAGCAGGCTTTCTAGGAAGAGACAAGAACCACATGCCCACATGCCCACATGCCTGTGGAGGGAAGGAGAGAGTCCTCTCACCAGCTGAATTCCTTAAGCTGCACAGGGGACACTCGAAGAAACTGAAAAGATACAGCCAAAGCAAGGGCCCGGTATGGGCCTGGGCCTGCAACTCTCTGCTCTCTTTTCATCTTTTCATGAGATGAAAAGGGGTTCCCTGAACGTGAGATGAGAGAAGGGCATTTACAGTTAATGGAAGGTATACAGGATCATTATCATCCCCAGCCTCACCCCCTGTGCAGCCCAGTGATATTCTGGGCCCCTTGAGGGTGCTAGCCTGCTATATATCCAGTCAGCTATCGAGTGCAATAGCTTAAAAGAGAGCAGCATCTTAGAGCTGGAGAAACTCCACTGTTTTGGTGGAGTCATTCCTGATACAGCATCCACAATATTCAAGGGGCCCACTAGGAAGTGCAAGAATCTTGAGATAAAGGAGGCCTGGTTTTTCAGACCAGAACAGAGAACTTCTACCAGGGATCCAAGAAAAGTAAGAGAAGGGCCATTATGAAAGGCTAAGAGAGCCAGTGGTAGTATAGGGAAGGTATGGCATACATAGCATGTGCAGGAAAAGACTTCTAGAGGCTTCCTGTCCCAGTGCTGTATATCGGCTGGTGTTTTGCAACCTAAAGAAACCCTAAATTACTTCCAGGAGAGATGAACCTGTTTAGAAGCTGAGCAGAGTAGCACGGAGCTCAAGGTCCAGGAGGGACAGGACAGCTTCACTGAGAAAGACAGAAGGATTACAGAAAATACAATGGTCTGAAGAAAGAGAGAATACTCACCATTCTACTGTGGTGAGGGTCCTGGCTGCCTGCTTCTTACTGTAAGAAGACAGAAACATGAGATTAAAGAGCACCATTAACATCACCTTAGAATCAACCAATGCCACATATCTACTCCAAACCTCTACAGCGAATTTCACAGAGAATCTGGCCTCTCCCCATATCCCCTTGCCAGAGGCAATTTGAGCTATGTGGGGAGAAAGCAACAAGTGATTCTGCAGGGCATGGAGTCGGCCCCCAAAGTTCTGGTGCAGGAATGAAAGAACTCAAAAGAGTCCTGATTCCCAGACCAGAAAAGAAAGAACACTCCAAACACTGGTTTTTTTGGGAAAGCAAAAGAATTGCCAACTCTGAAAAGAGAGGCTGCCCAATCAGGACTTACTTCTGGCCCTGGAGGGACATGAAGCCACAAGAACGCTCTGCCAGCCTCCAAGTCTGGAAGTAGCACCCACCTGACCTGTTTACTGGGGGCAGAGTCCAGAGCAGAGGACAAGAGGGAGGGGACCACAACCTGTGAGCAGAATGCCTTCTTGCAGCAGGACTGAATAGATCCTGCTTTAAGTATTTGACACCAAGTGGGATGCAGGTTTGTGGGAGGAGGCCACACAATAGAGACAGAATCAGGCCAGCCCAGGCCTCAGAGTCAGTACCTGTCAAACGGGCCCAAGTAACAGAAATTCAGGATGGGCCTCCTTGGCCCACTTAGGGAGCCAGGCCCAGCTTTTCCTGACACTTTCCCTCATGCCTGCTATCCGAGCTCAGGAGCAGTGCAGCAGTGCCCTGCGGAAGGCTGCGGGGATAAAAGCCTCCATCTGTGGTCCTGACCGCCTCCCTGATCACAGCCCACCCTTCCTCACGGGGGAGCCAGCAAGAGGCAAGCCAGAGGTGCTGCCTCACCGCCCACTGGCACGCAGCCTCGGGGAAATGGAGGGAGGGAAGGAGGGACAAGGACCAGGCCTGGGAAGCCCAGGGATCCCGGACCAAGGGGATCTGGCCTCCGAGGGGGGGGGAGTTCGGGGGGGGCGGGCCAGGCTGGCAGGAGAGCCCAGGTGTCCAGGTTCTAAAGGCGGAGCCTAAAGATTCGGAGGCGGGGCCCCGAATGACAGAGGGCGGGGCCCATGAAAGCCGGAGAGGCTGGGGCGGGGCAAGGCAAGACGCGGTCGTTGCGGTTCCCAGACTGGCAGTGCACGGGGCACGGTGACTCACCCAGGCGGCGTTCGCCCGACCCTCCGAGGCCGCGCTCTCACCACTTCCGTCTCCCCCAGCTGCCGAGGCCGCGTAGCTTCGACCCCACCACGGTGCCTCTTTCCCCAACCAATCGTATCTCCGGTCTGTGCCCGCCCTGGCCAATAGCCACACCAAGTCCCACCCTGCCCCCACCACGCAGCCGCCGCCCTCACTCTTCACTCCGCTCATTGGTCAAGTCGGGCAGACGCCCTCCCAGCCTTTAGCGTATCGGGTGCCAGAAGACAAGGCAGTACCTGGAGAGAGGAGGCACGGCCCCGAAGAGGAGACTCGACCAATGGGAAATCACAGCGCGTCCCTGCGGCAGCCAATGACAGAGCAGTAAAAGGGGGGCTGCTGGAAGAAGCTCCAGGGGCCGGAAGTAGGGGTGGATGTCGCCTACTAGTAGCGCAATTGGAGGCGGGGCCTTGTAGCGGTACAGGCCTTACAGCCATTTCCGTCGACGACTACGCTTTGGGTGTAGTTCTCAAATAGATCCCTGGTGGCACCACAGTTTATCCATTTACAGTTTTGGTTTCGTTGCGGTCACCTCGTCCCAAACCCGGAAAGGGAGAAAAGACCCCGCAGGCTAAGAGAGGAGAGAGGCCTGGGCTCGAGGTTCTGTCTTCGGTCTTCGGATGGAGGCGGGTGGGTTTCCTCTCTTCTTCGTCGTGACGGATTCCTCCGACCCTACTTTGCATCAGCGAACCGACTCTGCCGTCCTTCAAGACCTGCTTGATGTCGCCAGTCCCGAGTAAAGCTCTCTCATTTGAGACATGTGAAGTCTGGATCCCAGATTGCCACTAGCTAGCGGCCACCGCCTGGTCTGTAAAGAGAGTGGGAACAGGACTCACCCAGGTCTTTGCTCCTCCCTTCCTCTCTCCCCTCCGGGGAGCCAGAGGAGGCAGCGCGGCGGAGGGTGGCCGCTGGAGGTCGCCGTGGTCAAGCGATACCACCAACCCGGCAGAAATGGAGAACCGTTGATTCAGACTCTCAACCGGTAGCTTCGCTTTGGGGTTTGGCCTGAAGGCTTTAAATACCAGGCCCCGGGGCCAAAACGTCTTCACGGGTCTCTGTTTACAGAACGTTGGAACTTTTACTTTTGCTGGTAAATTCCAGCAAAACAGGAACCTTGCCCGTGTTACTTGCTTTAAGCTGGGTCTAGAACAGTGTCTGCAACCTAGCAGATGTTTAATATTTGTTACATGAATATTGAACTCTTTCAGGACAACGATTGTACTTTATTCATTCGCAGCACGTACTATAGTGTTTGATGATCACAAGGGTTTCAGTATTTGTTCAGTGTTCTAGCGCAGGCTTCTTGGGAGTGCAGAGCTTAATTCTGTGTATATTCCTTTCCCCAAATCAGGGGAAATGGGAAGTCAGGAAGCTGCATGCAGGTAAATACCATGTTTTCCCAAGAGCAGATATCAGATCCAAAGCTTATATAGAACTGAAAATATTGTGTGTGGAAAAGATGGAGAGAGGATCAGGCCCCAGATAAAACAGGCAGGATGGATGTGGTCAGTATGATGGAGAGGCCAGGTTGGATTCTAAGCAGAGACTGAACCCTGTCATAGGAAAATTTCCCCTACTTCCCCTTTCCTACTAAAAGCCAGAAATCGGCACCCTTTAAAAAGTGGGTCCTAGGATCTCGGTCTCCAGGAGGTGGTAAAGATACAGACAGCGACACCAGAAGGCAGCTATAGACTTGTTAAACTTTATTTCCTCTGAGTCTCTGGGGAGGCAGCAGGGATGTAAGGCGAAGTGGCAGTAGCTGCAGGGGCCTGAGCAGAGCTGGTGCTGGGAGGGGCCGGCATGGGCAGGACGAAGAGATTTAAATATTCAGGATTGAAAGCCAGCTAATGGGTCTCCTTCATCTGTCTTTGGATTTTATGCAGCATCTCCTGCATCCGCCGCAGCTGGAACAGGCACACACAGCAAAATGGGGCTGTTTAGAGTTCTACAGTGCTGGGGAAGTGCCCCCAAGCTCCAATCCCTTAGCCAGGGCCATGGTAGCCCTGTGGTGTGATGGAGATCCTGGGGCAGAACAATCAATCCCCATAGGTCCCGGGGCCAAGGATCTTCCTACTCCCAAACCAAGAAATACTGAGGTTTATAAATAAGCAGGGGGCCCTCCGTGCTGTCAATCCCTACCACCTCATATTGCTCTCACCTCCTCATCTTTCTCTCGGATCAGCCTCTCCGTTTCTGGATCTGTCCCTGGTGGGACAGCGGGGATGGGGAAGTCGGTACCACTCTCTCTAGTCAGTTTGCTGAGGGGAAGGGGAAAAGGGTCTTGGTAAGGCTAAGGGGCCCCCAGCACCTGCTTGGACTGAGCCCAGGGCCTGGAGAAGAACCAGGGAAGAGGTTGTTCTCACCCAAGGCTGCGCTTGGGCTCCCCCTCCCCGCCAGCTCTATCCTGGCTTCTGGCCATACTTGCGATTCCTTTCTTTCACCACCAGGCGGGTCATGCTCTGGATACACTGTGCCCGGTAGTTCTCATAATGTGTCTCCCGCGTCACATCCTTCAGGTCCTGCATGTGAGTACGCACCAGCATTGTCCTCAGCTTCACAAAGTCACAGTGTCCTGGGTTTTCCACTGCATAGCAAGGCTAGGGGTCAGCCAGGAGCATGGGGAGAGCCACTGAGGGCAAGGAGATACTCTGGTCACAATCTCAGTGCTTTACCTTCCACGATGCCCCAGGGGTAGAGCCGGCCCCGAACTCGCCGCCCTCTCGCCTCTACCACAGTGTTGCTGCCAATTACAGCAAATGGGATGCTTTCCTGGAAGAAGTTGGGGGGGCGGGGCGTCAATACCCCCCACTCTCACCTGTTCCTTTCCACCTATATCTTTATTTTTTCTTCTTCACTGTAGGAAACCAGGGTCCTCTCCCTCCCCTTAAAAAGAATTCTAGGGGCGCCTGGGTGGCTCAGGTGTTAAGCATCTGTCTTCGGCTCAGGTCATGATCCCAGGGTCCTGGGATCGAGCCCTACATCAGGCTCCCTGCTCTATGGGAAGCCTGCTTCTCCCTCTCTCACTCCCTCTGCTTGTGTTCCCTCTCTCGCTGTGTCTCTCTCTGTCAAATAAATAAATAAAATCTTAAAAAAAAAAAAAAAAAGAATTCTACTTCCCTCTTCTGCCCTGAAGAAACAAGATGGAAAAGGGATGCCCTGAGGTGGCCCCACCTTTAGGGCTTGGTCCTGTAATTTGAAGTCCTCATCCTCATCAGAGTCACAGTCTGGGAACTGATAGACCTTGATTCCAAAGCGCTCAATCTCCTCTCGGATCTGGCAAACACATGAGGGGCCCACAGTTCTGGGGAACCCCATCCTTTCCAGAAGCCCACCTGCTCCCCTCCCCCCACCAGCTTCCCTCACTTTGCGTTTCTTGCGCTCCACTTCAGGAGGTGTCAGTGTGTCTGCCTTGGCCAAGATAGGCACGATGTTGACCCGCTGATGCAGGGCCTTCATGAATTCAACATCCAGTGGCCGGAGCCTGGGGAACAGGAATGTGTGAGCATGGGCAGCGGCAGCCCCACCCTGGCGCTCCCGGCCTGCTCCCTTGGCAGCACCTGGCAGTGGCAGGAGCCTCAGGCTCGGACCATACCCGTGGCCGAAGGGTGAGATGAAGTACAGGCAGCAGTGCACCCTGTTGTCTTGGATGTTCTTGCGGTTCAGGCCGCTCTCGTCTCGGAAATACTGCTCAAACTGCTGGTCGATGTATTCTGCCACAGGCTTCCAGCTGGGGCAGGGACAGACAAGCAGAGAAACTGTGGGAGTGGGGGCTGCCTCATGAGCTCTGGGACTATAAAGTGGCCCACGACCTGGGCAGTGTCCTCAAGACTCTGTTATTCCCTGGCTTGCCTGCCCACATCTTCAGGGAGGTACCTGGGTGTGACAGGTGTATCTCGCCTGTCCCACTAGAAAACCAGATGAAGCACACAGGCAAAGTTCAATAAGTACTAGTTTGATAAGAGGAAAAGACCACCAGACTTACTGGTGACTAAACAAACCAGTAAGAATGAGGTGCCTGCAGGTGAACGCCAAGTGGAAGCCCTCAGTCACGTTCGCAGTCAGGCTCATAGTCCAGCCTCTGAACCTTTGTTCATGCTTCTACCCTCGCCTTCACCTCTCTAACCCACCCTATCCTTCAAGGCCGTAGCTAAGAAGCTAAGAAACTTCTGTGAAGATTCCTTCCAGTGGGCACAATGCTCTCTCCTTCTCTCCACCACACCATGAAATCATATATCCTATGATTTTATACACACACACATTCAAGAACTCCAATTTTCAAGTCTTTTGCTCTTCTGTTATTTAGCTTCATCCTCACTGACAGGTGCCCAGACAGGTGGATATGTAAGCACCATCACTTTCATTTCATGCAGGAAGGAACTAAATCTACAGCAGCTAAGAAACCATCCAGATCATTTTGGCTAGCAAATTCTCTACCCACCCAAGCCCTTGACCTTCTGACTCCTCAGTGTGCTTGCTGCCTGACCTATTCACTAACTTGAGTTGATTAACACACATGTGAGAGAACTGCTGCTCCCCTACGCCCGACCCCCACTAGGACCATAAACCTCTCAGTGACCAGGATGATTCACACTTGTTCTGTAGCCCTTAAAATGCCCAGAATGGGCCGGACACCTAGTATATGCTCAGTAAAATCCTGCTGGCTGACTAAACAAGCGTATGTGCACTATATACTGTGAAACGTCAAGCAAATGAAACTATTACTGTGAGGGAAGGGAAGAGGAGGTAAGTAGGTTGCTTGAAGGAGGGGATGATACTTGCTACAGCAGGGACCAGGTGCTGGCTGGGGTAGAGCTTCACGGCAAGCCCCAGGTGTTGAGACGTATACTTAGCAATGATGACACGGAGGCCACCTTGATCCATCAGGAATATTTCCATCAGGAGACCATGTGCTTTGTGCCAGCACAGTGCCAGGGCAAGACTATAAGAAGAAATGGCCCTCCTCTGAAGGCTAAGACTCTGCAGGTGAAGATGAATCCGTGTACTAAGCCAAAACATCACATACAGTAATGATAAAGGCTGGGGGTCCAGAGCACAGAAAGTTCCATAAGGGTCTGGTGGGTCTGTGAGGCAATTACCCAGGGTCAGCTTTCTGGACGGGCCACCTGTGTAGTCAGCAAAGCGCCCTGATCTCAGAAGGGCCCACCCTCGGTTTGCTTCTCTGCAGTGGCCATCTTGAAATTCGTCATCACCTTTAACAGGGGGCCCCACACTTCTTTTTGCATTGGTGCTGCAATTCTAATCTTAAAATCCATGAGTTTAAACAGCTCTTTTTAATGCACATCCACAGGCATCATTTGGGGTGATTTTCAGATCAGCTGGGCAAGGCGGTAAGGGCCAGTATGTTTCAGCTGAAGAAACAGGAATGCAGTCATTTGCACAAGCCCACGCAGTTACTAAATCCTGAATCAAGGTCTGAACTCAGTCTAGTGGTCTCAGCACCCCTTGCCTGACTTCATCGAGGGCAGCCCCTCCTCTCCTGTCTTTATCATTCATTCTCACTTAGGTCTGACTATTATCTAAGCATTCCCCCAGTTCCTGAAAAAAGAAAACCAAGGATGATGGTTTGTATGGCAAAGCCACCTCTCCTTCTAGGCTAGAGGGTGCCTGGAGTTTAAACAAAATTCAACCCACTGGTCTCCCCTTTGCCTCTTCTTTCTCTTCCTCACCCCTTCCTCAAGGCACCCTCGTCCCTTTAATAAAAGCACCTAAAATGTGGCTGGTGAAAGAAAAGGAAGGAGGGAGGAGGATGTTTATTGAGCAACTAGATGTCAGGCCCTGTGCTACATGTTTTCAGTTGGGTTTGCTTTTTCGAGGCTTTCTTATCTTAGATTTTCCCACTATGGAAGTACAGATCAGAAAGGACATTAAAGAGCATCTATTCCAACGTTTTCCCTCTCATTTCACAGAGACAGCTGCCCAGTAAGGAGCAGTGGCATGCTCAAGGCCACAAACTTTCCGCCTGAGAATTTTGGTTATGTCTGTGCCTATGGATGCATGCGTGTGTGTGTGTGTGTGTGTGTGTGTGTGTGTGTGTGTGTGTGTAATGGGAAGAGGGCAGCTGGGGCTGTGCTTGGTCAGACATACCACTCTGTGTTGTTGACTGCATCCCCAAAACCCGGTGTGTCCACAATGGTGAGCCGCAGCCTCACACCCTTCTCTTCTATATCCACTGCATGTTTAGTGATCTCCACAGTTTGCATGATCCGCTCTGGAGAAGGGGGAAACTGAGGCCAGGGCAAGGGCAAGGACCTGCCCAGTCAGGACAAACCGCCCACCCCAACCAGCTCTGCTGCCCAGACTGCCTCATCCCCACTGCCCCCCTTCCCACCCCAAGCTGCCTGGGGGCCTGTTCTCTGGGAACCAGCAAGGAGCACATTTCCCAACACAGGAAATGCCGGTGGCTGTTGGCTCTGGCCCCAGCCTCTTCTCTGCTCCCGGCTCTTTTCTTGGATTCCTGGAATCCTTTGGGGGTCAGAGACTCACTCAGAGAGCAGGATTCTGGTCCCTGCCCTGCTTCGGCACCCAAATCTTTAGGGAGCTGGCTGGTGGGCTGCCAGGCTACATAGGCCTATGGAGAGATGCCGTCAATCTCTCAAGCCATGGTTTCCTGCCTGCTGGGGAAGGCCCCAGCCCCCAGGCTCTGGTGTGGGTTTGATTTCCCAAGTCTGCATGCCTGCCTGCATGCCCCTCTCCTTTCCTTACCTTCAGCACTGAGGAGTTTCCGGTCCCGGTACAGATCGGTGAGGAAGAGGCTATTGACAAGAGTGGATTTCCCCAGGCCAGACTCTCCTGATGGGGGAGAGAGGACAGAAGATAAGAGCCATAGCCAAGAGGCAACCCCACTAGAACAAGCTGTGAAAGGAGCTGATTTCTTATCTAATTGGGAAGAGACAAAAAACCATAGCATTTTAGAGCTGGAAGGAAGCAGAGAAAACAGCTTGTCTAGGCTTCTTATTTGACTGAGGCCCAGTGAGGGCAAGAGATTGCCCAAGATCACACAGAAAAAGGCAAATATTAGAAAGCTGTTGATCAAGTGTTCTTTATACCACTTCAACACCCCCTCATTCCCCACATACACACTTTTGGCCACCCACGGATCTTGGCTATTTGGCAAAAAGGCACAGCCATGAGCTGCTTTTTCCTTCCTTACTCATACCCCCTCTCCACATATATACCATGCCCACCTACAACACCCCTACCCAGTCCAGCTCTTCCCCTCCTCTACCTGCCACCATGAGGGTAAAGTCAAAGCCCTTCTTCACGGACTTCCGGTGAACTTGATTGGGGAGGGTCGCAAAGCCCACATACTCCTTGTCATCCTAATGGACAAGGCAGAGTGCATCAGAGTGAGAGACAGGAGGGGCCCCAGGACCCAACACCAGCCTTCTCCCTCCCTCCTAGGTCTCTGCCCCCACCCTAGAGGAGCACTGTCAAACTCCTTTGAGGTCCCATCCAGGGCCACTGGCTAGGCTCCTGTCCCTGCTAATAGTCAGTTTCCAACGCACACGAGGGTCAGTGCTACAGAGCTGGGGCCAACACAAGAGAGAGAGGCCCCAGCTCAAGATGCATTCATGCATGCGTGTGTGCACCTATACACACACACACACACACACACACGTACACACACACGTGTACACACACACGTGTACACACACATACACTCGGGATCAGTCTGCTCCCTCCCTGAGTCTTCCTGCACCAGCCCACGGAAAGGCCAAGGCAGGGCTGGAGGCTCTACCTCAGAGGAGTCATAGGGATCAAGCTTGCCCCAGGGACTGCGGGGCCGGGCTGAGGGGCTGAGAGGGGCCGAGGCAGAGAAGCACTGCTGGCTGTCAGAGGACTGGGGCCATGAGGGGGGTCTGAACTCCAGGTCATCCTGGTAGAGGTCCGGGGCCTGGGGCCTTGGCTCCAGGACTTGGGGCTTGGACCCCCAGGTCTTGGCCTCTGGTTGGTGGCCGCACTCGCTTCCTGGGAAATCCTTCACGAACTTGTTCAGTTCTGCATCATCCGAGTCCTCCAGGAAGCGCTTGATCTGGGGTTTGGGAGGGTGAGGTGGGGTAGGTAGGTAGGTAGGTAGGTGGCAAGAAGGGGAGAATGAAAGAGGAATACCGGAGAAGGCAAGAGGGAGAGAGAGTAAAGCGCTTGTGGTTAGAAGGGAAAGAAACTGCACTGCAACCAAGCCAGAGGAAGTGCTCTCCATCCCTCCCTCACCTGCTCCTGTGCCTCCCAGCTGAGATGCCAGGAGAGACCCCGGGATCAAGGAGCAGCCCTGGGCAGCCCCCAAAGTCCTTGCAACTGCTGTTGGGGTCTGAGTAGCTCCAGTCCTGATGCTCCCTCTCAACAGGGTGCACACCGCCCTGCCCTTCCTGGGGGGTCTGGCCAAGCCAGGGGCCAGGGGCTGCCCTAAAGGCCAGGAAGCCAGACTGAAGAAAGGGGAGCAATAGAGGCGTTAGAGCTGAGAGGAGGATGTGGTTCAGGATTCAAGGAGAGTGCAGTCAGTCAGAATGGGGCAAGGGGAAATAGGGTAGAGTGAAGGGAGCTGCTGGCCCAGGGAAATCAAGGGTCAGTGCGGGGCTCTGTGCCAGCGGTCACTGCAAGTCAGTGAGCTCTACAACAGAGGCGCAGACTCTACTGGGGGTGCTCACTTCCCAGGGCTCACTGCAAAGAGGTCAGCACAGCTGATCTGTGCCCCCTTATTCAGACACCGTGCCACACTGGAACCTGCGCCGAGGCCCAAGGACAGAAGGGTAAACCTGCAGTGGATGCTGAGTGTGGGGTGGAAGGGAGCTGGGAGGGACCCAGTGAGGGAAGATATGAGGACACTAGGTTGCTGACAGCCCCTAACTGGGAAGGACATATAGGAGGAAGCACTCATCGGTTGTCTCTTGCCCCCTCTGCCTGGGGTAAGTGTCAGCCAGCGGTGTAGGAGGGAATCTGGCCTGAGCTGTGAACCACAGGGTTGGGTAGGCAAAGAATGGCTGACTCCTCTGTAGAGACCTGTTCCCCCCCATCTCCAACTTGGAAGAGAGGCTGCTTCCCCCGACTCCTGCCATCCCCTCTAGACCCAAAAACTTCCTCTCTCCTTTGGGAGCCAGCCCCCTTTGTGGAGTGCCTGGCAGTGCTGGGCTCAGCTCTGCCTCACAATACCCACATGCCACCTCCAGACAATGGACAAGGGCCGGCTTCAGCGGCTGACTCACTCTCTGGGTTTTGGCCAAGCCAGTGGGGGCTATCCCAGACCACTGTGGAGTCCCGGCCAGGGTGCGGGGAGATAAGATGGCTACAGTCTTCTGCAGGTCCCCAGTTTACAGAGGGAAGAATTGAGGGAGGCGAGCGTGCACATTGCCAGTTTATGCCAGAGGGAAGGGACTGAGATAGAGAGCCTGCAGGGAAAATTCCCCTAAGAACTACCTCTAGGCTATCACCTCTCATGGCCCCACACCTGCCTGTAGCTATAGTCTCCAGCCGCCGCCCGCCCCCCCACCCCCCCACAGTCCCGACAGAGCCAAGGAAAGAGGCCCTTTAGCCTGGAACTGGAACCAGCATGTGGTTGAACAAAAGAGGCTGTCCCAAAGCAAGCCTAACGGGCTTTTCTCACCCATAATATTTGTGGGGTCCCAGTGGAGTAACTGCCCATACTAGTTTTTTTGTTGTCCAGGCATAGTGATTAATTGTGCCCCTTTTCACTCTCAAAGTGTCCCGGCTTGGAGAATTCATTATATGGCAACAGAGAAGGGATGGAGCTGGGATAGGGGCAGGGGGGATGGGGTGCAGCAGGTCTTGTTTTCTGGAAGCTAGAGTCTGGGGAATTCCAGAAAATCCTGCCTCTCTGTATAACCCCATAGTGACCCAGCCTTGGTCCCGGTGAAAGACGACTGTGCTCCACCCAGCTTCCCCAAGGACACTGAGTAGAGGGGCAGCAGTTAAGGGAAAAAGGAAGACACTGATGGGGACCCCTACCATCCCCAGGATTCCTGGGTTCCCTGCCAGTCTTGGCTGCTCATCAGGGAGGGGCCCACAGGGGCTCTAGACAACGAGTCAGGACACCAGGGTGTTCACCTCCTCTCTGTTCTCCCCCACCCCAGCTCTCACAGGGACCAGATCATTTTTTGACTTTAAGTCCCAATCCCCATCAAGGCAGGGGGGAGACAGGTCAGGTCCTCCCTCCTCTCCCAGAGTAGCACCTTACCCCAGCTTCAGTCCTGTCCTCAGGGACAGAACTGCCTTGCCGTCCCAGTGAACGGTCCATGTCCCAGGCTTCAGACACCCTGTCGGCAAGCTCTAGGTCTAATTTTATCTCCCAGGCAAAGTTCCTCACACACAGAAACAGCCTGGTCCCGATGCTCTTGTTGTAATCCAGCTTCCTGGCTTGCTCCTTTCCCTTTCTCTTTGACCCCCCTTGTCTCTGTCAGGGGCCAAAAAAGCCTGTGGAATGTCGTTCCCCACCCCCTCCTCCTCCCTTTCCCTTGGCTCCCACCCTCCAAGGACAGCTCAGCTGCAGCGGGATCACTCTGTTTCTCTGCAGTCCCCTCCTCCTCTGATTGGCTGTCCCATGACGCCTGCCTGCTGCCTACCCCGGTGGGCACCGCACCAGCCTCCCAAGTCTCTCTGCAGCACAAGCTCTTGATCAACCTGGACGCTCCTATTAACCCCCACGTTCCCCGAGGGTCGTGAACTGTCCCCAAGGTGATCTGGCCCCTCAGTACATGCAGTACCTGGGGACAGCCACCCAGGAGACTCCACTCCCCAAAGACTCCAGTCTCTTTCACCTTCACTTTAAGCAGTGCTGAAGTGGGGTGGGAGGTCTTATAATCCCCTGGAAATATGTTTTCAGGGGAACAGCCCTGCTTTTCTGCCCAAGTGTCCCTTTGTGTCTTCTCAGCAGGGAACCCCACTGTCTTCAGAAATCTGCCCCTAGATTTCCCTGCAGAGTCCCAGCCACAGGGGGACTCCTCCCACCCGAGGATACCTGACCTTTGGCTCACAGGGACCTATATCACTTCCATCACTGCTCCCAGAGAGTCAGTGGAGGAGCCGCTAGCACTTGGTCTCAGAGGGGCATGAGTTCTGGCCCAAGGGAGGCTGGCATCCCAGAGGCTTCAGAATGGCCAGTCAGGTGGGGGACAGACTGAGGGGCCTGGCTGGGAGTGTGCACATGGAGTCGGAAGACCAGTGTTTCTGGTTTGGCCAGAAACACCCTCTGTGATTTTGAATATTATCTTAATTTCAGGGCCTTAATGTCCAGTTGTGAATGGGCCTGTCTTGCCTCCCAGGAAGGCTCAAGCTTTTGAACCTGAGAGAAGGTGCATATAAAGTCACAGGATTATTATTAATGTTGGCCTCTCATTCTTTTCCCATGCAAACTAAAGACCCATTGGGCTAGGGAGCTGTCCCCACCATACCCACTGACCTCCAAAGTAGCTGGGACACTGATCTCCTTTCAGAGAGAGACCCCTTACAGAGGAGCCTGGCTTGACATGAACCAGTCAGCCTAAGAACTGGGCCTAAAGGGCCTACAGCTGAGGACTCTGGTGGGGGGTAGGGGGGGTGTCTTTTAATTAGAGAAGAAGAGGGTGGCTTCAGCCAAGCTGAACGCACCAAGACCTCAGCTGAACTGAACTTAGTGTGTGGCAGAAGAAGCCCCTCTTGGTCCCTGCTGGGCTTGGCACTGGGGACAGTCCGTGCTCCCCCAGGCTTCCATCACTGGAACAATCACTTTGTCCGTACCCATGTGGGGAGAAGCAGGGCAGGGATAAAGACAAACACCACTTGGCCTCTCCCAGGAACCCCCTTCTGGGGAAGGTCCCAAGGTCACCAAGACTTCCTAGCCAAGTCTTGGGCCTCAGCCTGGACACAGCTTGAAAGACAAAAGCCCAAAAGGTTGGCCTTTCCAGACCTGGAAGCTTCTGATTCCAGTGGGCCCAGGGAGTTCCTTTCTGGAGGCTGCCCACAGCCAACATCCTGCCCCACAGGCTGGTCATGGATCTCCTCCTTCTGTAAACAGCCTGTGCCTCCCAAGGCGCAGGGCAAAGGCTGGGGGGCTTCCACACTGGTAGGAGAGGCTGGCGTGAGGCCCAGAGACCCTGACCCCCCGCATAATGTGTTTGTGACAGGCTCTGGCAAGGATGGCAAGGATGTGACAGGCTCTGGCAAGAGCAGGCTCTGGCAAGGATGGCAGCAGAAGAGCAGTCAGACATCAAAGCTTCCCACCTGGGGGGGTCCCAGGAGGCTGGGGGTGGGGGTGTGTGATTATTTCTCCTCCAGACAGGTGGCCGGAATGAGCCCCCCCACCCCCCACTGCTCCAGAAGGACCTGGTTTGGGAGTAGGGGAGTGTACAATGCAGCAGGAGGAAGCTTGTCCATGGTTCCTGTCTCAGAGGCAGAGGGACAGAGCTGATCCCACGGGTAGGATGGTGGGCTAGGCTTCGCTCTCTCGGGGATCCCCGGGGCAGAGGGCGCAGTGGGAAGAGCCTGGGAGCTGTTCGGTGCCAGACTGCAGGAAGGAGGGCCCAAGCGTCTCACCATCCCTCCTGGGGAGGCAGGCAGTGTTTGTAGGCCTCCTCAGTGTGTTTCCCAAAGGAAGTTGGTACTGGCCCCTGAACCCGGGGTAGTTGGGTGAGGAGGGGTCACCCAGGTAACAGCTGATCCAGGCAAGGGCGGGGGACCCTCAGCTCCGCCTGTCGCTGACGCGCCTTCCCCAGCCCAACATGCGCGTCTCTGCTGGCGGGCCCCCACCCCCACCTCCGCTCAGCACCGATCCACCCCTCAGTCCAAGAACACCGGCAGCACCCTGGAGCTCGGGGCCCGCTCCGTCGCTGCTCGGATCAGAGGGAGAAACTTGGAAACCGCGACGCAGCGCGGTCCACCAACAGTGCCCACCTGCGCCGGCAGCCGGAGACAGCGCCTCCCGCCCCGCACAGCCGGGGCTGCTGCGCCGCGGGTCCCCGAGGAGCCGCCGGGAGCAGCGGGCCCCGCGCGCCCCGGCCCTCCCCCGCGCCCGCGCGCCTTACCATGGCTGCAGCCCGGGCCGGGCCAGCTCCGCCTGGACAGCGTCCTAGCGACCCGCCGCGGGAGCTGCGAGCCGACCTCGCCGGACCGCCGGCCCCCGCCCGCCGCCCAGAGTGCGGACCGACCGGGGGCGGGGCCTGGAGGCGGGGCGGGGCGAGCCGGCCCTGGGCGGGGCCTGTCCTCAGAGATCGCTGGCGCCTGCAGGGGTGCCGGCGGCCGGCTGCCGGCGGCGGGCGGTGGGTGGTCGGTGGTGCTTGCGGGTGGGCCTTGCAGCCCGAGACCCCAGGAAGCGCAGGGTGCGCAGAGGCGCTCAGGACATCGCTGCACTGGTCATCTGGCTCTTCCTTACTCAGCCCCTAAGAGTGGCCTCTTCAGGCAGCGCATCACAGTGGGGGCTTGAGCAAATCCCCGAAGAAAAAGGAAGGGTCCACCTGGCATCCCCAGGAGGAGATGGTTTTGTAAGGAGAGGGGGTTTGCCCCACGAATTGGGAGAGAAACCGTTAGTTGCCAAAGATTTGTAGGAAATGAAGCCTACTGACGTCCAAGTTATTGATTGTCCCTACCCACTCCACACCTCCTAAGGTAGAATGTCGTATGTTCTCTACCTTTACCCAAGCTATGAAGAAGAGACAAGAGGTTCCCTTCCTGCAGGACCCTAGATTAAAGATTAAAGAGGATTTGCTGCATAAATTATCCAGGGATCATCTGCTGGAAGGGTGGAAGGGAAGAGGCCTAGTGGCCTTTATGGGGCAGTAGAGCCTTGTCTGGGGCTGAGGAAAGTGGGAGGGCCTCAGGAGAGGCCAGCCCAGGCCTGAGCCAGTTCTATGCTGGGCAAGCAGGTGGGATGCTGTGGGGACAGATGCCCCAGCAGATTTAGAGGCATTAGAGGCTCAGAAGGGTCATAGCAGCAAGGGAGAAGTAGATGCTTAGAGGGTGGGGAGTTGGTAGGGATTTCCTGAGCTAATACAGGTCTGAGCTGGTCAGGCTTCTGTGGAAGTTTCCAGAAGCATGCCCCTCCCTGACTCCCAAGAGCCTTCCCCCAGGGAAGGCTGACTGGCCTGAATACACTTTAGACAAAACTGAGGCCCACGCACAACATGGTTCTCTCTTGGTAGAAGGGCCAGAGTCTGCCTATCCTATTTCTGTCTGATCTGTGACCAGTGGTCATGGTTGGGATCAAGTTAGAACTTAGCAGAGGGAGAGAAAGGGCCTAGGTATGCAGATGAGAATCAGCTCAGAAAACATGGCATGGCATGTTATTGGCTATTTGGCATTGTTGGACTGAAGGATGGAAGGGGGGGGTGCCACTGCTTTAAGGAATCAGGGACATTCATAAGCTAGCAAGTTGAGGAGAAACCTTCCTAGCTGGGTGACCTTGGGCAACTCACTTTACCTCTCTGGACCTCATTTCCCACCTCAGAAAATGAGAGGATTAAATTAGGATAGGGGCCAGCAGCTTGGCTCGGATAAGAAGGAACCTCTGAAGGTATAGAGAGGTTCCTGGAAAAGGCCTGGGCTAGATCAAAAGATCTGAAGCTGTACTCAGGAAAACAAAGACATGAAAGAGTTTCTTTAGAGAAAAACCAATGGCTATTAGAAGGCTGCAGAAGTAGCAGCAGCTGCTGTCATCAGACCCGAACATCAAGCTCCAGATATACAAAGCCCCACTGTTGGGAACTAGCTATAGGCCACCAGTACTTACGTATGCACTCAAAAGACTACCTCTCGGGTGCTTCCACTAGCATTCTGCACGGCCTGGGCTGGGGGTACTGGGCCAGGGGGAGAAGCCTATGTCAAGGAAGACAGGCTCCATCACAAAGCTTTGTTTCCCACAATTGTAAGTTCCCTCCTCCCCCCTAGTCCCTGGCTGTAGTCCAAGTGTGGACACAGACACATCTCAGAAAGCAGCTTGGCTAGCTCATCCTCAGCTGCGACTGGAATCCCAGCTCTGCCCTGGCACCTGCTGCCCAGGCCCCAGTGAACCCTGTGTGTCCTGAGGCACGTTGGTGCCCAAGCTTGTTTGAGGGAAGTGAGCCCCTAGGAGAGGCCTGGGACTGTGGGACTCATCTTTAAGCCAAGATAATAAGGGGCTTGGTGCTCACAGCGCCTTTGTAATCACTGTATCTGATGCCTGAAAGGAAGCATGCTAAAAGCTTAAGGCAGACTTTGAGCCATTCCACCAGACTTTGAGTCTTTCCATAAACCTCGAGTGCTAACCCTGCCACACTCTGGGTTTCTGAGAGAACTTGGCCTAGGCTTAGGACCCCATACGAGCTTCAGTGACCATCTCACTGCCTGAATGTCCCTTCCCCTGCCTAGGCCTCCATTTCTCCCATTGAAAGCTAGGACTGGACTCCCCACAACTCCAGTGCTTGTGTTCTGGGGTTGATGCAGGTAGAGTCTGACACCCGGGCCGAAGTGAGGCCGAGACGCAGCAGCCCTTGTATGGGTCACTGACCACCTCCAGTTAGCACGTGGCCGCCCAACATTGCCTCCGTGCGCCTCAGCCCCTGGAGCTCTGACTCTTCTTCAAAATTCAACATCCCACCAGGAATTGATATCCCTGACTAGAGTACAATTTCCCAGGCTGGAGTGGGGGTATGCAGGCCAAGGCTCTGGGGAGTGGACACTTTATTTGGCACAGAGCCTGACTCTCCTGAGAAACTCAGATCAACACACACCTCCCAGCCTGCTAGCCAGGGCTCCCTCTGCTTAGGTCAGGCCAATGGGGTCTGTGTGAAAAAACTCCTGGCCCCTGGCATTGGACCTTTCCTGCCTACCCACGGGTGAAGGTTGTGGGCACCAAACTAAACAAGGAGGTTGCACGTGGGCCAAGTCAAGGCCCAGGTTCAAAAGCCAAGAATAAATAGTGATGACCACAGGAAATCAGGATCTCAGATCCGTATGACTAGCAAAGTCCACTCTTGCCTCTGGGTAGCAGAGTTTCTCTTAAGTGGTATAAGAACTAATTGTACCACCCTTCCCCCAGAGGTGATGAGTCACTGACGATATAGAAAGAGGGCCCTAGTAGGGCTAAAGGGCTAGCACTAGGTTGTGTCTCTTAAGGAAACCTTAGCTAGTCTGTCCATAAATGTCTGTGGCAAGAAATCAAAATATCCCAAGCCCCTCCCCTGCCCCTATTGGTCCCTAGTGTCCCAGGATCCTGGGACAGGGGCAGGCCTGAAATGTGGGTAGCAAGGCCAAAGAGCACCATGTTTCCTGGCACCTGCTGTATGGCTATGGTGAGCAGCAGTTCTGAAGCCAGCAGAGGGCTTGAGGCCACCCAGAGGGCCTTTCTAGCACCTTCTCTGCAGTAGGGCAGGGCACAGAAGTTGAGAGATGGGCCTTACATATGCACTGGAGTGTGACCCCCCCTTCAATGGCCTCCACCTCACCTCCCAACTTCTTGAATACCTCCCATGGCTAAAAACTCACTGACTCTACTGCCCTTCAATCTTTGGGCAATAATTTACCAAAGGTCTTCATCATACAGAGTCAAAATTTGTGTCTACTTGGACTTTGCCCTCCAAGTACCTCGATGCTGGAAGCCTTGCTAACTCATTTCACTGGAATTCGTTTGGTTCTTCGATGTCCACACCCTTTCAAGTGACCCATCTGTATACTTTCCTCTCCCAAACTAACCACAAGCCCCTCAAGGACAGGGAGTATATCTTCTATTTTAACCTCCACCCATTTCAATTCAGTGAACATGTGATGTAATGCCTTCCTGGATGACCAGGCCTCTGCCCCCAGGAGGTGTCTGATCAATATGAATTGACTGAAAGGATTCATTGATCAGTTTTCTACTCTGATTTTTCGAGCACAGACAAGCCTTGAGGCTCTGGGCTTCACTGGCCCAGAATTTGCCCTTCATTCTGGCTGCTTACCACCTCATACTCACCTCCCAGCCTCATAGTTCACATGCAGAGACACAAATGTTACCCTCACCAAAGCCTTTCCCTTCATAATCTGTGAGATCTGAAGGTACAGCTGAAATACTGAGAAGTGACTTTGCGGGAAGATGTGGCTATGGAAGAAGGGTTTCTACACCATGTGTGAATCCCTAGGGCAGGATGCTCCCTAAAGTGCTCTCGATTTTGAGGAGCCAGCTCTGAGCCTCAGTTTCTCCGTCCATGAAATCGGGAGAAAAAGTCCACCTCATGAGATTGCTGTAAAGATTCACTAAAGTAACACACTTAGAAAGGTGTAGCCACTAAAATGAGTGGTAGCTATTATCCCAGCTAATGAGAAAATTATCAACACCAAATCAGCAACCATCAGCTTTCATAATGTCAAATGGTTTCCCTCCAAAAAATGAGGAATGTGCATGTGTAATGGATGTAGAGGGACGAGAGAAGAGCCGGAAACTAAAGTGACATTGGAATGCCCATGCTGCCACCAACTGTAGAGTCAGCCTCTCCAGCTAAACAGCACTCCAGTCTCTAGAAAGCCTGTCTTGGTTTCAGACTTACTGAGCTGAATTCCCAAAAACAGCCATTGTGGAGACTCCCGGAGCTAAATGACTTTGCCTGTGGTGGGTGTGCCAAGGAAGTGACTCTGGCCAACCCTGCCCTCCCACCTTCAGTGCCAGAGCCTGAGCTTCTCTCAGGAACTGCCTCACATTCTGTCCCCCTCCTCCAGGCGTTCCTTCAGCCCCCAAGGTGCAGCTGTCTCTCGCCTCTCCCCTCATGGCAGCTGGGCCAAAGGCAGCTGAGAAGAGGAGGGGAAAGGGACATGGTCATTTCTGTCACTCAGGATAACCTTCCTGTGGCTGAGCAGCTGTCAGGGTGGCTTCTGTGTCACAGATTTTCTTCCTCACCCAAGGATGCTCCCTGCCCTCTGAAGCCAAGCTCCCTCAGCTACCCAGGCCTGCTATTTCTCCTCTTACTTGAAAACCCCCCATCTCAAACACCACCAAGCTCTTCTGACAGTAAGATATGATGTCAGAGATGGGTTCCAGGCAGGGAACCAAGGAGCTTCTGGAAATACACCAGAGAGTCCAACATAAATGTGGCAGATTCTTCCCTATGAGGGATCATTCTGAGAAGAACAAAAAAAGGGATTCTGGCCTCAGTTTTGCCATCAAGCCCAAGGGAGGGACATAGGATTATCCTGCCCTCATTTCATAGAGGGACAATCTGCTCAGGTCTCACAGTGCTGGCAGGATGTCACACCCCTGCCCTGTGCTTTCGGTGGCTCCTGCAGACTTACACTACACCTTAGCCTGTCCTAGGGTCACCATTTACCCTAGTTCGCCCAGGACTGGGAGGGGTCCCAGGACATAGGATGCTAAACCAGGAACATGCCAGGCAAACCCTGATGAGTTGATCAACCTAGACTGCCCCAAAATAGCAAGTGTGGGTCAGAGGTTATCGGCCTCCCATCCAGCTCTGGACTTCCCTGTCCATAGTAGCTGGAAATGAACAAGGCACCACCTGACTGGAAAAGCAGCTGGGTGGCAGGGGTCAGACCGCTATGAAAAGCCCCCTGACGTGCCCTGCCCCACTTTCAGCAGCTCTGCTCTATTCTTTCAATTCTCTCTCTTCTCAACCACAAGCCTCTGTACAAAGCAAGAGAGAATGAGGGCAGTGGGAAAGATGGTTCAAGGGTTTCTTTCAGGTGGCCCACCTACTCGGATTCTGTTAACATCCCCAGGAATGCGGAGCATCCCTGCATTCCTCCTAGACTCTGGATTTTTCTCTAGCGAGGAAGTCTACCTGAACAAAACTTTCCCAATGCTCAAGAGCCAAAGGGAGGCTGGCTATACCATCCCCAGAGGCCAAATGACATGTCACTTTAAAGACACTGAAGTCTGCCTTAGGTATCACTGAGATGGCCTCCCTTGGTTCCTGGCCTCTTTTCCAGAGCTGGTTTCTTGCATAATTGATAGACATAGAAGGGAGTAAACCACCGTGTCTGCTGACAGCCTAAAGACATCATTTTCAAGGGCAAGTAGGTTAGGTGCCTTGAGAACAAGGACCTTTGGGCCAAGGCAGCCCCATCCATCAGGGGCATTGCAGCCCTTTGCATCAAGAGCTGCTTTATTCCAAGGAATTCCCCGGGGCTGTGTGAGAAGACAGCCCCGGCTGACCCCATAGGGGACCTTCCTGTTGAGCTTCTGCTCATTCTGATACCAAAAACAAAACCATTAGGAATGCTTCCCCCAGTCCAGCATAATCTTCTCTGGGGAGATTCCAGCCCCTAATGTACCAATCCAAGGATGAGAAGCATCTGTAAGCTCTGCTCCTTGGACAAAAGGGCCTTGAGGAGCCACTTGGGAAGAGACTGACACTTAAGAAATGGTTGAATCGGGCTCTGGCCCCAGCTGTGGCCCCAGAAGGGCTTGTGAAGCTCAACAACAAACATGCTGCTGCCCCCAAGCCAGGAGCTGTGGCTGGCCACCAGAGAATTCCAGCCAGGAATGGAATCTGGAACAGACTCTACAGTCCACCATTCCCAGATCAGAAGAAGGCCTTGGAGGCCTTGGACACCAGCACCACAGATTCTCTCTTGTGGGATGGCCTGTGGGCCATGCAGCCTGGAGGACAGAATGGGGAAGGCCTAGCACTCTCACGCTTTGTGAGAAGTCCCTGGCCCTCCTCCATGCCACCCCACTTCCAAAGAGCCAGAGGACACCAGCAGGCCCAGCTAGTCTCTCCCCGGCTTCTCTTCCCAGCTTCTGGGGAGCAGCCCTGCTGCTGAACAGGGCTGGAGAGCTGCAATTATCGAGACAGGATAAGAGCTATTTTGGGAAGGAGCCGTCCTGCTGCCAAGGCTTTTGACTTCTGAAACTAAAACAAGATGCACCAAGAAAGGGGGTGAAGGTGGGGGGAGATCAGGGAGGAACTTGCTCAGCCAAAACCATCATATCCTGAATGAGGGAAAACACTAACCGGTTCCCAAAGGTATTCAAGTGCATCAAAGGAGTGAGCGAGAGGCTAGCTATTAAGACACCCCTGGCTTTGAGAAGGAGGGTGTAACTTGACCCCCCACCACACACACATCCCTGATGATGACTCCCTCTCTCATAAGATCCTGCAAGAGCACATATTCAGTCTGCTGCATTTATTTGGACATTTGAGCACAAACTATTTCATATTGTTGTTTAAATATTTCCTGTCCATGTCTTATCTCCCCAACCAGATGGTAAGTTTCTCATGGCCAAAGAATGTGTGTGCTCTGAGGTTTCAATGCTTCCCCCCACCATCACCAAGTAGTGCCTAGCAGAGTGCTAGGCATCTGAATAAGGTTGTTTATGGAAGGAAGGGATAGAGGGAGGAAGGAAGGAAGAGAAGAAGGGAAGAGGGAGAAAGGGATTTACAGTCTTGCATGGAGGTAATCTCTAGAAGTAGCTGTCCCCACCCACAGTGGAGCTCAGGGTGTGGGGCTGAACAGGAAGCCACGGCAGAAGGGGTGGCAACCACATTTCTGGCGCCTCCTCTTCAGCTGTTTCATTATCTGAGCTCAGGCTATCCTGCCCCACCGCCCTTGTTTGTTTTCTGTTTCTGTCATTAACTGTCCATCCTGGGCTAGCCCATGGATGGGACCCATTAGAAGCCATGCTAGGCTTTGGGTAAGGCAGAGAGAGGGTGAGAGAAAGAATGGAGGTAAGAAAAGCCCAGACCATCTCATCAAACATGGGCCAAGAAGAACTAAGGTACTTAGAGGAACAATGCACTGTGAAATCAGGACACTCTTTGCCAAATTCAGGACACAGGGCTGCCGAGAGCAGAGTTTACCTTGTGCCTTTCAAAGTTGAGAACTCAAATAGTATGTAACCCAGAAAAGTGTTCCCTTTCTGGAGTGCCCTAGGCTGGAGTGAGGAGAGCCAAATGGAGACTGATCCAATGTATGGCTTCCCAGACAGCCTTCCCACAGAGCACTTGTCAGGATTTATCATGTCTCCGGGGCTTCACCTAGCTCATATAGTGACTTCGTGCAAATCGCCCTCTGGGGAGATGCAGTCCTACAGGTGCACAGTGTGGCAAGTGGAACACAGGCTGGATTCCAGCCCCCACTTGCCCTCTTAGGTGCCCTTGTGCAGTCAACAACTTGCCCAACCATAGGGAGCAGTTCTGTCTGTCTCCCTCCATTCTTATTTCCATGAGAGGTTAAGAAAGGGACTTGGATAAGGGGGAGCACAGGAAGAATGGAAATAACTTCCCAGGGTTATTCTTACCTCCTCATCTGTCATAATGGAGAAGTAGAAGTCGGGCATTCCCAGGGGGCAGCAAATGGAATTCAGAGAGTACCAACAGGAGGGGAAAAAGAGAATTTTACTAAAGATATTCAGTGGACTTGGGCATAACCTGGCCCAGTATCCTTCCAAGTGCAAGTGGCCCAAATAGCAACAGCTAGCATTTACTGATTGCATTTACTGTTGCCAGGCACCAGGTCGAGTACTGTAGTACCATGCTGTACATGTAGTACCATGCTGTACATGTAGTAGCTTGGTCAGTCCTTGTGAGGACCCTAAGAGGTTGCCATTGTTCTCATTAACGGGGAAGCTAGTGATTGGAGAGATAAAATAACTTACCGAAGGTCACCATGAGAAAATAAAGACAGGACTCAAACCCAATACTATAACTCCGGAGTCTTTTCTCTACTAACCTCAACTTTATAGAGCTTTGCTCCTTCTGAGGGGCAGGAATGCCCTTTTCTGCCCATCACTTGGAGGGTTTGTGCTGGTGGGGGCTGGATTGCATTCCCAGGGTTCTCTCTCCTCCCCACGCCCCCCCAGAAACTTCATCATCCAGAGCCCTGGCCTCCCTCATGCTCACAGACTAAAGCACATTTTGGGCTATAACATTCAAAACAAGAACTCCTTGCTACTAAGATTCACTAAATGAGGGTTAGTCCCCACCTCCCCTCCCACCAGAGAGGTCAAGGGAACAAAGTGGGAGGAGGCCGTCTGGGGACACTTCTCTTAAGGATTCTAGAGTTGGGGGTGGCTGGCTGGCTAAGTTGGTAGAGCATGTAACTCTTGGTCTCCGGGTGGTAAGTTTGAGTTCTATGTCGGGTGTAGAGATTACTTAAAAATAAAATCTTTTTTTTTTTTTTAAATAAAATCTTAAAAAAAAAAAAAGGATTCTAGAGTTGGTTATAGGACCTACTGATGGCTTCAAGGCAGAGGCCTGACATCCCTGGAGAACCTGCTGGGTAGCAGCCAATGCCCCCCAGGTCCAGCTATGGGGGCTTGAGGAGAGTTCTGAAGAACCAGAGAGACACAAGAGGAGATCCATCAACCTGAATTAGTGTGGAGTCAGCCCTGAGGAAGGCTGTGAGATAGGTAGTTTGTCTTGGTGACTTGTTTTTTGGTTTTTAAAAAAAATCACATGAGAGGTAAGTCCAGCTCAACTGAAAGGCAAAGGGCTTAAACTGTTTTCCATTCCAGAAGTGACTACTTCCCATTGAAAGGAGGCTCTTGAAAAAAAGAAAAAAAAGGGTCCAAGTCCCAAAGGAATGACTCTAATGGTAGAATTACAGACAAGATAAGAATTTCCTCTGCTCCTTCAAGTCAAACACTGGTCCTGATAGACTTAGCTCTATAGATACAGAGATCACCCTCCCACCTGTTCTCCTGCCTCCCAGACCCCTACAATGGATCCATAGGAGGGAAAAGCACAGACCTTTTAGCCACCAGATGACACGATTGTACATTTCCTCAGAGACATCTGAAAGTAATAGAGATTGTTGCTTTTTTTCACTCTGTGGGATGTGCATCCCTCCCCCCACTACTTAACACCTCCCTTTCTAGCTCCACATTTCTCCCCCCAAAGGTGCCCTCAGCCCATGATCCTCTCCACGGAGCTCCTGCAGACTAAGACTAAAATTCCCCCCTTCCTTTTCTCCACCCTCTTTGTGCCTCTATTAATGCCTTTTCCCTCTTGGAATTCTGGGTCCTCATGTATCTATGCCCCACTTTCTCCATTTTGTTGTCAAAACATTTACCTGAGAAACTTATTTATTTACTAGTCCTTACCAGCCCTCACCCCAAAGCTCAGTTCTTCATCTCCATTCTTGGGAAGCACTTCCCACCCTGTAAACCACTCTCTACTACCTTCCATTGAAAGGTTAAGCAGCGTAGCCTGGAAGAGTCAATGCCTGATGCCGGCCCAAGCATCGTCACCGATGTCATTAGCTTGGAGCTCAGAGAAGCTGACAGGGAAGGAATGGAGCAATGGACTCAAAGGTGGGACTAGCTTTAGCACTGGCAGGAGGGCAGCTCTGAGGCCCAGAATGAAGAAGGCCCAGAATGGGCCTCTCCTGCCCACCCCAATGTCCCACCTCACTAAATTGGGACTGCACCTGGGCAGACTGCTTCTTCACATACCCAAGAAGAAAGCACTAAACCTTTGAATGGGTTGTTTGCAGGTGCACTTGAAGGCCTGTGGCACTTCGTTCAATGGTGCCTGGCTTGGAGACTCCTTTAGTAATGAGGGTGGTGGCGGGGTTGCTGGTGCTGGTGGTGGTGATGGACTTGCCTTCTCTCTCTGGAACATCATTTCCTCACAGAAAGGACTTGAGTCCATTTCAAAAAAGGACAATAAAGGATCTGGGGGAGGAGGGGACTTAGACTCAAAATCAGGTGTTGCTGGCCGGCTTTGGGGTGTTTCAACTTCAGGATTGAGTAAGGTCCACCATGAGGAATCAGGCCCATACCTAGGTAAGGACCGAGGGGGTAAGGGCCGAGGGGTCAGTTCCAGTTCTGCATGGACAGAGGGCTTTCGGGATGGTCCTGGGGACATGTAGACACTTTCTGAAGGCCTTTGGGTATGCTGCTTATAGCTGTGCTCTGGAGTGGCAAACGCAGGTTTTGGGGGGCTCTCAGACACTGCTCGAGATGTCACCCGGGGTGCTGAGTGTAGTAACTGTCCCCCTGAGGAGATGGTTACCCTGCGGCCAACCTCGCTGTCTCCTCGTGTTGAGGACCTCAGACTGGACTCTACTTCTGTTGATAGTAAGACCTTTGGGGAGGGCTTGACATCAGCGTAGACAGAATGCTTGCGGACAGACTCAGTATCTGGACGTATAGAAACTCGGTGTCCACCATCCAAATCCTTAAGGACAGAGAGTCTGAGGGATGATTCTACATTCATATTCTTATGCAAAGCCTTGGGTTCTGTACTGATCGAGTTGAGACGATTCATTTCATACTCTTGGCCAAGGATCCTTCTCTGGGCTGTCCGAGAATCTGCACTGACACGACCACTGCTATGTTCCGGGCTAGAGGGTCTCCTTGGAGATCTGATCTCACTAGCAGTCAAACTCTTTCGGATGGGGTCAGTTTGTACTGCTTCATCCTTTGGGCAAACTAAAGTTCTACGGGGAATTCTGACCCCTTGTGGGTACTGGACCTTGGAGGGTGGGTCGTCTTCTTGTAAGATTTGTATGTTATCCTTCTGGTCCACAAAACTCAACCGGCGGGAAGATTTGGCATCTGGGATTAATGAGTGGCGATTACTCATTTCACGCCCTGGCTTGCTCTCACCCCCTCTTCGTGATGATTCCTCTCTGGATGGACTAACATTCCGCTGTATCTGGACAATATGAGAAGCCATCTGACTTTGCTGGCTCTTTCGATGAATAGAGGGATGGCGGTATGTTTCTGATTTTGATCGAGTCTCATTTCCTCGAGGGATGGGTGTTCCAGCAAGGCCAGGCCCTGACTGGGGGGAGCCAGATCGAGGATAGTCTGATGTTGAATAGAGAGTGGTGAGATGCCCAGCTTCTGATCTTCGATGTGGCGGAGGGCTCATGGGGACTGAAGCATGTCGTGAGCTCGAGGCAATAATGTACCCTTGTCCCCGCTGAGGAGTTGTGTTAGTATCCTCAGACCCTTTTGGTGCTGAAACTGCTACCTTGGACCCAGTTTTATTAGTCTTGACCATCCGATACACTGAGTTCCTCTGGGTAGATCCCATATTTTACTGGCTGGCTTATTCTGAGGGTCTTAATGAAGTCTGGAAATTTACCCTCAGTGTTAAACGCTGCTGTTCTTGCACTCCCACAAAAGTGGCTGTTATTCTAAGAGTGTCTCAAATAGTCCCCTTAGCTACCTGCCTGGTGATGTCATAAAGGAAGGAGCTTCCTACTAAACACCCTGGCATACAGCCACAATTTTTTTTTTTTAAGTAGACTCCATGCCCCGTGTGTGGTTAGAAATCATGACCTTAGGATCAAGAGTTGCATGGTCTCCTGACTGAACCTACCAGATGCCCGTTCAGCAACAATTCTTCAGAGAATCTCAAGCAGTAACTGCAAGGAAACTGAGGATTTATCTTTGGAGTTGACATCACCAAGACTTTGGCCAAGTTCTTAGCAAAACCAGATTTTCCTACACATAGAAAGCTCCAGACTCTCCCTTACTATCCCCAGATTCTAGGAATTCCAAGACTCATCCAGAGAAGTCAACCTGATTATCCTACTAAGGCAAGGCTACTTAACTCAATCACTCTGTGTTAGTCCCAATTTTAGTAAGACAGAAGTACAAAGTTGTCTCAATTTAGTTTGGAACTGCACTGTATAAAAGTAAAAAAAAATAGAGCTCCAGCCTTTTCTAGATTTCAGAGGTGGTTCAGTTGATCCTGAGGTAAAA
Source organism: Procyon lotor (assembly GCA_028646535.1). Classification (NCBI taxonomy): domain Eukaryota; kingdom Metazoa; phylum Chordata; class Mammalia; order Carnivora; family Procyonidae; genus Procyon; species Procyon lotor. The sequence continues at coordinate 20,884,394 of CM053619.1, read as the reverse complement.
ATCCAGATTGTGCAAACCATAAATTCTCACATTCTTGGCCCAGGAATAAGCGTAGGATTGTAGGAAGGATTCGAAGTTAGTCATTGGTTTCAATAATAAATGACTTGTGCACTTAGACAAGTTACTTGACCTTCCTGAGCTTTGGGTTCTTTATCTGGAAACCAATGTCTGGTAGATGTCATATAATAAATGTTAGTGTCCTTTCTCACATCCTCCCTCCTCAGCTATCCTAATTAGATGGACTATGGTTCTTTCTTGAAGAGTGCCTTTGCATCTTGGATGACCATTTTGGATCAGAGATATGATCAACTTTCTTTCCCTTTCAGAGTCTCTTCTCTACCATATCCACATCAATTTTGACTCTGAAGGATCATCATGGTTATATGATGGTCAGATTCATTGTTTCTGGATCTTTAAATTCACCTTGATTAAAGACAAAGTTGAAACCGAAACCAACATGTTTTTAGGTAACAGGAATCTCAATAGACTGAGAAACCTTGAGCTACTGATACAAATCTTTAGAATACAAAGCACTTGGCTAGCCATTATATCTTGTTTTACAGAAAAGGATAAAAGCAGAAGAATATTTACAAGTCAGATATCTGAAAATACTAAGGGTAAGCCAGGTTGAAGTGAAGATGTTTCTTTTTTATACTTATTTGATATCTTGTTATAAAATTGAGACTGGCTGACTTGAACAAAGATTCTATGAATCTTTGAGATTCTAATTTCTTCCTTTTTTTTTTTTTAGAGAGAGGGAGGGGCAGAGAGAGAGACAGAATCTTAGGCAGGCTCCACTCCCAGTGTGGCCGAAGGAGGGGCTAGATCTCACAACCCTGAGATCCTGACCAGATCCAAAATCAAGTGTCGAGATGCTTAACCCACTGAGCCACCCAGGCATCGCTGAGACTCTATGACTGAGACAATGACTTATTGATATATAACCTTTAACCATGAGACTATAATACTTATTTGTTTGTCTGGGAAGATTATATTTCTCTTTATAAATTTATTGAGAGTGTGAATTTGAATTTCCATATCATCATGCAATATTACGTGTGTCTCACTTTTTTGATCTTATTAAAATCAGCTCAGTTGTTTGATTGTTTATATTCTCTTAATACTGTGGAAATAGAATACATTTTCCTTTCAGTGTTCAATTTCAGTATAAGTAAAAACAAAAGGGTGATTTTTGCAGAAATGTTGCAAAACACACACACAATCCTATGTTTACTCCTGGGCCAAGAATGTGAGAGTCTTGATAATTTCCTCATTGAAAATAGTCTAACTTGAATCAATCTGTGCCTGAATAACAGGTGAGTTCTTTTTTTTTTTTTTTAAACATTTTAATTACTTGACAGAGAGAAACACAGCGAGAAAGGGAACACAAGCAGAGGGAATGGTAGTGGGAGAAGCAGGCTTCCTGCTGAGCAGGGAGCCCGATGTGGGGCTCAATCCCAGGACCCTGGGATCATGACCTGAGCCGAAGGCAGATGCTTAAGGACTGAGCCACCCAGGCACCCCAACAGGTGAGTTCTTTGATGATGATCCCCCCTTCACTTCTCTTGCTTTTCTTACTGACAGGAGTATGGTGAAGATAAAACGTGATGACAGGTGTAAAAGCGATATTAAACTGATTTATTTTTAATGGAAGGCATATAGCGAGGGGCAGGATTGCCAGGGATGGCTACTTGGTTGATGTGGCAGCCTGTCTTCAGATGGCTCCAATGACTCTCACCTCCTAGTAGTCATACCTTAGTTAGTGTAGTCCCTGCTCATTCTGAATCAGGGCTTGCCCTCTGTGACCAATAGAATACAGCAAAAATTATGGTATTTGACTTCTTTTTTTTCTAAAGATGTATTTATTTAGGGGGTGCCTGAGGGGCTTTGTCAGTTGAGCAACCAGCTCTTGGTTTTAGTTCAGGTCATGATCTCGCAGTCCTGAGATGGAGCCCTACAATGGCTCCTCATTCAACAAGGATTCTGCTTGAGGATTCTCTCTCCCCTTCTCCCCTCTGCATTCTGCACCCCTTCCCTTGGCTCACACTCTTCTAATAAAGAAATCTTTGAGAGAGAGAGAGCACAAGCAGGAGGGGCAGAGGGAGACGGAGAGAGAATCCCAAGCAGACTCTGTGCAGAGTGCAGTCCAACGCAGAGCTCAATCTCAAGACCCCAAGATCACGACCTGAGCTGAAACTGAGTCAGACACTTAACCAACTATGCCACCCAGGTGCCCCAACGGTATGTAACTTCTGAAGCTAGATCATAATGACATAACATCTCTTGCCTTGGTCTCTTAGATTGCTCACTCTGGGGAAAACCAGCTGCCATGTGGTGAAGACACTCAATGGGAGACCCAGGTAGAAAGGAACTGAGGTCCCTAGTCAACGGCCAAGACCAATTTGCCAGTTATGTGAGTAAGCCAAATTGAAAATGCATCAAACTGTAACCTCAGGAGAGATCCTGAGCCACAACTGCCCAGCGGAGCCACTTCTGAACTCCTGACACATAAAAACTGTTAGAGACAATAAATAGTTATTTTTGGGATCAAGCCCTGAGTCAGGGTCCCTGCTCAGCAGGGAGTCTGCTTTCCCCTCTGCCCCTCCCCGTGCTCATGCTTGAGCTCTCTCTCTCACTTTCTCTCTCAAATAAATTAGTTCATTAGATAAAATGGATATTGCTATCTTAAGTCACTAAGTTTTGGGGGTGACTTTTTATGTAGCAATAGATTATGCAGAATCAATTCCTCTAGTGTTGATTCTCATTAACCAAGCACAGAGCCTGATATGTAAACCAGAATAGCATCTTGCTAATACACTTTGAGGCACACAACTGTTGAGCAGATTGGAAAGCCAGGTCATTTTCTCCCCATAGACAAACCAACTTCAAGAGGAAGAAAAGTTGCTTGGTGAACACAGAATGGGATCAAAAAGTTAGCATGATGGTCCACAAGAGAGCAACACCTGTCGCAGAGGGCTATACATATGTAGTGCACCCCCCATACACCCACCGACAATGCTTTAGCTGAGCATCCATCCCTGATGTCTGGCTCCAAAACTTCATCTTCCTATGCTTTACACTAACCATTCCTTTCTTTTAAACAGTTTTTCTTCAAGTGAATCCTAAAAAAAATTGACTACATTTATGATACTTGATTATAATGACATTATAGTCGTGCCTCCAACTGATTTAAGTATTCCTATACCCCTTCTATTCTCCAAACTGAAAATAGATTAAAAAGAATTATAAAAAGTTGAAATCATCTGAAATGACCATTTTACTACTTTAATAAGCATCTTTCTAGATATCGATGCTTTTGTCACATGTAGACATTCATACATTTTCATGGGGTCATAATGTGCCTGCTAGCATACTACTACTTGCATTAGTCAATAACTTGTCATGGACACACTTCTCTGTCAATAAATCTATATGACACAATTTCTAATTAGCCCGCTTATGGTCATTCCATAATTCAAAAAAATTATTGGGGTAAAATACACATAACATTTATCATCTTAACTATTCTGAAGTGTACAGTTCAGTGGTATTAAAAACATTCACACTGTTCTGCAAAAACAAAACAAAAAACAAAACAAAACAAAACAAAAACAACTCTTGAGTCCCTTCCCTCCTCAGGAGCTTTGTACTATCACTTTGCTATTGCTCAATAAACCTTGCTTTGTTACCCACCACTCTGTCTGGTCTTCCTCTTCATTCTTCAAAGTGGTGTGACCAAGAACCGCACCTCCAGAGGAAAAAAATCCTGTAACAATCCCAGGGTCCTGGAATCGAGTCCTGCTTCAGGCTCCTTGCTCAGCAGGGAGGCTGCTTCTCCCTCTGCCTGCTGCTTCCCCTGCTTATGCTCTCTCTCTCTCTCACACACAAATAAATAAATAAAATCTTAATAAAAAAAAGTCATTGGGGTTTTGATAAGAGATTGCATTGGATCTATAGATTGCTTTAGGCAGTATTGGCATGTTAAAAATATAACGTCTTCCATTACATGAACACGGGATGTGGTTCCATTTATTTATGTCTTTAATAATGTCTTCATTTTTTTCAGCAATGTTTTGTGATTTTCATAGTACAAGTGTTTCACTTCCTTGGTTAATTTCTAAGTATTTTATTGTTTTTGATGCTACTTCTGATGCATGTAAATGGAGTTGTTTTTGTAATTTCCCTTTCAGGTTTTCCCTTGTTCATGTACGGGAATGCAACTGAATCTTGTGTATTGCCTTTGTATCCTGCTACTTTGCTGAATTCATTTATTAGTTCTAATAGTTTTTTTGGTGAAATCTTTAGGGTTTTTTTTTTTAAGATTTTACTTATTTATTTAATAGAGAGAGAGAGAGAGAGAGAGAGCGATCACAAGTAGGGAGAGGCAGGCAGAGAGAGAGTGAAGCAGGCTCCCTGCTGAACTGAGAGCTCGATGCGGGGCTCGATCCCAGGACCCTGAGATCATAACCTGAGCAGAAGGCAGAGGCTTTAACCAACTGAACCACCCAGGGGCCCCTAGGGTTTTCTATATAAGTTCATATCATCTGCAAACAGATACTTTACTTTTTCCTTTCTAACTAGGATAAACTTATTTTTCTTGCCTAAATGCTCCAGCTAGAACTTCCAATACTATTTAACAGAAGTGGTGAAAGCAAGCTGATGATGCTTTCTTTCCTCTTCATTCTATTGAGGTGGCATATTACATATTATATTGTGGCATATCATAACAATACATATGATTTTCATACTTCCAGCCATCTTTCAGTTCCAGGAATAAATCCCACTTGGTTATGGTGTATAATCTTTTCAACATGCTGCTGAATTGTTAGTATTTTTGTTGAGGATTTTTGCACCAGTGTTCCTAATGATACTAATCTGTAGTTTTGTATCTTTATCTGGCTTTGGCATCAAGGTGATGCTGGCCTCAGAATGAGCTAGAAAGTGTTTCTTCAATTTTTTGGAAAAATTTCAGAAGGATTGGTATTAGTTCCTCTTGAGATGTTTGGTAGAATTTACCAGTGAAGCCATTGGGTCCAGGGCTTTTTCTGGAGATTTTTGATTATCGATTCAATCTCCTTACTAGTTATAGGTCTATTCAGATTTTTTCTTTCTTCACGATTAAGTCTTGCAGGTATTGTGTTTCTAGGAATTTGTTCATTTCATCCAAGTTATACAATTTGCTGGCATACAATTGTTTATAGTACTCCCTTATAATCCTTTTTATTTCTATAGAATCAGTAGGAATGTCCCCACTCGAATTTTTTTAAAAAAAGATTTGAGAGAGAGAGCTTACAGTAGGGATGGCCGGAGGGAGAGGAAGGATCTCACCCAGACTCTGCTAAGTGCAGCCCAATGTGGGGCTCAGTCTCACGACCCGGAGATCATAACCTGAGCTAAAACTGAGTTTGGTGCTTAACTGTGCCACCCAGGCGTGCCCCTACTTTATTTTCTGATTTTAGTAATTTGAGTCTTCCCTTCTTTTCTTAGTCCATCTAGCTACCGTTTTTTCAATTTTGTTGATCTTTCTGAAGAGTCAACTTTTGGTTTCATTGATTTTCTGGGTTTTTTTCCCCCTCTATTTCATTTATCTCTGCTCTAATCTTTATTATTTCCTTCCTTCTGTTAGCTTTCAGTTTAGTTTGTTCTGTTTCTAGTTCCCTAATGTGTAAAGATAGGTTGTTGATTTGAGATCTTTATTTTTTACTATGTTTATATTTATAAATTTCCATGCTTTTGCTGCATCCTTAAGTTTTGGTATGTTGTATTTTTGTCTTCATCTCTAAGTACTTTCTAATTTCCTTATGATTTTTTAAATCACTTGGTTGTTTTATTTTTATTTTAAAAGATTTTATTTATTTATTTGACAGAGAGAGATCACAAGTAGGCAGAGAGGCAAGCAGAGAGAGAGGAGGAAGCAGGCTCCCTGCCGAGCAGAGAGCCCAATGTGGGGCTTGATCCCAGGACCCTGAAATCATGACCCGAGCCGAAGGCAGAGGCTTTAACTCACTGAGCCACCCAGGTGCCCCTCACTTGGTTGTTTTAAAAGGTGTTATTTAGGAGCACCTGGGTGGATCCGTTGGTTAAGCATCTGACTCTTGATTTCAGCTCAGGTCATGACCTCAAGGGTCGTGAGATTGAGCCCCGCGTCTGGCTCCACATTCAGCGGGATTCTGCTTGAAGATTCTTTCCTCCTCTCTTCTCCCCACTCACATTCTCTCTCTAAAATAAATAATCTTTAAAAAAACTTAAGCTCCCTTGGGCACATCATCTTTCTTTAAAAAAAAACAAAAAAAAAACAAATGTGGGGGCGACTGGGTGGCTCAGTGGGTTAAAGCCTCTGCCTTCGGCTCAGGTCCTGATCTCAGGGTCCTGGGATCGAGCCCCGCATTGGGCTCTCTGCTCAGCAGGGAGCCTGCTTCCCCCTCTCTCTCTGCCTGCTTCTCTGCCTACATGTGATCTGTTTATCAAATAAATAAATCAATCTTTAAAAAAAAAATGTGGGGTCACCTGGGTGGCTCAGTTGTTTAATTGTCTGACTCTTGATTTCCACTCAGGTCATGATCTTGGAAGTTGTGGGATCAAGCCCGTGTCAAGAGCTCTGTGCTCAGCATGGAGACTGCTTCCCTCTCCCTCTGCTTCTCTTCCCCTTCATTCACTCTCTCTCAAATAAATAGGTAAAAAATCTTTAAAAAAAAAAAAGTATGTTATTTAACTTCCATGATTTTATGAATTTCCGTTTTCCTTTTGTTATTTATTTCTAACTTCATCCTGTTTGTGGTCAAAGAAGTTACTTTGTATGATATCTATCTTTTAAAATCTAGTCAGACTTAAGTGGCCGAACATATGGTTTTCCCTAAAAAATATCCATGTGTAGGGACGCCTGGGTAGCTCAGTTGGTTAGGTGGCTGCCTTCAGCTCGGGTCATGATTCCAGGGTCCTGAGATCGAGTCCCACATCAGGCTCCTTGCTTGGCAAGGAGCCTGCTTCTCCCTCTGCCTCTGCCTGTTTATGCTAACAAATAAATAAAATCTTTAAAAAATAAAAAATATCCATGTGTACTTGTGAAGAATACATATTCTGTTGTTGAGTGTTCTGTAACCGTAAGATCTAGTTGGTTTGTTGTGTTAACTCCTCTATTTCCTTATCTCTCTTCTGTCTGGTTGGTCTACCCATTGTTGTGAGTGGGTTTTTGAAGTCTCCAATTGTTATTACAGAATTGTCTATTTCTCCCTTCAATTCTGTCCATTTTTTGCTTCCTATATTTTGGTGGTCTGTCATTAGGTACAGACATTATTGTACTTTCCCTATTGAACCTTTTATTAATATATAATGTCCTTGTTTCTTATAACTTTTTTTTATTTAAAATCTACTTTGTCTAATATGAGTATATTAGTATATTAATATACTAATATTAGTATAGGCACCCCTGCTCTTTTGGTTACTAGTTGTATGGACTATCTTCTTCCATTCTTTCACTTTCAATCTGTTTGTGTCTTTGGATTCAACTGACTCTCTTATAGACAGCATTTAGTTAGATTATGTATTTTTATCCATTCTACCAATCTTTGTCTTTTGGAGAGTTTGATTCATTTATGTTTAAACTAATTACTGAGAAGGAGGCCTTACTTCTGTCATAATGCTATTTGTTTTTATATGCCTTTATAACTTTTTTGTCCCACATTTCCTGCATTACTGTCCCCTTTTGTGTTTAGTTGATTTTCTGTAGTGAAATGTTTAAATTCCTTTCTCATTTCCTTTTGTGTATATTCCATAGCTATTTTCTTTGTGGTAACCATGAGGATTACATTTTGCATCCTAAATTTGTAAAACTAATTTGAATTTATACCAGCTTAATTTCAAAACAAAGACTCAGGGCGCCTGGGTGGCTCAGTCCATTAAGCATCTGCCTTTGGCTCAGGTTATGATCCCAGGGTCCTGGGATCGAGTCTTGCATTGGGCTCCCTGCTTAGGGGGAGTCTGCTTCTCCCTCTGCCTCTCCCTCTGACTTGTGTTCTCTCTCTCACTCACTCTCTCTCTCAAATAAATAAATCTTTAAAAAAAAAAATAGTGAGCCAACATTTAACAATCTACTATGTGTCTGGAACTGTTTACATATTTATTCTCTGCTTCCTCATACTGAGGAAAAATGAAGGACTCGGTATACTTCAAAAACTCAGCACCAAACCCACAGAACAGATGTGAGGATGGGGACTAAATTCATTAAAGATATGTGACCACCAGTTTTAACCTAAAGTTAGCTCTTGGCTCACTTCCACAATCCTTATACTTTGCTTAGGGCACTCTTGAACTACAGTCTCAGGGAAAGCTATTATGTTCTACTCTAAGTATACAAATACGTTTGCTCCAGTATGATCTCAGGCAGTTCATGGAACCCTGCACCTTACAGGTGCTCCATAACCAAAAAACATTATCTACCAACAATTACTATTGTTAATGTTGGCCAGTTTAACATAGTCACTGGCCAGCTAGAAGTCTACTCTACTGACATTGTAGACAAAAGATTACAAATCATATCAGTGGGGGTTTACGTAGCCTTAACAAATACAAATAAAATACAAATACAAATAAAAAATATTTGTAGCCTTAACAAATACTAACAGATAATGCTGTAATATCACAACTCACTATTTATCATGCTATGTCTGCCATCAGTCCTTGTATTTTTACATATGTTGGTTTTGTCTCACAAATTAAAGATTTATGAGAGGAAGGACTATGTATTACAAGTCCCTGTATCCTCCAAGTTTCTTACACATAGTATTATTTGCAAAGTAGTTTGCTTTGGTTTTCTTCTGGTTATAATGACAAACATCTGTCTTTTGCTTCAAAATGGTCAAACAGATTTGTACCTTCCTATCGTATTTGTGCAGGGTAAAATTCTGTGGTGCTAATAAGAATTGTATTAATATGACCATCCTCAACAAACAATTCAGTTTTCACAAACAAAAGACCTACTATTTATTTGCTAAGAATAAAATGTTAGCTGGCTAGTACTGAACAACAGCACATAGCTTCTAAGAGAAGGTTTTTATTCATATGTGAAGGCTACAAATGTGAGGTAGATGAAGGTATACTGATCCTCTAAAAACCAGGCTAGACATGTGTATGCATGTGGCCAGTAGTTGCTAGTGGCTAAATTAGAAAAAAGGTTGTGATCTTCATCTTACCACTTCATCTTACCAATTTCATTCCTCTAAGGCACTAATGATGTGAGGTATACAATCTGAAATATACAGAAATAATGCTTGTTCACCTTAAAGAGTTCAAAACATCTTGGGCTTTTATTCCTACCTGTACTTTCATCATGTAAGTCAGTTCTAGCGGGAATGGGAACATGGCAATCCTACCCAAGAGGAAAGCAGTATTTCTATTCTAAAATACGGATGACTCGTCCTGGTTTATATAAGAAGTGGTGGCAGTAGCTGCTTATACGTCCAACTTTATAAGAGATATTGAACCCTGTTTGGGTGGCAGTTCCTCTCCCAATAACTAAAACAAAGAAATTTCTCTTACACAGCTAAAACCTAAATGGTATTAAAAGTAAACATTTTATTATATAACAGGAGTTAAAGTTTCAAAAATCTTAAACAACAAAACAAAAGCCATTCTGGAAACAATGAGAAAACTTTACAATAAAAGCTACCTTTCACTTTTCAGAAATGTGAACTAAAAACAAATTGTTAAATGTGCTGCAAACAGACGGGGCCAGTGGTTCCGTCTATTGCAGCGGCTGAACAAAGTGTGAGCTACAGGGTCTCTGCTCTGATGGTGACTGAAGCAGATGAGGAGAGGCTGGAGCTCATGAGCAGGAGGCTCAAACTCTGGCCAGGAGTCCACCTATGATCCAATTCCCGTCAGTCTGATAAGTCACTCTGATCCAGCACGATTATCCTGTGTGTGTATTTTTTAAAGAACAAAAAAAAAAAAAGGAGTTTCGAGTTGGTGTGCATGTTTTTTAAAGACACAAACAGTAGTTTCTTTTGATTCAACTGAATTCAAGGGAAAGGGATTTGGATCTTCATAAATTCAAAGGAGATAATCAACTAGCATATCATGGGAATGCACAATGACTACAAAGCAACTGATAGCAGCATTCTGTCCTCCCTCTGTCTAAAACTGCTCTTGTGCTGACTCTACTATTTCACTGAATTTGGTATGAATTTCCCCTTATATTTTAATTAACTATAAACATTAACAGAAAAAAAAATCGAGTAACTTTGAATTCATTATCATTTAAAAAAACTACCAGTAACTTTATCATTCATGTTTATTAAATGCTGGTGGTGAATGTTTAAAGCCTGCTCATGTTATTTACGGGCAGTGAACTTTGACCTGTAAGGATATCCCAACTCATTACCTGGATGGTTCAGACCAACCCAGTCGCTTCCAAAAACAGGGTTTTAGTTCCTCTTGATGAAATATAGAAAGAAGAAAACACAACCAGATTACTGCCAGTATTCAGAAGTCACATTATAGTATTCTCTCTCTAGTTTAGGGTGGACTGTTTTACCAACAACAGTCATTTTCTTCTGCAGAGAGACAGTCTAAAAACACTGTTAATGGGCTTTCCCACCAAACATTCCGCAGCTCCCTGTCACAGCAATGGACCCTAAGGATGCTAATTCACAAAGTCCTTGCGTTATGTTCTCAGTGAATTCAACACTAGCTAAATGCTCACACACGCTGGGCCTTGTGCCAGTCTGGGTCCCAGAGCTCTTTAATGAAGTGACTACTCACACAGGTACAGTCAGAGTTAAGGGAGCAAACAAGGGATGGCCAGACTAGCAGCAGTGGCAAGCCATTATAACTCCTAAGTCTAAGGGGACGGCGATGGAGGTGGGGCAGAAAAGTTACTGGAACCCAATGATAGCTGGAACTGAGAAGGACAGGCTGCCTTACAGAAGCTGTGCTTCTCGAGGGACACCACTTCTAAGCAGAGACAAGGTGCACTGACCAACAGGAAGCCTGCTGGCCGGAAAGCCCAGTAAGTCCACAAAGCAAAAACAGGGCAGAGAAAGGAGAATGGTAATGAACCAGGGAAGGGATGCAAGGGAAGCAAGGGATACCAGACATTCTGAAAGAGTTAATATTTCTAACTTCCTAAATAGGAGGAACTTAAATATAAAGGGGTATCATTTGTGAATGATGCCTAAAGCTCTGTTGAAATAGTTTTGAAATAAGATTAATTTATACCTCTCACATTACTTGTAGACTCCACTTAAATTCCACATTTATGATTTCTTATCAGATTCTGCAGCCTCTGTGGGAGCTAAATTTAGAACTCTTTTGAAAACACTAGACAATTAGAAGCAAAACATCTTTCCAGACAGTATGCAATATAAGATGATGAGACTGGCCAAAGGCTTGCTTTAGAAATAGAATTGGATGTTGTTACTGTTTTGTGATGAAGATATGACCGGTAATTAACAGAAAATGTAGGCTGAACTACAGGAGAAAAGCACAGAAGGATTATGTATAGCATCTGGGAAATATTTCTAAATAACTCAGACGCTTATCATAGCCCAAAGACTCCAGGCTACATTATAAACAGTCATTCATTCATACCTTCTTCAGAAGTTCCTAAAAAGCTGTCTGATTTCCTTCTCTCTGATTTGATCCTTTGCTCCCCTTTTCTCTTCTTTTCACCAGCTTCTTGATCCTTGATATTTTCCTCCCTTCAATGACAATGATTTTGAGCATCAAACCATATGCAAATGGCCAGGAGAACAGGACTGTTCCAAAGGAATCACAATAGGAAGCACTAGTGGCCAGGCATTGGCTGGTGTGCTATAAAGTACATTAACTCATTTAATTCTTATTATGACTATATGAGGTAGTCACCATCACCATTACCATCCCCGTTAAATGATGGGGAAACTGAGGCATAGAGAAGTTAAGTTACAGGCCTCACTAAGTCCTGGAACTGGGATCCAACCCAAGCAGTCCGTCTCGACTCTGCTCTCAACCTCTAGGCTATATTATCCACCTCCACCCAACCCCCACAAAGTATTTCATAATTGGTGTCCTTTTTATAACCTTTAATTTTATTATCTTACTTTATGTCCTGAAACTTTCTCTGAAGTATCTGACTGAAGTATCTAATGATTTAAAAGCATGTTTGCCAAACTAGTAAGCAGAAAGCATCTCCCGACACAACAGTAAGCTCCTGAAGGGCAGAGACATCCTATCCCTCTACTTCTCCAGCACAGCACTTGGCTCACTCTCAGTGCTCAACAGATGCTGGCTCAACCAATTTTGCACTGTGTGGGGATTTTTCTTCTGTTTCCATTAGCTAAATGTTCAAAATAAAATACGTAAAATGAGAGAGACAATAAAGCCAGCTACAGCAAAAAGGATTTTTTCCCTCCTAACCTCTCATCACTAATAGAATCATAGCCTTTAGAACTGGAGGAAGCCTTCAGGGTCTCTTCCACCTCCATCCAAATGTCCGGACCCAGTGGGGTCTAGCCTGTGCTTGAGTGGGAGGAGCTCTCGGTCAAGGGAGTGTAAAGGCAGTTGTTTTCTCTATCAGATAGCTGTGGCTCTTAGAAAGCATGTGTGTTTAAAAAAAAAAAAAAAAGAAAGAAAGAAAGCATGTGTGTTGCTGAATAAAAAATACCTAACTCTGCAGTTTTTAGTCACTAGCTCTGTCCTTTGGGGCAGAAGAGAGTAAGCAGACTCTCTTCACTTTACAGTATCTTGGGTATTTGAGGGCAGCTATCAATTCCTCCACCCCATCTGTGCTTCTCAGGCTGAGCCTCCCCAGCTCCTTCAGCTGTTCTCACAGGACATGGTTTCCAGACATCTGACTGTTCTAGGAACACCCTCTTCGGCTCGTCAATATCCCTTTCAAAATATGGCACCCAGAAAGACACCCTGCACTGTGTCCCAGGAGTCCTCTCTCTAGCATGAAACATCGCCTTGCCTGGGCAATACATCTGTCTGTACAGCATTAATACTGCCTTGACCTTTTTAGCAACTACAGCTAAACTGAGACCTCATGGAGTCGCTACTTATGCCCTCTTCAAGAAAAATTTCTTGAATTCTTACCATGTCTCAAAATGCATGCTAAATGCTGAGCATATAAAAATAAGACACGCTTCCTCCCTTCAATGAAATTACAGTAAGGAGCTTCCAATCAAAAATTCTCTATTTGGTCAGATCCCTTGCATTCTACACAGTTCAATGCTCACTTTCATCTTTTAGAGAAATCTAACATTTCCACCCGTCAAGACTATTTTGAATCCACAGTCTATCACTACCACATTAGCACTCATTCTTAGATTTGTGTTATCTAAAAACTTGATAAGTATGCCTTTTCTAATTTAATTCATATGAATGACGAAAATGTTGGTGACAGGGCCCAGGTACAATCTTAGAGGCAATCTTAGAGGCCTCTCTGTATACTGATAGCAATCTGGTAATCAGTATCTTGAGCGAAGTAGGTGGCTGGACGAAGAGGGGTAGACAGGAGTCAAGGCTGGCTTAACAACAGCAATGTAATGACGTCACCAGACACCCATTCTTTAAGGAATCAAGGTATTTTAAAAAAAAAAAACTAAAATCTAGACCTCCTTCCTGAAAAAGAAGAAAATGATCCTCTGATGGGAGAACAATAACCTTGTAGAGGCTTCAGGGAGATCTTGTAGCTCCATGCTGTCCTCAGGGGGCTGTAGCCATCTTTCTAGGTCCTCATCGAGAGTAGAGTGAGCTCTGTCCAAGGGCAAGTGAAGAGATTGAGACAATTCTTGTCCCATGACAAGGAGGCACAGTGTTTTAGAGTGGGAACGGCCCTTCAAACCGTGCTTTCACTGTACGCATGAGAAAATGAGAGCTCGGCGAGATTATATCCAGAGCAGTAGAGGTCATTTAGATCCGATTTAAATCCAGACCAAAACTCTTCTTTAGCTTCTTGACCAAAAGCCTCAGCACCCCTAAGAATAGTTATCTCCCAAAGTCCAATGTTAGACTCAGTCTCAATTCTAGGTCATTAAGTCAATTTCCACCTGAGGTTAGAACTGTACACTCATTCCTGCAACTACTTTGGAGGGAGAACTATCTCTGAGGCTATAGAGGCATGGAGTATTTTTGGAAGGCCTGAAAAGTCGCATTGTGGGCCTCTATCTGCGTCCAGCACAGCCAGCCCTTTCGGAAAACAGTAATAGTAGCTAACTTTTGATCACGGGCAAAGCATTTTATACAACCAAATTTAACTTGAATTTTTTTAGTTAATCGTCTTCTTTTGCTTGAATAATGATGTACATTTTTACTGAAAGTGTTTTGGGGAGATGGAAGGGCTAGATTTATATCATACATTATAGAAAAAAGATTTATTTTTAAAAATTATTATTTTTTTAAAGATCTTATTTATTTTTCAGAGAGAGAGAGAGCGCGCGCACACAAGCAGGGGAGCAGCAGACAGAAGAAGCACGATCCCCACTGAGTAAGGAGCCCAACTGCAGGACTTGATCCCAGGACCCTGGGATCATGGCCTGAGACTAAGGCAGATGCTTAACTGACTGAGCCACCCACGTGTCCCTAGAAAAAAGATTTCTAAAACTTAAAAAGTATTTCTCTTCCTCCCCCTTTGCCTCTTTTGTTCTGTCTCCCCAGGACCTCCTTGCAGGTCGCAGGGCTTTAGTCTCCCCCTCCATTTCCCAGACCTTGCCTTCCAAGTCTCTTTCTTTTCCTTCCTCATATAGAATAATTTAGCCCTTGAAGAGTGTGACAGAAACTGGATTCACTACCTAAAAGTTATTCATAGCACTCTTCTCCCTTTCCTTCCTCTTCTATAGCAGCTAAAAAGCTAAAAACTCAATTTATATAGTTTCCCTTGCAACTGAAGGTGGTCATGCATCACATTTGGCCAGTGAGATTTAAGTGGGCGCTGCTGGGAAGGGCTTCTGGGAGTTTCTGCTCTCCAAATAAAAAGGGCAGAATCACAATATTCCTTTGCCCCACCCTTTTATCTCTGCCTGGTGTTGGATAGCAGCCATCTTGCGACCAAGAGGTGACAAGTCTGAAAATAAAGGTCAACATGCTATGGTGGCAAAGCAAGAATATCCAAAGAGCCTAAGTCCCTGGTCACATCACCAAGCTGCTACACCAGGCATGCCCTGCCCACCTGTGGGACTGCCTCTTGTGTGAGACAAACCCTTCAAAGTACAATGGTGGGGTTTTCTATCATCTGTAGCTGAAAGAATTCTGCAGGCTACCCTAAGTATCCACAGGATCAGGATTAGGATAAGGCAAATGGTACAAGGATAGATTCAGATTCTCTTTTTCTTCAAAATTTAGACATTTTGCTCATCATGGATTTTTTGGCATCAGTTTTCATTTTTATTTATTTATTTTTAAAGCTTTCATTTATTTATTTGACAGAGAGAGAGAGAGATCACAAGTAGGCAGAGAGGCAGGAAGAAAGAGAGGGAGAAGCAGGCTCCCCACTGAACAAGAGCCAAATGTGGGGCTCAATCCCAGGACCCTGGAATCATGACCTGAGCTAAAGGCAGAGGCTTTAACCCACTGAGCCACCCAGACGCCTCCAGTTTTCATTTTTAAAAATACTGCATTAAAATAATTTATCTTAACTCCTGCATTTTTTAAATATTTTATTTATTTGACACAGAGAGATAGAGATCACAAGTAGGCAGAGAGGCAGGCAGAGGGAGAGGGAGAAGCAGGCTCCCTGCTGAGCAAGGAGCCTGATGCAGAGCTCAATCCCAGGACCCTGGAATCATTACCTGAGCTGAAGGCAGACACTTAACGGACTGAGCCACCCAGGTACCCCTGACTTTTGTGTTTTTTGGTGTCTCCTTCAACTTTGTGCCCAAGGAGTGTGTCTCACTCACCTCACACCAGTCCTATTCCTGAATGACAGTTAGGACAAGGCAAGAGAAGTCAGAAGGCATGAGAGGTGAACTGAAGCTACTTCTCTAAGGTAAATCAGAAGTGGTTTACCTTACAACATGGGTCAAAAGAGAGCCCTGAATCAGGAATGGAATGGGGTTTCTTGAGGCAACCTTGTGCTTTTAGACTCAACTGTTTGGATGATTGCCCCCATTTTTTTCTTATCTGGCTACAAAGATCTAAAAATTCTCTTCTGAGGTCTTTAATTGAAACATTTTTGAAAAAAGCTGAAACCTGTGTTTGCCTCACAAAATGAATTAAAAACAAACAAAAACAGAAAAAAAGACCAACTTGACAAGAAAAAAAATCCTATTAAAAAATGGGCAAAGGACTTAAATAGTTATTTCTCTAGAGAAAATCTACAAATGGCCATGGACCATATATGAAAAGGTGCTCAACATCACTCATCACTGGGGAAATGCAAATCAAAACCACAACAAGATATCACCTCATGCTGTTCCATTAGAGTGGCTACTATCAAAAACAAAACAAAACAAAAACAGAAAATTATTGGCAAGGATGTGAAGAAACTGGTGCCCTTGTGCACTGTTGGTAGGAATGTAAAATGGTGCAGCTGCTGTGGAAAACAGTATGGTATTTCCTCAAAAAATTAAAAATAGATTTATCATGTGATCCAGCAATACCATTTCAGGATACATATCCAAAATAATTGAAAGCAGGATGTCCAGAAGAGGTATTTGTACACCCGTGTTCACAGCAGCATTATTCACAGTAGGCAAAAGGTAGAAGTAACCCCGTATCTACCAATAAATGAATGAATAAACAAAATGTAACACACACACACACACACACACACAAACACACTGAAGTTTAGCCTTAAAAAAGAAGGAAATTCTGGGGCACCTGGTTGGCTCAGTTGGTTAAGCATCTGCCTTCAGCTCAGGTCATGATCCTGGGTCCTGGGATCGAGCCTCACATTGGGCTTCCTGCTCAGCAGGGAGCCTAATTGCCTCCTCCCTCTGCTGCTCCCCCTTGCTTGTGTGGCTCTCTCTCTCTCTCTCTCAAATAAATAAAATAGTAAAAAAAAAAAAAAAAAAAAAAAAAAAAAAGAAGGAAATTCTGACCATGTTGCATGGATGAACCCTGAGGATATTGTGCTAAGTGAAATAAACCAGTTATAAAAGATAAATACTAAATGACTTCACTTTATGAGGTATCAAGAGGAGTCAAATTCATAGAAGCAGAAAGTAGAATGGTGGTTGCTAGGAACTGAGGAAAGGGGGAATGGGCAGTTGGTTTTTAACAAGTACAGAGTTTCAGTTTTGTAAGACGAGTAAGTTCAAGAGATTGGTTGCACAACAATCTGAATATACTTAACACTACTGAACTGTTATGTTTATCTTATCACAGTGATAATTAAAAACAAAAAACTTGGGCACCTGGGTGGCTCAGTGGGTTAAAGCCTCTGCCTTCAGCTCAGGTCATGATCCCAGGGTCCTGGGATCGAGTCCCACATCGGGATCTCTGCTCAGCAGGGGGCCTGCTTCCCCCTCTCTCTCTGCCTGCCTCTCTGCCTACTTGTGATCTCTCTCCTCTCTGTCAAATAAATAAAATCTTTAAAAAAACACACAAAAAACCCAAAAATCTTTCAGTGATAGGGGCTATTAGGACAGTATGAAGAAAGACCTTTTCTTTTGTCAATATCAGGAGAAAAACTAATACAAACTAATACCGTATATTAAATCCTTTCAGAAGTCCAGCTTTTTCTGTTACCTCTCTGTGTCCTCTTCTAGATCCCGAGTTTCTTTGGTCCAAAGCACACTGCTATCTTCTTTTTCACAGTTAGTTTCTTGTTCTTCTAAGTGCCTTTGATCTAAAAACAGTTGAAAGACTTAACTTTATTAGAACAACATCAAAAAACAATTGAGAAAGTCTGGCTTAAAATGGAGCGCAAAAAATTAAGGCTAATCATTGGTCCCTGAAGTATGCATTGCACGACTTCTTCCCAGGAGAGCTAGGGGCCAGGTGGCAGTCCACTGAGCGCCTGCATTCACAGCAGCTGCTTCTGGGGTCTTGGGAGCTCTCTGGTGCCAGGTGAAGCGACAGGAAACCTTACCTGTGCCAAGACTCAAGAGAGACAGAGGAAGCAGAGGAAAGAAAGGGCACATAGAAGAGGAGGCAGGAGACCCTGGAAACAAATTGCCCAGATTTACTTTGGGGGACTACCCTGTTCTCACTTGTTAGATGTTTCTAGGTTGAAGCCCCAAGGAAGGAATTTGGGTGGGGAAGGGTAGTACCTTTTAATCTATGCCAAGCATTTCATAATGCTATCTCATTTCATCCTGCCACCAGCCCTATGAAGGGAAGGTTTCTTCACTATCTTACAATGTAGCAGGCACTGTGCATAGAGCTATTGCATACCTCAGGAGGCAGGAATTATCACCCACATTTTACAGATGAGGATGACTGAGGCTCAGAGAATTAAATTGTTTGCAGTACAAAAGTGGCAACTGACGTGGAAGTGTGCCTGACTTCAAGGTCCACAGTGCCCCAAATGTACCAATGTGCTGCCAAAGACAGTGTTACGGCAAGGCCCTGATGAAAAGGATCTGGGTAGTCGGCTTACCATTTGCAGTAATGCTCAGATGACTTGCTGTGTTCTCCCCCAACACTGTGGATGAGGCCTGCTGCTGCTTCAAGTGCTCTGTCACAATTATACAAAAGCAGAAGGCAACTTATTTCTTCCTTTACATGTTACCATTCTCTAGGGCAGTGGTTCTCAAAGGGTGGCCCTCAGATCAGCCTCAGTATACTGTTACACTCAGTATACTCTGACTTCAATATGCAAATTCTCAGGCCTCATTCCAGACCTACTGAGTCAGAAACTCTAGGGGTGGGGCCAAGGAGTCATATTTTACAAGCCCTCCAAGTCACTCTGACAGCTGATAAAGTTTGAGAACCACTGGTCTATGACGTTCAGTTCCCTCCAACAGTAAAAGTAAAAACAAAAATGGTAATGATGATAGGTCATATTTGCAGGGCCCTATGTGGCAGGTACTGTTTTTAACTTACACACACACACACATTCATTCAAGATTAATGTTTGCAATCTTCACAACAACCCTATAAGACTGATCACGTGACTGCCATTTCTGTTTACCACATGAGGAAATGAAGGTAAAGAAAGGCTGAGGACCTTGCCTGGCATCACACAGAGAGTAAGATGCAGAGCTGGGATTTGAACCTAGATGGTCCAGCTCTAAGATCTATGCTCCTAATCTCTATTTTGTCCTCTCTCAAATAGTGGGGAACAACATCAAAGCAACCTCCAATCTTCCCCAGCTTTGTGGCCTATATTTGATATTTTTACCTAGTTTATGAAAAGACAGAAGGCAAAGAATATCCATAATTTCCAGTTCCTAAAGAACTGACCACAAGAACAAGACAAGTAACTGCTAAACCCCGCATACTGCTTTGCATTTGTTAGCTTCACCGTATGCTTCAAGTGCTCCCAGAGCAGAGCAGGGAGATAGCTGGAAGGCAGCACACACAGGAACCACGGGTTCCCTGATGCAGCCCTATTGTGCGCAGGCACAGGGCTCTCTCTCTCTGCAAGTCAGGAAGCAGGCCCTTCCTGCAGCTCCTGGGCATCAAGGGGCCCCATTTGATCATTTCAAATAATCTGATATAAAAAAATCCGTTTTTATCCTTGTTAAAAGTAGTCCCTTGTTGATCTTAAAGGATCGTCTATATGTTAGAGTTCAGGAGGATCCTCCCCCTTTAGGCCCTTGTCAGAAGCCTGACATCAGAGCTTTGGAAGTGGGTCCTCCAAAAGAACAGGTGTCAGCACCAGGTCACTCCCCAAAGCTCTCTTGAGGTGGAAGAACAGAATGATAATATACAGTAATTGCGTGGGAGTGCTCATTATTATGAGAAACTACCCCAGTGCCCTTGCGCTTTTGTCTTTCTGGGAAATAACTGACCCATGTCAAAGTACAGACATCACCTAGCAACCTGGTCCAGATAATTCCCATAAGTAAAATGAGGGAGGGTTTCTGCAGCATATACTGTGGTCCAGCTGTGTCATGAGCCTGGAGCCCAGGAGGAAGCATGCTAACAGTTGCTGATATGGGGGAGTCCATATGGTGACTGAGAGAGAAGACAGCAGGATCCAGAAGGAAAATATCACTAAGGTCAAACTGCAAAGGATCCTACAAATACTGCCTTAAGTCATGACCGACAACAAATGACACTAAGAATTCACCTGAGCTGGACAAGTGTAGGTGACCTGTACTCTCACAAGCAGCAGTTCTATTGCTATACTAAGGAAAGCAACTAGAGAGGAGGAATTTGCAAAGACTCCTGGGGATTTCTAGAGAAGGAAAGGGTGTAGGGGTGGGAGCCTTAAGAGCTTAACCCAACAACCCTGTGACCCTGTGGCACTGGAGGAGAGGTGTGATGATGTAAGAAGGGCCTGTGAGTACAGAAAAAGAAACTAAGGAAGGTCCTGGCAGCTCTGACTGGTTCCACCGTAGTTCTTGTGCTACTGACATCTCTGGACCTGGGAAAGTGACTCATCCACGATGCCAATACTTTTAATACCTCCTGCTAATGGCAAAACTGAAAAGTACAGGATGTCTTGGCCTCAGTAGCCAGACATCAGGCCTCCAAGTTATGGTTGGTTTGGTTCAAAAAGAAAGTGAGAAATTCCTTTAATAAAAGAATTTTATTATAATAAACCATTCAAATATTGCTATTTCTCTTAGAGTCATTATCATAAGGCCTTTAAGTAACAAAATGACAACAGACACAGGCTAATTATCCTCGCCAGGTTTCAGTAGTAGTGCGAGGCCCATTTTATTGGAAAACTGCTCCTTCCTGAATTGTGTACATTCTATCAGACCTTCTGAGGGTCTTTTGTACCACTGCTTACACGTGAGACAAAGAACCACACTGTGGTCAGTGACCATAACAAACAGGGCCACGGAGCACATTCGGTATTGAACATCCCTTACCAATTTCGTCAAGCAGCTCCTGAGATGGTGGTGGTAGCTCATCAATGTGACGCTGTGAAATGGCTTCTACTAGTGCTTAAAAAAGATAAAGGGGGAAATGACTTAACACTTTCCTGGCCCTGAACTGGATTTTCGCGGCTTCCACATGGACTTGACTTAGGACCTCTCAACAGTAAAACAAACTAAGGCAGGGAGACAGCCTTTCACATTAGCAATCCTAGCTGATACCTCCTAATATGTGAATAGGTTTACTCCCTCTTTTACTCCAAACCCTTTCCTACTTTGCCCCATACCCAGCCCAGTACTGTCTGATCTGTGTCCTTTCCTCCACAAGGATATTGGGGTACGTGAGGTACAAATTCTTACTAAGTGGCTGGGGGCTCCCAGAGGGATAAAGAGGCTCTGGACCACTCAAAATGAACAAAACATAAAGTGGGAGGTCTTCTTCTATAGATTATCAGGCCAAGGGATACAAAAACAACCATTCTTTGGGCCTTTCCCTAATTGCTCAGTTATAATACTAACCAAAACCCCTCAGCATAATTCACAAAATCCAAGAACTGTGCCAAAACATAAGACATAAAATTAGTATAGCAAAGGCAGCACACCTCAAGAGCTGTTAATATTCTTACACCTTTTGATTTGAAAACCATCTCCTAAGAATCTATCCTAAGAAAGGGATCAGAGGTACAGACGAAGATTTTTATACAAAGAGCAAAAATTAGAAAACAATATAAATCTTTAGCATAAGGGCATGGTTAAGCAACATATGTAGAATGGACTATTATAACTTCCACTTACTAAGGGGAAATCCTCAAAATATAGCATCAAAGAAAAAAAAAAGCCCAGAGCTGACACACAATTATGATCTCAACTATGCTAAAAATATATAATTTCTGTATATTTCTAGAAATATGAAATTAGAAGGATGCCTGGCTGGCTGTCAGTAGAGGATGCAACCCTTCATCTCGGAGTCATGAGTTTGAGCCCCACATTGGGCACAGAGTTTATTTAAAAAAAAAAAAAATGAAAAAGATATGTACCAAAATAATACAAGAGGTTAAAAAAACTGGTGGTAGAATGAAATGGTAGGTTTTTTTAAATAGTTTTTAATTCTCTAAGTTTAATAAGTATGTTTTACTTTTATAATCAGAGGGAAAATAGCATTTCTGTTTGAATCTAATGTAGCATCAAAGATGAGACTAGGGTTCCCTTAAATTGGCTTTTTTTTTTTTTTTTGGTTCTATTTTGATATTAAACACAGGGTACCTTTTGGCAGGCTCCTTCTCTGGCTGGCATGGGACAGTACGTCAGGTGACTTGGCAATGCTGGAGGAAACAGGCCCAGTAAATGCAGACAATCTTCTCTATAAGTAAGACATAAACATGGAAATTGACACATGTATTTTGCTCAAAAGACCCATGAAGTTCAATCACTTCCAAGATTAAGCCTATCTTTCACTGATGGAAGAAGCCACTTGTTTTGTTGATTGAGTTAAACTCATTCTAAAGGCCACTCCTCTGCAATCCCTTGTCACTCCTCTTTGCCTCCACAGTGCTCAGTACCTGTCTCTGTGTTGGATCATTCCAGCCTTTCTCACTAGATGGGGAGCTCCTCCAGAGCAGAGACTATCTTATTTATATTTGGATGCCTACAAGAGGGCCTGGCAGGCTACCTGGCACTTAGAACCTGCCGAATTAACAGATGGTTGAATGAAGCATAAAGTTCTTTATCTCCCTACTTCAGAGTGGACCTTTTGTGAGTCAAATGCCCAAAGAAGATAACAATTGATCTTTAATTGAGGGCCAAAGCAAGTCATCAATCGGCCTATAGAATAGTCAACAGATTTTTAGTGAGCAGTGCCAAGTAATGAATTTGTAGTTTTCTTGAAGAGATTATACATATGAAATATGAGGGAGAGAGGCAGAGAAAAAAAAAAGGATAGCAGGAGGAAAAGAAGAAGGAGAGGAGAAGGTAGTACACAAATATGTGTTTTTATTGCAGATAAAATCTGGAGCTCAGAGAAGGTGAAGAAAACTCAGAGGGAACCAAGCAGAGGAGGCATCAAAGAGGAAGAAGAACTCAAGCCTCCTCAAGTGAGTAGGAGATGTGTAGACAGAAAGTACACTGCACCTGAAGATAGTAGCATCATAAACTGTGTGTGGCAGTTTGGCTCTTTAAAGAAATTCCCAGGGTACCTGGGTGGCTCAGTCAGGTAAGTGTCTGTCTTTGGCTCAGGTCACGAACCCAGGGTCCTGGGATCAAGTCCCATGTCAGGCCCCCTCTGTCGGCTACTCTCCCTGCTTGTGTGCTCGCTCTCTCACTCGCTCTCCCTCAAATAAATAAATAAAATCTTAAAAAAAAAAAAAAAAAGAAAGAAAGAAATTGCCAAACATTATTTTTGGTGGGGAGGAAGTCACAAAAACCCAAGATCTATCCTATAATACAGATTCAGAGAAACACCCCAAGGAGGCCTAGAGAAGATCCAGCTTATTTCTTCTTTTCTTTGTAAAATGGACTTGGAGAAATCTTAATACTTTGGATCCCTAAGGCCTTTGGGCTGACTCCATGAGTATGGAAAGCAAAGTCAGTATACTTACAAGATCAGTCAATCTTGAAGGGACAGTTTCAGAGGAAGTAAGAAAGGAATCTAGGCTCTTTGCTTTCTCTCGAACTGTTGAAAATGTATCAGATGCCATCTGAATAGATTCCTGACTATTCCAGCATGAGGTAGACCCTGTTTTAATCTGAAATGTGATACTTTCAAGGCAGTCTTTATACCGACTGGCAGCTGAAGAACTTGACCCTGTTGTAGAAAAGAGGGCAGTTAGTGCCCAAATCCTTTACATTATTTAAAAACAAAAACACAAAACTCTATCTCTATTCCATGGACTCTCCAAATTGTTAATAACTAAAATAACCACTGATACAAGACATAACTCCTCAAAGTACAAAAAAAAAAAGTCTCTAAACTTGGCCATCAAAATAAAAGATTATTTGAACCACAAATATACTGGGACTAAGGATACCAGAGAAAGGAGGCTATCTGATGCTAGCTGTTGAGGTTGCAGGACTCAAAACTATGTACATTTAAGCACAATAGGTTTTGAGTTACAAACTCTAGAGAGGCCAATGTATTTGCACTAAATTTAGTAGTGCTAAAGTACAAAGTACAGTTTGCATTTGCGTGTCTCTACCACCTAAGTAAAAAAACTCCCTATAGCTGCTCAATAACCATCACCATCAACCCCCACATGGGTCCCCATGGGATTATCCCCATCAGCTCTGGAACCAGAGTCACCTCTGCACTGTGAGGAAACACCTGCCGGTCTGTTCTCATGGCCTGGCTTCTCAAAGCCAGTGGGGCAGGAACCTTTCTTCTCCCCAAACACTTCTCCTCCCTGCAGTGGTTACCTGGGCTGAGCGGAGTGCTCACACTGGTAGGTGCATGGTTTATTTTGGGTGTTTTGCATGAGACTTCCTTAAAAGAACCATCTTGTTCATAGGAGATACTAGAGAGATCTTGAATGTCTGTCAGTGATCTAAGAAATTAAAAGCACAAAGTAATTAGGAGATGTTTAGAAAAATCAAACAATATATTCCCAAGGGTACTTTTTAAGGATGCTCTTGACAACAATCTTTATTTGGCAGTGGACCAGAATTAGACAATCTTATAATATCTTATGTATCTGAAAGAGAATATTAGAGAATATCCTAAAAAGAGATAATAACTTTAAACATATCTCAGCAGCTAAAAATAAACTATGTCCATAGATGAAAGTATATTTATGTGGAAAACAGATTTTATCTACCTCAAGTGTAAATTTAATAATATCATCACCATCATTATCACTGTATTTCCTTGATTATAAGGTGCTATTAATTTAGATCACAACCTCATAACAGCTTTTTGGTGAAAGAAACATGCTCACATTAAATGTATACATAAAAATGGGAAGAAAGTATTCTCTTACAAATAAGGAAATACTATCCCCCTAAAACCAAGACTTTACACAGCATTCTTAGGCAACCCTTTGGTAGCCCTACATGTCTTTCTCTTTCAGCTCCTTTGGTGATTCCTTTAACGTCTCCTCTTGTTCACCTTCAGTACTGTAAAAGAGAAAGTGAGAAAATTATATGAATCCCCTGTCAGCAGAGTGCACTAGCCTGTACAAGGGTCCAGTTTATCAACCCTGTGAGAAGCAGCAGGAAGGGCACTAAGCTCAGAAGTAAAAAGTAGGTTCTGGTCCTGGGTCTTAAAGATAGAGATAGAATAAATACCCTCTTAAGCATAGCTCATCTGAAACCAGCCAATGATGCTATATGACAGTAAGTTCCTGAGGAAATCAGGAGAGCACAGGAAATCTGCTGGGCATGGAGGCTGGAGCAAAGGGCACAGCCATGGGGCCTTACCAACTGTGAGACAGCTTCCTGCTTAGATCATCAGGTGAGGCCAAGACAGACTTACACCAAAAAATGACCAGAAAAGAATACTGAAGACAAACTTAACCTGTTTCTACCTTAACCACTATCTAGGATTCAATTTCATTATCTGTGGAGTACAAACTACAATTTTGTATTGCTAAATTCTTCCGTATGTTTTCATATTTTTAATCCTTGTGATAATCCTATGAAACCAATGGTACAAAGGAAAGAGCATAGATTTTTGGACTGAGTTGTGACTTTATTAATTCTGTTCACTAGAATATTTGTTTCTCTTCTAAGCATACAGTAGGACAGCCTAGGCCTTTTATAAATGGCCACATCACTTGTTTTAACCAGTGAAATATAAGTGAAAGTGACTGGAATCACTTTTAGGCAGAAACCTTAAGGTCATGTTCCCTTTTTCCTACCTGAGCAATCAAGGAAACACAAGGATGGATCTTCCACAGCCTGGCTCTTGGATAGAAGGTAATGTAGCACAGAACACTTCTAGCCAATCCATGATGGACATGCAGCATGAACAAAAATAAATTTTTGCTATTTTAAGCCACTCAACTCTGGGGACTGTTTGTTATGTAGCATAATCTAGCCTATTCTGACTGATACATCCACTTACTAACTGCAGCCTTAGAAAAAATTAACTTTGCTTTCCTTATTCACAAAATGGAGATAACAGTATACACCACAGAGGGCTGTTACATAAATTAAATTTTAGAAAACCGAGTACCTGGTATCTGGTAGCTCCTTAGGAAACACTAACTATAATTATTATAGATAAAAAAGTTGAAAGGGACTCCAAGATGGCAGAGGAATAGGAGACCTAAATTTTGTCAAGTCTCAGGAATTCAGCTAGATGGCTATCAAACCATTCTGAACACCTATGAATTCAACTGGAGAACAAAGAAAAGAATAGCAGCAACTCTATGAACAGAAAAACGACCATTTTCTGCAAGGTAAGATGTGCAGAGAAGTGAATCTGAGGTAACATATGGGAAGATACACCTGGGCAGAGGGCCTCTGTCAGCTGGCTACCAGCAAGTGATAGAGCAGCAGAGCATAAAATCGGAATTTTGGGGCGCCTGGGTGGCTCAGTGGGTTAAAGCCTCTGCCTTCCGCTCAGGTCATGATCTCAGGGTCTGGGGATCGAGCCCTGCGTCAGGCTGTCTGCTCAGCAGGGAGCCTGCTTCCCTCCTCTCTCTGCCTGCCTCTCTGTCTACTTGTGATCTCTCTCTCTGTCAAAATAAATAAAATATTAAAAAAAAAAAAAACACAGTGATTCTGGGTGCCTGGGTGGCTCAGTTGGTTAGGCGACTGCCTTCTTCTCAAGTCATGATCCTGAAGTACCAGGAATGAGTCCCACATCAGGCTTCCTGCTCAGCAGGAATAATAAATAAATATTTCCAAAAAAAATAATAATAAAATAAAATTGGAATTTTGAGAAGTCTACGCTGTGAGGCTTGTTGCTCTGGTGGCTAAGTGGGGGGTGGAACCTTCACTAGGACAGTGTAGTCTTAGGACCCTTGGGGTCACAGAAATACTGGGGGTGTGTGAATGTGGCAGAGCTCCTAGGTATTGGAATGGGGAAACCAGCTGCAAAGACGGAGCTGAGGAGGGGGCTCTCAGTTCAGGGTTGCCATAAACTGTGATCCATGGCACAATGAGGCCACTGCTTTTTGAGCAGGGACCTCACAAGTGGTAGATATGGGGAGAACCCCCCCTTCCTCCACTGGGAGGAGCAGTGTAGGAGCACGCTGCAGGAATCTGCTGGGTTTGGAGACTCCAAACAGGGCCGTGCACCAGAGACGGAAATGCTCAGTCAGAGGCTGGGTGAGCAGAGTGCGGACAGAGGCCAGGGAGATGGGAGGGATTGACTGCTTTTCTCTGAGGACTCACTGAGAAGTGGGGCCCTGACTCTCAGCTCCTCCAGGCCAAAGATCGGGAGGCCACCATTTTCATTCTCATCCTCCAAAGGGGTACAGAAAGTGTTCAGGGACAAAAGCTACCAAGAGCAAACCCAAGCAGATACTTAGCCCGGCCCCTGGAAAGGGCGGTGCAGTTCTGCCTTGGGCAAAGATATTTGAGAATCATTGCAAGAGGCCCCTCCCCCAGAAGATCAGCAAGAACATCCAGACAAGACCAAGTTTACCAATCAGTGAGAACTGCAGAACTCCAGCACTAGGGGAAAGCAATACAGAGAAGTCATGGCTTTTTTCCCATGATTCTTTAGTCCTTCAACTTAAAACTTTTTAAATTTTATTTCCTTTCTTCTTTTCTTTGAATTATTCTTCCTCCTTTTTCAACCAACTTCTTATCAATTCCTTTTTAAAAATCTTTTTGAATTTTCATTTTTTACAGTCATATTCTATCCCTTCATTGTACTTAACCTTATTTTCTGTGTATATATATATATAAATTTTTCTTTCTTTAAAATTTTGGGATACATTTTCTCCTAACAGACCAAAATATACCCAATATCTAGTGTATGGCTTTGTTCTATTCACCCGCCTGATCACATTCTCTTTTTTTCTTCTTTCTTCAACCAACTTATCAATTCCTTTTTTAAAATCTTTTAATTTTCATTTTTACATTCATATTCCATTCCTTCATTGTATTTAACTTTATTTTTATATATATGTAAGTTTTTCTTTCTTTAAAATTTTGAGAGGCAGCTTCTTCTATCATACCAAAATACACACAAAATCTAGTAGTGGCTCTGTGCTATTCACCAGTCTGATCATATTCTTCATTTTTTTTTCTCCTTTTTTTTTTCCCTTTTCCCCCTGGTTTCAGGTCTCCTGATTTGTTTAGTGTATATTTCTCTGAGATCGCTGTTACTCTTTTGGTATTTTGTGTTCTCGTTCATCTACTCTTCTCTCCACAAAATGACAAAATAGAAAAACTCACCTCAAAAACAGAACAAGAGGCAGTACCGACTACTAGAGACCTAATACAGACATTAGTAAGATGTAAGAACTACAGTTCAGAATAATAATTATAAAGATACTAGCTGGGCTTGAAAAAAGTATACAAGACCCTAGAGAATCCTTTTCTGGAGAAATAAAAATCTAACCAAGTCAAAATCAGAAAGTACATTTATGAGGTGCAATCAAAAATGGAGGGTCTAACTGCTAGGATAAATGAGGCAGAAGAGAGAATTCTGGACTTCAACCTCTATTACAAAGCTGTAATCATCAAGACAGTATGGTCCTGGCACAAAAACAATCATATTGATCAATGGAACAGAAGAGAGAGCCCAGAAATGGACGCTCAACTTTATGGTCAACTTATTTTCAACAAAGCAGGAAGGAATGTCCAATGGAAAAAAAAGCAGTCTCTTTAATAAATGGTGTTGGGAAAATTGGACAGTCACATGCAGAAGAATGAAACTGGACCATTTCCTTGCACCATACACAAAAATCGACTCAAAATGGATGAAAGACCTAAATGTGAGACAAGAATTTATCAAAATCCTTGAGGAGAACACAGGCAGCAACCTCTTCGACTTCAGCTGCAGCAACTTCTTCCTAGACACATTGCCAAAGGCAAGGGAAGTAAGGGCAAAAGTGAACTATTGGGATTTCATAAAGATAAAAAGCTTCTGCACAGCAAAGGAAATAGTCAACAAAACCAAAAGACAACCGACAGAATGGGAGAAGATATTCGCAAATGACGTATCACATAAAGAGCTAGTATCCAAAATCTACAAAGAACTTATCAAATTCAACACCCAAGGAACAAATAATCTAATCAAGAAATGGACAGAAGACATGAACAGACATTTCTGCAAAGAAGACGTCCAAATAGCCAACAGACACATGAAAAAGGGCTCCACATCACTCAGCATCAGAGAAATACAAATCAAAACCACAGTGAGATATCACCTCACACCAGTCAGAATGACTAAAATTAGCAAGTCAGGAAACGACAGATGTTGGCGAGGATGCAGAGAAAGGGGAACCCTCCTACACTGTTGGTGGGAATGCAAGCTGGTACAGCCACTCTGGAAAACAGAATGGAGGTTCCTCAAAAAGTTGAAAAGAGAGCTACCCTACGACCCAGCAATCGCACTACTGGGTATTTACTCTGAAGATACAAATGTTGTGATCCGAAGGGGCATATACACCCGAATGTTTATAGCAGCAATGCCCACAATAAGCAAACTATGGCAAGAACCTAATTGTCCATCAACAGATGAATGGATAAAGAAGATGTGGTATATATATACAATGGAATACTATGCAGCCAGCAAGAGAAACGAAATCTGGCCATTTGCCAACAGACCCATGAAAAAATGCTCAACATCTCTCGGCATCAGGGAAATACAAATCAAAACTACAATGAGATACCACCCCACACCAGTCAGAATGGCTAAAATTAACAAGTCCAGAAACGACAGATGTTGGCAAGGATGTGGAGAAAGGGGAACCCTCCTACACTGCTAGTGGGTATGCAAGCTGGTGCAGCCACTCTGGAAAACAGTATGGAGGTTTCTCAAAACATTGAAAATAGAGCTACCCTCGAAAGATACAAATGTGGTGATCTGAAGGGGCACCTGCACCACCATGTTTATAGCAGCAATGTCCACAATAGCCAAACTCTGGAAAGAGTCAGATGTCCATTGACAGATGACTGGATAAAGAAGATGTGGTGTGTGTATGTATATGTACACACACACACACACACACACACACACACACACACACACAATGGAATATTATGCAGCCATCAAAAAAAGAAATCTTGCCATTTGCAACAACCTGGACGGAACTAGAGGGTATTATGCTAAGCGAAATAAGTCAATTAGAGAAAGATAATTATCATATGATCTCACTGATATGTGGAATTTGAGAAACAAAGCAGAAGATCATAGGGGAAAAGGGGAAAAAATGAAACAAGATGAAAACAGAGAGGGAGACAAACCATAAAGACTCTTAATCTCAAGAAACAAACCAAGGATTGCTGGAGTGGAGGGGGTTGGGAGGAATGAAGTGGCTTCGTAATGGATATTGGGGAGGGTATGTGTTGTGGTGAGCGCTGTATATTGTGTAAGACTGATGAATCACAGACCTGAACCCCTGAAAAAAATGATACATTATGTGTTAATTTTAAAAAAAAGTTGAGGCCTAGAGATAGGGAAAGTAAATTGAATGTTATTGTATCAGACATTTCACATCTGTTACTAGTTTTTATAATTAGACTTTTTAAGTTGAGGTCACTGCATATTCACATGAAGTTTAAAGAAACATACTTTACCCATGTTTCCCTGAATGGTAACATTTTACAAATCTATAGCATTCCAACCAAGATACCAACATCGATACAGTCAAGATACAGAACATTTCCACCACCACAGGGATCCCTCATGCTGCTCTTTATTTATTTATTTTTAAGGTTTTATTTATTTATCAGAGAGAGAGAAAGGATAAGCAGGGGGAGGGGCAGAGGGAGAAGCAGACTTCCTGCTGAGCAGGGAGCCCTCTGCGGGGCTTGATCCCAGGACCCTGGAATCATGACCCAAGCCCAAGGCAGATGCTTAACTGACTGAGCCACCCACATGCCCCTCATGCTGCCATTTTATAGGCATGTTTACTTCCCTCCTCCTGCCTGCCTCTACCTTATTCCCTGGAAACTATGCAAATAATTTTATAATTTCAAGAATGTTATATGAGTGGAACCATATAGTAAATAACTTTGGGGGATTGGCCTTTCCACCCAGCACAATTCTCTGGAGATATATCCAGGTTGCTGCATGTATCAATAGTTCATTCTTTTTTATTGCTGAGGAGTATTCCATAGTATGGATGTACCCGTCTGTTAAATCATTTACTTGTTGGACAACATTTGGGTTTCCAGTTTTTGGTTATTACAAATAAAGTTGCAAAAGTAAGTAAATAAATAAAGTTGCTATAAACGTTCATGCATGGTTTCTTTTTTTAAGATTTACTTATTTATTTGAGAGAGAGCACTAGCAGGAGGGGAAAATGAAGAGAGAGAGAGAGAGAGAAAATCCCAAGCGGACTCCATGCTCACGACCCCGAGGTCATGACCCAAGTGGAAACCAAGAGTCGGATGCTCAACCTACTGTACCACCCAGGCGCCCCTATGTCTATGTTTTTATATGAACATTAATTCATTTCTCTGTAATTAATGCCAGAAGTTATATTATTATTTTTAATCTCTATGTCAGCACTCTCCATAAAAATCCTTATTCCTACACTTCACAAATGGGGAAACAGAAGAGAGGGGTTGAGAAACTTGACCAAAGTTACAGGGATGGAAAGGCAGAGTTAGGATCTGAATATAGATAATGACTTCTCTTCATGATCCTTCACAATTCTGCTGAACAAATCCTAAAAAAGTTAAGGTGCCCAAAGCTCATTTTTCTGACATGGTGGCTAGAACATTTGAGGATGAGCAATATATAAATATGGGGTATTATCATCACTTAACATTACTTTTGTGAGGGGCGCCTGGGTGGCTCAGCGGGTTAAAGTCTCTGCCTTCAGCTCAGGTCATGATCCCAGCGTCCTGGGATCGAGCCCCACATCGGGCTCTCTGCTCAGCAGGGAGCCTGCTTCCCCCCTCTCTCTCTGCCTGCCTCTCTGTCTACTTGTGATCTCTCTCTCCTCTCTGTGTCAAATAAATAAATAAAATGAAAATTAAAAAAAAAAAAACAAAACAGGGGTGCCTGGGTGGCTCAGTGGGTTAAGCCTCTGCCTTCGGCTCAGGTCATGATCTCAGGGTCCTGGGATCGAGTCCCGCATCGGGCTCTCTGTTCAGGAAGGAGCCTGCTTCCCCCTCTCTCTCTGCCTGCCTCTCTGCCTACTTGTGATCTCTCTCTGTCAAATAAATAAATAAAAGCTTTAAAAAAAACCAAAAAAACAAAACATTGCTTCTGTGAGTCTGAAACTGTGAATAAAATACTAGCACAAACCTTTGTATGGGTTGGAATTGAGAACTGGTCAAAATCTCAGCATTCCTTCCAGGGCTTTTTCTCATTTGGAACTTTTCTTCATCTGAAAGAATAAAGTAAATGCATTTTTTTTTACTGAATTTTTGCCAACTCAGATTGTTATTTTCATTCCCCAGAATTTCCCTTGAATAAGGGAATAAGAAATAAGAATAAGAAATAATCTGAATAAACAAAGTGCTTCCTAATTGGGTTTGGATTGAGTGCTGTAGGAGAGGGTTTTTGCTCTGAAAGTTTATTTTCCTTGCTCAGAGGGGGTAACCACATTCTGACACTCAGAATACAATCAAGCCATTTACTGGCCTTTCAGTTACAACCACTCAGTTATTTCTGGAGACAAATGTTGTTCTGTCTTTTCAGGAAGGCAAACTGACCTGGTTCCTGTCAATAGACACCAGGGGGCGTTGAAACCAAGAACTGTTTGTTCATTAAAGATTCCAAATTGAAAAGACCATTAGCTGGGCATTCCCAGAGTGCTAACTGTGCCTCTTGGCCATCCATCAGGCTCCACTTAAAGCACAGGGTGGTGACACGACACTAATTCAACTATCTTCTGCTCTCTCTGACATCAAGTGTCCAAAGCTACTCCCCACCAGTCAATAAGGTAGGTTGCTGATCTCAGGGCAAACAGGGCCACTATCCATATTCCTTCCCATCACTATACTGCTCTGGTTTATAGAGAAGGGGACAGACAGAGCAGCCTGCCCTCTTGGCAAATGCTCATGATCCCCTCGCCATTCTTAGGAACACATGGTCTGGTGGGCAATGGGTGACCAAAGCAGTGTCACCTTTAGCAGGTACCAAGTAGGTCTGAAACCCCACCAGTAGAAAAGTATTTGGGGTTCTTCTCACGACACTCGTTCAAATACCTAGAAAGCATAAACACCTAGAAAGACTAATGGAATGCCTAATAAACACAATTAGAGCTGGAGGAACACTTAGAGATTTTAGAGTCTCTCTCCTTTATACAAAGGGAGGGTGGGGCTCTGGGGTGAAATGACTTGCCCAAGGTCATGCGGGGGGGCGGAGACAATGGCAGAACTGGGTTTGGGACCCGGCGTATGTCCAGAGTTACCCGTGGCATCACCTGGTATGGAAGGGGTGTATGTCAGAGCCCTAGTGGAAAAGTGGGGAAAGAAAGGCCAAAAGCAGGAAATGAGTGGAAATCAGAGGCTTCTTCGCGTACTTCAGATATGTGTATCAAACTAGCCCTGGGTTTCTGACCTACCTGCCCCACAACGTCTCTATCTCACCAAACCTTCTTCCAAATAGAAGTGAAATGGCTATGTGCAGACGAGGCTCACACAGAATGTGATCATGGACAGAGGCTCCACAGAAAATAGTGGATGACCCAAGACCCAGGTGTGGGGACTTTTAATACATGTTGTCCTGAGGATTTAACTGTTCATCTAAAAGCTTATTGCTTCTTTTTTTTTTTTTAAAGATTTTATTTATTTGACAGTGAGAAACACAGCGAGAGAGGGAACACAAGCAGAGGGAATGGTAGCGGGAGAAGCAGGCTTCCTGCTGAGCAGGGAGCCCGATGTGGGGCTTGATCCCAGGCCCCTGGGATCTGACCTGGGCCGAAGGCAGACGCTTAACGACTGAGCCACCCAGGCACCCCAAAAGCTTATTGCTTCTTAAAATGCTCTCAGCTGTGACAGGGGCATGAATCAGGTTAGAGACAGAAGACAGCATGCAGGAGGAGGAAGGGAGTAAGTTCAGAACCCAAGCCCATCATGCCTGGGTTCAGAATATTGAGACATGACCACAGATATCTACACGGCTCAGTAGGTGGGTAATTGGCTTTAAAACTGATGGTTGTATACCTTAAGAGAGTAAAAGTGCACAATTTTTTAAATGTCTGTATCAGAACCAGTGGTTTACTTACATCTTATCTCGTGCCCCACCCGGGCGCCTGATCCAAGGTTAACTTCTCATGGAACGGAAAGCAGTTGCTGAGTTATATAGAACCCAAGGCCTCCCAAGGGAAGGATGTTATGTTAACTGTGCACTACTGGCTGTTATTAGCTCTTTGCCAAGATGCTAAGCAAGCAAAGGAAAATGCTTTTTGGGGTGGAAAAGAACCTGAGGAGCAAGTTCTAGTTTTTGTTGTGTCAATAACCAGTTGTATGGCCTGTGCAAATCCCTCAAGTCAGCTCAGTGAAGATAACCAAGCACCCGTGTTTGCCACGAAGGGGTGAGAAATCTAAAAAGATGGGAAGGGGAGGAGGAGGAGGAGGAGGAGAGGCAGGGAGGGGGGAGGAGAGAAGGGGGAGGAGGAACAGGAACCATTAAACATATGTGGTCTAGGAATGCAAGAAGTACAGATAACATGGTATGTGGCTGTCAGGAGGCTGGTGAGGGGCAGGAGATTCATTCTAATGAAGGGAAATCCCTGAGCCTAGGTTCCTTCATCTATAAAATCAAAGGCCTGAAGGAGGTTATCTCTAAGGACTGTTCCAGCTCTAAAGATCTGTCATCTAAAAGAAAGTGAAGGCAAGTGAAAAGGAATATGCCTTAAGAGCTTATTACCAGAGCCTGGAGGTTGAGCAAATGTATCTTGTATTCCTTCAAAGTCTTCTTCTATGGGACTTGAGGTCTACAAAAGAATAAAAGAGCAAAGGAATAAGGGTCACTGGAGAATGACATATAATCAAAAAGTAGAAGGAGAATTTATTGATGTTCTTAAACCTTGAAAATCTTTCTAAGGTTCCTGTATCTTTAATAGAAAAAGAACAAACCTGTTTCGAAGACATTACAGATCATTTGTACTCTATGTTCCTCAACAAGCCCTCCCCTGCCTCCCACTGTGAGGAGGAATTGTGTGACTTTTCCTTTCTTTATGTCATTAGCCCCTCCTCTCCCTAACATTCCAACAGAAGATGTTCTGATTCTTAGGACCTTCATCAGAAAACCCAAAAAAGGTTGGGGGGTGCCTGGGCAGTTCAGTCTGTTAAGCATCTGCTTTTGGCTTAGGTCATGATCCCAGGGTGCTGGGATGGAGCCCCACATCAAGCCCTGCAATGGAGCCCTGCAATCAGGCTCCCTGTTCAGCTGGGAGTCTGCTTCTCCCTCTCCCCCTCACCGCCCACGCTGCCCCTTGTGCTCGCTCTCTCCCTCTTTCTCAAATAAATGAACAAAATCTTTAAATAAATAAAATAGGGGCGCCTGCGTGGCTCAGTGGGATGAAGCCTCGCCTTCGGCTCAGGTCATGATCTCAGCGTCCTGAGATCAAGCCCCGCATCGGGCTCTCTGCTCAGCAGGGAGCCTGCTTCCCTCTCTCTCCCTGCCTGCCTCTCTGCCTACTTGTGATCTCGCTCCTCTCTGTCAAATAAACAAAATCTTTAAAATAAATAAATAAAATAAAATAAAATAAGGAAAAAAGAAAAACAAAAGAAGTTTGGGAAAATGGTCCAGACTGCAAAGTTACTTTCTGGGGTGAATACTAATTTCTTTGAAAGGGTGCAGTGACTGGAAGGAGGTCCAGGGCAGGGAGGTCTTCTGCAGGACTGCTTCTTGATCTTCTTGATCTGGGTACTGGTTATATGAATGTGTTCAGTCTGCGCAAGTCCATGAGCTGCACACATAAGAGCTGTGTACTTTTCTCTATGTTACACTTTATGTACGTATACACACACACACACACGTATACATATGTACATAATGTGTGTGTGTGTATAAATACACTTTGTATCTTTTTATTAAAGATTTTCTTAAGATCCCAATCTGCTCACAGTAAAATCAAGAATAACTGAAGGAAGAAAAAAAAAAAAAAAGAAGAAGAATTGAAGGAGGGGCGCCTGGGTGGCTCAGTGGGTTAAAGCCTCTGCCTTCGGCTCAGGTCATGATCTCAGGGTCCTGGGATAGAGCCCCGCATCAGGCTCTCTGCTCAGCAGGGAGTCTGCTTCCCCTTCTCTCTCTGCCTGCCTCTCTGCCTACTGGTGATCTCTCTCTGTCAAATAAGTAAATAAAATCTTTAAAAAAAATAATAATTGAAGGATTAACAATGAAAAACTACTCTGAGTTATCAGAAGTGCAGAATAATGGAAATAATGTTTTTGTTGCCTCACTGAATTCTTATCCATCAAATGTTGTGTTTGAGACATACAATCAACCTCCCCTTCCTCCACCCCAACTTCCATATTGGTAGAATGTCCAAAAAGGGTGATAAGTTAGTAGGAAGGTGAGGCAGAAATTATACAAATGAATAAGAAAATCCAAACAGCTTCATTCTACAAATGAAAATATTCTGTACAAACAGGTGCTTGCCAGTGCTGGGCAAATTCCTGAGAAAGCCCCATGCACTGCCCCGCGTCATCCTCATGCTGAGCCCTGGCCTCTGATCCTGGCTCTCCCGCCACTGAAGCTTGGCAGGTCAGGCCTAATTCCCTACATGTGCGGATCACCACTTCTTCCCACAGAGGAATAACAGCAGGCTTTCTTCTCTTCTCCACAGGAAGAATATGTGAATCAGGTAACATGAAAAAAAAGCGTTTTGAAAAGAAGTACGAAGTGCTGTACAAATGCAGGAACCACAGTTTTGGGAGAAACTGCATATGACCTCAAACATCTTATTTTTCAGATGTCTTTTCAAAACACGAAAACACTGCTAAGTCAACATTATACACTTTTATGTGTAAGCTATTTTTCTCAATAAAAACAATTTAAAAGGATTAAGGCAATAGAGAAAGCTCAAAAGTACTTTTCCCTAAACTGTGGTTTTTACCTCTAGAGCTAAGTTTTCTTGAGCAGTCGAGGAATAAAAATATTCATGGTCTGGAGTTAAAAATTCATCTGTTATGTCCTCAGAAGATTCTGGTGAACAAGTTGATCGCACGGACTGATCCTATTAATAATGTAGGAAATCACTTTTAGGTTGGTGTTCATTATAAACAAACCCCTTTATAGTTGGATGCAGTGTTATCTAAAATTACCAGCAGTCCGGGCGACACTCTCTGAGCCAGCCCTCCCTGCCTGCTTGCACACCTGCCTCTGCCTTCTTTCCCCACTAGGAGCTGTGAACCCCCTGCAGCAAGTGAGGCAAATGACAGTCCTGAGACTCATCTGCACAATGGAGGGGGAGGGAGTTGAGTGACATTTCTGCTCTGAAATGTCCTAGACAACCCAGGCTGGGACTGAGCTTGAACAGCCACAGATGAGGCTGTGGCTCTAGATGAGGAAGCTAAGGCCACTCAGAACTGAGGAGTCCTGTGGGTGCTATAGTTTAAAAGCAAATGAAGGAACATGATGTTATAAGTAGCAATGCAGGGGCACATGGGTGACTCAGTCAGAGAGCGTCTGACTCTTGATTTTGGCTCATGGTCCTGGGACTGAGCCCCGCTTCTTTGGGCTCCGAGCTCAGGGGGCAGTCTGAGGATTCTCTCTCTCTGCCCCTCCCCCTGCTCACACCAGCTTATGCATGTGCGCTTTCTCTCAAACAAATAAATCTTTTGGAAAAAAAAAAAAATAGCAATGCAATCTCAATAATAAAAATAAAACTTGAAAATTCAAAAGTCCCAGTTATTTCTTCAGCATCTCTGCTCCACCCCTCCTTTTCTGCTCCTTTCTCCCTGTTCAGCCCCTGATCCCCACATGGGCAGGCAACTAGCTCTTCTCCACACCTTCAGTCATCTCTTTGCAGAGGTTTTATGATTTATTTCCTTGGATGCTCCTTTTGCCACACACTTCCTCTTCCCACATGCCTGGCAGCTGCTCCCTATACTTCTCATATCAAATTGACACTTCTCAGATAAGCCTGGCCTCACATATCCTCCCCACCTCCCTGACAGACCTGCTTCTCCAGCCAAGCCATGTTAAGCACACTGGCCTATCCTTCCAGCCCCTATGTTAGAAAAAGAATAAATTGTCTTAAATTGTCCTTGTGAATGGTTTGTGTGCTATGATTAAATACAACAGTATGTTCATTGAAAGATCTTAAATGTTATCACAATTGTATTTTTATATTATTTCATTTTCAGTTGCAATTTATATTAAGTGATTGTGTCCTCATATCATAATGATAAAAAATCTTGGTTCCTTAGCCTGGCTGGACTGTGGCCCAACTGCATGCTTCAAAGATGTGTTAAACCCCTGCAGGGCTAGAGCCTCAGTGCATCGATCCTATGGACGTGCAGTTGTCAGGCATGAACACATGCCTTCCGCTGAGAGCTGTCTTTGTGTCTTAGAGGACATTCTAGGTGAAGGAACTCTCATCACAACCCTGGCCTTGCTGTTCCTACTCCAATCAGACCTCAGTCACCTGCTGGGCCATGACCTGACCTCACACTGTGCTTCCAGAGTTGGTCTTATCTATCCAACTGGACAGCAAGCTCAAGGGCTTCCTGACTCTGACACTTTCCGAGTTCTGCACAAGCTCTAAGATACACAGTGCTTTGAGTTGAAATGACTCAATGTATTTAGGCAGAGAAGAAACACTTCCTCATTCATGTCAGAGACATGAGAGTGCACACTCCAACAAAAAAGGACTACTACAAAAAAAAAAAAAAAAAAAAAAAAGAACTACTACAGATAATTATTTCACTGGCATAATACGTAACAACTCAGTTCTACTTTATTAGGTCCTTGGATTCAACCTGGCTCTGCAGGACATATTACTTACACTGTAAGATTTCTCAATGACCACAGATGCATCAGAACTTGCTTGAAAGACTTCACTATGCTCTGGCTGCTCATTTTTTCTGGGAGACAGGTGCCTGATACCTAATGATTACAGAACCAAAGCCACAGTCATTCAGTGCTATTTAGATGGCGTGAAGGGGGAGAAGAGTGGTGTGAGAGGAAAGATGTAGGACTAGACTGCCAAGGGTGGCCATGTCCCATTTGTCAGGTTCAGTCTAGAGAGTGGAGACTGTTAGTTTGGCCTGACCCCAACACACGGTCCTATATAATCAATCCTTTTGCCCACCCCTTCAAGAGCAATGCTTGAAAAGGAATAGATTCTAAATACTAAAAGAGCCCAAGACAGATAGATTTTCTACCTAAGTGATCATTTTAGATGCATCTTTCTTTGACTTGTAAACAATTGTGAAATAATATTCCATTCCCTGCTTGCAAGCAAATTACCAAGTGGAACTACATGGCCTTCAGTTTTAACCTATAAATCTATAAAGTGATGACAGTCGATGCCATTTGTCTCTGGGTTCTTCTGGCACAGAATCTCTGGGAGCCAGTGGAGTTCTTCTGGCTTAAAATGCAATGCAAGGAAATGGGCAGTAGGGAACGGCCATCTACCACTGTATTCAAGTAAGAAAGGTTCATTTTCCTGCCAGGTTAGAGCCAGGAACAGGCTCACTGTATAGAGATTATTTAACCTCCTTTGGGCAAATAGGTCTGCTCCAGTAACAGAAAATCCCACAAATCTTTGGATTTCTTTACCTTCAGGAAGGACAGTGGGATCAATAGGGTATTTGTTTTCCCCTGAAACTCAGGGTTCCCAGAGAGATGGGAAAGGAGAGAAGACCAAGCAAAGGAAATATGCCAGGAGGCCTACTTATTTTTAAGTGAGTAACTTGATAGAGCTCAACTATCCCAATTCCTCCAACTGAACTTACTGGTAAAGCTTCGAGGCCCATGCTGTCTGCCATGCTGGTCACTGTCATAGACACTGTTGTCCATTTTGTCACATTTGCTATTTCCTCCTGGCTCCTCATTTTTCCTGGGATACTCTACAATGCACTGCCAGCCCACTTTCTCAGGGTTCCTCAGCAGGGGCTGCATCAGGGGATCAGGCTCATTTTTAGCCTCACCCTCTAAAGTCACACTACTCTGAGGATGCCAAGGTGGTACCGCCAGCTGCCCAGTAGCTGCTCTCTCTGCCATTTCTTTCACCTCCACTGGAGAGAAGAGAAAGCAGTATTTAAAACAGAACTGTGAACACTGAACAAAAGCTTTTGCTTCTTAAAGAGCTTTATAATACTTTTATAACTCTTATTGCCACAATAGTTGCCTTTTTAGAACTGCACCCTGTTGAGCTTGAAGGGGAAGAGAGAAGAAAATCGGTAACAGAAGGAAGGACAGAATTTCAATACATTGCTGAATTTTAGAATGGAAGGTAGCAGAAAACTTGTAGATAGAATTTTTTTTTAGATTTTATTTATTTATTCATTTGACACAGAGAGAGAGATCACAAGTAGGCAGAGAGGCAGGCAGAGAGAGAAGGGAAAGCAGGCTCCCTGCTGAGCAGAAAGCCCAATGTGGGACTCCTTCCCAGGACCCAGAGATCATGACCTGAGCCAAAGGCAGAGGCTTTAACCTACTGAGCCACCCAGGCGCCCCTAGATAGAACTTCTTATTGTGAAGATTTTATAAGAAAATAACATCTGTAGCTCACAATCTCTAGAGACTAATGGAAAGGATTCTAGAGTTTGTCTAGCTTCTCTAGACTAGAGATCATATTATGAGGAGGGGGGGAGAGAGTGTGTGTGTGTGTTTTATTTTATATATGTATCTGCATGAGCATGTCTTCGTTCCAAATGTTCTATACTTCTGCTAATGTCATTTAACATTAGTATTAAAAAACATAAGACACTGTATCCTTTTAAGCTTATAAAACTGATACAAAAGGAGGGGCGCCTGGGTGGCTCAGTCGTTAGGCGTCTGCCTTCGGCTCGGGTCCTGGGATCGAGCCCCGCGTCGGGCTCCTTGCTCGGCAGGAGGCCTGCTTCTCCCACTACCATTCCCTCTGCTTGTGTTCCCTCTCTCGCTGTGTTTTCTCTGTCAAATAAATAAAATCTTTAAAAAAAAAAAAACTGATACAAAAGGAAATGTCCACAGGATATGCAAAAGTGACACTACATGCTCTCTACTTTCATAATGAATGTTACACATTAAATTTCTATTGCATATTGTTTTGCTACACTTGTTATATAATATGCATCAATATATATACAATGGAAATATATCCTATAAAGTCTAGAAATGAATAAAGTTTTTCCCAGAAAAATAAATCACCGAACAGAACAGTATACACAGTGGCAGACTTGACAGTCTCTTTTCTTTAGACTAGTAACACAAAACATGTTCATTTAAACAATATTAAGAGACCCATCTTAATGAAACCTTACCCTTCCTAAGAGCTAAAGAAAGAAGAAGAAGAAGAAGAGGAGGAGGAGGAGGAGGAAGATGAGGAGGAGGAGGAAAAGAAAGAAAAAAGCATCTCCTTTCTGCAATTTGTAATCAGAAAGGCCTTAATTTTAAACTGGAATGATCCAACAGGAGAAAAGAATGTGAGAGGCTGGTGCAATACAGACTGTGTACTTAGAGATAACAAGCAGGTTAGAAATATATTTTAAGTTTCATTTGGCCCAACAGAACCTATGACTCTTTACTCACTTTTCCACTTTAAGTGTACCTCTCCATCATCTTCATTATTTCTTGACTTTGCGTTATAGATTTCAGAAGATACAGACTCCATACTGATCCTAAAATATATAAGTTTGGGGGAAGGGGAGCAGGGTGGACACAAATACACCAGTTTGCTCAAGCTTCTGACACAAGCCTGAGCCCATCAGCCCATCCAGAGGACCAGCCCCTACTCTCAGTCATTCCTGGGGCTGCACTGACTCCTGCCTACCACCAGAGAGCGCAAGATTCCCTAATGTTCAGGCCACCCACTCCTTACCTAGTAGAGCCCTGGCCAGGGCTGGATGACATAGCAGGGCCTTTGGGGTGGCTTGACACAGTGACAAGTGCACTACTAAGCTGAGTCAGCTTGGTTCGGGCACTGGACTCTTTAGGCCTTCCCTGGCTAAGAAATGAAAGGACTAGGTTAGAAGATCTCTAAGGTTATTTTCAGTTTCCAATTTCAGATTTCATGATTCTAAAAGTACTCTTGAGAAATTTTCACAGGAAGCAGAAACCCACAATTGAAATCCAGTTTCAATAGACAGACTTCTGAGCTCTAGCAGAGCCCCCACCC
This sequence comes from Procyon lotor, assembly GCA_028646535.1. NCBI lineage: Eukaryota > Metazoa > Chordata > Mammalia > Carnivora > Procyonidae > Procyon > Procyon lotor. Next base: position 20,842,135 of record CM053619.1, on the reverse strand, counting down.
CAACAATGCCACAGAACACAGGTGATGGTTCAGTAACTGTTCCTACCCTTCCATCAGAATTCTCTAGTAAGAGATGCACCAGTGAGTCAGTAAGAGCACAATAACTAACTTTGCAAACACAGCCTTAAGGCACCAGGGAGCCTGAAGAACATTCAGCCTAGTCTCACTGAGTTCTAGACCCTACCTTCCACTAACCAGCTGCCTGCCTCTGGTATACTTCAATCTCTCTGGACCAAGTTTCCTCATCTGAAAAACATGGGAGTCTTTCTTCCTTTACATACTCATGATCATATATACATCTCATTGTCTATTAAAGTAACTCCTCAAAAACATTTGACCTGTGGCATATGTAGAAATTCCTCATTATCTTGAATGCATAATTCCCCTCTGGACCAGAACACAGAGACTGCTGATCTGGAAAGGTCAGATATGATTGGCTTCTTTAAAGAGCAACTTGGCAGCAGCTATCAAGTATCTTTAAAATGTTTAAACCCCAAAAAAAAAAAAAAAAAAATGTTTAAACCCTTTGACCTAGTAACTCTGCTTCCGGCAATCCATCAAGGACATAATCCAAAGTGCAGAAAAATTTGCACTGACAAGTCACTGTAGCCCTATTCAAAAGAGATCAAAGCATGAAACTACCTAAATTCAACAATGGGGGAAATCCAGCAAGTTCGAATTTACGGGATGTTTTCTTTTTTAAATCTTTACTTATTTAAGTAATCTTTATACCCAACGTGGGGCTCAAACTCAACCCTGAAATCAAGAATGGCATACTCTTCTGACTGAGCCAGTCAAGCACAACCCCCAGATGTTTTTTTAATAATGTGGGATAATGCTCTTGTTCTAATGTAAGATGAAAAAATCAGGATATAAAAGTACCTATATGGGGGCACTCAGGTGACTCAGTGGTTAAGCGTCTTTTTTTTTTTTTTTTAAGATTTTATTTATTTGACAGAGAGAGATCGCAAGTAGACAGAAAGGCAGGCAGAGAGAGGGAAGCAGGCTCCCCACCTAGCAGAGAGCCCGATATGGGGTTCGATCCCAGGACCCTGAAATCACGACCTGAGCCAAAGGCAGAGGCTTTAACCCACTGAACCACCCAGGCGCCCCAAAGCATCTATCTTTTAAAAGCATACAAAAAGACGCAACAGATTGGTAGCAAAATGTTAAACTTTTCTTTAGTCCGTTTTTTTGTTCTTTTAGGGGAACACAGTGAATGGGTTTAGCGGAGGCCACAACTCTGGCTTTGCTTTGTCATCTAATGGCCATACTGTCACCCCATCTGCTGCTCTCAATGATGTGAGCTCTAATCCCTTTGATGCCAAGTTAGTTGATTCTCTAATAATTCCCTTTGTAAAGGTAAAATACACTGAAATAAAATGTCTGGGCATTTTCCTTGATTCTCCCTAATGAACACATTTACAACGTGAAAGGAAAAGCAAACTCTTGTCATTAGTCTCAGTCACCACCGGGAGAGAAACAAAAAGTTTTTTTCCAGGAGAACTGACTTCAAAGCCATGGATTAAAGCTAAAATTTAGCCACAGAATAAGAAAACTGAAACTGATAGACTAGTCTATCTTTTTTTTTTTTTTTTTTAAGATTTTATGTATTTGACAGCAAGAAACACAGCGAGAGAGGGAACACAAGCAGAGGGAATGGTAGCGGGAGAAGCAGGCTTCCTGCCGAGCAGGAAGCCCGATGCGGGGCTCAATCCCAGGACCCTGGGATCATGACCTGAGCCGAAGGCAGATGCTTAATGACTGAGCCACCCAGGCGCCCCTAGACTAGACTATCTTGAAACACATTTACTGGCCCTTTAATAATTGCCCCTATGCAAAATAGAATTTGTTTTACCTAAATTCTTAAAAACTCAGTGTACACATATGCTCTCCTTCCCATGATCTGTGCTGAAGCCAATTCATTTCATTGATTTGGCTGGAAATCAGAGGCTGCATGGTAACAGTTAAACTGTTCAACCCCTGCTCTGGAGTCAGGGAGGCTTATTCTGAACAACCCTTGTTTCCAAATAGTTTGGTTTCTGGAGCACTGACAAATGGAATACCCAGCATTCCTTTTTATAAGAAAAACAACCTGGGGGCACCTGGGTGGCTCAGTGGGTTAAGCCTCTGCCTTCGGCTCAGGTCATGATCTCAGGGTCCTAGGATCGAGCCCTGCATTGGGCTCTCTGCTCAGCGGGGAGCCTGCTTCCCCCTCTCTCTGCCTGCCTCTCTGCCTACTTGTGATCTCTCTGTCAAATAAATACATAAAATCTTAAAAAAAAAAAAAAAGAAAAGAAAAAGAAAAGAAAAAAGAAAATCTGGGCAGCTTTAGAAAGGCAAGGTGCTTTGCTTTTGACAAATGATGAGTTCTGTCTGATTAACCTGCCAGTTCCTTTACCTTCGATGTTTTCTCCTACAGGTTTCTGCTATATGGCTCTTTCCACTCACCTGAAGGAGAAAACCTGCCAAGATCTGTTTCGGTGTTAGTGTTCTTCATCACTCATAGTCTCTTTGTCACAGGACACATGAAGATCATTAAGTGCCTTTGGGGTCACATGGGAGTCTAAAGGCATGGTGACATAAAGAACAAAATGTTAACCCACCTGCTGATATTTGGGCTCCTGTTTCTTTCCAAACTGTGCTTGGCTCCTTGAATGGGCTGTGATTGTTCACTTGTGCTCTGTTTTCCAGGTCCACAAAAAGTTGGCAGCTTAAAAAGCAGTAAACATGTTTCAGTGCTTTGATGAAGGAATTCCTCTTCACTTTCACATTCTATTTTTCAAGCCATTCTTACTAAATATGCAGAAATAACCAAAGCTACTAGATGATTTCCCTTTGCATATTTCATATCTAGTAACTCATCTCTTGGCTGGAGGTCTTTACACAGCAATGTTGGCTCCCAGAAACCCAGTCCAGATTGGGAGCAAGTGAAGAATGAGCAGACAAAACAGACTTCAAAAATCCAATAAC